>QCXZ01000137.1:33756619-34981083 GCA_025024175.1 Rhyzopertha dominica
AGGGTGGCTCAGGAAACGAATGACCTGTATAATTTGTAGGATTTTCTAGTTTTAAATATTCTATTTTCGACAACCGGTTTTCATTTTTTCTTTCCCTATACTGCTTGGTTGTAGCACATTCCATTACGATAACAATAAATATTTGCCGACGATTTTTTGCGGAATTTTAAAAACAATAAGTGTTCGTTGATCGTCTATGTCTTGAATGGCCTCTTCCTCTACATTTTCCCCATATCCCAAATATTTAGCAGCTGCTCGTATTTTAAGTACATGTTTCACCCAAATTTACCTTATACATTAAATATATGTCATCTTGTACCTCAATTAGGAATGGGGTACATTTGTCTTAAGTATTTACACTCACTTTTTTTAGTGTATTTATAACCTAACGTTTTCCCGTTGGAGGTAGGTAGGTATTTGGAAATGTCGAACGAGTCATGAACAATAGTTGTACTTATTAATATTTAATACTTTACCCATAAACTTCTCGGTGCTTTTAATTTTTTATTAATTTGGACGAAGTTCGCTACCATAAATTTTTCGCTAATTTGTTGGTTTCTTATCTTACATCACGCCTTGAAAATGTATGTATTTTCATGTCGTTCTCTTGATCTGTGGGGAATTAGTATGAAACACCCAACACACCAAGTTTGTTATAAGTTGGCATCTTCGGACAACAATTCGTAGTAAAATTCAGAACTACTTCCATCAGAAAGTCGTGAAAACTACCAATTGTTAATAAATAAAACGATGGCTACCGGTTACAGAATTGTCAGTTTCGAAAATTACGCAAGCCGTGACTGAACATCATGAAATATCAATAGCTTCCAATAAAACATTGTTCACAAATTTATTTTAAAAAATCATTTTCATCACATGAAAAAATAGCTATACTACCCAACTAACAACTAACAATACTGTTCTAATTTCTGCCACGAGTTGCAACTTCTATGACGTAATGAACAATGTGCATCACGCTCAGAGCACACTCTACTCATCCATGCATTTTGTCTTAAATTCTGCCGCTTGTTGGAAAAATCGACCTTATCCAGCAAAGAAAGTGGTTTCAGAGGCATTTTTTAGAAAAGACTAATTTTCGGAATTCGGAAATACTTCTACATGGAATTGGGTATTTTGCACTAATCGGTGTAATCTGCATAACCATTACTATTAGCTTAATATTATCATGAAGTAGTCAAATAATGTCGTTGACATAAAAWCTTGTTGATTTACCCTAAAAAATAATTGAKAAAAGTTTAACAATGCAAATTAKTTTGGCGGATCGCAATGCCCTTCCTATATAAGTAGTAGAAGTTTTTGTTGACGTCACAGTTCGTATGATATGACCCGCCCGGCATGCATAACACCAATCAGCATAACGCCATAGATCATGCGTTGATTGCTAATTTCGTCTTTCATTTCCGCTTATTTGTGTTTATCAACGATAGTTTTTTTGATAACTTTTGTTATCGTGTGTAATTTTTATTAGGTGGGTTATCGGTGTACATACATTATACACGTTCGTGAACAAGGTAAAATTTACAAAAGCCACGTCGAAGAATTTACCGCGCATTGAGCTTTGAAATGGTGGCTGAGTTTTTATGTAAAATGGTTCTCATAGCAGAAAACAGAAGAAGCAGTCATCTCACGTCTTGCTGCACTAAACGACTTTAATCTCCTTTCTTTTTCCTGTGGTACAGTACCAAACTTCTTACTAGAATTTTTGGACGTGCTTTTACACCCAGAGACAACACGCAACTTATTTTCAAGTTTCTCTGTTATTATGTTGAACACAACGCTATATTATTGAATATTACTCCTATGTAACACTTAGCACTCTCTCGAATAATCGGCAGAATTTATTTTAGCCTATTGTTTGTTACAAGTGTAAACCACGGAAATCTACGAAGACAAATCAACAAATGCTTCAAGCAGGATTGCCTGATTTGTATGGATGATCGTCTCTAACTAAAATTCTACCATGCTCTATCTACATAAAAGTATTGATATGTGTTTGATCCAAGTTTTTTTTTAACATTTGTCATTTATTTAAAAATGTATGAAAATGTATCACATCTCACATGGTGCACATAACAAAATTTTTTGAAATTTATTTAAAATCGCTCAAAATACCTTCAAGATGCTATGCTTTCGTTGCTAATTATTTATTAATTGTTAATTTTTGATATAACAGCTACGGAAAGAAAGCGAAAAAGGGTTTTCCTCTTAAAGCTACAAAATTGTTAAACTACTTCGAACAATTTTTTAACTTAAATCAATTACTAAATATTGCAGTGTAAGCAAATATATGTGTTAAAAGGCCAAATAAAATAATTAGTTAGTCACATTTCAAATGTATCGTGTACATGCAAATGTACAGCCGCAATGGTGTAGGAGAGTCTGCCTATGGTAATATATGCAATACTGATATGATAATAGGTCTATCGTTTTTAAACACTTTCATTTTGTTTTGAAATTCACTGGTTGTAAATGACTATTGTTATTGCCATAAACGCAGTTTACATTTCAACAATGTTTAATTTAACATAAACTTAATGTAAACGATCGTAAAAGCGACTATTCGGATTAATTTAATACGGCGCACGCAGCACAAGCATCTCTAACATCGAGACTATGGTATTTTAATTAAATATAAAACCCAGGGTCGGTATAAACAACTGATACACTGTCTAGATCCTAAGAGATTGTCTTGTTTATGTAATGGAATATTTCATAATTCTCAGCATTTTATTGTTCATGTCAACCCGTTGCGGTGTTTCATTTGAGAAATGTGTCTTGCGTTATAAATTATACTGAACCTCACACGTACTATTCCTTTTCTAGTGTATTTTGCAACAGTCACTTCTAGTATGCATATATATTTGTTACTGACGTGAAAATAGAAACTGCAGTTACTTATGTGAGCCGCAACTTGGAGAAGAATTTTTATGAACTCGATCCTGTTGTGTTCTTATTTTGTAAGGTCATTCTCATTTATTTTACTGGTTCTAGTTTTCTTTCTGCTAATGAAGCGCCGCCATTTACGCTGATCTAAATATCGAATGCATTTGGAAGCCGCTTTAATTACTTATATATGCAAAAGTGCTACTCAGGTAGGTATAGAAACGACCAAACAGAKCCCTTTTTCTTAATTCATTAGGCCCACACTTATACCTCGTTTCATTAGGGGCTTAAGAGAAAAGGTTTTTATGTGGTGTGAAAAAAGGAATGCCCAGAACTTTGTGATTGTAAGATTCCATTAGTAGTATAAAATCAGAATATCAAATGATTGTATACGCACCAGCTTGTGTAAATGTAATTACAAATGTGGCAGATGTGTCTTGTGGTGTGGAGATACCTCCCGGCTTTATTAAGTAAGGGGTTCCAACACTTGGCGGACTATAAGCCTTACTCTGTTTTCTTCCTATGTAGGCAATATGAGCCCAGTACATGCATTATTCAACGAGAGTAAATAAAATAATTGGAAGCGTGTAACTTCTTATATTAAGGGTGAACCACAGACCGAAAGAACTATATTCATATTTTTAATTATTTTTAGTTAGACAGTGTTCCATCTAAGAATATCGATAGAAAGCTTTTTTTAATAGCACACCAAAAGCGCACTGTGGTATTTAACTTATAATTTATCTGTTATGTTTTGATTATATTACATTTTGTTAAAAGAGCATATTATTAGTATTTGTAATCTAAGAGTGTATTTAAAAAACTCTTTAGTAATACCACACTATTATTATTAAGTCGTAGGCTTATATCTACTATATTTCCATTATATTTTATTGCATTTTAAACAGTACAGTGCTAACAACTTCAATAATTTACATTGAAAGCATGTCAAATTTTTGAATTTTGTCTATAATATGTAGTATTATTTCGTGAAATTCTGACTATTATTTTTTGTCCCCTGAAATATTGCCGGTTATTTTGGTTCTAATAAGTAATATAAGTAATAATAGATGTTAAGTTGACGTTTTGTTCCTTAGATTTTTGTCCTATTTCAAAACTTATATCACAATTGTTCATACCTACACTTAAGTAATGGACTTTACTTTTATATTGTCAAAATATTGGGTTTGATTTTTTCCTTTGAAGTTGTCAGTCATCATGCTAATTTTATGTTGTGGTCTGTGGTTTTTAGCAATTTTATAGTTTTTGTTTATTTCTGTTGTATTGAGTTTTTGTTATTATTCGTGCGTGTGAATGAATACACGTGTGTCTTTCATGGTTTTCGTGACGTGATGAGTATAAAAAAATTGTGTTCAACCGAATGGGTATTTCTATAAGTAGAGAGAGATATTAAATATTTGGATTAAGGCTCCATACAGTAAAATTTCCTACCGCTATTATGACTTGAACCAACTGATGATTTTGAAATTTTTTATAGAAGTGTTGCGCTAGGTGCAATTTACGAAAACGAACTCAAAACATTCATAAATGGATACTTTAATGTTAATTTTTTTAAATATTAGTGGTGGTGGCGTTACTGCGACACTCTCTGTTAATGTTGCAAACGAATTTAATAGTTTTTCTTATAGATATAATAGGAAAACTCGTGTGCTACACCGACTGCTGCTTGCGATACCTAATAAGAAATAAGATAAAATAAAATAAACTATGAGTGTACTACCCTGACCTAGAGGCAATCAGTTTCTGAAAATGAGCTTGAGTGGGTAACATATTAAAATAAGTGATATCCTAGAGATACAATTAAAACAAGTTAGAGAGTGATTGTTWAAGTAGTAAACGTGATAGTCGTAGCAATAATCAAGGAGATAGAGAGAGAGAGAGACAGCGGGAGCGAGCGAATMACAAGCCAAGATAATGCGATACAGTTTCATGTTATGCATTATGTATACATTACTTACGTTAAAAAAGAAATAATAAATTAAGAAAGAAAAGAATAATTCATTAACATTCAAGCTGCAGCAAGCGGGCTTTGTAATACATTTTGAATTTGGCACTAGGTGCATTTTTTATAGTTTGATCAACTGTATTCCACATATGAGTCACCCTGTATGAAAAAGATCGCCTAAACATTTCTGTGTGGTGTTGTGGAGGGGTAAGTAGGCCCTTGTATCTCAGATTTAAATTATGTACATCTGCGCGGAAAGTTATTTTATTGTATAGATAAGTTGGGATTTTAGTTGCTAGAATAGTATGGTATAGACAAACTTCATGCAGGATTCTACGACTGCACATTCTCAACCAATTAATTTCACGAAAAGCACGCGAAATGTGCTGATATTTACTCATTCCTAGTGCCAGCCTTACGCAGGAATTTTGCACACGTTGAATTCTAGACTTGTCTAAATTATCAAGGCAGGGACCATATATGGTGTCACAAGAGTCAAATAGAGAGATTATTAATGAGTTGCATAATAGTAATTTTACTGACTGGGGTAAGAGATGTAAGAACAGTAAGAATTATCTTTATATCATTCATTATATGAGAATCACTTTCATCGAAACGAAAAAATATTAGAAACAACCAATTATCCTCAGCAATTGAATGACTTCAAAATTTACAAGTCATTCCTGTTTAAAAAAAGACGGTTAGGAATTCGTGGAAAAGTACAAACCAATCCATATTACATGTTCTTTTCAAAATTAATTGTATATGCTATACTTGACAGACTAGAGAGCTACTTAACTAAACATAATGTCATAAAAATTAGCGGCAGTAGAAATAAACTCCTTTTTTTCATAGAAAGGAAACAAATGTCATGAGGTTTTACAAAAGACGACAACGGCCTGAGTTTGTTAGAATACATTAGTATAATACAATAACCCGTGTAAAATTTCTCGGCAACATCACCTGCAGAAAAACTTTTTTGTGAAAGCAGTGAAACGAACACTGCTTTAATCTGACCAAAAAACGAGAGTATTGCACCAAGTACGGTATCTAAAAAAATCGATCAACTTATCAACTTAGATCCTTTTACTATTCTGGAATACACTCTTATTCAGCATATGGTGTGGCGGAGTGGGCTTTTGGGGAGATTCGAGCGCACTTAGCCACATTTTAAAATGCCACAACGAATGCAGGGCTGGCCAGAGGAAGGTATAAGCGGTGCGAAAAGCTGAACTGTATGCAGTGTAAGAAATTTGTTGAAATACCCAAAACCGAAACGACGGACAGCTTCTGCTGGTGTTTGATTGAAACAACATTTAAATTATTGCATAAAATCAAAATTGCATTCATATTTATCCTGTAGAATACAAAATCAATTGATTTTTGCTTTAACTAATAAAGAAATGAAAGTATATGGATAGTTAAGAAATGTAAATACTTTACAATTTTATTACGTTGTATTCCTGACATACATAAGGAACAATTATTCGTTGTTTAAGATATGTCAGTGTAGATGATTTTGATAGCAGTGAGGGTATAAGTACAGGAGAACGATTTATTCGACTTGAAACAGTCCAAGACACGACAGAAAAAAATTTTCAGCTAAAATGGAAAACATAATAAAAATGGAATAATACCTGTGGTTCGATTTCGGTATCTATGGAGGACAGGGGTGTGATAATGGAGCAAACATAAAAGTTATATACAAAGGTAGACAAGCACTCTTCCTGCAAGTTACAATTTAAATTTAAGGCTTGTCGATATTTCTAACCAGTGGCGGCTCCTGCCATGAGGCAGATGAGGCAGTGCTTCACCAGGAAAAAATATGAAAGTGCAAAAATTTTGCAATGTTATTCATAATTATATTTTATATTTTCTATGTTTAGAACTTTAGCGCGATCTATTTTGGTGCGTTGAAATGTTCTATGGTTCTACTGTCGACCGCGCTTTTGTTGTCCCCTCCGTCGCTCGCAACCACTTTGTTTTKCACGAACTTCAGCTGAGGCAGGATTCAGCCTTGACGCGTAAGATCCCGTGCAATGCATGGGCGGCTAGTGGCAGTGGGAACCTCTTGTCTAAAAACCCGTTTGAATAATGCGCTAGACAAGACCAACAACTGAGGCTAGCCTATGTGTTTCAAATAAAAGCGAGAAGAATATTCGTCATACTACCGTATAAACAGGGAGTGGGAAAGAGGTAACCGTAATTGTCCGTTTCTCCTACCTCGAGGAATAAGGATAGAGAATTGCTATGGTTTTGCTATGTGCTCAAGACGKAGGGAMAATCTGTTTCACTCCCGACAGCGCAAGGATTTGTCTGGGGGATTTTCGTTGTATTCAGCGCAGCGGTCCGTATCGCGCCTAGGTTAATGTGTATTTTGGATTTAAAAACGGATAGGCCACAAGCAAAGTAGTTTTGATTTTGATCTTCTCGAAATTCATAACAAATTCGCTAGCTTAGTGATTAGTGTCTCAAGTCTCAAGTGAGTGCAGTGTATTCTGCAGCCGACGTTTAGTAATCGACAGTCAGGGCTCAGAAAAGCAGATCATTTTGAATCGAAACGCAGAATAAGGTAGGTAACATAGGTTAGAAAATGGCAGGACCGAGTAGCAGGATGGACGACGATTTTGAAAGTGTTAGGAATACGTGCGATAACGTGGATTTTTTGATAAATAGGAGACATTTTGATCAGCTTAACTATGATGATAAATTATTTGTAGTCAAGGAATTAAGGCGTCCAACTCCTGATTTAAGTAAAACATTAGTAAACACAGTTTGTGTAGGTGTTTGCGGCAGTAATCGCGCATTCAATAATTCGTGGTACGAAAAATACGAGTGGTTAACCAGTAGTGTGAAATTCAATAAGCTATTTTGTTGGTCGTGTATTTTATTTACTAATGGCGGAAATGTTTGGACCAAGACGGGGTATTCAGATCTAAAAAAATTATCGCGCAGTGTAATACAACATAACTGCGTCCAACATATTTCTTCTCGTACACAATTAATTCTCATGCGAAATCAAAAGCAGAACATAGCTACCGCAATAGACAACGCGCGTAAATTAGAAGTAGAAACTTATAATAAGATAGTAAGGAAAAATCGTGAAATACTAAAAAGTCTCATAGATGTAACTATTTTTCTATGTAGCCAGGAATTGCCATTTAGGGGACACGATGAATCTAGTGAGTCGTTAATCGCGGTAATTTTAAGAAACTCGTTTCGTTTACTAGTAAATACGACGAAAATTTGCGCAAATTTTTGGAGAAAGACAATGACTCTAGATCAGCTTTTTGTGGAACGTCTAAAATAATTCAGAATGAATTAATTGATTGGATAGCTTTTGTCGTTAATAAGAAAATTGAAGACGAAATTTCACAATCGGACTTTTTCTCATGGCAGGTTGATGAAACTACGGATATTAGTTGTAAGTCACAAGTATCGGTAATTTTTCAGTATGTTATTAATGGTCAGCCGACAGAGCGCTTTATGGGATTTTTTGATGTTAGTTCAGATAGTACTGCGGATGATTTATTTAATTTTTTAGTAAGCAAGTTTGAAAAATAGGTTAGGATTCATTTGATAAGGTCTGCCTCACTAGTTTTAAAAGTCACGAGCCGCCACTGTTTCTAACTCATCTCCTATTGCACTTTTTGAGACTTACTAGGTTTACATAATAATAATGAATTGATTCAAAGGTGCATTCATTGTGAAACGTCCTGAATCGATTAGATAGCCCGGAAACAAACTGATTGAATGTATGTGCTTTGTCTCACTTGATTTATCAGATGACTCTGACGATCGTTTCGACCTGACAGTCATTGTCAAAGAAATGTAGTGTAAGCATGTAACGTAGATTAAGAGTAGGGATAAGTAAGTTAGTCGTAAGTTATAAATGCGGGTACTTAGCGCAAAGTGCGAGACCATAATGAGTTACTGTAAGTGTGTAACAATATAAGCCAAGGAAAATTTAAGTGTTTCCTTTTGGGAACCTGCCATCATCACAGACATAACAGCGTTAGACTAAACTCACATGTGCAAAACTTTGTTTACGTCCCCCTTTTTTACAACTATACTTTACAACCCCTGTAAAAAAAGGGGACGGAAAAAAATTTTGCACATCTGAGTTGATACTAAACTCTTTGACAATGACTGTCAGGTCGAAACGATCGTCAGAGTTATCTGATAAATCAAGTGAAACAAAGCACATACATGGAATCAGCTTGTTTCCAAGCTAGCTAATTGGTGTATAATACAGTCTCCTGTAACTCTGATGCACTTTTGTGAACGTACCACTGTCATAAAAACAAAATCCGAAATGTAACGAGTTGAAAATAAATTTAATTCATTTCAATTCTTGTTAAGTTTGAATATTTGGTATGATATAGCAACTAAATGAAGTAAATATTGACGTGAGAAAGTTATTTCAAAATTGTAACATTTTCAATTTTTTAAAAGTAGTTTTAGAAAAAATAGGCGAAGAATGGAGGGACACCTAAATTAGAATTCAACGAGCTGGCCGAAAAACAAAGCTATGAAGGAACAGGACAGCCTATTAAATTTGGTAAAGGGTTTTCGAATTCAATATTTTTGAGTCATAATCGATAGTGGGATTATTTCTTAAAAATAAAGATTTGAATACACCATGCACGTAGACATCATATCTTTTTTCATATACATAACTCGGATAATATTAGAGCACTTATGCAAGACGATTTTTTAAGTGTTGCAAAGATTTAAATGCAACATTGTAAAAAGATGTAGATTGTAACGATTTATTTATCGAATAAAAATTTTCGTTGGGTCTTGCCATTTAGAATATCAACTTTAGAAAGATTAAAAAAAGATATACAAATAATTTATTTAATTGGTATCCAAACTTTGTTACTATTTTAAAAATCATATAAACATTGCTAATTGCTGTCGCATCTGAAGAAGGATCGTTCTCATGTTTAAAAATATTAAGAAAATTGCTGAGATCTAGCTTTAGCCAAGAACGACTTACTTCCTTAGCCATTTTGTCTATCGAATGTAAATTAACAAGAAAACTAAATTATGTTAGAAAGTAAAACAAAGATAAAAGTTTAAGCTTTGTCTTTCGTCGTTCTTTTATATTGCAGAATTTTTGTTGTACATTGTGCGATGTCCAGTGTTTTATATTGTGTTGTGCTCGTATTTCTTGGAGCAATTATTCACAATTTTTTGTGACTGACATAATTTTTGTAATTAATTTGTTACTGCTAGTATTAAATTGTGTAATGCTATAAACAATACAATTGTAAAATGCAATTTATTATTGCTGGGGTGGACGAAAAGTTGCCTTTGCATCAGGCCCCGTTTATATTTGGGCCTGCCCTGTTGATACGTATGGCTGGGAAGCTTTTAAGGGTTTATAATCCTAACAAAGATAAGCAATCATGAATATAAGACAAGACAATTAAATGACTTTCACCTACCTCTTATATAGTGGTCGAGCAAATAAGCGCTGCAAATCTTTTGCAAAAAGACAAAAAGAGTAACAAAAAACCGCTGCAAATTGAATCAATACTTCCACATTCAATTGTCAAAATGCCATTTACGTTTTAATTTCTTATACTATACGATTAGTAATCAGGTTTTGAGCATTTTTCTCTCTACACATTTTTTCTAAGACAAACAGTCCTCGTGATATTAGCAAAAATATATAAATTTTTAAAATAGGTTTTTTCCAAATAACTCGAAAATTATTAACTGAACAAGAGTGCTTTCTGATCAGAAATGTGATTTTCTATATAATACCAAAATTTAACAAAAATCGCACGAGCAGGGCCCAAAATAGGTTTTTTGGAAATATTTCGAAAATGTCAAAATTTTGGATAAATTTTCTAAGACACTTTTTGTGAGAAATTTTATTTCCTATCTAATGATATTTTCATTTTTTAATATATTAAATATATTCGGGGGTATTTAGGAAAAACCGTTTTCTTTAAGTGACGCTTTTTTGCTCATATATTCTAAACAGTTTGGCGCACCGAAAATTTATAAGAACGAATAATACTCGCAGTTATACTACTAATCACATACTAAAACGAAAAAAAAATTATAATTTGCAAAAAGTGTAGTTATCCCCCAATTTCGCCCCCTTCCCGATACCCTACTTAACCCACAATCAATAGGTCGCTTTGGGTAGTTGAGATTTATACGTTTGCCAAATTTCAAGTTCATATATTAAGTCTTTCGAAAGTTATCGTKTCCACAATACCAMAGACACACAGACAAGAAATTTTTTTTGCTCAAATTTTGTTTTTTGCGTTTTTGACCATTTTAAAGCGAATGAGCAAATAAAAATTTTTGAAAATTTTTTTTCGCGATACAATACTTCCCATCTGTTGGATGTGGAAGTAATACATACATCACTTATATAATCACTACTTTTACAATGTTTGCGAATTCATCAGTTATTTAGATAACAGGTGTTTTATTTGTTTTGTCTATGTCTTGAGATTAAAGAATTTTGAATATGCCCAATACAACTAAATACATTAACAATTTTCTGCAGCATACAACCGAATATAAATATTAAACAAATTTTTATGTCTCATAGGAGTTTTTGTGTGGGTATGGTAAAATTAACTGAACAAAAGTAATAGAAAAATACGTGTTTTACGGCCATATCCATAGTTCGTTTTTTGGGACATAAAAAATACAACGTGTAATCCAAATGCGTTTGTACTATGAGACACTTTACATTGCACGGGCGTTTGTTTTTAAACGCATTGCGAAATTGCGATACCTTAGAGAAATCAGATTTGTAGCATTCAAATGAAATACTTCTACTACGATAAGAGAAAGCAAATAGCAGTCAATTTCAAATAACTTATATATGGAATGCAGATGATCGAAAACCCTACTAGTTGGCAATAAGTATKTTTAATGTTGTTAACTATTTTACATCAGTCAAATGTCAAATAGTAATAGGTATTTAAAAAAAGGAAAAGTTAAGACTGTCAAAAAACTGTTATCCTCCTAGCACACTTTGCGCTTATTCCAGGGTTTGACCACCAGAGCTGTGGGAAGCGCGTGTTGCCCTAAAGGATCCCAGATATATATAAATATGTATATGCAAGTTAAGCCCTCATTTGATGCCGTTTCCTTCTTTTCAGGATGCAAATCTGCCACTAGTCTACGGTTAGTTCCTTCATTTAGGCTTACTACATTTAGTGGGTAAGTAATACAAAAAATTAGTAAAAGTGTGTTGCTTGGAATCAAAAAATTTATTGGACGAACTCTCCGCGAAGGTTTTAGTTCTTGGCATTTGTTACATCCCCATCCCTTATCAAATTTAGATTTGGCGTTTGACGTGATGCCGCTTTACATATGTTACTCGAACCCAGGCTGTCGGCGCTCCCTCTTTTCCATCAAGACGATATTAGTGCCTGGAATCCAATTGAAAAAACTTCCAAGGAGCGTTTGCTGCCGCCATAAATTTGCAGCTCAAATGGAATTAATTTTAAGGGATGTGAAACGCAGATGTGACCCGCTGATGGGCCTGCAGCTCTGTAATGAGTTTTTCTTTTTGTTTGGGGAAAAGTAAATTTAGTTTTTCTTCCATGAATATTAAAAGAGGTGAATTGTTGATTATTTAAATTTGCACAGGGTCCATTAAACTTGCTCGTCTGAATTCGAGTGGGCGTCGTCTTGGTTTTGTTTGCTCCGCCGGGAGTTGAATTTGCATTTAGAGTAGGTACAAAGTTTCAAACAACGTTGCCAGTCCAATAGACCACTTCTAAACTTTCTTGATTTATTGTATTACTTTCTTGTTTATCTCTTTCCATTGTGAATAAACACGCTGTAGGCGAAATTTCTAGGGATGCAAGTTGTGATTCGATTACTTTAACAACTCTGCTGATTCGAGAACCTGTATAGTTATATACAGAGCTCGAAGTCGCATTTCTTGTAACATCACTAAACTTATTTTGAGCACGTAGTTGGTTAGCATTGAATAATATTTTAAGCAGGTCATTACGTAGACTTTACAACATGAAAGCGAAAAAAGCAGATTCCTGAAATACTTTGATGTTCTTGGCGGAAAAAAGGCGTACGTGGGTTATTGTTATCTTCGACCGCTATTTTCAAAAGCAGATAAAATAAGAAATTAGGATGGCAATGCCATCTGTCAGCATTACACTGACATGATGACAAAGCCACCTAACTGCCTTAACGGGTACTAATTCCTACAAAAAAGTTGAGGTGTAGACAGCACAGCATAGACATGCATTTTAAAGCAGATAAAATGTTAATTGTGCTGATGTATTTGATAAAGCGACTACCGAGTACAGACTCGTCAGTTTCCTGCTGCTTTTTTTAGTTTATAAAACAAGTTTGCTATGTTGGTTTAAAAGCAAAGTCGATATAAGTAAGTTGAACTGTTTCAAAAAGTTCGTCTATAAAATTGTGACGTCAGAAGCGATTTTTTTTATCGATATCTTCTTACTTTTCTAAAGTAACTGCTATGAGTTTCGTATAAAGTTGTAAAAAAAATTTAGAAATAAAAAGAAATTAGATAAAGTCATTAAAGTTTGCAAATAAGCTGTCATACTTGGGGTATGACACGAATCTACATTTTTTAAACGCAAACCATAGTTGGGTGTGGCTTAAAAAATCGGCCGTTTTTTAAACCACCCAACTTACTAGGATTGTTAAATAAAATTAAGTATTAATTATGGTCATCTTTCTGTTTTATTCTTATTTGATCTGGTTAGCTATGGAATATTAAATGTTTTGTCTTGAATTTTGCAGAAAAAGACATTCCAAAAACTTTTGATTTTATTTCTGCAACGTGTATTTATAGATACCTACATGTACAAAAATTAAATCAAGGCGCATAATAATTAGTTACAAATAATGTTAAAAAAGACCGCCATTATTATCAATGCATTTATTGTACATACACCATTTTCAAATACAAATTGAGGCTTTTCTAATGGAATGCCTATTGATTTCATTGATTTTTCAAAGGTCTTCCACTCTTAAATAACTTCGGTAGTAAACTTTGTTTTAATTGTCCCACATATTTATTTATTTATTTATTTATTTATTTATCTATTACAAGGGGTGCGAACAGGCAAGCCCAAAGTGGCACCCACTAGAAAAAAAATATAGTTATGCTAAACCTGTGAATAACCAAACGTGAATGTTACAATTTAGTGTGTACAAAACTAATAAGTCTATCTATATTAGCAAGAAAAAACAGTTATTGATGATAAGCAAAATAGTATAATTAAGTGATAATAATATAAGTATAATATACAGAAAAAAGAAGAAAAAAAATATATACATATAGATCATTATTCTCGAATACAATAAGTAAACTATAAAGCATTATGCAATATTCAAACTACATATAAGAATAATTGCTAAGCTAAGAAAAATTTACAAACGAAACACTATTGTCTGAATTTTAATTTAACTAAAGCTCTAAATTTTTTCAAAGAGTTATGGAAAATATCGACGTCAGAACAGGACGAATTATATAATCTAGTAATGCGGGCTAAAGGTCCATTACGACCT
This sequence comes from Rhyzopertha dominica, assembly GCA_025024175.1. Taxonomy (NCBI): domain Eukaryota; kingdom Metazoa; phylum Arthropoda; class Insecta; order Coleoptera; family Bostrichidae; genus Rhyzopertha; species Rhyzopertha dominica. Next base: position 33,771,036 of record QCXZ01000137.1, read on the forward strand.
AAATTGGTTCGGAAGAGATATTCGCGAAATGAGGGTAAATAACGACTGTTGTACACGGGAACACTTAAGAAGATACTAGAGAGCAAAGAGGGTGAATCAACTGAGCTATTGATTATTTTATGGAGAAAAAGCAAATCCGCTACTAATCTTCTCTTTTCTAGGCTCATTATGTCGTACATTCGGGTCAGTGTTGTGGCATTTATTAACTCATAGGAACCCACAACTTTAAAATGAAGATACCTTAAAAATTTGCTTTGTACCGACTGCAGTCTTAATTTGTGTATGTCATACTGTGGAGACCACACAAGTACAGGTTTTTTATAACTTCAATAGAACTAAAATTTTTAGTTGTTCGAATTATAAAGCCCAACATTCTATTTGCCTGAAATGCTATATTATCTATATGCACAGAGAAGGTCATTTTCTGGTCGAAAGTGACTTCTAAATCTTTCACATGAGAAACGGCCTTTATCTTATTGTTGTCAAAGTTATAGTCAAAGGAAAATAGTCTAATGTTTCTAGAAAATGTAATAGTACAGCACTTACTGAAATTTAAATAAAGTTTGTTAATTTTACAGTAATTATAGAATTGACATAGGTCGTTTTGAAATAGTATACAGTCGGAGATATTATTTATGGGAGCGAAGATTTTTAGGTCATCAGCATAAAGAAGAAAATTGCAGAATTCAAAACAATGTTTAATATCATTAATATAAATTAAGAACAGCAGAGGCCCTAAAACCGAACCTTGTGGTACACCTGAAGTGACCCAGTAAGGTGACGATTTAAAACCATTTATCGATATTACTTGAGTTCTGCCGCTGACATATGATGATAACCATCTTAACAAAGTTCCGTGCACACCTATTTTTGACAGTTTGTGAATTAAAATACAGAGGTCAATTTTATCAAAAGCCTTGCTGAAATCTGTATAAACAGAATCTACTTGAATCTGATGATCCATGGAATTTAAAATAAAGTTGCAATATTCTGTAAGATTTGTTTCAACAGAACGTTGAGAAAAAAAGCCGTGTTGTTGAGTAAGAATATTAAGAAAAAATCTAAGACCAAAAGATCGGGAGCTCGAAGAGGGCATGGAACTGGTCCGTTTCTTCCAATCCAGAGTTTGGAAAATACCATTTAAATAATTTCGCACTTCTATGTTCTGAGGGGATATGCTTTGTTTTGTTGAAAGCATTGAAGCTTTATGCGGGTCTCTAAATCCAACATATCTTGGAATTCGTTCTTGACGAAACTGACATAACGTGCACCAGTTAAACACTCGTCAAAAATATGGGGACCAAGAACTACCGACTCTATGATGCCACGCCATGCCATACATTAAACCCGAAACAATTAGGGACTGCGCTGTTCAACAGGATTTTCCTACATCCAGAGATGTTCGTTATGCCTATTAAACATACCGCATAGTTTGTGAATCGTGTTCCATTACTCCAGAGAACTTTCAATGAAAACTGTAGATCTCTACCCATATTCTTAAACCATCTGCAGAATTCTAAACGTCTCTTGCAGCCACCAGCATGCAGAGTTTGTTACACTGATAACTTGTATAGATAAAATGCGTTTTTAACACCGTTATAACAGTGCTCTGTGTCTGTCGCAACTTGCATTTTTGAATCAGATTAATTTTTAAATACTTAAGTTAACGCATTTGATTCTGCAACTTAATTTATTTGATTTGAAGTGTTCTTTGGTTTACTGAAGTAGCCATAAATTCCCAAATTATCGTACAATTTCTTAAATGTAGGTAAGGAAGGCTGGCAGCGATCAAAATAACGTTCAAATTATTTTTGGACGGCGCAACGTTTAAATTACACCGTATCGATATAATATTCGACAATGTCTTGCTTTTCCAAGTTTGAATAAATTCATTACAAAAAATGGAAATAAACCCACATTTTCTTAATAATCATATTAAGTTTTACATCATTGGGAAGGGACGGCAATTTTTTGAAGCCGTGCACAACTATGTTTTATATAAAAAATCATATTTCTAAAAAATAATAGTTTACTTGAAAAATTGAATGACATACGATTTCGGACAACAGCAGCTTTTGTATTTACAAAATATATAGGTATCGCCCCAATTTGGGTTTTTAGAAATATCTTGTAAGCCATGGACTTTTCAAGAATCCAAAATTAGGCTTGCAAAGCTGCAAATGTTTTCCCAATTGACCTTTCTTCTATATCCGCTAGTTTCCGAGATCCTCATATTAAACATCAGTAATCGATTGCCTCCAAATCGAAAGTTCTGTCAGTAACAATGAACGTATGTTGTTTATAAGACAATATTTATAATTTGCATTTTGTGAATATCTATAGTACTCGTATGATGAACAGTTTCTACTATGACAACCTGCAGTTTATAAGTTTTGAAATAGCAATGCAAAAACCAAAAGGAAAGTAATAGATTTAATATAAATGCATACACCAGTATAGTATAACTTCTGTAAGTCGACATAGGTGGTCTAGGATGTAGCGTGTCTGCCTCTGGACGAACAGTATGGGCAATATCGTTCCATAATAGGCAGGACATCGGTCAGGTCAGGTATTGACAGCTGCAAATGTTTAAAATAAGTGCTGTTCTTGTTTTATTAGCTTTACAATTTCTATTTTATGAAAGGCCACGTGAAGCAAGCTGTCTAATTCACAACTATAAACAAAGGTTACTAGAAGCAAGTTCTAGTACTATTTTTCAGTGAGTTTTTAAAAATCACTGCTTTTTTAATGCACTTTACTGAAAGGGCAATTTCTTAGTTCTAGCGCTCAGTGAGCATATTATTGCAGAATATCCCCATTATAGTTGCATTTTTATCATTCACTTTGGTGGGAAACTCGGATTATATACCAAATTCTGTTCCATACTGTAAGATCTTAAAAAAATCCATCTCCAGTCTATCCTTGTGTGTAGCATTTCAACCAGAAGCGTAGGTAACCGAGTACTACTAATAAATAACTCCATATGACTTTGAATCTGTTAGATATAGATATATGCGAAACATTTCCAAGGATATGTTTTAAATTAATATTTTGAGTAATAGGTAATATTTTAAGAAATAAAAAAATAAAAAATTTAAATCCTCCAGTTCTAACAGAAAAAAAATCTTAAAAGAAAAACCGTCAAATCCCCACTTCTATATAAGCATTCAAAAAAAAATTGTCATTTCTTATGAGATTGTAGCAGTAAATGTTGTTAAGGTCTATTAAACTGCGTCTGTTAAATCAATTTATTGGAAAAAAATTAACATCAGGATTACACGAACACGTATTTGATGATACCATGATTAAGTAGTTACTAATGAAAAAGTAGTACAGTAATATTAACTACAAGTTATCACAATAACTGCACATCAGGTAAACAGATTATTTACTTTCAAAATTTTGTTTGAACTTGTGTCAGGCAAATTTTGAGGTTCTTCGTCTTTGACAAAGATTACAGGTGTAATCGAAACGTCAGACTATTAACTTTTCGCCAGTGTTTTCAAAAGACAGCGATCTATCCGACAAAATATTATCTTATATTATGGACGCTGAAAGCATTCACCCTCGTAGATTAAGAAAAATGTTTAAAATTATTAACAGATCATTATGGCTACTTTTACTGATGAATATATACATAATTTAATGCAAACGCCATTAATACCAGTAATTGCAAATTTAAAAAATAGAAATAAAGAATACACTAAAATAATGCGTCAAAACGAGACTATACAAGTTTTACATTCTTATTGCAACCTTCACCGACGAACCAAAATCCCAAAAACGTATTGTATTGGGTATATATTGGCCTTCTCTTCATTCTACCCCTTGAATCTCTTGATATATGAATCAGTTACTATTAGTAGCTAGTGACCTCATATCATGTTAGTATTCCCGCGGCTTTGATACCGTATCTTCATCACTTTGATACTTGTTTCGATCGCTTACTTTACTTTTCAGTGACATCTCTCAAATCGCCTGGCAAAAAATTACAGATTTTGCCAAGTCTGTAATTTGTTTTTATATTATGTAAATTTTAGGCTCAAAAATGATTAGTATTATATTCTTACTGGAACCTACATCGACGAACCAAAATCCAAAAAACGTATTGTATTAGGTATATATTGACCTTCTCTTCATTCTACCCTTTAAATCTCTTTATATATATAAAGCTTTTTGTCTTGTGAATCACTTACTAGTAGTAGCTAATGGCTTCATATCATGTTAGTATTCGCGCGCCTTTGATGTTTCTTCGAGAAATAGGGATAAATTATAGTTGTTATACCTATAAAATATATACCAATTCGTAACACGATGCGAATGATATATGTCCTCTCCCGGTTTAATGCGTAGCAGTTAATCAATACAACCAATAAGTTTGGATATGCTTTTATTAAGTATGAGCTGAACAGCAACAGAACGCAAAAATCAGGAAGAAAATTAAGGCGAAGGGAAAAGACAAGAAAATTATTCTAACCACAGTAGGTAACTCTTCATAGGACACTATTTCATTCCAAGGAAAAATAGCTTTTGGTGTAATATGTAAAGCATTCAGTACACGCCGTTTATCTAAATATTTGTTTACAATACAAAATCAGCACCTATCGCGTGTTTCTATACTAACCGAGTGAAAATGTTCTAACCTGTAACGCACCAGCGATACGGCAGGAACGTGAAAACGACGGCATCCGGCAGATACCGGGAAATGAAATTCAATAACTTAGATTCTGAGGCACATTTTTCAGGAAAAGTCGTTGAACAAGTACGTGCAAAATGCGAAGTTGGATGCCTTGGCGGCAATTGCAGCGTTTCCTGATTTAGCTTGGATGCTAAATTAGTCCTGCGAGGGACTAGCGGAGATAAACGATAACGGAATTTCATTTAAGATATAATTTATTGTGTTAATTAAACGGTTGTTTAATTAGAGTCTGCTGGCGTGAAACGTGGCACTGGTGTGCCTGCCTGCATGCTGCAGCTGATGTAACTTGGTAAACTTGGTGAACTTAAGTAACTTGTACATGCCGTATTGCCGTCTATTAAGGCGTGTTCGTAAAATGTGCGGTAACAACCAAATGGCCCAAGTTTTAGAGACATTAATAATGCGAAACGAGTAGGAATGACTGTTTGCTTATAAGGAACGGTTCTTTAAGGTGGAATAGTACAGGTACCAGAAAACTTAAATCCGAATGATGGCAGCACAGTCTATTTTCAACAAAACTGCAAACGGCCGTAGTTAAAATATGCAAATCCCGCCCTCATTTATAACTCAAATAAATTAGGGTCCGCCTGCATCCGGCCTTCAAAGACATCGTATCTACAGCGAGCTGATACCTGTGGTAGACGGATGTCTGGCATTTCTGTATTTGAGTAAATAGGTAGTAATTCTAGATGTAAATTTGGCTGGGCCGAAACTCTCACTTCATTTGGATAGCGACTGTAACTTGGCCACCTATCTTCTTTCCAGAAAACTAAGATACGAATTAATAAAAAATAATAATAAAAATAAAATCAATGATGGGCGCGTAGAATATGCAATGTAGATTACGTCAGGATTATGCTATTATCTACGCGTAACCTATGTAATATTCTACTTTGAAAGTCTACTGTAGAAAACATCATTGTGCGGATAAACGGAAATTTTTAGTATTTAATGGTATTCATCATTAGTGCTGCTCAAGACGCCTCAATTGTCAATATTATTTTGTATTTTATTATTATTTTTATTTCTTGCAACTAAAGGAATATTACCTTGCTGTTAACCGGACAAATGTCTAAACTAAAATAACTGGGTAAGGCATGTGTTAATTAGGGCCAGGAGAGTCGACTAAGCAGGACAAGTTTGCTTTCAAAAGCAATTTTTAAACTACCCATCAGTCAAATAGACTCCTGTAAACTGTGACGTTGTCTTTCTACTCTATAAACTGATATAGGCCGGCAATTTCATACGCTGCCCTTGTTCTTTTACAGCAACTATTTTAATCGCAGGTCGATTTTATTGTGCTATATTGACAGAGTATACAAGCAGTTCTCATTGCAAAACTTGCGACATTGATCTAAACAAGGAAGTAGCAAATGATAGTAATAGTAAAACCCTTTTTTGTAGAAAAATCTACTTATATGTGAAGTATGCGGTTGCGAATTGCTAGCTTGTAAAAAATAGGCTTTTTAGAAATATATCTCGTACAGTCGGGGAAGAATAGACTTCAAAACATTATACTTTGTTGTTTGTGTCCCAAACAAGTAAAAAAATCATTTGGTAACCATGACTTACTAAAAAATGTTATGCAAATTTATAATATAAATATTAAAAGAACTGTATTACATATCAAAAATTCTCAAGGAATTCGACAAATATGGGTATAAGAAACAAAATAATTTCCACTTAGTTTTAGCATGTACCAGTGTACTTAAAATCTACGTCAAAAGCTTTTATCTACATTTTCTACGAGTGTAATGTAGAAAATTATAATTTACGCGTAAGCGCCCATCTTTAATAAATAATACGAAAGTGTAAACAATACACATCATTCGGCGCCAAAATTTTATGTTGTTCAGGAGAAACTTTTTAAATACACTTGGATGAAAGCAAGCAACGTGATCAGCAGTGTTTACACTGTGGAAAATGAAAATATGACTTCACAGTCGAAATCTTCGTAATAAGCAAAAATTTTGCATACAGCTATAGACAATCAAGACAGAAATATGCCGCAGTCAATAGGTATAAATGTAACATTCATAAGTATATAGAACATCTTATAATTAATAGTTGCTTCGCAATTACGGGGAAATTCGACTTCTTATGTTAAATTATGTATATTCTTTTTCCTCGACAACCGTTCGATTATATTTACATTAGGTACCTATATTCAAGACACAAATACTAGGTATTGGGTAGGGTACATGAAACATACCCACTGTTTTACCACATTAAATTAAACAAAAAACTAGCTCAAGTTAAAACATCTTTAGCCTGCAGTACTAGAGTTTTGAAAGAAGATAGCATAATTTTGATTTTAGAGAATATAGGAATACATTCAAATAAATATTGTTTTGAATACAATTAGTTAGACATAATTGATTGAATGTATTAATATGTGCTAACGTAGCATATATTTTTTGTTTTGAATATATAATGCAATAAAATATATTCTGTTTAGGAACATTTGATTAATATCAAACGAAGAATATATGTTCAAATAAAACACACGGACTCGATTTAAATAAATAATAGAGAATATTCCAATAGTTGCATTCCAAGAAACAATTTTTACGTGTGTACCACCAAGGGGGTATAAGCTGCTTGCGTAGATCCTTTATCTTATATCCTCATTCTAAAGAAAGTGCAGGTACCCAGTGCTTTTAGTCAAGCTTTCCTAGAACATTTGATTCTGAAAGGATTAGTGTGCGGATTATGAGGACAATTATAGGAAAGTTCTCGAAACGGTCATGGATAGACAATATACCTGTATTCCTAATGACATGATGCCGTGAACAGAACATTATAAATAGCAAGGCAAATCGTAAAAGTCGTCACTTTTTCTTTGCAATCTTGCTGGCGAAAGAGATTTTTGAATAGTGCGAGTATGGGGAATAAACATAAAAATCCTTCACGAGTGACGAAACGAAGTGGTCGTTCTAAATACATGGCGCGTTTGAACGCTGAAAGGTAAGTTTATCTTGCGATATATTACTTGATGCAATATATTTTTTTACCTAGTAGATAATATCTAAATAATTTTGACTTTATATTCCAGGTGGAAGAAACTGGGTCAAGGTATGCAGCCACATTCGTCCAGATCTCCCGCTAACTATGATTTAGAGATCGACACACTTCCGCCCCTAGTTTTTCTGTTTGTTGTATTATGGAGTTGTATATTAGCTTAGTGATGTAATTGTTATTTTTTAGTATTTTAATTATTATGTGCAAACTTTCATTTATAATTTCTGAACTAATTAATTTTATTACTTGGAGTATTGTATTGTTCAAGACAGCTAGTTTTTGTTTGTAGGGGTAGTTAGAATATATATGTATGCATTATTTGTATTAGGCATTATTATGTATTAGATTATTGCATATACCGTAAATAAAGATGTGAAATCGGTGAGAGTGATAAGTCAACCGCCCGGTACGCGCCTATAGTAAGTTCGTGATATTGTATTATATTGTATATGTATAGTTTATGTTTTAATTTGTAATAAACTCCACGGACAAACCATTTCTGTGTGTGCTTTTATTGCAAGTAAACTACCTACCCTTATAATTCTAGCGTTGTTTAAAACGTGACGAAAACTGCATTTAGAAATTCGGGTTTTTAGCAATGCTAGTAGTCAATTATACGCTGAGGACATACTCTGCATTATAACGGAAACGCAGCAGACCAAACATCTTAAATACTTAACCAATTGAGATACAGAATAGGACAATTACCGTGGCATACCTGAGAAACGGTCGCTCGTTGGTCAGTTATCTAAGTGAAGGGGTGACATCCCTGAGGGGCGTGTCACTTAACCGAATATCTAACTAAACTCAAAAATAAAGAAAAAAACTATTTTTTGAACTTTTGCATTCCTAAGTTTAGATAAATACCGAGTGAACTATGATCTGATTTACCTAGGATTTGCCATAAAAAGTGTTATTTTGGCAGTTTTTAACTTTTATTTAATTACTTTCTATTTTTTGTAACTTGTAGACAAAAAAATCTCAAAAACGAATCATAGTTCATTAGGGAATATAATCAGAAACACATCCTGAAAAATTCGCGAAATTTGAATGACCCAATTTTGAGTTGGACATGATTTTTATTCCCATGCTTTTCTTATGGACACTTTAGGTGTATCCAACAGCCTTAATAATCGTCATTAAAATACCTATACAAATTGATATGCAAGTATTTACATTTATGCATTTTTATTTATAAATAAATAGTAGCCTCTAAATGCACTGAAAATAAATGACTAACAAGTGGCTCCTTTTTTATTTTATAATTATAATTAAGGGTATCATTATATGTACATGGCTATAAAATGGTCTTCGTCACTAATTATACATTGTTTTTCATATTTGATGACTTCTATAACTAAGAGTAAATAAATAATATTTAAATGCGAAGGGGATGAGTGACCTCCGAAATCTTTCTTTAAGTGCTTGCTTCCTTTTTAGTTATACCAACAGGAAGGGCAAGGCTATTTCAAATGGACCTCTTCTTTGTCAAAACAAAACGAGCAATCAGGGTTCCTTTACTTCGCAATTTCAACGAATAATCAAAATGTCAAAACACTTTTTATTAACCTTTCATATAAAAGTATAAAAGGAAGCAACACCGCAACACTATTGGAATATCTGACAACTTACATACATACGTTTTTAAATGTTACAAAAATATAATTTGCCGTTTTATGTGGATGCACGATAGAGAAGAGATCGTTGTATTTTTTTTACACCAGAAAGATGTTTACTATTCCTCTTATTACAGCGGATTTGATAAATGTTTTTAACTAGCCGTATTTGTGTGTTGTCAGGTATATAGTATTTTTAAGTACAGGTTTGGTGCTTCACTGTAGTTTGAGAAAACGGGTGGGCTATTTGAGTAACTGAAATTTATCTTAAGCGTTTTACATCGGAATGTTCAGACGTTTGGTATACCTAACGATTTTTCCCTAGAAATTAAGTCAAACTGAAGGAGAATCTATAGCAAAGTAAATAATAGCAAAAGTAGCATCATGGAAAACTTAGATAAATAAATTGAGGAAGATAGTCCAAAAGAACATTAGAAAGGGGAAGAAGTACATAAAGTATATATATAGCAAATCAAGTAAGGATTAAATATGGCGAAATACTAACAGAAAACAACACTACCAAAAATTGGATGGGTCGGATGGAGAAACAGAAAGGGAAGAAGACGGAGAATTTTGAGGGGAACAAAACAGCGTAATACAACAGGAGAACTAAGAAAAGCGATAGAGGTTATCACAGAAAGAATGACACCAGGGATTAGCCAAATCGCACCAGAAATAAATAAATGAACCCGAAAGGTAAAAATATGGAATTTGAAATACGAAGGATTGGAAGATGGGTACCACTGTGACATTATACAAAATTGGAGACAAAGGGATGTGGAACGTACAGAGGAATTGCCATACTAAGTGCTGCATCAAAATACTGGTGAATGGAATACTTAGAAACAACCTGAAACTATAACTTGGAGAAGCACAGAGTGATAGGAGTTGACCAAGCATTATTATATTCGTATTTAAGATTAAACGGCTCATCCAAAAGAAGCAGTAAGCAGGGAGAAAATTGTTTCGCACTTATAGATTTCGGAAAGATATTTGAGAATATTCCTAGGAGTATGTAGTAGAATGTTGAAATGAGGTACCTAACAATAACAAGCTAACAATAAGTATTGCAAAGTAGTAGTTCGAGATGAAACATATATTATGTTTATCCCGAGGAGTAAAATAGGATAAATGTATAAACGTACAAACATGCATACAATAGGTAGTTGCCGTGTTCTTTTAGCAAATTTTCCATATTTTAAATTTTAATCGGATTAAAAATACCTTGTTTAAAGGAAATCTAAACGAAAACCTTTTGGACATCTTTTTGTGTAATTAAATTTTATTGATTTATTCCAGAGGTGTCTCGCGCAGCATTTCAGCTGAGAGTAATGGAAAAAAACACTTTTTGTTAAGTTTCGTAGGAGATTCTAATGTAGGGACTTGCATTTGGAGCCTTCAACTTCCAAGTTGTGGAGGGATTGGGATAAGAGGGAAACAAATAGAACATACTGAAAGCTTTAAATAGGCACGAGAACTAAAATGACAATTTACAAGACAATTTGCTGGTCAATACTAACATAGGAGTTAAAACTGTACTAAATAACCGGAAAGTAGGTTGTAGGCTGCAGAAATGAAGTATCCGAGACCTATTAATTAGTAAAGAACTAGATGTATGAATACAGCAAATAGTAGAAGAGAATTAGCCAAGACGGTTGGTGCAAGAATGAAGGAAGAAATACCAGCGAAGGATGTATGGGAGGCGCAATAAGTAGAAAAAAAGAATCAGATGAAGAACAAGAAAGACATGAGACATGATAGTGGTACTGTTGTTAGAAAAGCGTGAAAAAAGATAGTGTAGCAATTTGAGTTGAAATATTATCTATAATATGGGCATCTTTTTATGCAATTAAATTTTATTCGATTTATTCCATACGCTACTGCTTCTTATTAGTTTTCATAATTTGATTCTAATACGGAATTTGAAATATATTTTTGGCCTTCCTATATTTTTCGTATCTTGATTTCTTTAAAAAAATATAATTTCTTGACAGCAGGTAATTTTCCTTACCCACTGGGCAACAAATAAATATAATTCGTGTTACTTTTCCAGCATTTAGCTAATATGTTCGCAGAGTACATAATTATTATAACAACATTAGCCACAAAAAATAAAAACATAAAAATTCTAAACTTGTAACTTATTGTAGTGCATGCCACATCGCGGTATCGATGGCAATCGCGCTATGCACAATTTGTATATTCAAAATATAAAGTTATGTGGATATAATGATCTAAAAAAAACCAACTTTTGTTTTCACGTAATTGACATTTATGTACGTCCGTATTTTGTTAAACCAGACTGTTACATGTGGAGCCCTTTCAGGAAAGGGTCTGTCCTCTCACGAAACAATTTCAACCAAATCTTTGTTAAAATAGTACGGTTGCTAGTACTGTGCGGTAGTATGATTCTTATTTAATTTAATAGTTAATTCTGCATTGGATAAAATGAGTACGTTTCTATTATTTTGAAGAAATAATATCCATTTGTTTAATATAGGTTCACTACAATTTAACCATTAACACATGATTTTAGGAAGAGTACCAGAAATTCGTATAAACTAAACAAAACCTTACTATTTGCTTGCAGTGATATTATTTCTATTCGGCCTAGTCATTTCGTCGATTGTCTAGTTCGTGGTAACCATGACAATATCTGTTTAGCGTATCAAAGCAAATAATGCCCATGGCAAAGATTTTGTCATTTTTTGCAAGCAGTGCGGGTGGGCTGGAACAAAATCGCAGTAACCAGCAGAACCCTGCTGAGCTGTAAAGACGTAGCAGGAGGGAAATTGCTATCGTAAATCAGTTCGCGCGTAACTGACTCGTAGTTCTACATTTATATTCTCCCCTCTGCTGCGGAAAATTCGAATGCGAGGCGCAAAATCCATGGAGAACGTGGGAAATTAAACAAATGTCTTGTACTATCACCCCAAAAATTGCTAAATAAATAACGAATATTTCTTGTACGACGGTGGTAAACCGGAGTTTATGCTTCCAAATGGAAAGCCGTCGTAACGGCTATACGTGTTCTGTTGTTTGAGACGAAGAAAATTTGCAAATCACAGCTCTAAAATGCAACGCGTTTTGCAAGAAAACATATCAAGGCGTAGCTTGTGCTTATTATTTATTGTCTTAATGTTGTGGGACGTCGTATTCGTAAAACGAAATACAAGTAGATATACCTACAAGAAAAATGTTAAAACCATACGCAATAACATTCATAACTCAGTCAGATCCTTAAATTATGCTAATGTGTAGATAAAGTTGTGTATATAGACAATTCGAAAGCTAAAGTGCCTCCCATGAATAAAACATACCGCTGACGTTTAATTCATTAATAAGCTATTCACAGAAACATAGCCTAATACATAAACAGCTTAATCAAAGCCAACATGAATCGCCGGCGCATCCCTAAGCATCCCCTAGAAAAGGTCGAAAACGAGCAAATGCCGGCACAATACCCATCAACCTAAATCTAAATTATCTTTAACGTCCGCTGTAATGGTGTGGAGAACAGCAATAAGCAATAATTCTATCCAGGTAGAGGTCTGAGGGTACGGTTTTACCTTCAGACATGTTTATAATGTCCGCCGCTTTGACTTACGGTTCGAGATGAATTTTTTATAAGGCGGCCGGAGCTTACAAAAAACGGCAACGCCTCAATGAGAAATGTTCGAAGACGCTGGCATAAGTTGCTGGAACTAAAGATATAATTATGGGCTTCTAAAGAAGTGTACAAGATTAAGTTGTTTGTTCTTTGAGTGCCTTTGATTAAAATGCGCCTCGCATAGACATTTGTATCTTCTGCCTGTTCGGCACGAAATCAAGCTTGTGAAAACAGCGTGGACAATATTTTGAGCATTTGTTAGATTAAAGTTATTGAATTAACATTCTTCAAAAATAATATTTTTTACAATTTCAATTTAATTTAAGCACACAATTGAGGTTTATGCCAAAATTTACAAATTATACCTGCAAATATATTTTGGGTTGCATATTCAATCTCGTCAGGCTTATTATCATTCCTGAAACAACCTGCATAGGCACTACTGTTTTCACAAAACGAATATTACACATATTGCTTATAATAACATTTTGTTTTCGGTCAACTTATGTGTCATTTAAATTACCTATATTTTATCATGAATCTTCTTATTGTAGCAGCGTAGAATAGCTGTAAAAATTAAGTACTATGTGATTAAAAAAATATTTTATCACGTACCTTTAGTATGATTTTATTTCATTTCCACGTGGATTAAATCCAAAATGAAGTCAAAATACATTCCCTTAGGAAAAAAGCATGCTTACACAAACACTTCCCTTTTTCTATTGCTTGATGAAACACAAAAAAATAAGTACTCCCGTGTACTTAAAATTACAGCAAGTTATTAAAAATCAAGGGCCAAATTGTATAAAATTGTAAATCGCAGCTTCATAGAAAACGTTTTGCTTTGAAATCTAATCCCACACCTGTTAATATTATATTAAATTATTTTTATAAATGAGTAGGCAAATAAACAACTTCATTTTGTGAATAATGCTTTTCTTTCTGAAGGATCCTTGCATCACCAATTATCTTGGGAAAAATCGCGTTAATTGCACCGACCGACAAGAAATTTTTTTCTTGTAACACAGCTGAATAGCATATTGTAGTAGAATGAAGCTATCTACGGCCAAAAGAAGGTTATAACACGTAAGGTTTTCTCGTTACCTAGACAAACCACGTACTGAAAAAGTGATTGCACATTTTTTTAACCCCGTATATCGACAATCTATATAATTTATATTAAGTTGACATTCGCGAAAAAAACAAACATCAAAAATAATTATTTAAAATAGATTAGTTCCATATTTAGAGCATTTTCCACTTCATTTATGAAGAAAAGACGATATTGTCCGCACTTTTATCTGTTTGATGATTGTCAGCTCGAAAACGTTTCGAGTTCGTTGATGGTTCGTTGGTTAGGTCTTGGTTTAGCGATGATCCAGACTCCCTGGAAATCTGCCCTCATTGGCCCTCCCATTCATTTTTTTTAATATTTTGAAAACGTGTCAATAGATCGGACTGCTTAGACAGGTAGCACTTGGCCAAACGATAATCAACATGAACTTCTTTTGCTTTAATTGATTGAACCAGCGTACGGTCAGTATTTCTGCCATTCCCGGATATACCGCCGAGGCGGCCGTCTGCGCTGGTTTGAAGGAGTGCTTTTTTCTTTCTATAAGAAATGTTTGTTCTATCTCGACGATACAAGGAAAATGTGCTAAAGTGTTTTTCACTGACAGGGTTCTTTTAATCTTGTTTCTTTTTATTGGAGTTACATCTTATTCCTTCAGAAACCTACAGTAATGACCCATTATGGATGGACCCCATCGTCCATTGTAATGTATTTCCACTGTTCTTATACCCTGATGAAATCGTTCACCCTGCCCATCGCTGATCATAACTAGCAACCTAAAAAGCTCTCAAATACCGAATTAAAAGAATATTATACGACTTTTACCAAAATTCGTTCGCTTAATTTAATCTGCCGTTTTGAAAATTCAGTATCGTAATCAGCGACGTGAAAAATGTAAGTACACTAAACTATCGAACTCCAGTGACACCTTCGTCTTTTGGCCAGCTTTCCTGTATTGGAATAATAAGGTATTTAACAGAATCAATCAATGCGAAACAAAAATAACGACTGGATAAGGAACAAGTATAATATTATATACAATCCATTTATATTACCTTTTTTAAATATACTGCATTTAGAAGTCCCGTATAATATTTACTACCTGCCAATATAAGAGTCTACTAAACCCACTAAAAAGTAGACGTAGCAGGGCTTTATGAATATTTTTATGTTATTATTTTTATTACTATTTTGTCGGCCAGTGTTATTTTCAACTTCAATCGCTTTCTAATTGCAATCACATCCACATAATATGTAAAAGTGTTCCTTATATTATAACAGTCGGCAAGCGACACACCGATATGTTGCCGTTTGGATGGAATAGCGCACAAGCATTAAGTAACATAAGTTTAAATAATTGTTTGTTACAGATAGTAAGGTTTCTAGGTCCATTAGGAAATACAAAGACAGAAAAAACCTGAATCCTATGAGGATGATTGGTAAAATACACCATTGTACATTTACAAACATAGGCTCATTTGCGATACTAACACTACCAGCTACAAATAGGATTAAAATTTATTGTGAATGGTTATAGTGCAGATGTGGATTATTTTGCTTTTCAACCGTGTAAAACTAGACTGAATAAAAAAATTGATAGCTACAGCCATAATGACTTCTAATGAGTGAAATTGTGTGTGTACTACTGGTTTAATTTTGCCTACTGTAGATAAAGAACTGCATCTTTACCAGTATCTAGCACATTTTCTAGCAAGGGAAGATTTAATTGAATTTTAAGGAGCCATTGTGAGCAATATGAGAAATCATATGTTTGGGAATAATATCTGTCAGAGATATTTCGACAGTATTTTAGGGCCTACAGATACATTCACTATGTTATTTTCTGTTTAGGAGGTAACAAAAGCAGTTTCATATATCCCTAAACAATAACAAAAAATGTCTTGTATTTGGCCGGTCAACATTTCTAAAACTAGGTAATCAATTAACTGAAACCCAACAGTTTTTTTATCATTTCAAAATTGTCTGGTTTTTGTTTGGTATAAAAAAATACAGAAGGTACGTAGCTCTGCAGTTTTAAAATGTTCCTGAGAAATAACATTCGCCAACATTTGATTTCCGATATTATTCGGCAGGGTTGACAACATTCCGTGGAATACACAGTACCTATAGTCATTTATTGAAAAGAACAAAATGTATTTGAAACTTTATGTATTCTATGATTTATAGATGGTAATCGAATAATAAATGATTAAAGTGTTATTTTGTAAATGATTTATAACGCTCTGTATTATAAGTTAATTAACACCCATTACTGAAGAAGAAATATATTAATCTTAGTTGCAGATGTGATAAGCGTTACTCACTTTCTAATTTGGTCTAATGACTGAGAACGGAGAAACTAATACAATCAAATAAGTGCTATAACTGTCAGATATTTGCAGTAACTTTTTATGTATATGTTCAAGAAATCTCGGCATAAATAAAGAACCTCAAAAGGAACTGTCGCATTTTATGCTTTGTATCAAGTTACAGCACGAGCTGGAGGCAATAAAACACGACATTATTGTGACGTTTCAATGACTCGCACCTCCTGAAACGTCGGTTTTACGAGCGCAGGGCATCAAGTAGCAGTCAGGGTTTATAGTAACCGAAAGAAATATCATTAAATGTTTGTGGCACGATAATCGTCACTTTTGATCTTTACCGTACATTTATCTTTGCTTGTGTTGATTTTTTTTGTATAAATTTTGCACTTTTGAATGCAAATACAGTAATTTTGGGGTTGCTTTTATTTTATAGAGTATCGTTATTTTGTTTAATAGACTTTGAACTTATATTTTGCGAAATGCTATATTAAAGGGGTTTCCTAAATTTTTATTTCATAATAGTCTTCAATTTCTATGCCCTACCTTTTTATCAAAATTCTTTGTTTGCAACGTGATCAATTCAGGACATGTTTAGGATTTCTCACATAAAGCCACCTTTTAAAGGCTTATTTTAAATTTCATATATAAAATTCAAACGACGAATCTGTTTAACCGGTATATGTAGCATCTAAGCTTTAATGGCATAATTATTCCAAGGCTTATTTATTTGTGTTTCATAAATAACTGGTCATTGTTAGAAGTATCTAATGTGCAGTTCAGTTATAAATGTAAATATAGCGAGGCTATCGCGGAGGACCAAAAGGTATAGGTGCACCTTATTATAGGTAGTAATTTTTTGAGCCATGATTACATTGGATTAAAAATGCTTAGCTTGATGAGTTTTTATGAGGTTTCATTTTATTTCTCACCAATTAAGTTTACTTTATGAAAAAAAAGAAGTTGATGTCAGAAGAGAAGCGATGTGATCCACGTACGATGGAGAACTTATTCATATTCTATTGTGCTTACATCATTTTCCAAACCCCACATGCTACCTACTAGATCGTTGGTATGTCCAAGAAAGTCCGCAGCTGTTTCGCCCGACCTCAATCCCCTGCGTTTATTGTGTGGCCTTTAAAAACTATTCTTTATGTAATCCTAGTTGGAAACGTAAATAACCGTCGATATCAGCATTGTACATAGCGATGCATTGGCGGTACCCTGCAGTACAGCATGCATTGTGCGGTCATTTTAAGCGTGTTTGTATGTAAATCTACAAATAATATTTTGTAATAATCCATGTACAAACACCTTGAATTGCTGTAGGTACATACCTACCTTACTTGTGTACCTGTCAAAAATTCGCAGTAGGAATCTGTAGATATGTTTTTTTGTACATTAGTGTATGTTGAAATTAAAAAGAGAGCATTAAAGGTGTTGCTTATCACTCACAATTCATTTTTAATATAATACAGCTTCTGTGTAATGGTTTCGTCTTGTTTAACCTTATGTTGTTGTATTCATGTAACTTCTTCAGTTTATTATAATTATTCAATTAGTTAATTTGGAATGTATCCTTACGGTGCTTTGTTAAACTTTCTTTTAGCCTCAAGTTTGATTTTTTTGTTTTCTTACTCATGTTATAACTTTTTAGGCTGCACGGGAGATTTTTGAACAGAATAACTTATATAAGGAATAGGCGCTTTTTAAGTTTCGTCAATATACCAACCGAGAACTGTGAACAACTTTTGACGATAAGAAAGCCATTTATTCTTTGAGCGTGCATATGAGATGTGGTTGCACCGCATTCCTAGATCATTCTCGGCATTTTCACATACATTAGCAACTTTTCTATCATTATGTTTTTTCTTTGGCAATCTTGTCAGAACAGTTAATCCGGTAAGCTCAGGTGTTTTCTGTGATACAACACCATTTTGTGCCCTTTGGATCGTATGTACATTTTTGACTTGTAAACTACACTGATGAGCTGTAATGACAGCGAAATAGATCTATCTGCAGTTGGTTGAGGTGCAGACAGCGCAGTATAGACATGCATTTTTATTGTAAATAAATTATTTACTTAATGACACACAAAGTCCGAAACAAGGTATGCTACTTATTGCACATGTGGGCGGAGCAAATACGTCACACGGATAGTTCTTTTAACCTCTGGCAACCTACTAACGTACTGTTTAGACTCGTGCGAATTGAATTTGTTGTAGTGAAACTAAAATGCCCTATGCAGCGCGGATATGCCACAGTCAACACACTTTATCTAGCTTTATATCTGTCTAAATCGGTATGGATCAGGAAACAAACACAAATTCATAGCAAAATCAAAAGAAAAAAAAAAAAGTATTCCTACCTTTCATCCTATATAACGCGATAAAGTTGTATCTACTTTGTACCACAACATAGGAGGAGCTACCACCGTAAAAGTTGCCTACCGCCTACCATTATTTATATTTTAACTATAACGTTTCTAAAACTGTATTTGTAATTAATATAAAATATGGTCCTATAATTTTAATCAAATATATCAGCTCTCGTCATTCACAAGGGCCTGGCGGCTCATGTTTTGTCTGCAATAAGATTTACTTGGCACAAACAGAAACTGTTGTGTTTTGATAATAGTTAGTAGTGCCTACCACGGCCTAAAGCAGAATAATATTTATCTGGGTTGGTGCGATAAACAGATAAATTAAATATACTGTATCTTCAAAACAGTTGTCTGACTTTTAACGAGCATCACTATTATTACACAAAGCAATTTTTTAATAAAAATCAACTATTGCACCCTGTGGAAAAAAGGGCAAAATTCTGATGAAACAGATCGTTTTAGTCTTCTTGCTTAACTTAACTCTGTAATTCGTTGAGAGCACCTCTTTGAAGTGATTAATTATTTAACTCAATCGAAAATTAGGTTTCAAAATTAAAAAAAGTTTTCCAGCTAACAACCTTTTATACCCTTTAGAAATGTTCTAAACAACTAACGTAACGATTTACACAAATCCGGCATTGTTCCTTTTTGATAACTACTCTAATAGCAACATAGTGTATAGGTATAGCATATAAGCAATCACCCAAAAAAGACGTATGTGAAACCAGAGTGTACCTTTAACGATCTATACTATTTTATCAAGTTTATTGGGTAATTCTGTTCAAATGCCCATCGTGACCGCTCCGATTCTCATTAACGACTCCGTAAATTGCGCACCCCCTCTTTTTCACCCTCTTCCGCATTGTTAACTCTTCCTCTGACATTTTTACTATTTTGGCCCTTTTCGCATGTAACTGCGTTAATTTACGTCTGCTGCAAGATGCAACCAGGAAACTCTGCTGGCTCAGTTTTAGCCGTGGACTCACGATTATATCGCGATCAGCAAATGTCTCGTACTTAATGATCAAGAAACCGGTGCGCCTTTATGGCAAACAAAGGAACGGATGTGCGGAGAAAAGGAAGAAAATTAAAGTGCACACAGAAACGGCGATAACACACTTTAGGAGATAGTCGTTCTGTAAAGCCTCCGGAATGCGTTACACCTTATCTTCTTTCTAAATAAAAGTAAAATTTAGATTAGTATAAAGATAAGCGAACGGGACAGATCAGTTGAAGTGACTTAGAATTGATTAAAATGGAGCTCAAAATAGAGGGGTTAAGCTGCTCGACTGCGTCAGATTTTTATTAAACAGGGGTGGAACTACAAGTAGATGGCGTTTATGTTGCGGTTAAGCTTTCATCGCTGTCTCTGGAAAGGGAATTTTTATTGGCAGTATAAAGATCCTCCTGTGTACCGTTGTGTGCCATTATTGTAAGAAGAAATGGCTTTTACATGACGAATTATTTTTCATTAGACTACCCTTCTCGGGAATTTATTCTTATCTCTAGTGGTAAAAATAGTACCTATTAATTGCACATTTATTTATCCCGATCTTAGAATAGTGTTAGTTTATAGTTGTTATATTTTTATGATATTTACTTTTAAACACTTACAAATTGGATATGAACAATATATTAATATTTTCTGATACTGAAGGATGGTCCTAATTCGAATTATTTGAAGCTTAATTTTATTCGGTTGTAGAATACATATACTTTATATTACTGTAGGCTTGCAAGCATGATGGAAAATTAGAAAACAATTTATCTGACATTCGCATGACACGTAAATTAATTAAGTTAAAACAGTTTTAAAATTAGTTATAAAGTTTATCTGCATAAAATCGTATAACTATGAACGTAAAGCTTTTCTTTTATTGGAATTCCATTAATTATGGGCTAATAATAAAGAAGAGAAGAGCTTGTCAAGTAAACCAACAATTAGTTACACTTATAACCGTAGTTATTTTATCTTACATCGCTTTTAAATGTTGTGGTCCGGCGAATACAGTATACACATTTAGTATGAATTGTACATTTCGTAAAAAGAATTTTTTGATATATTTCTATTATGACCCTTAATCCAATATTAAACGCCTTGTGCCATTTTTTAAATGATGGTTCTTGATGATGGGGTATACAAGTACTGTCTGAGTGGAATTGTTACTGTGGCTTTACCGCCAGTATTATATTTGATATACTGATCTAAGTAAAAAAAATACACGTAAAATACGTTTTGGCGATCTGACATAAAAACCGTTAAAAAACTATACAGTTTTTTATTCTTGGCAACAGGAATCGATGCCTGTCTGAGTGTTATTTTGATTTCAATGATTTCGGACCAATCAAGCATATAATAAATCAATCATATCTTAGTAGTCAGCAAACACTAATCAGTCTGGTGCTGAGTTGAATTTAATATTGTTAGAGTTTAGCGAAAAAAGTCAACGACATTCCAGAGAGAATTATCTACCACTTTTCTGTGAAGATTCGACAATGCACGGACGCCCTTAAACAAATAGTTAATCATCTCAATTATAGACAAATGCCCGTAGTGGCATATAACTAGCCCTTTCATTGAGCTGATGAAAAAAATCGGTGGTATTGGCAATTAATTGTCATTATGTCGTGCGGCTTATACGTAAGGATATCACTGTTAAAGTATTTAGTAGTCAGTTTTAGCTTCAGCTGGAAGTGATTAATCTGTTCTTGAAACGGGCTATGTAAAAAAATTGCAGCCATAGCAAGTACAGTCACTAGATAGATAAAAGTACCGCAATTGTCCGTTTTTAGTGCAAAATAGCAGCGGCAAATTTAAATGTTTATGTAGAAG
Organism: Rhyzopertha dominica; assembly: GCA_025024175.1. Taxonomy (NCBI): domain Eukaryota; kingdom Metazoa; phylum Arthropoda; class Insecta; order Coleoptera; family Bostrichidae; genus Rhyzopertha; species Rhyzopertha dominica. The sequence goes on from QCXZ01000137.1 coordinate 33,792,594, forward strand.
ACGGAATCAAACCTATTTGGTTTCTATGGTTTTGGTTCAATCTACCATTTTAGTGCAAAAATATGGACAATAAATAGCGGTACTTTATCTATCTAGTGACTACTTGCGCCTTCTTCAAAATGCAGATATAAGAAATGCAGAAAGGTTGCAGTTCTTTTTTTAATWTGGAGGCGCMCGGTTGTTTATGGGCGGATGGATTCAGGTATTTCTTCATCGTTGACGAAGACAGCTACTTAATAAGTATGTTGGAGTGTTAGTTATTCAGATTTCTACAAACTCGAACGTAAAAAAACATTTTTATAATTAATTTTAATAACAGTTTCCTTCTATTTACTAGACTGATGACCACCGATCCTATAAGGAAGGCCACATATTAGTATACGACAGAAAATTAATGTTTGATAAATGAAATTTATTTTCTCACTTAATATTATGTATTTTGGAAGGAGGGATAGAAGATACCCTGTTACTTAGCCAGCAGTTCTTGGGTGGATGGGTGATGCCTACCAATCCATTTTTATGATGGACTTTAGAGTTAGAGTTTTTGTAATAACGCAAAAAAATACTTCCGAAACTCTACCATCAAAAATTTCCTATAGGTACCGGATAGATGATATCCGCATTTTTCTCTTAAAAAGCACAATATTGCCACATATTCGCTGGACTATTATTTAAACAGAAACGCGAACATTAAATATATTATGTTTCGCCAATAAATAGCATTGCAGTATATGTAGGAATAGCCATAAATAGCTTAAAAAAACTTTTTGTATGAGTAACAATAATTTTATGAACTACATCTATTTTCTGAGTAGACGATCTTCAATGGTAATATTAGCACAACTTCTTTTGTAATGGCGAAAAGGGATATAACATCATTAGCTCAATGAAACTAAGTTCAACCTAGAAAAGAAAGAGATATCGATTTATGGTCTACAGTCTACATTAATTTGAGCAAGTAATCTAACCTTATTTAATCGTATGTAAATTAAGTGTGTAGCGTATACCATTGCAATTTATGAACAGTCAAAAGTCCTTGCTTGAGTTTTTCACATTTTATTGTTTGACACCATTTACGCGAGGTTAATGAATTCATGACAGATAAGCATTATCGTTTCATTCTATATTCGATTAAGTACATACCCAATGGCGGGGTGAATTCGCATTATGATGAAGAAAAAAAACAAGAAGACCCGAAAACGCTTTTATTGATTTCGGTTGCGCATAACGCTATTAGAATGTGGCTATTCGGATTCGTTCGAAAGGATGCACGTTCACTGTCTAAGGGGTGCTAGAATGAGGGGAGATGGAATGGCTGCCGTGAACGAGCCAGGGAGGGCGGTGGGTGTGGGTGGCGCGGGCTCCAGAAGCTCCCAAGAAAGTGTAAAAGAACCGTCGGAGCCGGTTTGCCCTACCCGAATCCATTTCGCCGGCAGTTAATTGCTAATCAAAATAACAGCTGAACAGGATTGGAAGCATTTGTTCCATTTCGATGACAAAATCGACAAAATTCTAGAGAACTCTTGAAGTATCAGATTGTTCAATAAAATGCATTTACTTAGTTATTATGTCTCTGTTTGTTGTATTCAAATTTCTAATATTGGGACCTTTAAAACTGCTTTCCCTGGATATAGGTATATCGATAGTAATTAGGTACCAACTACGTAATTAATATTCCGCAATCAGAAATATAATAACGAAAAATATGTTCAGTTTATCGGTTCGGAACATTTAATCAAGGAAAAATCTTTAAGAAAAGTTATGAGTAAGAAGTCAGACAGGCAAGACGCCGATGGGTTTAGATTAAATAAAAAAGTAATCCCTTGTTTTCGAAAGTAAAATATAATATGTTAGCCGGGAAATCTTTTTGTATTATCACTTCTTACATGAGCGGGCTAAGTGTGAAATAAGTACCATTACCGGTGTTTTGTATTTTATATTCAGTAAATTACAACATACTTATTATAGGCAGTTAATGTGATACAGTGCTCAGCGAATTGTACGATCTTAAAGTTATTGCAACACAAGCAAAATTGTCGACTATACCGTCAAATGGACGATCCAAAAAAAGGATACTTATACTTTCCTTTAAGTTTCGCAATAATTTTACTAAATGTTGTTAAAGTAATTTGTTGAGTTGTGATTCCTTTTTATAAAATCTAGGATTACCATTTATGAATTCGATATACATACTCATACTGTAATATTCTGGCCAGTTATAAGAGAACTTCATTCCACTAAGAATGTAAGAAAAAATAGTAAAWAATTCAACKCTTATGCTATTTCATGCTAAGAACTATATCCACTTGTAATATAAAATTGCACTAAGAACGAGGGTAAAAGATAAATGTGAGAAACAATAAAGATTAGAGCAATTCAGAAAAWCTTATATTAATGCACATGAGCGAAACTAATTAATTAGCGTRTCCTACGGTATAAACAATTCAGGCATCATCTTCTCATTAAGATAAACGTAATAAGGAACYATCAGAAGTACTTTAATTTKCATTGCAAGCCACTATGTTTTTAGAAAAAGTATTACCAGCTTTGACCGGGAAACGAACAGGGGACCTTTTGAATGCCGGGCAACCGCACCACTAAACCTTATTCAAATTCCAGGTCAGAAATATACTGGCCTGCATACCCAATTCAGTACTTCTTGTAATCGTTATTTATACCATCAGGCATATCATTATAATAATTTGGGTCGTAATTAGCTAATGGTCGCTAGAATCTGGTCACCGTAGTAGCAGTCCGCTCTGACGCTTGCAAATAACAAACGACGAGCGACTCAGCTACAAAAGGGCTGAACGCCATAGTAGCATTTTACATATATTATAGTAAACTTGAACATATAACATATGTCACTTTGACCTGTATTTGACCGACATTCAAAAGGTCCCGCGTTCGATTCCCGGTCCAAGCTGGCAATATTTATTCCAAAATACATTGGTCTGCAAATCCAACTAAGTACTTCTTATAATCATTATTAATAGATTCAGGCAACATTTAACATTGATGGTAATACAGAATGTTTTTTAATGCAGTTGCTAACACAAACAGCACGTTGCCTATAAGTAAGTTGAGCAGTGCACACCTTATATACGTGGAGTAAACCTCGAGGAGAGGAATGCGAAGTTATTATTAATGCAAATGTTTAAATGGAAAATTTAACTAATGTTGCAAACTTACAGCCTGTTAGGCAGTTTCGCGCCACCTTTCCAGCAGCGCGGAACGAACAAAGAAAATATATTCATAGGGTTACAACAGGCGGGAACTCATTTCTAAGACGCATTGTCGTTCCCGGGCGAAACGACACCCTGGGGAGGCTTCAAGACATTTTCATTTTAGTTTTTCCTATATCTTACAGCGCCCGGCTTTTGTTATGCACAGTAACTTTATTTTCATGGAGTGTGCGTAAGAGATGCTTGATTAAGGGGAAATTAAACTTGCATTGTCTTACCTGAAACAGGTAATTAATCAACTTTTACAAGGGCTGACTTGGTGTGTGTGTATCCTAGATACAATTATCTTAAAGTGTGGAGGAAACCATTTGCGTGAAGGGAGCAATTGTCATCTTATTACTGTTTTACATTCAGACACCCTTCGAATCGGTTTGACCTTATCGATATTTTCGATATAGGTAATTTGAAAGGATTGTTTTAAAATATTAGGACGACACAGTCACAATCAAGTACTGTCGATATTGTGGATTTAACAATTCAGTCTTACTTTGAAACAAACTAAAAATGTTGGGTCGTATAGAGACATTTAATCATATTTTGGATTTTGCTCACTTATGATAGTGTACTTCTTTCACTCACAATTTATGGATTAAAAAATATAGTGCTATATGTTTTATTTTAATTCCTTTCCTCAAACTTTAGGTGTCGCCCAGAAATACAGCTGATTTGGTTCACCTCTTTTTCTCCTTTATATTAATGATTTGTCTAGTACACTGGTCTGTTAGAACTGAATCTTTACCAAGAATTCTAAAAAATATGCTATATAATATCAAGTTCGTTTATCATCATTGACAGAATGATCACCACCCTTGCTTGATATATCTGTGATCGTTGAATTAGTTATAAAAAAATGTGTTAAATTATCATAATAATATTAAAGATGATGTTAAATTATAAATAATACTGTGGTACTTTAAAAAGTAATGGTAAAACATGCATGTACTGAAAATGTCTGTAGCGTAGAAACCGATCGATATAACTAGTCATGAATATTTGAGTAATTTCAATCAAACCGTGGCCCGTTTAGACTTATACCATGTATGTACGAGTAATACTAGTAAGACCCTTGCTTTCAGGTGACCAAAAATAGGCAAATAAAATACCAATACACTTACCGTAGTATTAACGAATAGAACGACCATCAAAAAACAAAAACAATCTTCGATTTTTAGTCTTTTTTTTTACTCTAAAGATTAAATTTAATGCAAGAGAAGTAAGGCAAGATARATATAAAAAAAGAAACGGCGTATACAAGAGATCACACAACTGTGGTACAGAAAATTGCGGCAAATGGAAACTGCCTTCTAAGCACACTGGCTCAATATTACCCATCAAGACCACAAGAACCTTACAAAGGAATAAGAACATATGTTCAATTCAGAAGCAACTTAAAAGGAACTGTTCAAGAACTATGACCAAAATACAGTTCAATAGAAAGGGCCAAGATAATCCCGGCACTTCTAAACGACCTCGAATGAGATGAGTTCTGAGGAGTTAACTACATTGTCACGCTGTTAAACACCATCCGGCGCATTTCAGTTAACTTTGTTGTACATATATACACATATGCCATTTTGACCTCGAATCTGAATAGGGCTTTGGTGGTGTAGCGGAATCACATTTACTGGCCTGCTATCCCGATGCTTTCTCTCCGATACAAAAAATGCACACAGACTACAAATATCCTATAGAGCACATCACCCCATCTGGAGCTCCAGCAAGCGCACAGGATAAACACATACGCAATCACACAAAGCCACATTGACACCATCATGTAAGCCAAAGATTACAACGAAGTCCTAAATCTGTAAAAACTCTAGGCAACAACGAGATGAAGGAAGAAGAAAAATTCAGCCCGAGCTATGTCAACATCAAACACCGAAACATCTAAGAAAAGCATTCATTGGTGGGATACACCCTGCACACCAGTGATGTCAGAATTTGAAAACGTTATGTTCATTCGATATTTAAATAAGTAGCAAAACGAATATATTCGTTTATTCGATGCGATGCGTCTTAACGCCCATCACAAATCAATACTTGTCACTGTTCTGTAACGGGAAAAATTAGTATTACTTACTTGTATATTCTCGTAGTTTGCTCTCCAGTTTGCGGAATTTCTTTCGGATCTCACTTTTATTTTCCTATCCTCCCCATCATAGAATGCACAACTACACGCGTATGGCGTAAGAAGTAAATACTTGGGCCGTGCGGCGGGAAAATTTTAAACGGATATTCCATCTACTGTATTCGAATAACGAATATATTCGATACGCATAACCAGCATTTCTGCATACTTTCCTATTCCAATGCTCAGCTTCTTAATGCTCTGCTTTGGGAGCTCATTAGCAACAATTGTCTAACCCGCCCAACCCAGGAAAGACGGCCGGCCCGGCGGTATATCCGAGAGCGGCAAAAATTCCGCTGTACGCCTGTTCAATCAATAATACGGTGAAAGAACTTACACTTTCATAATTATTWGATAACTAATCGAGCAGAGACTGTTAGCATTCGTGTGTGCATGATTCATCTCATTAATCCCTTTTGCTGATTAACAACAAAACATCAAGCTGCAGAACATCCGATAAATCCTCTATTTATATGTGGTATGGGTTTCAATAGTATAAAAGTACAAAACAGCGCCCGCGGCTTCATTTGCGGAATGTTATGAACAACTATGATTGTTTCGTGGCTAGCTTTATTTCCTGAGAATGTTTCAGATACGCGAAATAGCTTCACGTCCTTTTTTGTAGGTGCGCTTTGAATGTAGCTCTCGAGCACTCGTTGACTTTTATGGGCTATTCCAGAGATTTATATAGATTAAAAGTTGCAAGTGTAATTGCGATTTGAAACTAGAACCGAATTCTGCAGGGACATGGAAAATGTGTGGATTAAAGCGTTTTGCTGTTATATAGTTCCAGAGAAATGTGTTTATACATATCTATATGAAAAAAATACTATCATTTTACGATACTGCTGTAGAATGTGCAAAAAATTACGAAAAACAAAGTTTTATTAGCTACATAAAATTATTTAAAGGATTATGTTCTTGAGAATTATTATAACGAACGCAGGCATTGACTGATACATTACTAACAGAGATATAATGGAAGTCACAGGTAACAGAAGCAATAATCACACAAACATTATACATCAAATCAAGGGACTTCCAGTTTGCTTTAATTGAGTACCTTGTACCATTTCTTTTTAACGTTTAACGGATAACTTTTGCATTCTGTTAGTAAAAGTTATTATGTAAGTATTGCTAAATACATATGGAATGATTTTTTACTTAATTTAATGGCTATAGTTGTCCTCAGACAATTTAAGTGAATGTCGCTTATGTGACACCACTTATAACAAAAATCCGGATGTAAGGAGAATTTTAATTAACTTGGTTAAAACCCTATGCAGAACAAAGGAAGTATATCTATATGGATAAAACGACTGCGCTTGTAACGACAAATCTCGTTTTAGCGACAAAAATATGATGTTTATTGATTTTTCCCTTCGGTTATTACGACCACGATCGAAGGCCGAGATCCGCACTTTACGCAGAATATCGAGTACGTTACTTTGTTTTGGACTTTCGACAATTGCATCGCTTCGTGTTGAATGTAAAGCAAAACGTTTCGTTTTCACGATGGCTTCAACATTTAAGTGTAAGAGAAGAGTGGCTTTCTGTAGAAGAAAAGGAGAGCATAATTGCTGCATGAAAAAATAGCCTTGGAATTAGAGGTTGCGCACTCAACTATTTCAACGATATGGAAATATAGAGAGTAGATAAAACATGTACTTAACAGTAATAAATGAAAGAAATGCAAATCCAAATCGTCCCTATAACTGGTCCAATATTAAGAGAGAAAACAATGATTCTGCTGTTAAAGAAGAACATATATTTAGCTGATTAATCGAATTTGATCCCAAGATAATATAGTTTTCAAAAAAAAAAATTGGGAAAGCGGCATTTGTACCAGAAAACGTTCCGGATTCATGGTTGGAAACGGTGTTTAAAGGTGTGGTACGCAGACGAGGAGATATATAATGCGGATAAAACAGGACTGTTATACAAAATGACTCACCATAAAAATGAACAATAATGCGTCTTTGAAGAAAGATAATTAAGTGCAAAAAATTATGTAGAGGAAGATATTAGGGCAAATATAAACTTTCAAGTGCCTTTGTGTACAGAAGTTCTTGGAGTAGTTGCATGAAGGTTTGAAGGATAAAAAGGTTTAGATAGTATTTCAGTATTAAACAGTGAACTTGAACTTTCAACATTTTAATAATATGTAGTACAGTAAGCAAAGCAAGATTACAGATTGTTCTTTATGCATTAAATTATTTCTTTGTTTGTAATTGTTTGTTGTAAGAATGGTTTTGCCGGTTTTTAACAGAATACGCCAAAGTGGTCTCAAATGAAGAAGATACCAAAAATAAATTACTGAAAGTGTCCAAAACTAAGTGTTGAAACTTAACAAGTGGAACAAAAATTATGTTCCTGGAATTAAAGAACCCGCCGTAAGTCCAAACAATAAAATATATTAATAGCGTAATGTATGTGTTAGCAATATCCCGCATTGCAGCACAAACACTAACATATTGCGCGACATGTTTTGAGAGTAATAGATATGGAGCTTAGAAAGGAAGAAGTCGTAAAAAACAAGGTTCATATCTCTCTCAAACACAAGTATGCAAGCTTATTATTTAGTTTACTAGCAAGATGATAAAATTTATTGTCCGTGTCCGGAATGGCTCAGCCGTAAGAAGCAATGCTTCGAGCAACAAGTTGGTTGACATAAAAATCTCATATAATTACTTAAATCACGATCAAATAAACACTTGGTCTTTATGATCAACTCATAACATAATCATAGAAGCGCCGGGAACGTCGTGCTGCTTTTATTACCGAAGGGAGAAAGGTATCCGAAATAAAAGGGGGCTCCGGTGTTCGGGACAAAATTGAAATTACGGAATAAACAAACAATCGTTAATATTTCAAAAATACTCGTGACCGACTAGCCGGTGATGGTAATTTGAAAAGGAATTTGAATAAAACAATCATATTTCCGAGGAAGGCCCGCATCCGACGCTCATGGCGAGCCCATCACGCTGAACGCAACGACCATTGTAAGAGCTGAAATGGTCTTTCGCGAGACCGGAATGGGCAATGCGCTCGAGAATGGGCCATCTTCTCGCAAGTAGCGCTTTGAGTGCCCCATTGAATATTTAGACTCGTTATTGAAAACATGATGCTCCCAAATGTTATTCATACACTGCAGGAAGACACTGATGATGTCGTAAAGCAGATAACCTCGTTTCCCGTGATTTTTCCACCCGTAAGGGGACGTTGTAATATTCCAAGTTTCAAATAGATATGCGCATGATTTAGGTAAACATACAGTTTAGGCTCTAAGCGCATTACTGATTAATCAGATTTACACCTGAAGTATAACAAGAACTAATGATGAAAAATCAGATTGTAAAGCAAATGCTAAGAATGTTTTAACATGACGAGCCAAGGGAAAAAGGACGTACCAACTCCTGAAAATAATGTTTTTCAGGATGACAATTATTGTTGTGCTTAAAACGTAATATTTCTTCTTATATAAGCATGTGATCACATAGTTTGTCCTATTACAATTAATTAATAGGTTTCGTAATTAACTGGTCATTTCTATTTTTGTCGGTCAAACTTTTTACTCAAAGCATTCTAAACAAACTGAAAACGCGACAAATAAAAAACGTAGTAAATATTTTGACGTGGATTCGTTTTACAACGCATTTTGATCGTCATCTTGCCAATTTACCTGATCATTTTGTGTAAAATCCGTAAATTTCTGGAGTAGGTACTGCAATTGATTGTGCCACTGCATATGAGTAAATATGGCACGTTTGATTTGACACAACACGGCAGTGACGTTATGGAAGATGATCCGGCGATACATTTACGTCGGATCAGTTACTTCATGTGGTTTTTATCTGATTAACAAATTTTAATTACCAGGTCCTTCTGTTTATTATATTACAAGGTCGGATCATAATTACAGCAGCATAATACTACACGTATATACAGTTGCAAATTAATTATTACACTTCTTTAGTCGCCAAATGTCCTTTCCGTCTGGACTCCAAGGCTTAGTAGTAATAGTTCACATCAGTAGCTTTTACAAGTAACGAGCTGCTAGTGCTGTTCATAAACATAACCAATTAGCTCAGCCGTCAACGTGAAAAACCAGAAGTTTTTCTGCACGTATATCCATTCTTCGTTTTTTCGTTTGTCTATCTCCAGGTTGCTGATGCTCATGATGCATTTCTAGCATCCAGGCACAGGAATAGGTATCTACTTCTCAATCATTAAAATTTATATGTAATAAAACTCCAAATTAACATCTTGACATCAAAGTCGCAGTGAAAATGGGTAGCGCTAGAAGAAAGAAGAACAAAGATTGCAACAGCTTTTATGTTGTTGGAAGGGAGGATGTTCATCCTAAAGTTTATGTTTGGAACTCAACATAAAGGTGTTTTATTCTTATAAATGTTCTAACGTATAAATTTCGCGGTTATCATATCTTCCTATTCAAAATGTTCGCTCTTTTTGGAATGTAAATAGCGTACTTTTACTTTGAAAAATCGATGCGTCCTCTAGCGGTGGCTTTACAAAGTACGACATAGGTTGGTATGGTCGCAAGCACGGAGACCAGTGTTGCCAGGCCTTGCTTCATAAATAATGGTATTAACTTCAAAAGATTATGATATTTTGGCACAAATTATGGTATACGCATTATCGTTGGTTGACGATCAACGACATATATAGTGTTAACTTATAAAAAGTACATGGGTGCTACATACTATGCAAATCACCAATACTTCCGTTGAATTTGTTATAGCAATCATGACCGCAGTTGCCATTAGAATACCTACATGATAGGGCACAATTTAAATAAAAGACCTGGATAAATAAATATTTATTCTTGTAATAAAGAAATACATAGGGGTTATAACATGTTTCTGTAATATAAATAAAAATCTCAGGTAACAAAATAAATACATTCTTACAAACTAAAGCAACACATAAATACAGWTTTTTTAAATTATTGCTTAGGAATACATTTCTTCAAATATAACATCCTCATTATTTTCTTTGACATCTTTTGAAATCTCACAATACAAAATATTTGAACAAAACTTTCTGCACATATCAGTTGTTGGCTTAAAATTTTTTACAGTTTCCCTGAAATTTAATCAGCTGTTTAGCTATCAATAGTGCATTAACTGTATCTGTAATCAGTCTATTTCTAAATCCCTAAATAGAAATTCGCCAGATTCGTTAGTTATATTTCTCAAAATACATCAATGTCATCATTAACAACCCCTCTATTTAGCTGATAATGAGGAAGTTGGCGTCATTCATTATCGATTTGTTGAAATTGCTGGTGATCAATCACCCTAGGTAAATTACCGAAGAAGTGTAGAAGAGAAGGTGTTGTATCCCTTTCTTGCAATGAACAAGCACGTTGTGGCTTTAATACTGCAATTTTTTGTAACAGTGGATCATCAAAATTGTATCTTTTTTTAATTTGGCCACAAGCACAACTTAAAAATGCCAAACACCGCTGATAAATGTTTGATTAAGTCAGGTCGGGCCTTAATTGTTGGATCTTTTAATCCCTCCAACACATCTATACCTCAGTACAAAGCACTGTAAGGTTTAAATTTAGTCTCATCACATGGATCAATAGAGCTTAAATTGCTGGTACATACGTATGTTCTGTCCAAAAAACAGCATAATAGGTCACGGTACATATCAGTCATTGATGATGATGAATCTTTTCAGATTGAAAGTATTGATTCATTTTAGTAAATTTTGGCAAAACCCACTTTAGGAATAAAAAATATAATTTAAGGAATGGGTCATTCAGATACTTATGGATTTGTTCCGCTGCTATTAGTTTTTGCTCTATCCATTTTTCATTAAAATATAACGTTAAGGCTGACCATTGCTCTAAGGTTCTACCGACTACTAATTCTAAGGACAACCACCTAGTTGCTTATGTACTTCTGTATCAGTGAACTTTTGAAACTGCACAAATTCACTTTGTCGTTTAGAACTGCAGTTAAAAAAATTATAAAGGTTTCTGACTAGCTCCTCACAACTTCTAGGTAGTTGTTTACAGGCTTCATTTGCACACAAATTTAGGGAATGACATATACATTTAAATACAGTAATACCTGGACATAGCTGTTTGAATCGACTGGCTACAGAATTCCACTCTCCCATCATCACATTCGCACCATCTGATGCAAAGCCAATAATATTCTCAATAGGTACATTTTTTGCTTTAAAAGTGGAAAGGACTGTTTCAAATAAATTTTGGGCAGTAGTTTCTGGATTTCCAGGACTGCCTACTTGTACCAGTTCCCAAATTTTACTGCATACACTTCCTAAATCTTCATCATAAAATCTAACAACAATAGCCATTGTTTTAACTGCAGCTATATCAGTAGACTCATCAATCAGTATACTAAATTTAGAACTTTTTAATTTATTTGCCAAATTATTCTTTTCGGTTTCTACTAAAATGTTTTTTAAAATTGCTGTAGTTTTTGTCCGCTTCAGTTGCAAACCTTCTGCAATTTTTGAATCTACGAAAGATGATTTAAGCACACTTTGCAAATGATCGACAACTCTAAGTGGTATATTATGTTCAGCTAAAAAAGCACAAATTAAAATTTCAGCTTTTTTGATAAGTACCTGTAATTCAGTATCTTCATTTGTCTTGCTTAAATAATCTTTCATTGATTTACTTTTATCTACATTCTTATAATGACGAATATGTTTAGCACTGTTAGCATGTAACTTCAAAACAGAAATGTCGGCTCTCATCATAAAATTACATGGCTTGCATCGCGCTTTTAGGTTATCATCCTTAACAGGCTCAACCCAGTATTTAAAATTATCCTGCTTAAGCCAAGCATTTCGAAAATCGCTGAACCACTTTAAATCCTTTCCTTTTTATAGCACTTCTTGGTGGTGTGGATTGGCTGCTACCTTCTGAATCACTCTTAGACATCTCGACACCAACTTCTAAAATTATACAAAACAGAGTTCACATCTAATTCCCACACTTTACAATAAAGCTCACTTGTGTGTTAATTGAAAATCATCCAGAAAAATTGTCTATTTCATGTGAAGATTAAAAATGTAAATAGCCCTTTGAACTTTGATCTACAAAAGAACACACTATAGGTATAAGTTAGTGTCTCATTGTTGCACAATGTAAGAAGCTACTTACCAACAAGTTTTACCAAACATTTACTTTTTACAATTGCTCTATTTTAGTATTTATTTACATTACATGAGCTAATCATAATACACAAAGCACGCCGTACGCCGAGAACTGTCTACACTCGACAGTCAGTTATGATTTGCAGTTATTTGACAGTAATGGCAGCTGCCAGTCATAATTCCCCTTAAAACTTCGCGGTCAACTGTCAAACAGTATTTATCATTTAAATTTTTAAAAAACAATAAAGAAAGTAGGAAAGAAGAGTGTAACCAGAATCCTAAAAATTTTGCCGTGATGTAATTTTTGTGTTATAGAAAAAAAACTGAAATTTACTCATTGCAAATTATGGTATAATGTGGATACCATAATAGTTTATTATGGGATATGGTATTTGTCATACCATTATGGTATATATACCATAATTATGGTATGGATGGCAACACTGACGGAGACCTACATTGGTGGTTGTCCGATGAGAGTTTGATCCATTGATCTCTAACTAACTGGATGTCGCATAAGTCATTCAAAACTGTGATAAGTAGCCACCATGCCGCCGGTACTCGTACTATCAATTTAACGGCGCGTTCAAATTTTAGGTTAGATCCTTAACCATATAGTATGGTTATGAGTAAACGTAACGTCCAGTTTGTACGGCACATGTTTCTTACTAAAACACTACAACGATCATCTTTTGGAAATCTGCAGACATATGATGAGTTCACGATTTTGACCGTCAATCATTAACGTTATATTTACCGCAGAAGCGAACCTTTGTCAAAATTTTAGTACAAGGACCAGCGGCTAGGCGCTAAAGTGACGTAAATCTATCACAAGTAATTTACATGCATTTTGGTATGTAAGCGACATCCAGTTATTTAGAGATCAGTGGTTTGATCCCATAGTTTGGAAAGGCCAGCGAAAAAAGAGCCCAATGAAATCAAATTACTTTGAATTAATCTTTGTCATATTCTGTTTAGCTCAAAGTTCTCTACCATGTGTTTAACATAGACGTATCCACGTAAACTTATACAGGTGGGTCAAACACACAGCAACCAAAGATTTTTATTGCTTGAATATAATTAGGTAAACCTGAAATAACTTGAAAGCGCGTATTGTGTAATAGTAATTTTTAAGTTTGCTGTTTCAAAATTACGAGAAACTGTTTGGCCTTCAAAATCTCTCCGGATCCATCAAATCGCTGCATTTTTTTAAATTAGCTTTGAGGCTAAATCATTCTTGGGTGATACTGTTTTTAAATGAAAGAGGTCTAAATCTGGCAACCCATTCAACAGTAACCAATGTGTTAATTAACATGGTATCTTTTCGCGCTCTAAATACGAATGACGTCTGTACTTCAGATAGTTGTCACCATAACTTAATCAAAACCGAGGCTTTTTGTGAACTAAGTATCTGTAGAAATTATAATTTTTGTTATGATCGCCAGAGAAGTTTTCATATTCTCACCCATAATTGTCGCAATATAATGTTTCTTATACGAAACCATTTCATTAGAACCTTTAACCGCATCGACTTTGGTGTAGGCATAAAAAGCTACGTCTACGCCAGATAATTGGTGCATTTGAAAGCCATAAAAAGAAATTTGTCCTTTGTTATACACCTCATCGATGCTAATATTCGCAAGTAGATTTATCTCGAAATCCGTAATCTTTATGGATCTTTTCCCTTTGACTTTTTTTTACTGGCACATCTTTTTGCCATAAAATGCTTCGTTTTTTTTTAAATGTTCCAATGTTTTCACGCAACGGATGGCTTGTTTAGATACTTTTGTGCTCATTATATTTGGAGCATGTATCGGTACACAGATAACCAAATACAATATTTTTAAATTTGTATGAGACTGGCGTTTGGAAAGGTATTAGGAACATGACAGTTCCCAATTTATACGTTTCTTCGATTGGAAACGTTTAAGCATTCAATTTTTACTATCTAGGTCTTTAAAAGAAATTTGGACCTATCACGTTCTGTCGCTTGACTTAGAGTTCGGTGCCGACCGTCGTAGTGAACGCAGGTGCACAAAGTATGCTTTGAGTTTTACACTTTTATTTGTCTGAAAATTAAACCATGAAACTATATACCTAGTGAATATTACATGGCCTTGTGTGAATAGGTGGTTAAGGTTGTATTAGACCCATATAACTGAGCAGATAGCGTAGACGAAAACTGCTCAATCCACGCCAAGCGCAGCCACCAACAGCTAAAAAGATAAGACAGTGGCAAAATCGTTGACTAACAATAATCAGCATGTTGCAAGTGCACAATTACCTAGAGTTTATTTTCCGGTGTAATTAATAAATTATATAAAAACAACACAGCTAGGGCAAACTTAAAGCCAAACTTGTGCGATAAAGCGAGCGAGAGTAGACAGGTATAGACCGCTTTTACCCAGGCTACAAAAGCCATTGAAAATAAACATAAAAAAGACCATCACCTCATCTAGAGCTCCCGCAAGCGAACTTGGATAAACACATAAGAAACTACACAAAGGAGCGTCGACAGGTCGACACCATCACGCAAGAGCCACCTCAGCACGACACGGGAATCATAATTGTCACTTGCAGCTGAACTAAGCCAACAAGAAATACACAAACACCTAAGGAAAAGTTTCACTGGTTGGGTACACCCTGCAAACCTTCCAATTCCAATCCTCATCGTCCCGTAACATGCGCTACGTGGGAGTAGTGGACTCTAACATTATAAATTAGTTTCAAATTCATAAAAGCCTTCTGAATAAGATGCCTAACGCGTAAACTGAAAWTTAAATTAATATCTAATACTACTCCCAGATTTTTGCAACCTCAACACACCGTTTACAAAGATCGCTAAACGATTAATTACTTCAATTCTAGAGATATCTTCAGATGACTTACCAAATAGCATTAAAGCGGACTTAAAAGGATTTATTATCAGTGCAATTTGTCTTGCAAATCACTGTTTATCCTGTGAATGGCCAGATCTATATCATGTCCATCAAACTGAAAGTAGGTACATTGGGGTACCATCGGCGTAAAACGGACACTGACAGTACTGAATGCTACCCACAATCACAGATATATAAATAATAAACAAGGGCCCCAATGCAGACCCTTGCGGCACACCACTTACGGGAAACTCGGCCTCAGACATTGCATCTTCAATCGGCACGAATTGTCTCCTGCCTCTAAGATACCCAATAACTTTACAGCAGATGACTCCAAACCCACATGATGCAATATTGCAGGCAAAGGTCGTGATTTAAGGTGTCGAAAGCCATGGAGAAGTCCAACAGCACCAATAAAACACAATTTATTTCGATCCAATGCAGTATTAATGTAATCTGTAACGTTCATCAGAGCTGTTTCACAACTAAAGCCTGTCCTAAACCCAGACTGATTTTCTGGTATTATCTCAGTCGCAGTAACACATGCGACAACACAAGGAGTATACTTATAGGCATAAAATGCCTAAAACTTTCGGGCTGATTTTTTCTTTGGTATGGAATTTACTAAAGATGTCTTCCAGAGCTCCGAAAATACGTCATGGCCGATCGCGTAATTAACGATGTATGTTACATAAAGTACAATTACTGGCATACTACATTTTATCATATTAATTGACACGCCATCTATACCTGAGGCTCCATACTACCCTCCATACTACCCTCGCCCAGTCTGTCTTCTAAATACTTAACGTTCAACTCAGGATCAGACTAAAAAATAAGTATTTAATTCATTAGGAGGAGCCCTTAGGTTAGTCGGTGCCTTAAGTACTGATGCCCCCTGCTCCCTATCTACAGCCGAATTAACCATGTTTCTTAAAGTTTTATAGAAGAGCCACTTTTGATTTTCTTTAGACACCTTGTAGGATGCTAACGCTTTGTCTCTAAGTTTGTTAGATAGCGTAAGTTTTCTGTTAACCATGATGCCGGTCTTTTTGTAATTGGAGATTTTGTGAGGGGAGGGCATGGCAGTCAAAGACGATCAGAAGATGCTCATTGAGAAAAGTAATCTTGTTATCAACATCATTCATTTCGTACATAAAATGAAACCGTACGCTAGAAATATGACGCAAAAAGTCAATATGATTGAAATTTTTGAAATTTCCATATTTAATATAACTTGGAGTCGCCATAGGCATCGGAGCAGTCAGCTGACAGTGCAGTATGCCATGGTACGATATGCCGTGATTCAGATCCACTCTTACATGATTTACGAAGTTCAAATCCGATGTTATGATATGATCCATTATGATGGATGTAGTATCAGTGACTCGCGTAGGCTGATCGACCAACTGATGTAAGTTAAACGTATCCAACATATCCAGATACTGCTGACAATAGACACTGGCAATAGACAACTATTCAATGTTATAATGTCATCCAGACAAACAACCACATCTCCTCTTATTACTAATACGAAATGTACACATAAGAATTTCATAAAACTCTACATATTAATTGCATAACGACGATGGCCTGTACAGTACATACAAGACAAGAATTCTTGTCCCAAGTTTAATCCGAAGCACCAGATATTAAAAAGATGCATAAGAATGCCACTTCTCACATAAATACGTATTGCACCGCCCCTCCCGCGTCTATCATTTCTGTATATTTCCATGCCCTCCAACCCAACATAATCATCTAGTATGCCTGCCGCTAGCCAAGTCGCAGAAATTGCAATCAAATCAAATTTATCCCTATTAAAATAATCCTTAAACAAAATAAAATTTCTAAATAAAGATCGATTATTGATGTGAGCCACTCTCATGTCAACTATAGAAAAATATTTGTGACGCTGCTCACACTAAAATATTTAAAGATAGCAAATACAAAACAGGCGCCACTATCTTGTATATTGCGCAAAAAACGAATGTATCTAATAGATTCAGGGAACAATAAAAAAGGCTTTACCAAAGTCTGTCGCGGTTTAGTTCCTTTTTTTACCAATTCGAAGGACGCGGTTTACATCATTAAGTGTCAGATGTATGTTTAATTTATCTTCACATAATTGCAAGACTAAACTGTCAGTATCCTCGTTAAGGACTTCTAGAACCCCAGTAATACGAAAGTTGTTTCGCCGGCTGTATTGTTCAAGACTGTAAGACTGTCCGTCCAACTTGTTTTTTAGTTTATCAGTCTCATCTGCATACTTTTATATCCCCTTTTTGACTTCACCAACCCTTGCAGTGAGTTTTGAAATGATTACCTCTAGGTTGCAATTTATTTTACTAGAGACAGATGTAGCAAAACGGTCCATAAAAGCGTCATTGAACAAAGAGTCCAGAACATTTTCGGCAATGTCCTTAGACTCATATCTAATCGTTGTGGATCAGCTACACTTTTTTCAAGTACAGGTTGTTGTGATGATTGTTCATTTTTTGCTGCTAGCCTGGTGTACTTTTTATCGCTCGGACATGGTGTATTTATTATACCCATCGAAGTAGAAAAATCGCGAAGTTTCACAGACTACTTTAAACATCAAACCAACACATCAACCTGTGCAAACCCGCGGTATGGAAAATTAAGTCAATTATCATTTTTATTCCCACTAATCACCTAGAAACTTTGTAAGCAACAAACACACGATAACTCAGTGCCGGCCATATTTGTTTTTTGTCATTATTATCGTTGATCATTTTATTTTTTTACATTACTATTGTTACTAGAACCCCACCTCCAAATAGGTGTCTTTTTCGGTACTAGAAAGTGCAAAACGGGGTAGGTAATTGGACTGGTATATGTCCCCATATTATGGGCATAATTCGCGTTTAATGTTATAGTCGAAGCGGGCTAATGCATACGCGATAAGAGAAAGAGTACGTACTTAATCCAGCAGAATTCATGATCAATCTGATGTCGGCGAATAGAACAACTCTGTCGGCACTCGGCCATAACTCAGGTGATAATGGCCGTTTGAATTGCCCGGGTACGCTGGCCGCATTGCGATATGCTCGCACTTCGCCAAATGAACAACTCATCATTACGCCATCTCTCTCCCACCTGGGCTAATAAAGCGCATCTCGCTTTATTCTCTAGATCGTGGATTGTTTTCGGACCGCCGACTGAAATATACGGGTATCATTTCCGCGAATGGAGGCCCAGAATGTGAACGACTATTTAATTTCAGCGTTGGACCACGTTACGCGATAATGCTCAATCACATTCTATCGCGTTTTCATTGCGCCAGCGGGTTAGTTATCTAGCTGACTTGATCCGAGGCTTTACAGCGATCCAATTATCTGGATATACGGAGCGTTTCGATTCAGACCCCGTTTGGGATTCATTCCGGTTTAAGCCTCGTTGAATATTTTGTCCTTTACGCCAGAATCTATTCGTGAACTTTACATGTCCCGATGTGAACTCCAATTTCCTACTGCGCGTTTAGTATATAATACGATGTTTCGTTTAACAGCAAAGTAAGAAGTTAGCAATGCTGGTATTGCTGAATTTGTACTTAATGAATAATGACCTTCCAAATCAAGAGATTGTAGAAAACGGAAAATATTTTTACATACTCTAATCAGGTAAATGTTCCGATTCAAGAATTAAAAGTTATAATTGGCGTATATCCTCAGCAGCGCCGCACCATCTTGACGACTTATGACTATGACTATGACTATCAAGATAGCTAATGAATCGTTCAGCTTCATCTACGTTCTCGTACTGTCTTGGGTTTGTTGGCAGCAAACCATAATTTCAGGGTCACATGACTTTGGTGCGCACTTCTGATCACAATTACGAGGTGGTACTTGGCCTGGAAAATGATGATGAAGCAAAACAATGGAAAAAAACGCAATTCTCATAAACTTGTTAGTTCGAAAGATCATCAAATTTGGGGAAAAAAATTTTTAATCAGTCCCCAAATAAGCTCAAAACAAAAATTGCAAATTTGAACTAAAGCCACGCCCCCAAGACAGATAATGTGTCTTGGTAATGTCCAGGAATACGACGGATATGGCATGTACAGGATGTCCCATTTTCGTTGTAATTGTAGGATATCTCGGTAACTATTAATGCTAGAGGGTTGCGGTTTCGACATTACTGTATTACTTTTTTGTATCGTCTTTTGTTTTAAAGCCATAGCCAACTTTTGGAAAATGTAACATTTCTCCAGCTCTCAATTTCTCGCTTGGGTATGTAGATACAAAAAAAACTGTAAAGACATTTTGTATATATATTATTATTTTGAATCCATTGGCATACCCCGTAATTTTTTAGGAGGTCACATTTTTGAGATATTACACAAACTTGCATTTTTTTAAATGGAAACCATAGTTGGCTTTGCTATGGTTGAAAAGGCCTATTTCTTCTGATTAAAAAATGTATACATTGTTAGATTTATTTTTACTAATTTTGGAATTATTAAAATTTTTTAAAATAATTTAATCATATTTTACGTTTACATCCAGGAGACTATGGTATAAGAAAACATACGACATAATTTATATTATTAAGTAAAAATTTTCATCCTTTMAAAATAATATATGCATATTTGAATACATACATAAGATTCCTAAGAGCGCTCATGCATTTTTTATCGACAATTTAGCAGGCCATGTAACTAATGTAAATGATTGTTTATTTGGAGATAAGTACCTATGCATTCTTTATCATCAAGTATTTACATCCAGTTTGACGAAAAATGTAAAATCTCATTAATTTATTACAAAAATTGGAATAATACCAAAATTAGTAAAGATAAACCTAATAATGTATACATTTTCATAATCACAAAAAATAGTTCTTTTCAACCATAGCAAAGTCAATTAAGGTTCCCATTTAAAAAAATGCAAGTTTGTGTTATATTGTGACACTCTAAAAAACATTCTGAGTACGCCACTGGATTTAGAATAAAAATATCTATAAAAATGTCCCTACAGTTTTTTTTACGTCTACATAGCCAATCGAGATATTGAGAACTGAAGAAATGTTACATTTTTCAAAAGTTGACTATGGCTTTAAAACAAAAGATGATACAAAAATGGCGATGGTACAGCTCAACTCACAACAAAAAAGTAATCAGTAATGTAGAAACCGCAAAGCTCTAGCATTAATAGTTACCGGGATACCCTACAATTACAACGAAAATGGGACACCCTGTACATTTGCCTCTTTCGATCTTTGGACTTACGTCTATGCCTTTGTTGTTACTACGGATAACTCCACTAAGGATGCCGATGAATTCAAGTTTTTACAGATTGCCAATAGGTGGCGCCGCATGTTAAAAGTTGAAGTTACGGGTAAATGTTAAAAGATTTTTGAATAAGTTAGGCACAATGTGACAACAATTTCCTGTTTACTGGACAAACGTTAGGTTTTACTTTCATTTCAAATAATAAAATTACAAATACCAGCCACTGAGTTATTGTCATAAGTATAAAATTACCGTATAATAAGAACACGTATTGTAACAGTTAAGAGGCTTATGTACTACCACACATTTATTTGTTTGTCTGCTCTAAACAACCTTAAATTTCGCCAAATTAAATATTAAATCACGAATTTAGTCAACTCAAACCAAAATAATTTCAAAAACACTTAAAAGATAAACGCAGTTTGTAAAATACTACTTTATTTATTTTAAAAAGTGAGCGCCTAGCCTATTCCGTTTTTAACAGCTCAGATGACTGAAATTAAATAATTAAATAATAATATTAAATTTTCCTATGTCATGTCCTCCTAGCGCCAAAACGTATTCTTGTAAGTTGCCGCCATCTAACAATGACGTTTGAAACCCCTATATCCATTCTCTTTCTAAACTCTTAAACAGTGTCATTTTTGTAACATGAAAGACGGCAAAGATCTTTATCCGTAAGTGGGGTTATCCGTAGTTGTTATTTATTGTGACTTTCATAGTCACCTTGACAATGTGCGTTCTGACTAACATCAAATCCTTGGCGCATTAAGGCTGTTGGATACACCTAAAGTGTCCATAAGAAAAGCATGGGAATAAAAATCATGTGCAACTCAAAATTGGGTCATTCAAATTTCGCGAATTTTTCAGGATGTGTTTCTGATTATATTCCCTAATGAACTATGATTCGTTTTTGAGATTTTTTTGTCTACAAGTTACAAAAAATAGAAAGTAATTAAATAAAAGTTAAAAACTGCCAAAATAACACTTTTTATGGCAAATCCTAGGTAAATCAGATCATAGTTCACTCGGTATTTATCTAAACTTAGGAATGCAAAAGTTCAAAAAATAGTTTTTTTCTTTATTTTTGAGTTTAGTTAGATATTCGGTTAAGTGACACGCCCCTCAGGGATGTCACCCCTTCACTTAGATAACTGACCAACGAGCGACCGTTTCTCAGGTATGCCACGGTAATTGTCCTATTCTGTATCTCAATTGGTTAAGTATTTAAGATGTTTGGTCTGCTGCGTTTCCGTTATAATGCAGAGTATGTCCTCAGCGTATAATTGACTACTAGCATTGCTAAAAACCCGAATTTCTAAATGCAGTTTTCGTCACGTTTTAAACAACGCTAGAATTATAAGGGTAGGTAGTTTACTTGCAATAAAAGCACACACAGAAATGGTTTGTCCGTGGAGTTTATTACAAATTAAAACATAAACTATACATATACAATATAATACAATATCACGAACTTACTATAGGCGCGTACCGGGCGGTTGACTTATCACTCTCACCGATTTCACATCTTTATTTACGGTATATGCAATAATCTAATACATAATAATGCCTAATACAAATAATGCATACATATATATATTCTAACTACCCCTACAAACAAAAACTAGCTGTCTTGAACAATACAATACTCCAAGTAATAAAATTAATTAGTTCAGAAATTATAAATGAAAGTTTGCACATAATAACTAAAATACTAAAAAATAACAATTACATCACTAAGCTAATATACAACTCCATAATACAACAAACAGAAAAACTGTACAATAATAATAATAATAACAAAACATACTAAAACCATATAATATTGAAACTGCATATAAAGCATTAAACACAATTAAACAGTTAAACACCATTACAAACAAAAATACAACACGATTCAAGAACATACACTATATACAGTATACAATGTAAACAATGCAACAAACAATATATAGAACTAACGGGACAACACAAAAAAAAACAGGATATAACGACATAAAAATATATAATGACAACCACACTGCTTTGAAAAAACATTATGAACTAACTAATCACACTTTTGATTTCGAAAACATCAAATTATTGCTACAGAACCACATAAACGTAAAAGAGAATATTTGGAAATGATGCATATACAAAAAAGCACATGTGTAAACGACACGACAGATATAAGTACCCGGATTGAGTAACACCTACAACATTATCATTTGAACACCCAAACACACATACAAACACTATAATCACAATCACATACACTCATACTTTAACATTTGGTATATTTTTTATATCAGAAAATTGGTGTTTGATGACGTAAAGAACTACTTTTTGTAACTTCCGGTTTTACCGAAAATAACCCTAACTTTCGATTTTTAAATGGAGCACTAGGTATATTTCTACATATTTGGATTTTGTGGTAAATTCTAAGTACAAAAAACCTACTTTGGTTAGATTTGATAAACGTCAAAGAAAAAAAATTATTTTATTATCTAGAGTGCTGTGATTATGAAATTTGTATTTCCTACACCCAAGAATACTATTAAAAAGTGCCATTTTTGTAATTTTAAGATTAGATGTAAAACCGCACCTTTGGAATCGCTAATTATTTGACAACTTGTCCCCTAGTTTTGTTTCAGCGCCTACTACTGGTCTTTCGTTTCAATCCCAAAGTTTTGCTTCTTTCTTTTGTAAACTGTTCAAAAACTACTGAACGGATTTTTTTAATTTTGGTACCATTCGATGCATAAAAAATTACTAATTTATTAGGTTGGGTGAGCCACTATGGTTCCACTTGAAAAAAAATTACGCTATTATTTCTTATATTATACGACCAATAACGTACGTACGTCGTTTTTTTCTAAATAACTCGAAAATTATTGACTTGACAAAAAAATTGCAAGAGTGCTTTTCGATCAGAAATTTGTTTTTCTATATAATAGCAAAATTTTAAGAAATCGTGTAGGCAGGGTCCAAAATCTAGTTTTCTAGAATTATTTCTAAAATGTCACAATTTTCATCACTTTTTGTGAGAAATTTTTTATTTCCTATCTGATGGTATTTTAACTTTTTGAATATATTAAGTATTTTCGGAGATATATAGGAAAACCCGGATTTTTAAGTGACGGTTTTTTGCTAATATCTTCTAAACAGTTTGCTGCACTGAGAATTTATAGGGACGAATAATACTCGCGGTTATACCTACTGCTAACCACATACTAAAAGGAAAAAAGTAAAAAAATAAAAAATTGCAAAAAGGGTGGTTTCCCCCCAATTTCACCCCCTTTCCTATACCTTACTTAGCCCAAAAACAATAGGTCGCTTTGGGTAGTTGAGATTTATATGTATGCCAGTTTCTTCCACCTGGAATATAAAGTCAAAATTATTTAGATATTATCTACTAGGTAAAAAAATATATTGCATCAAGTAATATATCGCAAGATAAACTTACCTCTCAGCGTKCAAACGCGCCATGTATTTAGAACGACCACTTCGTTTCGTCACACGTGAAGGATTTTTATGTTTATTCCCCATACTCGCACTATTCAAAAATCTCTTTCGCCAGCAAGATTGCAAAGAAAAAGTGACGACTTTTACGATTTGCCTTGCTATTTATAATGTTCTGTTCACGGCATCATGTCATTAGGAATACAGGTATATTGTCTATCCATGACCGTTTCGAGAACTTTCCTATAATTGTCCTCATAATCCGCACACTAATCCTTTCAGAATCAAATGTTCTAGGAAAGCTTGACTAAAAGCACTGGGTACCTGCACTTTCTTTAGAATTAGGATATAAGATAAAGGATCTACGCAAGCAGCTTATACCCCCTTGGTGGTACACACGTAAAAATTGTTTCTTGGAATGCAACTATTGGAATATTCTCTATTATTTATTTAAATCGAGTCCGTGTATGTTTTATTTGAACCTATATTCTTCGTTTGATATTAATCAAATGTTCCTAAACAGAATATATTTTATTGCATTATATATTCAAAACAAAAAATATATGCTACGTTAGCACATATTAATACATTCAATCAATTATGTCTAACTAATTGTATTCAAAACAATATTTATTTGAATGTATTCCTATATTCTCTAAAATCAAAATTATGCTATCTTCTTTCAAAACTCTAGTACTGCAGGCTAAAGATGTTTTAACTTGAGCTAGTTTTTTGTTTAATTTAATGTGGTAAAACAGTGGGTATGTTTCATGTACCCTACCCAATACCTAGTATTTGTGTCTTGAATATAGGTACCTAATGTAAATATAATCGAACGGTTGTCGAGGAAAAAGAATATACATAATTTAACATAAGAAGTCGAATTTCCCCGTAATTGCGAAGCAACTATTAATTATAAGATGTTCTATATACTTATGAATGTTACATTTATACCTATTGACTGCGGCATATTTCTGTCTTGATTGTCTATAGCTGTATGCAAAATTTTTGCTTATTACGAAGATTTCGACTGTGAAGTCATATTTTCATTTTCCACAGTGTAAACACTGCTGATCACGTTGCTTGCTTTCATCCAAGTGTATTTAAAAAGTTTCTCCTGAACAACATAAAATTTTGGCGCCGAATGATGTGTATTGTTTACACTTTCGTATTATTTATTAAAGATGGGCGCTTACGCGTAAATTATAATTTTCTACATTACACTCGTAGAAAATGTAGATAAAAGCTTTTGACGTAGATTTTAAGTACACTGGTACATGCTAAAACTAAGTGGAAATTATTTTGTTTCTTATACCCATATTTGTCAAATTCCTTGAGAATTTTTGATATGTAATACAGTTCTTTTAATATTTATATTATAAATTTGCATAACATTTTTTAGTAAGTCATGGTTACCAAATGATTTTTTTACTTGTTTGGGACACAAACAACAAAGTATAATGTTTTGAAGTCTATTCTTCCCCGACTGTACGAGATATATTTCTAAAAAGCCTATTTTTTACAAGCTAGCAATTCGCAACCGCATACTTCACATATAAGTAGATTTTTCTACAAAAAAGGGTTTTACTATTACTATCATTTGCTACTTCCTTGTTTAGATCAATGTCGCAAGTTTTGCAATGAGAACTGCTTGTATACTCTGTCAATATAGCACAATAAAATCGACCTGCGATTAAAATAGTTGCTGTAAAAGAACAAGGGCAGCGTATGAAATTGCCGGCCTATATCAGTTTATAGAGTAGAAAGACAACGTCACAGTTTACAGGAGTCTATTTGACTGATTGGTAGTTTAAAAATTGCTTTTGAAAGCAAACTTGTCCTGCTTAGTCGACTCTCCTGGCCCTAATTAACACATGCCTTACCCAGTTATTTTAGTTTAGACATTTGTCCGGTTAATAGCAAGGTAATATTCCTTTAGTTGCAAGAAATAAAAATAATAATAAAATACAAAATAATATTGACAATTGAGGCGTCTTGAGCAGCACTAATGATGAATACCATTAAATACTAAAAATTTCCGTTTATCTGCACAATGCTGTTTTCTACAGTAGACTTTCAAAGTAGAATATTACATAGGTTACGCGTAGATAATAGCATAATCCTAACGTAATCTACACTGCATATTCTACGCGCCCATCATTGATTTTATTTTTATTGTTATTTTTTATTAATTTATATCTTTGTTTTCTGGAAAGAAGATAGGTGGCCAAGTTACAGTCGCTATCCAAATGAAGTGAGAGTTTCGGCCCAGCCAAATTTACATCTAGAATTATTACCTATTTACTCTAATACAGAAATGCCAGACATCCGTCTACCACAGGTATCAGCTCGCTGTAGATACGATGTCTTTGAAGGCCGGATGCAGGCGGACCCTAATTTATTTGAGTTATAAATGAGGGCGGGATTTGCATATTTTAACTACGGCCGTTTGCAGTTTTGTTGAAAATAGACTGTGCTGCCATCATTCGGATTTAAGTTTTCTGGTACCTGTACTATTCCACCTTAACTAAATCATCTATCTGTTTGTAATCTTAATCAATATTTATTGACATATTTGTCTTTGAAAGTGCCATAAATAGATGACGTAGTCCAAAGAACGAACGCTGCAAGTATAACTTTCTTTCTTTCACAAAGCCCACCTGCATCGTGAACAACGTATACTCTTATGAAGAAGGTGCACGTAGGTACGTAATTACTGATTTGGCAAATGGTAAATATGAGATTAGACACGGAACATTGAATACAAATACGTAATATTTTAATGGGTTAACAGGCATATATATGTACTGAAAAAGTATTCCCAGCTTTGACCGGGGTTTGAACCCGGGACCTTTTGAACACTAGTCAAATGCGCTAACCAATTGCGTTATCAAAGCCCTATTCAAAATCGAGGTCTCAGCGGCATCTGTAAATCAAACTTTAGTATGTAACACTGCTGAACGCCATCAGGCGCATTTGCAGCTGAATTCAGGCAATAATTATATTTCATTGTATATCATATATGTATTTGGGTTGTAACTAGCTGCCAGTTGTCATAATCTGTCCACCGCAGCGAATTACGCTCTGAAGCTCGAAAATACTGAGCGACGCGCGATGCAACTGCAAATGCGCCGGATGGCGTTCAGCAGTGTTACATAGTAAACTTTGATATACAGATACCGCTTTGACTAGTGTTTAAAAGATCCCGGTAGAAGCTGGCAATACTTTTTCAGTACATATATATGCCTGTTAAGTCATTAAAATATCACGTATGTTTATTAAAAATTAATTCAGGCAAAAATTATCTCTTATTATTATATAGAGTACAAAGCACAATCGTAAAATTCTTAGCTAGAACACAAGCCAAAACAACAATAATGGCGGCCGGGATAGGTAGGTACGAGACGTCACAATCAGTGACATGACTTGACCTTCAGATAATTGATTTTGAAAATATTTTAATTATTAATAATTTTCTTTGGATAAACGCATAAAGTTACTTTATTTGGTATTTATTCATAGGCTGTGACACATATTTGTAACAACTATTTACTACATTTTAAAATTATTCATGTAATGCCATTTTGTTAAAACCACATGCATTAAATATCAGTTCCTTGCAAAAGTGACTACAAAGAACTGGTAATTATTTTCCGGCGCAATCCCTCATTTTTTTTATCCTAGTCTTGAAAAAAATAAGGTTCTATCACTCCACTAATCTAAAATGGATGCAACTCGACATTCTTAAACTAAAACATCTATTTGTTATAAAAATGTAAGAATACTCTCAAGTTTATAACAATATATAGCATCTTTTCAGGAATATTAAATAAATAAATATATACATATTGCTTTTGACACTACGATTTAGCAGAAAGCATAAGATAAACATATTTAAATACATCGCGCGCAAAATATACTTAATAATCCTAAAACAGTTTACGAAGTTTTTAAAATTATTAAATTGGTGATTTTATTTGCAATCCACGATCTGTATAAAAGTATCAAAATACATTCGATCCGAAATATGTATTTAAATTATGAGTATAGTACGCAACGAGAGAGGAAATGAGGATATTATACAAGCGTGAACGAAATTTTCTCACTCACGAATTCCCACTTAAAAGTATAACCGCTTATCGATATCTAGTATTTACTAAGTTACGCTCACCTTTGTGTTAGCTTGAAGCATTTCATTTTCTCACTAGTGCTCGAAGTAATAAGTTCTTTCGCCATCTCTCAGCAGGTACAGGAAACCAGATTTCTCATAAGAGTGCTGAAAAATTTGAGATAAAATAATTTTTAAATTTCATGGAATGAATGGGCACACTTTTAATCAATATACGGAAGCTTGCAATCAGGTAGATGATTTTTATATTTGCGGATTGTGTTTTAATTACTATTTATCATTAAAAATCGCTTGAACACTAATAGATGTATAAAATAATGTTGCTTTAAAATTCATATAAGTAAGTAATTGATTGTTTAAAAACAGTTTCCATTACATATAATTTATTAAGTAACGCAGTAACAGGCAAATTTGTGAGTTGTGAATTTAGGTAAAATAATCCACGTTGTGACGTTGCATAAGTATCCAGTCATCTATAATTAGAAAGGAAGTGATTATCTTAATTTAGCAACATATTTTTGGAATACCCTGGCTGATCTACTAGAATGAAATATTAGTTATTTTAACTTTCGGATTTCATTCAAATTTTACATCGGTAATAAGCATCTTGCTGTGTTTGCAAACTGCCAGGCAACTTGAACTTAGTGTTTAAGGTAGGTACGTTTGCACGCATTCATTAAAAGCAAGTGAATGTAGACTTGGGCAAAGATTTATTTTAAATACAAACTTCTAGGAGTTACTTTACAGTGCTTGTTAACCTCCTAATAACTTCAACCGTTAAAATGCGGTAAAATATAATTTGCTATCCCGTTGTATAATACTTTTCTGCTTAATTCAGTTGCCTATTTACAAATTTGATTACAAGATACCCTCAAATATTCAATCAAACACTTTCGTTTTAAATTTTAATATTAGCAAATAATAAAAATATTTGTAGAAAATTTATTAAATATATCTAACAATCTTTTCGGTTGAAAAGTTTGGGCTATTTACTATTTCGCACATTATTTTGCAATATTCTAGTTTTCTCTCTGGATTATCCGGTAAAAGCTTCTTAATTTGATGTATGTTTTTCTAAATTAAATATTCGATCTTTCAAGTAATGAATAACCTACGTGTCTTAATATTTGGCATAAAAACATGTCTCTTCAATGTTTGAACTCTGTAATTTATTCCATAATATGAATAATGTAGGGTAATTTGTAAAGTTAATTTTTAAAATATGAATTTTTTTAATACAGAAGTAACTTTTAGTTAACAATCATTTGCTAATAATTTATTTATAACTATGCACTAAACTCTGATGATAATTTGGTGTGACGTTTTACAGACACCAACTTGAATTACTTAAACAGTACCAACAGAATGACTGTTGTCTAAATCCAGGACATTCTACACGAGGGACGTGCTCTACAACCCCAAAGTAATGGGTACTTGGGTAGATTGTAACAGAAACATGTTTGGCAATATAAATTTCGACCGAACAACCGCATCCCATAAAAATTTAAAGGATCCGTGAATACCGCAAACAATCTGGGTTACCGATAATTATCCCTTAAAAATCCCTCCCTAGTGGGGCGGCATGAGAGTGTTTCACAAAGTCATCTCACAAAGGACCGTGCCGAGATTAATGGCTAATGGCTGCAGGAACAATGTAAGAAAGTGCACATTGAGATGTTAAGGAGGGGCCCCGGTTGATTAACGGCCCCGAATAAAATATCTAAGGGTTTAGAATGGAATCGTCAGGAGCAAGGGTCGCTGGAAGGATAAATAAGTCGTAGGTGCTTGAAAAACGTTTTTACTCGGGCTATTCTTGACGCAACAACTTAATACCTTTGAATATTAAGCAGGTGAAGTAGAACTTGATGTACTGGATTTAATTAAACCAGTTGAAAACAACTCATTATAGGTTTCCTCACATTCTAAGGTGTGTCTACTGTTCCAATAAAAACTTWATGAAAATTATTACCATGAGTATACAAAATGAATATTTAATGATGCCTTCATTTTATGGCATCTAAAATAAAAATGATACAGAATTAAGAAAAAATAAATAAAATAATAGATAAGCATAACTGGTGGCAAGTGTGCTGTGCATATTTGAGTATTTGATATTAATTAGATACATCCTATGAATTGTATTTTTTAATTTCTTCCATTATTGCACAACTGTTAAAACCTCTATTTTGCTTTGTGGCAGTGAAAGTTTTGTCTATTTTATCGTTTGCTGCGACACAAAAACAAAACAGGAAATTATAACAAAAGCATTCAAAATATTTCCTTTTCTGGATATTACATTACTTTTAGACTCCAATAAATTTAGATAACTTAAACCGAAACATGACTAAGTGAGCATATAAAAAACTTGCATTTTCGTCGTTCAGTTGGTAGAAAGGACTTAGAAAGACATATTTTGCGATGCCTTCAATATGGTAAAATTTCATAGTCGGAAAGTTATTTCTGCTTATAAACTTTTAGTTTTCTTATCTCGGCCAGTTACTGGTTGACGCTTTTACATGAATAAAGATATCTGATATAATGTCCAATTAAAATGCCAAATTTGTCGTTGTCTCTGTACTATAATGTGTTTTGTTGTATTCTTTTTATATTCTTTAACTTTAATAATATTTCTTTGCATTTGTTTTGAAGCAACCAATAAATGTTGATCTAGGTATATTAACAAATAGAATGCGAGACTTCTATTCCTTTATGACATTCCTGAATTAGGAAAATACATGAACATTCAATCTTTTCCCATTACATAAACTGCTATTTTACTGGCTTGATGTTAAATAATGATAGACAATTTGATTTTGTTCTGTATCTTTATCTTAGTTGTGGATGAAAAAAAAACAACTTAAAAACATTCACTAACAGAATATGTTTTCCACTTTTAGGAACCTTTGTTTTACTTTTTCAAATATATAATAAATATTATTTGGCCAAAGTGTGCGTATGTAATATTTACCCTTATCCTTATATTTAATAAGAAAGAAAACCAAATTGTGAATAAGTAAAGTAAATTTTTTTTCTGAACTTATTGTAAACGACATGGTAACTGATGGTGCTGATTATTATTTACATAAAACACTATTTTGTGTGAATTATGAGCGTAATTACTAAAGATTTTTAAATACATGTTGAATTTTAATCTCGCTCTTGGCATTATATAATATTATACACAGTTACCCAATATTGTGGTAAAGTTCCCTAACTATAATTTATTATTGAAGCTTTAAACACAGTGTTCAGACAATTCGGTACTATGTTATTTTAAATAGAACTATGTTTGTACTTTTTGTTTTTTTATTAAAATCTTAGATGACTTTATTAACATAAGATTAGCTATTTTAGCGTTATTTGGCATTTTGTGGAAAAAATGACCACAGCGTTAATTGGCAACCGCGTGTTTTTCTTTTCATTTTGATAGTTCTTTGTATTGTCTAAATGAGGGTGTAAAATTTTTTCCTTATTGTTAACTAATTTTATTTTTTATTTTTTTATTTTGAAACTTCACTTACATAATTATCTATTGGCAATTTCAACTCAGGTATTATGGTATCTACTGGTTTCGGTTCGGTATTGTTTTGATACATAATTGCAAATAAAGATACTGTTACAACATTCTAAAAAAATTCTTTGGGATACCATAATATGTCTTCATTTTTTATTTTTATAGCAAAACAGAAACCATTCAAAGTGGTAAATATGTAAAATGGCACGTTAATGGGAATTATAAAGAATAAGCATTCTAATGATGGCTAGATATAGTGACGTTCAACAAAGTACACATATGTCATAGACAGACCCCATACTACAAGATCTGCACCAAATAGACCCTTTGCTAAAATAAATAAATGAAACTGWTAGTATCTGCCGTGAAAGGGTCGGCCTAAAATAGATAAAGAATTAAATATGTTACTTGAACCGTCAGTTGTAGTTTTGTAAATTTTCAAATTTTTTTAGTAACATTACATTTAATGATGGGGCTACGTTTTTCCTGAACGGATCAGAACATCTAAAAGCAAAAAAAGATACAAAAGTGCACTTCAAAATAATATTATACACAGTCCGCCTATAGCGTGGAAAGCTCGATATATAGTTTATTAGCGCAGTCCTTTTAAAAAAATCAGAGCCATATTTAAATTTGTACAACCAAAATATATCCATCACATGTTTATAATTAATCAAACTTTACGTTATTAGATAGTACCTAACCTGTCAAACGGTGAAAACTGCACTTTTATACTTTCTTTGCACTTTCGAAGATATTCTAAATTTTTGAAAACGCTGCAGACGTTTTGTTTTCACAAAATGCCAATATCAATAATTTCAATTAGTGGACGTTCAGGAAGAATGTTTTATTAACTTCTTTCTCTAATTTCAGCGGTAAACTATTTGTTGAATTTTACCGCACTATTTGGGCAACCTTTTCATATATATCTAATTAACAAATAATAAATATACAGTTATAATTTTAATTAATCTTCGCATATAATTCCGTTCCTAATTATATTTTAAGCTAGCGCTTAAAAGGTCACTCGTAACGTACAGTTGTTATACTTTTAATCCACAGAAAAGAATGTCATTGAACCAGAGAGGTACGACATCCCAAAGACCGAATATAAGGGTTACGTATTTTAAAAGTTCGATGCGAAGGGTGCAGCCGGGCATTGTGTATGGGATTTAAAGCGTGACAGCCGGCCATTTCTTCTTGTACCAGAAGACTTATGGCCAGGGAGAGCGCAGCAGGGAACCATTAACTAAATTACTGAAGAGGCAGCCAATGGGGGCGCACTAAGATTTAGACTCGGTGGAATTGATTACGGGCTCAGGTGTTCTGCCGGTGAACGAGCAAAGAAAACTTGAGAACTCCCCTGAATTGGATCTATCGCCGTTTACAACATAATAAACACGTCTGCCAACATCCAATCTAGATATTAGATGAGCCCTGCCGTTATCCTATCTAAAATGGGACTCGCTTGCTGAAGATACATAACATAAACTAAAAAAGATCACTGATTGATGACCCTTGTAACAAGATAAGCTTTAATGATATTTTAAAGGTATGATGTTGTATGAGTACCTAAAGGAAATTTGTAGTAGCAATAATAATAATAATAGTAATAGTAGAAGTAATAATAATAATAATAATAATAATAATAATAATAATAATAATAACAATAATAATAATAATAGTAATAATAATAATAATAATAATAATAATCAAATAATAAAACGCATGGCCATATACACAAATTTCATCCAACAGGACGAAGTTTAGCCTGAAGCTACACTTAATCCTGCTGACAGGAAGGAAAAACACATAAGAGCATATAGCGTAGGAAAAACAAATAAGAAAAAGTAGAAGTAAGAAAAGGTAAAAAATGAAAAATATTAAAAGAAAAAAGTAAGATGATTGTAAAAAAGGAGATAAGCGTTTGGGAGCACAAAATATTGTTGTTATGAGTATATAGATCGCTAACTTGGTAACTTGGGTGATATAGAAAGCTTTCTCATGATATCTTTTTAACAAGTAAAAATTTTGATGAACAATATACTCATTGTAGAAAGATTCATATAAATTTTATACTATTGTATGTGGAACAGCGTTGAATACGGGATTTGGAGTGATGCAGCCTTGTTAACCTGTTATTTCCGCATGCACAGAATGTCTGAAACAAGCTCTGTGTTCGCTCGGAGACGGCTACGTCCACGATGAACTCTGCTCTGAAGATGCGGTCAACAAAGCAGTGGGCGAAACGTCAGCGAAGAGAAGATCGCTACGACCACGGCCAACCAACCCAGAAGTATCTAGCAGTAAAACAAGCTTGTCTTTAAGGCAACAGGGAGGTTTCGAACGCAACAGCTTAAAAAAATAATCAAACCATCCCAACTCTGGAATTTTCTAGGTAACGTGATCAAATATGCGTAATTTGCAAATATGCCTGCAACAAGTGTTTTGCACTAATTGCTACCTGTACCTTGTACAACAATCTAAACAGGTATAAAATAATCAATAAAAAACCGTAGTTGAATAAACACAAAGTTTTTTTCTTATTTTAACATTTAATATGTTTATTTATAAAAAGTGTTCCTAAACGAATAGAGCGTTTATTAATAATAGTTTTGAAATGTTCTCTAAACCTAAGTTTGTCAACCACGAGTACTCCCAGAATTTTTGCGCTATTAGCAATATTTCCCTCTTTGGACTAGCTGTCTCTTATCCGCGGAACAGAACAATAAAGGCACTGTTTTGTCAACATTTAGTTTAAGTACGCTGTTGAAAAGGACTCGATTGCACTTTACGAGCTGCCTGTTTTGACTCTGCTGGGTCAAAATAGAATAATAGTTGTTATCATCCGCATAGGACTGCAAATGAGAATATCTTACTACTTTTGCTGCATCTCATACGTGTAAAGTAAATAAAAGGGGTCAAGTATGGAACTAACTCTGTGGAACGCCTGATATGACTTCACCAAATGTTCAACACATGCCGTTAATATAAACATATTGCCTCCTACCTGTAAAGTAAGAATTAAAAAGTCCCACGGGCAATATCAAATTGGTAATATTTCAGTTTAGATCAAAGCAATTTGTGGTTGATTTTATTAAATGCTTTACAGTAATCAAGCGAAACTGGTAAGGTAACCAGTCCCCTGTCAAGAGCACGCAATACGTTGTCTGTTTTATTTAAAAGAGAGTAGTTATTATGAAAACCATTCATTGATGTACTTTGATTTAAAAAACTGCAGAAGACAAAAGTTAATAGTCCTTAAGGCAGGGTTATTATGTTTAAATAAATCGGCAAGATTTAAATTAATTAATTAGATACATTGGAATTAAGCTGATTGTTTGAATGTGCTTTGTTTCGCGAGTTTTAAAAAGCAATAAACAATGATAAATAATAATAAATAAATA
The DNA here is from genome assembly GCA_025024175.1 of Rhyzopertha dominica. NCBI lineage: Eukaryota > Metazoa > Arthropoda > Insecta > Coleoptera > Bostrichidae > Rhyzopertha > Rhyzopertha dominica. The sequence continues at coordinate 33,827,752 of QCXZ01000137.1, forward strand.
AAATAGAAAAGAATATATTTTCACCGCAGTAAATTATGTCAAATGTTTGCGTTAGAAATAGACTCAGTTAAAACAGTAGAGGTAACTAAGTGTAATTTGGGAGGCATTTTAGTTAACAACAAATCAAAAACCAATGCGTTAAATAAAAGCGGTATTTACCAAGTAAAATGCATGCAATGTGATATTATATACGTTACAGGACAATCAGATAGAGTCAAAGGATTAAAAAACACGTTGCAAATATAAACTCGAATAAAGGCAAATCAGGTTTTGCTAACCAGTGCATTAAAAATAGTCACTGTTTAGATAGGGCAACACGAAAGCCCTGCACAGTTGAAGATCGTCACATCCATTTTATAAAACTCGTGAAACAAAGCACATTCAAATTTTATCTTTTATAGCTACCAATTAATTCAGAACGTTTCACAATTATTGCACCTTTGAAACCATTCAACTTAAAATATAACTTCACTTTTTTAACCATTTTGTCGGATTGATTGAAGCACCTAACACAAATATATGTCAGCTTTACACAATTAGTACTGATTAATATTATCTGCCCTTGCCCTACACGATTTTTTGGAGTATAAATTAATAATTATGAATGAAAAGGAGTAAGTCTTATATCGCAATATTGCATGGCGCAACGCACTTTTTTAATTTGAACGTAAATTTCACGCCGGTCATTTTGTAATATGTTTCTTTGCGAGTCTGGTTATTATAATGGACTGTAGTTACCACTGCTACAATACTTGATGCCGCAATAAAAGCAGAACCATAACCGTTATTTATTACCTGTTTATATTATTAAGGATTATAAGAATAATTTAAATGGAATTTGATCAGAGCTTTGGTGGTTCAGTGGCAGCACATCTCACCGGCATTCAAAAGGTCTCGGGTTCGATTTCCGGTCAAAGCTAGCAATACTTTTTCAGAAATGTATTTGCCTAAAAACCCAATAAGATATTTCTTATAATCATTGATAAAAATATCGTTAACATCTGCAACATCTGAATTAAAAAGAGAAATAGGTAGGTTTAAAGAAGGAACTGGGAAATTTGACAGTCAATTAAGAGACTGACTACTCGCTGCAGAAAAAAAACTGGGCAAAACAAGAATAAATAAAAAAAAAACAGATTCCTTTGCTGATTAATTAGAGGGGGCCTTTACAGGACTTTCCAGTATCGGTAACGGAAAGGAGAGGTGTTATGTGTGGTTCATGGATGTCGCAAAAACTTTCGATAAGGCGTGGAATGAAGGGTTATTATAAATAATGACCTAAAACAAAAACTCATTACACGAAAGGTATTGCTATATGTATTACACGCTTTAACGTAAGTATCTGAAGTATCCTTTATGTTGAACGAGTATTAAGTTATTACGTTTCTTTATATTGCCCTTAATAAAGTTAGTTAATTATCATTTACTTAATACATATACTATTATTCTCGGCTTGTAATGCTGACACTAAAAAGCGTTCTTTACAATTAACTGTGTCGTTAAAGAGAGCTCACCCGGCGTTAGTCGTTACTGTTTAGGTAAGTACAAAAGTTTCTGTTTATCACGATAATGCAACAAATCCTGCATGTGTGCTTTTTAAGGCTCTTAAACAGAAGCAGACCGCAAGAGAATATTGCCATTTCACGCACGGTTTATACACATTCCGAAACGAATTATGAAGCAATAATGAAGAGCACAGGTCTTTCCCTCGTTCTTTTCCCAGATCGAGGGTAAGATGTCCAGAGCTGTTGCCGACCTCCAAATGACTCTTTGGAATGGGGTTGGATCCCACGAACAATAAATACACCTAGGACATTAGCGAGTTGTAGTTTCCGTTTAGGCATGAATTAGCAAAAGTCGTGAGAATTATGACTGAAGAGAAAACTTATTTAACATTTTTTATTGTGGAATTTACATAAAGCATTAGTTATGTTATATAATGTAAAATTTGTACACGGTCAAATAGAAGGGATCCCTTCTCTTTGACACGGTTTCCGACTATACGGTGCATTTTTTCATTCACGCAGAGAGTAGGTATGTWGSKATTTAAGCTGAATATTCATTTATTCATTTTCATTCACTTTAGTGAGCTATTATGGCCTTAGATATAAGATATGGATATATACATCAATAAATATAGTCAGAGATATTGAGATGTACATATCTTTACGTTCAGTATTTAGTACGTGCTAAGTGAATCTGTATTATTCATATTTTGGAAAAAATAAAAATAAAGTTAGAAACAATTTATACTGATACAAGTATAAAAATACTTTTGTATTAATTTATGCAAAGGCATTAAAAAGCGTTTTGAGTGTATTAGGGTGTAACAAAAAGTAAGAGATAATATTGTCTATACATGTAGATTTTCTAAGAATTTCGAATGAAAGGTATATTGAGAAGACTAACTATGTAAAATTAATAATTTAATATAAATCTTTGTTTCGTAAATGAAATTTATAGAGGTTTATGCATAATGAGTTTAAAATTAATTAGATCATGTTGATTTCCCTTTAAAGGACACAAAACATTATATACATAACGGTACCAAAATTTAATATGAGATGAGAATAGGTTTTTTTTCTAAATTATTCATGAAGAATTCAGCGAAAAGCGGACTAAAGGAATGCATTGTTATAAACCTGAATTTCGAATAAATATTTTGTTATCGAAATATGTACGTAATATGAACCCCGTTAATGTCACCATATTGTTTTTATACAATAATCATTAGAATTTCGAAGCATTAGCCTACTTAAAAATGTGTGTTGGTGTTTTGTAAAAATTAATGAAAAAAATTGTTCACATTAGAAGAAACCAGGTTTAGTTCAATACAGTTCTTTTTTAGAAGCTTAAAACTTCACGAAGAATGAATTTTAGCAGTTTTGCAAAAGTTTTGTAGTATGATATAAGAGGAAGTCTAATATTATGTTTCCCTAATCAAACCATCCGTTTTGCTAAATAGCTATTTCATTGGCAATAGCTTGCTTTGTCTTATTTTTAAACGGTTGATCCTCTCAGTTGAAATATAATAGGTATACGCTACAGACGCACGTGACGGATATATACGGCAGTACTGCAGTGCAAGTGATTGTCATTAAACATTCTCCCTTACATTTTATAAAAAACTACTACGGTTCACTTAAAACTGCGAACTGTCATACAACGAATACCCTTGTAGCTGGCCATTACATACAAGCAAATGCGACTATTGACTACTGTACTAATATATATAACATAAATATGTACGAAATCATATTATGCAGAAAAGGATCAAGCTTCAGTTTTATATTACCTATATAAAAACACTTACCTATATAAATACGCAAACGCAACATTCACCAAACTAACCGCACGTAGCAAGCAATTTGCTGCACTGCTACGTATTTATTTAAAAAAGTCTAGGAACAGTTCGGAGGTAGATGCTAAAAAACGTCTTACAAGGTTAAACTACAATAAAGCCATAAACCCTTTTTGAACCGATTGAGCGACCTTGCATGGGCTTGCTTTGAAAAGCTAACGGTCAGTGCCGCTTTTTTAGAGCGAAGGCTGAATGATTGTGTTCGGRGTTTGGATGCTTTTATTTATTACCACCTTGCAGTTCTAGCTGCGAATAAGTATAATAATAACCGAGCTGTAAATACGTACAGACCACAAAATAGCTTGTAGCAAATCCGACATAAAAATAAATTAATAATATATTCGTCGTCTGCGGTAGGTTGTAGAGGCTTAAAAATCTTACTAGTAAAAGTAACAGGTATTACCATATCTTTAGAAGATAGTACCAAATATATTTTCCAACAAGCTGTAATTACTGAGAAACGAATATACTTTTTTGATCTTAACCACGAGTATAGTTGGTTCTCATAGAATCGTACCTTTTCAGCTTTACAATTTCGGCTGACATTTTGCAAAATAATGAAAGTGTGATCAATATTCTCTATTATTTCTTTTTTTGAATTTTTTATTAAAAAAAAAAACAATTTATTAAACAAGTATATAACTGCATATAATATGAGCTGTAATGACAGCGAAATAGTACTATCTGCAGTTGGTTGAGGTGTAGACAGCACAGCATAGACATGCATTTTAATTTATTAAACAGTTAACGCAAAAATASAAGAAATTTTAAAAATAAATACCACAAAAAGTGTGCAATAAGTTAACCGTTATACATAGATCACATTAAAATTGAGTCATTATGCTCTATAAAAAATATATCGGATTGGTGTGGAGATCAAGACAGGCTAGCAACAGTTCCATTTTACGGTAGTCAAAATTGAGATAGTTTCTTATTTGCAATAAATCTTGAGCTCCATCTTGTTGAAATTGTTTCATCATTCTACTCAAGTTTGCTAGTTAATATTAATTTTGTTAAATATGGAGGTAGGTAGCACTTACCACTTAAACGATTTAMAAAAATGTGTGGGTTCAGAATACCACAGTTAGTGAACTCGGTTTAATCCATATCTACAATATTCAACATGACAGTTTTCATTTACCAACATATAAAGTTTTGACTTACAGAAAGTGGTATCGATGAAACTATGTGATTTCAATACTTCAACCATAGCATGTTGTACAGTTCACACGTTATTTCACGAAAAAGAGCAAAAAGTTTATTTCTGCAGCTTCATATATTAATTTAGATTGTTTTTTAGAGAGCCGTCGAATTTTACTAAGTTATTGTAAAGCATTCAGGCTTAGTAGTATTGGAAGAAAAAATTCTTTGGAATTTTTGTGACATTTGATATAACGTCCAATCGCATTCCATTTTTCTTATTACGAATAATCCAATTTTTTAGCTATAAATGTCATAAACACTGACATCGCATCATAAACAATTAAATGTATAATTAAAAACCCTGTGCCCACGAAATGGGATATTTTTCTGCATTTAAGCTTTCTCTTAACTATGTTAGTTCCTAGCGCTGGTCATGGAGAAAACATACCCGATATAATGCTAACTGTATAAAAATTACAGTGTCTTATCTTTATCTCTGGTTTAAATCAATTCGTTTCGTTCGTACACCACATTGATGACATTAGTTCTCGGTAAGAAAGCTAAATGGTAATAAATGCACCCAAACTGATATCACGTGCAAATTTATGCACTTGATTGAGAGAAAACGAGAAACACACTCAATCTGTGACGAAATGTTATCTCGTCTGCTCCCGGTTGGTAGAGACATAAAAGTTTATGGATGCATAAAACAAATTTAATGGGCGCTACCTCCATTAGTTCTATCCTACGTATTCGTGTTTTATATTGCCTCCGATTCCACACATATCGTGCAAAGAACACTGCAAAAGCAACAGGCATTAGAAGTTGCACGAGCCGTCGTGTACTACTATGAAATTATGACGCATTCCCACACGTTTTGTTTTGTAAAGGCTATTTCTTGTGTCAGGGTTTTAAGTGAGGCACTTAGGAACTTGTTACCCATGTATTTATGTTTTGTTTTAAGCAATCTGTGAATAGACTGCTTTATGTCATTGATGGCTTTTTGTTTAGTTTCACACCCTGTACAGATAAGAACCACTTAAATCGTAGGCATCCTAGATGAAGTTAACCTATCCCCTGTGTGACTGTTTTATGTCTTAAGCAGATCCATCCTACCCTTGACCTTTGTCCCCATGAAAGACACCAGGGGCAGATACTGCCTGTGCGTGAGCAAACCATGTTCCGCATTTTTATAAGCCAGACAACCCCTTTTAAAAGCACTGCCTACCATAGCACGTAACTAACGTAAGGACACTAGCACTGTTCAAGCGACCGCAGTAATATACATACATTTTCATTATAAGCGCATTAGCCCATACATGTAAATGCGCTTACAATCCTATTTCACAATTTGCTAGACTTGCATGTCACCGCCACCCCCGTGTAGGTAGTCACTGGTATTACAAACATTTTAATTTAATTACGACCGCTGCAGTCGAAGTCACTAATTCTGATTATCTTATTTCAGCGCGCTTGCTAGTACTCATGCTGATTAACACAATACGTTTAGTTTTATTCCATTATTTAGTATAGGGAATATAAACATTATTTGAATTTTAGACCAAATATATTGATATATTAATGTATCTATACAATATCTTTCAACGTGTACATATGAATATTAAATATGGAATTAGAAATACCTTGATCATACATTTCAATGATTTTTTTAGCATTAATTGCACACAAAATTCATCTTTAATATTATAATTTCAATAGCATATTTTTTTACTATTAAATTTAAATAGGGTGTATCACGAAAAGATTTTCTTAATTTATGACAAAGATACAGATGCACTGGTAAAAAATATACGACAATATTTGTTGTGCACATGATAATAACATCAATGTGCTCAAGAGCTTTCCTTGTTTGTTTGTTCCATTTTCAACTGATGGTGATAATCTTCTATGAAAAAAATCCTTAGAAAAATTAGACAAACAAGAATACTTCCGAAGTAATATATAAAATTATTTCTAATAACAATCCTGTTGTGACGATAAATGTGTGATGTTAAAATGAACGCTTACGTGTTCTTGCAGATATATAGCTAACATTATTTGTATATGGCACAAAAACAAAAAATGCGGTATGGCATTTTAGTAATGTACAATGAGTGAACATCAATATTTCTCTATATGCTTCTTTCTACAGCACTTTTTTCCTGAGATATTGAAGATAGAAGAGATGTTTTTATTATTTGTAATTTCGTAGTGCTAACTAAAGTCTACTATAAAGAAATACAGATAAAATTTCACTTTATAACCATGGCATTCATCAATCAATGAATTACTGTAAGACCCGTGTAAGAATTTTTAATTTCTTCCTTTTTCTTGCTCAATTAGATCTGTTGAAATGTGGTAACAACAAAGAGTAAACCGAAATGTTTTGCAACTACACCAAATTAGGCAGCATACATTGTTGTATCATTTAAACGTAATATACTACAAGAAAATATCACTACATCGTCGAAAACCTGTTTGTACTACCAGTGGTATGTGAACTACATTAGTGCTTTTACACATGTCACATTAGGAACTTAATCTTAAAAACTAGGACACCGTACGGTCGAGGAAATAATCTTCATTTCAAATATTACAATTTTACTTTGTACTGGTTTTTGTTGTGGAACTCCTGTTTAGTTATTTATTGTGGAATTTTCGTGGGAATAGGTTGCGATAATATGTTACTTATTTGTTGTGTTTTTCGCTGCGGTTCGGCCCTGTTTTCTCGCTGGGTCTTCTACAAGTGATTTTATTTTTATTTATTCTTGTCTGAAACTGAAAGTAAACACATACAAGATATATTTAACAGCTACAACAACCAAATACAATTTACAATAGAAACTGAAAACAAAAACACCATAAATTTTCTAGACATCACGTTAATAAAAACAAAACGGTATACAAAACCCACACCATCAGGACGATACCTACAATCAATTCTAACCACCCATATAATCAAAAACACAGGGTAATAAAAAATAGAATAGAACGAGCAATAAAACTTACTAGCCTAGAATACAGACATGAAATAATAATAATAATAATAATAATAACACAAGCAATACAATTATTAACAAACAATAGATATCCAATCAAACACATAATAAAACAGACAACAGGCGCAATATACAAGAACCTAAGATAAAACAACTCAAAACACAAATACGGAAAAATCATACTTATCACATATCCCCTCGTTATCTCAAAAAAATACAAAAATACTAAAGCCTCACAATGTTTATAACATTGTAAACAAACTAATGAATACCCATATACAATTTTACACAAGACTCAAAACAAAAACCACAAAGGACGTCACGACACATACGGTATACAGCATACCATGCGGAAATTGCCAGAAACAATACATCAGACAAACCAAACAATACCTTAAAAACAGAATAAAACAACATCCACAAAACAACAACTTAACCGCATTGAAAAAATACGAACAACAATATAACCACCAATTTGACTTTAACAACAATAAAATCATTGCAACACCCACAAAAACAACAATATTGTAAATGAAACGCATTCAAAAAATCTAACAAACTACGTAAATGACCGTACAGACATACAAAATCTAAGCAATATATACAGAACCATTATTTAAACAATATCAAAGCTCAAAACATAAAAATAACAAAACAAAACACAAAGACCCACAACAACGCCACAATATATGACACTGACAGACCGACAAGCAAAAACAGACAGAAGACAAAATATCACAGTGACGAGCATGAGGGCACGCGTTAATAAAATGAAACAAATAAAACAGAAGCCGTATGGACGATTGTTAAGGTATTTACATTTACACAAGAAATAATATGTGTTTAAACAAATTTCAACATATTAATTGTAAATACAATTTAAATTTTAATATGTAATTGTAAATGTAATTTAAAACGTATACCTACGTTATTTAAATACGATATACCTATATGTAAAAAATATTTCAGACAAGAGTAAATAAAATCACCTGACAACACAAAAAATAAGTCGTATATTATTGAAACCTATTCCCACGAAAATTCTACAGGAAATTATTAACAATATTGACTAGCAGTATGACATTGTTCGGTTGTATCTAAGGTTTTACTGTTGCCAATTAGATGAAGCAACACAAAATAATTTCCCACGCACTTTTTAAAAGATTTTTCCATATTTATATTTTAAGTGGTGTTGAAGTAGATGAAAAAAACTTCGAATGAAATCCCCGTCTTGAAGCGTGAAACGTAGTAAACAAAACTGTTACAGCTGATCAGTGCAAAATGAAAAGGTGACGATAGAATCGCACTTCACAAAAACCTAAACGCGGCGGCAACGGTCGTATAACCATCATGAACATTGCCTCATAGTACCCTTATTGCCTGCCTGGCTGCAGACAGATCCATTTCACTGAGTGTACAATGCCGTTCTCTGTCACATCACCCTTGACTCCAAAGCTTAACGGCACTATAGATGAGATTTTTTGTGTGCTGCTTATCCCGCGACATGAAATGTACCGATTTGTTTTTATTTAGTTGGATGTATTTTTACGGACTGGTGTCCTCCAAGTCTGTGGGAAGCTTGGTTGCCTGCCAATAGGCGTAACCCTAACCAGTTTGATTAATAAAAAGCGATCTTTTGTTTTTATGACCTAGTAGTATTCAATCGCTGTCCATATGTTTATTCATTTGAATGTCCGTGTATCAAAACTTGCATGAATGTGTAAGTTTATTACAGTTGTGTACATGCTAATCTACTACATACAAAAGTCAGTGCAAATGAATGTTGGCAATTTCCCATTTTGACGTTTTATTTTAATACTGTCGTTAAAGAATAAATTTTATCCTAGTACATATAATAATAATATGCAATTAAGTTTTATCTGACTAAAAAAGGAAGCAAATGAGCAATATTCTTTAAATTAATTGAGGGTCTTATAGCATTTTTTGTTATTGTCGTAACTCTGAAACATTTTTTACATGCTTGTTAAGAGACCATTTTGCACATGTTCATTTATTACGTGTACTTCTCTATAATACTCGTCCAATACAATACCGCAAGAAATTTAATGTTATATGTTATATATTAATATAATGAGATGTACTTACGATGCATGAATGCAATATAAAGCGACACTAAAACAAAAAGAATGTATTTAATTATGGAAATGTTTCTTTAGGTTGTAAACAGAATTAATATGCAAGAAGAAAGCACAGTAGACTTTGACTTTTGCGTCTGCTGTTATGGAGCACCTAATATAAATATGATTTTCTCCTATCATCTGTGGAACATTCATGTGGGAAATTTGGAAAAGCACAGTAGACGCAAAAGGGAACGAATGCAAAACGACATATTATATCCATTAGCTGAAGATTTTGAAGTTGTTATTTTCGTGACTATTAATTGCGTAGGCCGACCAGACAATAGGTGAATATTACCTACACAAAAATTTCAAGAATACACGAAACGATGGATAAAAAGTGACATGAAAGACAACACCAAAAAAAGTTGTGCTTCAGTGGCTGCTAATCGTAATGCTAGGTTAAAAAAATGTTATCAACAGTTCCAGATCCGGCCTTCAGCGACTATCATCTGTTTTCAAAATTAAAAGAATACATTTCGTGGAAATCGCTTTGCCCATGATAACGAAGTGGTGTCTGCTATAGATAGATGGCTGGAGAGTGGAGAGCTAATGTTCTGAACTCTTTACCAGAAAATTTTCCACCATCAAAATTTTTATGAACTATCCTTGTATTATCATGCATGCTGAAGAAAAGTTAAGTTAAATATTTCAATTTTACTTTTTAAAGCAGTAGCTGTTCAGGTATTTTTTACATAGCCAATAAATTGTTAAAGGTGCTAGTGTTTTACTTATTCCGCTTTCTGAGAACTCTGTAAGCTTATTTTTATGTTTCATCTCATCTTACAATAATATTTCTATATTTATAGGTAAATAAACTGGTTTACGTTATTAAATTAGGATATTCCACAATATAAATGCTATTTTAATAATCACCTTTCCAAATAAATAAATGTAACATAGTTTTCTTTCATCAGAAAAAAGTACTCCGCCTTTTTAAAATTGCACAATGATCTATCTGTTTAGAGTTTATCTTTCACTCAATAAAGAGAATAATGATACCCTTTTATTTCACATTTGCAGTTGTAGAAAATAATAAAAAATTACAAAAGTCCTTCAGAGATTGATAAAATTACTAGTAGCGTTCAGTCTGTACTAGGGCATCTGCAGTAATTAATCCCCTTCTCATGTATTGTAATTTTGATGTCTATTGTTGTTTGCTCAACGTTCTTGATTGGCATGGACATAATTTAAACATGTTCTGATATACACAGCCGATAAGGTAAGTATTATTAGCTGTTTGGAGTGGTTTCGACAACTTTCTTTCCATCGGAAATTACAATATTTTTACAGATTTTATCAATAGAAAAGCAGGTTTTGATTTACCAGATGAACCCAATAGAGAACCTCAAAAGTAAGTTGACTGTGAAACTTAGCATTATACAACAACCCTGCAACCTTTTTCAATCTGCAAATTGAAGCTATTGCATAATTCAGTTTATGGCATTAATTGTCTACATGTGCCTTTCAGCTCAGGTTTAAATAGGCGCCATGAAAATATGGTGGTCTTATCAGTTTGTCTCTTATTATTGAACTGAATTGTATGCGTTTTGTCCGTATTATTTCTTAGTTTATTGCATGTAAACTAGTTCTACGCTGTTTGAAATGCACATTTCTTTCTAGCAATGAAATTCTGTTTCCCCTCTGATACAATGCTATATCTCCACTTTATTCATAAAGTTTCAACGCGATAAAACGTGGAATATTATCGTTTATCGTCAGAGCTAAGGAACATATCAAATATTTCATTCATATTCAAAGTACAAAAAAATTCTTGGTTAGCCAAACATTATTGTTAAGTTAGCATGCTGACGCTTTATTTTAAGCTACATAATAAAACTAGGTGTCTTTAAACGTAGTAAGCTTATAATTCAGCTCTTTGTTTATCTCAAAATACTTACTTATTTTTATTAGCTATTAGTACTTAAGCTATCATCATGTTTGCAGCTGTTTCAAGGCGTTCTTCTATGAACAACTCCATCGCATATCGTTTATGTTGTACTCATAGCATTGCTGTTTAGATTTTCTCTTTTAACAAAGCAGAAATAAAAATTAAGCCAAGTAGTTTATCCATCAGTTGTTACTATTGATTGTTATCATATCCAAAAATACGAGAAAACGGCGGGTGTTAATCCAGTTTCGATAGAAAATAATTATTATTTGAGGAGACCCTCTCATTTAGCAAAATTTTTACATTATTTTAATTTTTATTTGCGATCAGCTCCTTTGCGATGAACCTTGAACTTTGAGTGCTTCTATAACGTGAATTCTTTCTTGCCTTTGGTTAACTTTACCTGCAGAAATACAGATGGCCGTGTGAGGCGAACACTTTGAGATACCTGCTTCGATCGAAACACCTGTTTTTAAAGATTACCAACAGAGCGAACTGCCGGCGTTCGGTCTTAAGCCTTCGAAGATTATCCGGAATGTGCGTGGGGCCCACCAGCGACAATACCATAGCTATAAATGACCAATCCCGCATATTGGCAGAGGGTCATTGGTTGGACACTGGACAGTGCCGTTAATTGTAAGATAGTGCGCTAATGCGTTCCAGCGCTATAGAGAGATTACTCCTGGTGACAATAAATTTTAGGGTGTGAACAGGGTCAGCGGTTGCAGTTAACGCGCACATACCAACATTGATTAATTAAGGCTAGATAAAAAAGAACCAAGCTGTTCAAAAAAATATCCTTCGGCTAACCGTTATTCCTAACTAACCTTTTTTAGATAATGTTGTGTGATATCCGATGGTATCGAACTTGAATTATGTTCACAGTTATTTGCAACGACATCCACCAGTCTGAGAAATTCTAGATGCTTTATGTTTCGTTTGAAAAGTGAATTTTACATATCAGTTTTCATTTTTGGTTATTTAAAAATTGCTGCTACCATAAATCATCGCGTTCATTAGAGACTAGAATTGTTTCTATTGAAGTTAAAAATTCAGGCAAGCAAAGGTTTGTCTTTTTAAAATTTATTTTACTTGATGGCCAGTTTTCTTTACCCTTTTGAATAAAAAATGCTTATCAAACTTGTTACTAAATATAAGGGTACGCTGCTGAACGTTACCTGCTAATTTTATATAGGTAGGTATTGTTGTGAAGGTAATATATACGTGACTGCTAATTAATTAAAATTATCATATTCATAACAATATGAGTCCTGGTGTTGACGACATACAATCCGATGTAATAAATCGTGGAGGAGATGGAATGCGCAAAGAAATACACAGCTTAATACCTGAAGTCTGGAGGTTCGAAAATATGCTGCAAGAATGGACTTGTAATTTAATTTGCCCTATACATAAGAAAGGAAACAAACACAATTGTGGGAATTACAGAAGAATAACGCTTGTGAGTAACGTATACAATATACTAGCAAAAATGCTAACAAATAGGCTAAAAAGCTGCGCAAAGAAAATTCTGGACAAATGTTAAGGGAGTTTCAGGCAAAACAGATCAACTGTATACCAAATTTTTACGACGAAGCAAGTGTTAGAGATGACAGATTAAAGAAACATCCCGCTGCACATGATTTTTATTACAGACTTTAAGAAAGCTTTCGATAGAGTTAACAAACAGCAACAACTTAAAATACCGCAAAAGATCATTAAGTTCATAGCAATGACGCTAAAGAGCACGGAAATAAAGTATGTATGTAACGTCACAAAAATATTTTAAAGATATTAGAGGGCTAAAATAGGGAGACCCATTGTCGGCAGTGATCTTTAATCTGTTGCTAGAGCATATAATAAGACTGAGTAGCTTCATAATGATCAAAAGCATGAACGAGCAAAGATATATGTTTGAGGAAGTTGGTGTAAAGCAAAACGACACAGACTTCTATAAGAAGAACAAGTGAAGATCTTATACCCAGACATAGACATTGTAGGGTCCAAAGATTGAGGTGGGCTGGTCACCTAGCAAGAATGGACCATAAAAGGATTTCCAATCAATAATTATTAGACATCACCCGAGAAGAAAGAAAAGAAGAAAAGAAGAGGTAGGCCAAGGAAGAAATGGATAAATTCTGTAGAAAGTGAACAGGAATGGGATGAAAATGATAGAGTGGAAGAATATAGCCGAAGACAGAATAAAGTGGAAGAAACTAGTAGGGCAAGCTGAATTATTATTACTATTATTATTATAACTATTATAAATTTTTTCTAGTTGAAGAAGATTGCACCCTTATCGGGCGTGATGCTATAAGCCTTAAAAGATATCTCCAACTAGACATGCTGTGCTCTCTAGTCTAGACGAAACTTTTAATTTAATGCACAATATTTAGATTAGGACGCAACACGCAGAAAAGCGCGAACTACCTTATCCTTATCTTTAACTGAGTTATTATTAAAAAGCTTAGAAATACACAGTTATAATCAATAATATAACCAATACGTTCTAACACCAACTCCATAGAAAAAATACTTCTTCTAAGAGGAGTTAAATGAGTTTGGTTTAGCATTCGGCGTATTAGCTTTATCATTAAAAGATCTTTGATGTAGATAATTTTAGGCAGCTCTATACAACCTCTAATAATAAATCAAATATGCTGTGGACACAAAATTAAAATAATTTTCTATTCGGTATATTTGAAACTGAATCGCTCATTTTATTAGAAAAAGTTGATGCTAAGTTGCCTTTAAATAATTTTAAAAAGCTGTTATTTTTTTTCTCTGTCGTCCCGTTCAACTTTGCTTTTATAGTTATTGTAGCAAAATAACTATACTAACTTGAACACATTGGTTTATGAATGGTTATAAAATTCAATGGCTTTTTACTGATATAATTGCAGTTAAAAGCATAAAGAGGATTGGATTTGTCTTGAAACAATTTCGAGTAGTTTACATATAATTGGATTAACTGAAAATTGCTCACTCTAACTGAATATACCTATATGTAATGATCTAAACTTATTATGCCTATTATACCTATTTGTTTGCCATAATCTTAAATATATATTTTAATTTGCGCCTAACAACATATTACATGTCATTACAAAAATCAATGATACTAGATATACGTTCAAAAACGGGAAAATGTATTGTATTGTACCTTGCTTTGATATGCACACTGCAAAACTTCAAAATACAAAGATGTTTGCCTTACAAATCGTAGAATAGTAACCAATTATGTGGCACCAGTATTCCAGCAGTTCTAGGATAGGTCAACGTCAACGGTTTTCTTAGCTATTGCTACAATGTACCAAAAAATTACTGATGAAGATTCCATTTTGAACGGCAAGTATTGGCAATCTGTTTTGCATGGGTTGTTATAAGATATATTGGCTACGAAACAATAAAAAAAAAGCATTTCTGGAACGGGCATAAGTGCATCAAACAAGCTTCACGGATAACACACTTATTTCTTTATTGCATCTTCAGTTCATTCCTTTTCCGTCATATATAACGCTAAGAAGTGGAGAATAAATTTACACAGGTCCAGATGTCAAATGTAGACCAGTTTTCCATGTTATTAGAAACACATTAAAATACGTACTTTACTTGTCTTCTCAAACTCTTGTAAGCCCATATCAAACGAAACAATTAACATGATATTTTTTTTGCCTATACTCGTGCTTAATTATTTCTCTATATGCAGTTGCTGATTATTTTTAAGAACATAGCCTTTTGTTAAAATTTATGCATAAGTTTTCATATTTGTGGCTCTAATAACAGTTTCGATTATTGCGGGGTAAATTGCAATAACGCATGGATTTTTTCATATCTTTGTTCAGATTTCTCTGCAACATGCTCCAGGACTGCTAACTTTTGTTGGCTTTGAATATGCTACAATCACGCGCCATGTCCTTTCTTTACGCCTCGTTTAGTTTTTGCTTGTTTTATCGGGTGCTGACGCCAACAGAGCGACGTCAGCGACGTCCCCACTGTCAACGTTCCATGACGTCGAATGGCCCGGTCCGAATGATGGAAGTTCCGGTGAAGCTATATCCGCCAACATTCCCAATGAAATCGCTTACTCTTTCCCACCATTATGCACGCCACGTGTCTACACTCCATTATTGTACGAAATCTAATTGCAGACGACTGATTCGATGAACTACAATAAAATCATTTTATTAGTCGGAGGCCATTTCAAAAGCATTGGTGGTGTGTCGTTTTCAAAATTATTCACTTTGTGCAGTCAATGAAACGATGTCATATATCATATACCGGTGACAGAAGATGGCAATGTAATACAATAAAACATGACTACGATGACCAAAACTTTCATTTTATGCTTTCATAATTCACGTAAACAAGAATCATTTGTACTATTCCGTTTTCTGTACTCATAAGCGGTATCTTAATTTAAAACTGCTTTGAAATTGTAAGTACAAGATAAAAAAGGTGCTGGTAGTTATACCTGCAGGGTTAGTCAAAAGTAATAATCGGTATATTTCTGTAAATATGAACTCTAGCGCAATTCTTTTGGCTAATTATTTTTAATTTCCTAGCCTGCTTTTGCTTATTATATGCATTTTCATGGCAACCTATTTTTTTTGTTTTTCTTAAATAGCAACAAAGCGACTTTTTGCGTATTTGTATCACTTTTTTTCCTTGAAATGACCTGGTGTTTTCAAATAAACGACAAAAAAACGTTTATCAAAGGTTTGCAGGTATTAGTACTGGTTTATATTCATTTAATGATAATTATACAAAAAAGAAAGTAACCTCTGGTTACTCCCTCTTGTATGCCGATTTGAAGCACTTGTCATCCAATAGGTTAAAGAGTTAATTTAATGTTAATTTTCAAACATGGTAAAACTCAATGAAACGGAAAGAAATGTAACCTGATGATGGTTAGCTAAGGAGATAGACAACATTCAGAAAAACGTTCAGACAAAGAGAAATCCTATTGTCCAATCCACAGTGTTTAAGTTAGTTAAATAATTTAAGGAAACTAGAATTAAGGTAGTGTTTATTACGATAATGAAGTAAATAAACATTTACATAGTAACGTTATCTAAATATTCAGACAATACCAATAATAATAGACAACCTCTTTCTCAATGTTTTAGGCACTTTAACTTGGAGAATAAAAAGGCAAACGGTGCAGAACACATTTATCCCTGACGATGTTGCCTGTAATGGCCCACGAAATATCGCCAACCCTGCTAAATTCAACATGTGATTCGTACGAAAATTTGAAGAATATATCTAATATACAATAGTAATAACTKTCTCACTATAATAATTGGCTATTAGTAATAAAAAAAGAAACACTACAAAATTTTTACTGTAATCGCAAATAGTTGTGTAAGTTAGCACACTCCACCATTTATTTCTTTGTAACCCAATAACAAAATGCGAATATTTAATTTTAAAATTCTTGCCTTGTGCGTATCCAATCTAATACGTTCATTTTCCTCAGTATGGAAATTTATTTAGTACTCTGCGTCCCGCTTCCCAACTTCGCAAAGTGACATTATGAATAAATAATGCACTCCTACGCCCTTCTGGAAAAAATCGCCCTTCTAAAGCCGGAACCAACAATAATATATAAATATCTTCCACCAGAATGACCTCTTTGACATCCGGCGATATTCCATTGGCTGCAGAGTCTTTTCCGTTTCCGATGTTTGCTCTTGATGCGGGAGATCGCAGAATTTTGGGGGACTCTGAATCCGTATAGCTTTGTCTGCTGATGAATGATAACGAGAGGTTATGTCTGTATTGTCACAGAGCGGCCATATTGCCCTATCTGCACAAAAGTCTATTGTTGTAATGGGCCGTAAATCTGGGAAGAGTACATTTGAATATTGCCTCAGGAAATGCGAAATTGTATCAGAGAAATAAACAGCAGAACCGCCCGAGCTCGGAAGTCACCAGATAACATTTTTTAAAAACATCTTAGATATCTCCGGGGAATCTCCGCGTTCGCTTCTCTAATCTTTCATCCTTAAGTTAAATAAAACATAAATAAATATTTATTCAGAAGCTGTGGGATTCGCTGGGCGGGAGAAAAAGTAGAACTGGTTCGCTATTATTACGAGCAAAAAGTAGATCGTTGGCATGCCTATGTATTATTTATCGGCTGCTGGATTAGAACAGGGCAAGGAAGGTTGCAATGCATCTATACGGGCGTAGGAAGCGCAATTTACACTACAAAGGGAACTTCCGACAAACGTTTGCCGCTTGGCAAAGTTGATGGTATTTTGCAGCTATAGTACAAGCACCTAAATGTACAAAGGTGTTATTCGTTCGTATGTATATGAGCAAAATATAAATAAAGAAATATAATTGGCCAATGTTACTGAGCTGCTGTTTACATTACTGCTTTACAATTTCAACAATTGATTATGAATATGAAAAGAAGTGTCATAGTTAAATGCTATCAATATATAACTGCGAGTCGTAATTCGCAGGTATAGAGTAGTATAACAAAATGTGATGGTTGATTAATTATAAGCAGATATATTCAAACAAGAATACATACACTAATTTAACTGAGAAGGTACAAAATACTGCCAAACAGAATAAATAATTTTGTTAGGTACTTATTAACTGTTCGTTGAAGCTTATAATTTAACAGTGACTTTTTGAGGGTTATATATATATATAAGCACGTTCAGAAGAGAACCGCAAAACTATACACTAAAATTTAAAATGAATGTGAAGATGTGAACTAACGTGCAAGGTCACATAATAATTAACAAATAAAAACCCATAAATTTGAGTAGCATAACTTGAAATAAATTGTAGTAGAATACTTCATGTGGTGGTAGCGTAGTATATAGAAGGTCAGTGTAGTAAATCTACTACGATTGTGGTAGAAAGAGCAGCACTGATGCACAACATAACCCCGTTCGCTTGACAATCGACAGTTCAGTTTGTTGCTTCTCCACTGAGACATACGTTCATGACGACAAAAACCATCACCGGCTTACTTGACCCGTTTTTATGAACGTCCGTTATAAACAGTAAAATCTATTAATTAAAAAGCGATCTAATCTAGAACCCAGAAATTCTGGTAAGTGCCACGTTTCAAATAAATTACGCAATTCCCCTTCGTATATATTTATTAATTATTTTTATACAGCTGTTATATTTACTCATTAAAGAAGTACTCCTTTTTTAATAAAAATTTTGCAAAAATTGTCTCTATCACATGGCTCCTGATACGTTTCAAATTCTATTTCATAGATTCCAGTCGTTGACAACACAAATAGACAGCATACCCCACTGTTCAAAAATGTAAATCGGCAGAAGCAGATATGGTTTTCAATCCATACCACACATCTACTTCTGACTTTCCAGTAGTTAGCTTTAGTAGTATGATGTAATTGATCTAAATTCTGGTACATATTATCAAACCATCAGTCTCCACCTTTCAGTATAATTCCTAAATAAAAGAATTTCGATCAAGTCAATATTAAATGTGATCTCCTCTATTCAGCACGTATTATGAAATAACCATAACCTACACGCATAGGTTATGGAAAAGGTACGTTTATTGCTGAAAATATAAGCTTATTAGAATGAGCTACTGAAAAGGGTTTAAAATGGAACTCAGTTTTGAAAATACGGTGAACAAATAAAACAAATTCAGCATTTGAGACTTATGCATGTACAATGTATACTCGTATATTACAATATGTGTTGAAACTGTCCAGCGTCAAAGTAAGATTCTGAAGACATTGTTTTAATTAAACATCTGTAATGTTTCCAGTTTTTTTAGTAACGTTGTCTGATAACTCTTTGGTCCCAAATACATATGTATCAAAATTTTTTAATCTTCTGGGCGACTTTGTAAGCCAAACGATATTATTTGCAGTCTTATCCAGTATTGTTCGGTGTGTCACACACATTACCCGTTTCCAAATCCAAGGTGATCTCTGTAGCGAATTTATTGTAATTTACTGCCAAGATTGTCCAAACAACAAATTGCTAAAAGTCAAGTGGAGGCGACAGCTTCTATTACGTTCATTTACTATATCCAGTTGATTACGAACCAACGGCTCGGAACAGATTAATTTATTCGTTCTGTCTGCAGCGGACAACTTTTAAAATCGCTGCGGACAATATGTACAGTTGACGTTTTGATAGCATCATCGCCGGAATGAATACTATCTCATAAAGGCATGCGAATGTTGTACAGTCTAAAGTGAGAATTCATAATCGTTATCATACATCAGAAGAGCAGAAGCGCTACAAAAGATACGGGGAGTGGGGAGTGAGTCTAGCATATAAGTTGGATTTTCGCTTCAGATAAAACTATAACTATAAACAAACACTAATCAGTTTGACATCTATAGCAATCAAAAATGAAACTCTGTATCCGACGGACACGTCCTTTGTAAAGTAATCTCAAATTATGATTTTTCGGAAACAACCTGCCTATTATACAAGCTTTTTTCCTTCAAAATTGTCATCCTGGTTATATTTTAGATTTTGTATCATAATAGACATTCAACCCGCTGCATTTATTTCCTCTCTCTTTCCTTTGCTAAACAAACCATCTCTGCAAGAAATGGAGCTCCTAAGTATGCATAATTTTACGAAGTCACAACAAGATTGTTGCAAGCAATATTTAAAACTATGTATGAAAAAAATAGCGTTTAACGACATCTATAAAGCAAAATCGATTTTTGCACCTTTAGGTACCAAGAAGGCAGTCCGCCATAGTCTTAATACAAATTTGGCATACACCATCAAAAATCACGTTGAACGACACTCATGAAGCAAAATCGAACTTTTGCACCTTTTATAGTTACTATATGGGCACGTTCGCCAGGAAGTACTCTAGCGATCTTATGAAAAAAAAAATTATTTGGTATGCGTACAGACTATAACGAAAAGGCTAGGTCAATCTGATGCTTAGGAGCCCACCTTGAGTGGGATGCCCTAAAAATTAAACATAGGATAAGGCGAAAACTAAAACATAAATATGATATAAATAGTTATTGTCTGTGGTCAAAATATGATATTATATAACCATATCAGTGCTTGCGACGATTTATCCTACAAATCTATTTCTAATTCTTGATGGAGAGGAAACTCGTACGTTTTCGGTACCCACCAATGCTTAATACAGCATTTCCAAATTTGGTGTCCGTTTTCCTCAGCTGTCTAAAATTTGAAATTTCTTGTTTGGTTTAATAGGGACAGCCGCTTGTTTGGTACTTCTTTATCAGCACTAATTATGGCCTCCTGTAATCCATCTTCAAAAGATTTCTTTCTTGACGGTTGGCCTATTTGTGTCAAAGGTAGATTACTTTCATCATCTGAATCAATTTTCGGAAGAGTGTCTGCATAAATAGTAGTGGCAGTTTCTGATGTAGAGCTGCGAGGGATAGCTTCTTTTCCTTGAATCGCCGTAATATGCAGATATTGTGGTAACGTAAACATATATATTTTCTTCTGTCGACTATTCTTTTTTGTAGAGCATCTAGAAATAGGTCCGTGAATAGTGAGATCTCAGCTCCTAAGCATCGGATTAATTTCGAGTTTTTTCTGGATGGTAGCTTACTGTCTGTAGACGTGCCCATTTTGAGATGAAGTCACTTATCTTCACATTTTAGAATAGTATCTACGAACCGTGCAACCTTAGGCTTCTACTGAAAGTTTTATAGGCTTTTGCGTACTTTAAATAGCTTGAAGTTCAGTGTTCCCCAAAATTGTCGAATTCAAGGCTCGAATTTCCCGTGAACGGAAACAAGACCTTTTCCGAGAATTGCCGGAACGAGATGCCTACCAGCAACTCTCCCTACGAAATCAAACTACAGCTTCTCTAGACGGTTATAGGTTGATTTAACTCCGAAATTACTTAAGAGGGTTGATAGTCCTGAAAATTGTTTTAGGGACTGTTATATACTATCCTGTTTACCGTTGCCGTAAAACTACTCCCATTTATCAGGACCATTAAAAATTCTTAGCCCTGTTACATTGAAATTGCTCCACTTGAATGCACGTGTTGATGCTTACCTGCGTTCTTCCTCTCTTCCTGTCGCGCGGCAACATGTTACGGTAGATACGCGCCGGATGCGGTCAATGCGTCGGAATCGCATACATTTAATAAACAGTATTTAAAATAATGTGTTTTAACGTCCCGCAAAACGGGATAGTGGGACAACGGCCTTAATTTAACATCTCTGGAACAGAAATAAATAAATGATAACCATGCTAAATTTTTATGTATGAACCTTAGAGGGGTGAAGGTAAAAACCACCACTACTTTTTTAAGGGTATTTTTAAAGCATTCTTACACAATAAGCTTGTCTTATCACATTCATAGAATGAAGAGTTGTTGGTAAATCGAATCAAAATTTTTATTGCGTGCATTTTAAATAGTGCATAGAGTTTGCTATGGTAACTCTATTAACTTTAGATCTTAAAATGACACAATACAAGTAAGCATTTAAATAAACTTGGAAAATTAGGTAATAATCCTAGCAATCACTATTTCGAGCAATACACAAAGTGCATTTAATCAATATTTGCTGTTATTAACAATAATTCCATTCTTTCCTTAAAAGTTTTCGTTTCTCGATTAGTTTTTTATTATGTTATTATTTAAAACATAATTACACCCAAATATTCTAGCGTTTGTTTTATACTTATATCAAATACACTGTGACGACGATCTGTATCCAAATCATGTACACATTATTAGTCTGCTGGGCAAGGCCGTAAATCGCATTCGAAGCGCGAACTGCAAATCAGATGCATGATAACTTTATGGTGTGTATCTGATTTAAGGCATCTGACTTTGAACTAATTTATCTTTTGCCGCAGAAAGGTATACACATTACATGACTCGCAAACGACTTGTTTAAAGAAATATGTTAATGCAAGTGTTGTACCGGTATGTTTCTTTCTCTTGTTACACGGCGTGCAGATACAAGTGCTGTATGATATGCTTACACACAGTGTTTCGGAATGTAAGAAATACTCTAAGGTTGCAATGAACTGCGCTCAAGATTAGAACGAATTAAAAGCATTATGTGACCTAATGTTACATATTACTCGTATATCACCAATGTTTATCTATAAGCAGTTTATATTTAATGAATATAATAATTTGCATGGAATATTTACTGAAATGCATCATAGCCTCGTTTTTTATAATATTTGGTAAAGTGAGTATTGAATGGCTCGCCAAAAGTGTAGAATCCGAAATTGTTCTGATGTATCCAGGAGAAAATTAGAATAGGTGCCGTCATGCGACAAATATACATGTTTTAAGTCCTAAAATATATCCTCTGTATCTCTTCAATTTCATGTAGGCTTTTAGTGTCGACTGCTTTATTGTTTTAAGATATTTCTTTACTTTGTTTCTTCTAATGTACGACTAGGCTGGCACACAGCGTTCTTCTGGAAGTGCTGTCTGGAGCTTATTGGTATTCTCATGTCCTAACCACCTGGACCATTAGACTGATTTACATGAAGATCTGGAGTAAGTACACCGTCCATCTGAAGAAACCACCTGGTATAAGCTGTGCTAATAATGTAGTCACTTGGGCAAACGTCGATACGTAATTTACTTGGAGCGCACTGTTTCCCTGAAGGAACCACCTGGTGCAAGTTGCAGTCGTATCGTATCCAAATGTATTATTTAAAAAATGAAAATCTATTCCTAACGTTCATTTCTCCTTGTCACTATTGGGGCATTCACCCATTTACATATAAGGCATGCTACACCTTCATCAATTACTTTTGCAATGCTTTATCTTCATCCCGTTAACATGCGGCGTAAGTGAGTTCGTACCTTATTGTTGTAGAAAGATGGAAAGTGTTAAAGTTTAAGTTTTGTATGTAGAGATGATCATGTACAAATGAGCAGACGTAATGTTTTATTGGGTTTGCAGGCATAAGACGAAATGAAAAAGTATTGGCCTTGACCGAGATTTGAACTCGGGACCTTTTGAATACCAGTCAAACGCTCTACCACTGAGCTATCAGGGCCCTATTCAGAACCGAGAGCAAGGCGGCATATATACATCAAAGTTAACATGTAATACTGCTGAACGCCATCCGACCCATTTGCAGGTGAATTGCTCGTCCCTCAGTATTTTTGAGCTTCAGAGCGTAATTCGCTGCGATGGCCAGATTATGGCGATCAGCAGCATAAGGCATAAGACGAAATGAAGAAGTATTGGCCAATACTTTTTCATTTCGTCTTATGTCTGCAAACCCAATAAAACATTACGTATGCTCATTAATAAATGAATTCAGGCAATTATTTATCTTTCATAATATTATCATGTACGATCTATCGGACACACACTTACGGTTATATCCGAAGTACACGCAATTCTGTGTATTATTACACTTTTAGGTTTCTCATTGAAATGTAATGAGTTTGATAAGCATTTGTACGGTCTAGATTAGATAGATAGTTTTGTAGTTACTCTAAAAATGTGACGTCTTCAACGACCTCGAAAAATAATCTTCGAGCACGGAGTAAGGGACAACTGAACTGTTTTGTAGATCAAGAAGGGCATTACCTACTAATTACACTTACAAATAGTTGTTTAGTTTTAATACTAACTACAATATCGAAATAAGTAAAACTATGTTAAGTTTTGTCTTACTTCAGTTTCGAAAGAGGTATGTTTCGGAGTCATTGAATGCGTTGCATTTTTTTGCGAAAAAAAGAAAGAAAACGATTATAAAACTATCTACGTTAGGCGGTATAACCGGAAGGGCGTGAAAGATACCAACATTTCATTTCGACAGGTCGTACTAGGTAACCTCTGTGTACAAACTCTCAGCTTGATCGATTCAGGTATTTCCATAACTTTCTAATAGGTTACTCTTCGTGAATGACAATTTTTGTTGAGTTTTTGCAACAACTACATATAAGCGTATTTTTTCTAATAGCTGTTACAAATGTGGAATGGAGATCTTCTACAAATCAGGGTAGCTCCCTAGTTGGAGATAAAACCATATTGCTCATAAAACTTCAGTACATATCAAACCGGTAACAACCCCTGCTACGAATGGAACAAAAAGAAAAAGATAATGCTAAAAACAGGCAAAAACACTAAAACCAACGAGAAAGAGAACACATGGAAGGCCGATGAAAAGATCGAAGAATCGCTGGACTTCGGAAGAACAACATGCATAAGGAGTGAACAGGCCAAAACCTACCTCAGAAGAGATAGAAGAAGAAGAAGAAAGATAAGAAGAAGGATAGTTTCTGGTTTTTCGACCGTAACGAAAAAGCTTTAAGAACAACGTGTTTAAGCTCTTCACATTTTTTATGTGCAGATACAAAACCGAAAACATATTCTTTATAGCTAACCTATTTACAGTGGCTATACGGACTCTAATCCACTTCCAAAGCGGCATTTGCAGTACAGTAGCAAAGCGGTTCAGTATTTGCATGGAGTATGAACTATACMGTACTCGGCTTCAAAAGATTTTTTGACACATGTAAGCCTACAGAACCAACAAAGTTCTATCACACCACACAAAGTCATCATAGCTTATTATAGCTTTGTTGTTAATAATAGTCTGTACATGAGTTTTAAAACTGACCTTCCCCAGCTTTGGTTTTAACTTTCTGTGCATAATATACTCTCTCTCATTGTTTGTTTCCTATTATATCTTTATTTTTGCCAAAGTCATGTACAGTTCACGTGGAAAACAGCTTTAAACGCAACTAGGCGTAAATTCTGCTGCCATCAGCTCTGTGTATCTGTTTACATTTACTTTTCTCTACAACTCCTAAATCAACAAACTCGTTGTTAAAGGGGTTGATTGCCTACATTTTTCCATTGAGAATGAAGTGGTTTGGTTGGGGTGGGCTGTTGGAATGWTATGGGGTTGCGAGCTTGCAATAAAAACAGAAACGAAGCCGTATTATTCTTTTGTTCTGTAAATGCACAAATTCRTAATTGTAGGAGTGGATGGCCTACATTCCGAAGAACGAAGCAGCTTGGTTAGAGTGGATGTAAGTATTGGGGAGTTAWGGGGGTGCGAACTTGCAATATAAATAAAAACGAAAATGTATTATTCTGTTTGTCTGCACACGCTCACTTCTGCAGTCTCGAAGTCCACAGAACCAACATTATAATAGTGGATAGCCTATATTCCCCCATTGATAATGAAGCAGTTTGGTTGGGGTGGGTGTGAGCATTGAGGAGTTATGGAGGTGCGAACTTGCAATATAGATAAAAGCGAAGCCGTATTATTTTGTCTATATAGGCTCATTTTTTCTGTAACCCCCAAGTTCACAAACTCTTTGTTGTAGGAGTGGATAGCCCACATTCCCCCATTGAGAACGAAGCAGTTTTGTTGGGGCGGGTGTGAGCAATGGGGAGTTATTGGGTTGCTACTTTGCACTAAAGAACCCCCAATGTGGCAGATTGCCGAAACTGTTTCGCGATGGAAAAATCGACATTTCAAGAAGTCATAGAACATTCTGGGAAATTCAGTAAAGACGGGAGGATCCTCAAGTGTGACAGTTTGTCAAAACCACCAATTTGTAAGCATACAAAAAAACCCTAAGTGTGCCACATTAGCACATTGTCGACACCGTATCGTGATGGATACTTTGAAAATCGACGTTTTGAGGTCCTCTCAAGGTTACCATAATTTCTAAAACTTTTATCGTTTTTGAAGTAATATTTAAACATTTAGGCTTTTAGTTAAAAGTTGAAACTTACACAACATTTACGAGGGTGAATGCTTTCAGCGTCCATAATATAATAAGATAATATTTTGTCGGATAGATCGCTGTCTCTTGAAAAACACTGACAAAAAATTAATAGTCTGACGTTTCAATTACACCTGTAATCTTTGTCAAAGACGAAGAACCTCAAAATTTGCCTGACGTCTCGCTTCCTTGGTGATTTGTTTATTTACTTTCAAAATTTGTTTGAACTTGTGTCAGGCAAATTTTGAGGTTCTTCGTCTTTGGCAAAGATTACAGGTGTAATTGAAACGTCAGACTATTAATTTTTTGTCAGTGTTTTTCAAGAGACAGCGATCTATCCGACAAAATATTATCTTATTACACAACATTTGGTTAAAAATTACATTCGTAATTGATATCTAGCATTTGTTTCAATGTGTTTTTATTTCAGTATTTCATACTTGGTATTAGCAATCTCCTTCTGCGCGAGCAAAGCCGCGGGCAACAGCTAGTTATACCTACAGACACATATACTCTTACTTTATTGCAACGACACCCATGTGTGATGGTCTAAAAAAATACAGTTCATTAGATTCAATGGAGGTAAACGTATTAAATCCTGTTCATGTGATGTGTACACGTCGCGTCCTTCAGCGATTATTTTTAATAGTTTATGCAGCTCACGCACTTTTATCTTAGTATAATAAGAAACGCCTACGGTGTTTCAAAAATAACCCAGATTGTAAAGATGCGAGACCGCCGCCGCATCGACCGGACTTGCAACAAACTTCCATGCGTACATTCTAATCTCTCAGCCCGAAGGCTGAATAAATTTCGTTCCCAATTAACTAAAACCCGAGGGCACCAGTGCGCGCGGAGGGTTGAACCGGCATCGCTACTTTATATAATCCGTAAATATGATATCTTTGCTGCGTTATCAAATTTGGATGGTTCATTATCGCAATTTAACAAATGGCCCGCGCCGTAACGGGATTATGCCCGTTCGTCTACAGTGAGCGCAGATGATGAATCTGCAGTGTAACMCCCCTTTTTGCAAATGGAGTTTTAACTTGTTATTTTATGTCCACAATGCATAGCCGACGTAAAACTTATACATTGCTACTATCATTCAGCGTTTTTGACGTCTGAAAAATTATCTATAGACGTACCTTCATACCTACCTGTCATTGAAATAATGAATTTTAATTGGGTCGTTTTATTGACATTTTGACAAAATAACGACATGCCATGTTATGTCTAATTTCTCTGTTTTCTGCCATTAATATATTACATTATTATTAAAGTGTTATTTACAAACATTTTACGATTCTAAGAATTGCTGCTTTAATATTAAATTAGGGTAGGGCATGGCTGTGGGATTAAGCAATTGAAGTATATACTTTTCACGAAAACTTAGTAAGTCCCGTTTTACAGAAATGTATGCAAAATCCAAAAGAGTATTTGTAGTGTGCGTCTTTTTAAACAAAATCACTTTTTTTACTTTCTTTGTTATGATGGATCATATTACATTTATTATTACAAAACATTGGTGCTTTACTTACGCTATATCTGTAACAATGAGTTTTCCGGATTTTGTGTACGCTATTCTTATATTTCATTGGCCTTTATAGCCGGCGTCTTCCGGGGTAGTTTGCTGTTCTAACAAAAGCTAAGAAAACTGGGTGTCGGAGGCGACTGACTCAGAATTCAAAGCCTCCGCTTTATTATTAAAAATGTTGTATGATGTAAGAGGGAGCTTCTGTTGAACTGAAAATGTATTTTTGATGTCTTCATAAATGTAATTTCAAAATTTAGCATTATGTATTATTATACTTATTTCTACACTGTTTTGTATTTGTAGGAAGTATTCTTTTTTATTTCGAAATAAATTTAATAGTAGGTAATTAGTAAGTGCAATAAATGTACAAAATGTCTGGCATAAACCTAAATAGGTACACTTTCAGATTTGTGATCAAACTTATCATGGACATCGATAAATTTTAATAAACAATTAAATCCCCACAAGCTCGTCTAATTCGTTCATTCATACTTTATGCGGTTGTTAGGATCTGTTAATAAAGTTTATTCTTCAAATGTCTCCATTAAAAAAAATGGCTGGGCTCTTGACGGTTTCAAAATTTGGATCTGGAGAAACATAGTGCTGAAATCATATTGTTCGCCGTCACTCAGAATGTCTGATATTTTTTTGCCAATTAGGTCCTATCAATAAAAATTGTTTCGATGAAATTAGTTCCTGTGACTTCTCACCAAATATTCAAAGAACACGGACGCTGATACTCAATTTATCTAATCCATCTAGCTTTATAAAAGGACCAGTAATGCATATTATGTGGGTTAACTTTATCATATTTTGTAAAATACCGCTCGTCACTGCTGCTGGTCACAAATGACATAGAGCATAAATAACAGCCGCTCAGTTCAGATGGAACATTTATATTGAACACACCACTGAAGATGCTGCCAGCGAGGAGCACTGAAACGTTTGAGGAGAAAGTAAACAGACTTACGTCATAATAGCCCAGAAGGAAAAAGCTTATAGAAATAAATCCATTGGCAAGACAAAAGTCGTTTCTGGAAATCTTCTCCATGACATTCTTAATGCGGAGAAATGTGATAAGGATGAAATGGTGGACACGTGAGCCCGGTTCACAAACGTGGTTCACATTTGAACCTAGTTTAACTCGCCATCGTTGCTATAGCTGCACCAATGATGGTGATGATGAAAATCGGATTCATGGTGTTGCTAGGCAGCGACAGCGGGTTAAGCTTGATTCAAATTTGAAACACGTTTTTGCAATGTGTGCATAAAATTCGAAATTTTTTAATATGAATTCTTAAGTTTCTGAAGTGGATGTAACTCCTCAAATACTGGTATTCGGATAGTAGGCATCAGCAGTTAAAATAGTATTTTTATTGTCTTCAATAGTTGTTGCATTTCTACGCTTTCATTATTATTCTAAAATTCTTGAATATTTGCCACTATTTTCTTTGGAAACAGCCTTCGTGGTATTACATTTTCTGGAAAATGTCACTGTCACTTAAGACAAAAAAATGTTCCTAAAATAAGTTTTTTTACAGTGAATCTATTTTTCTCAAAACAGTATAAAAGTGGCACTGAAAGAAAATAGAAATTAATAGTAATAACAGAATTAATAATAAATTAAAGCAAAAACATTTTCAGTTCAACAAACATTCTCTTACATCGTACAAATATTACATGACAGATGGAACACCCCGTATACATTTTCAGACTGTCTCTATTTTTAAATACATTTTATCCACAAAACTGCGATGGCAACCGAATGCAAACGGGAAAGTGCTGAGGCACAATGCGTCGCGATCTTAGTGAAGACAAACTTTTTTGTAGTGTCGTTCAAAAGAAAAGAACATCACAGAGACTTGGACTATTCATATGCAGTTTGTCTCACATATTTCTGAAACTTTTTTTACACTTTTTGGTATACTGCAGTAGTGTCAGTTAAGAAATAAAATACATTATAAATTAGCTGGGGAAAAAGATACAATGATTCAAGATGAGGTTCGTGGAACTATTATCGATAGTTTAATAAGCTGATTTAGTTGAGAAGAAATTAACACATGCATATCTATATGTGCTCAAACTAGTTTTGTTCGGTGTACAGTCATCAAATATAACAATTATTATTATTATCAAATAGTAGCGCATCTCAATATTTTGCACAACCTCGGCTCACCACAATATTTCTCTAGAAAGTGTTTTAAGAAAAATACTTTTTCATCAATGCAAGTATATTGCATATTATCTGAACAGCGGTACAAACACTTCATTTATGCTAATTTGTTTTCTGGTATGCGATGCTTGTGTACTCCTGATAAATATTAAATTATATTATTCCAACAAAAAACTGCTTTACGCATTATGTTTGGATTTATTATTATTATTCCAGTTA
This sequence comes from Rhyzopertha dominica, assembly GCA_025024175.1. NCBI lineage: Eukaryota > Metazoa > Arthropoda > Insecta > Coleoptera > Bostrichidae > Rhyzopertha > Rhyzopertha dominica. The sequence continues at coordinate 33,857,926 of QCXZ01000137.1, forward strand.
AGTATAATCAAAGCCTTTCCTTGTTGCAGGGATGAAAGGAGAAATACTAAAAGGTGTTGGAGTTAAATGAAGGTACGTTCAATAATGTAATCATAACCATGTTAACCTAAATATATGTATCATTTTGCTTGGGCTCTAATTATAGTACTTGTTTACGTTCGTTTTTTTTTTCAGGATATTTTCATTTATTTGTATTGTTTTATATTAAATTGAAGATATATGCTATGCCAACTAAATATTTTACTGGATCTAAGGTGGATAAGGTAAAGCTGTTATCAAATATTCACTTCTTGAGATATATCATTTATAAATTCTGCACTGTACTAACGACTATTGTAATCAATCATCTGTTCATTCTCAAACCTGGAACGGTAGTAGTTTAATATACCATTCTAGTTACAAAAAGTTTACTTTTTTAATAAAAATGCAACATGCAGATATTGATTCATTATTTGATTCATATTTTACTAATTTTAACAGTTCAACGGCAGGCTGTTTACCGCGAAAGCTTGACTGGTAAAGACGGCGACCTATATAATACAGTTCCGTTCTTAAAAAAAAATCATAACTAGCCAAGTTCTGTACAGTTTCCCGGAAAAACTCTGTCTGGTGCTGTTACGTATCAAGCAGCAAATACATAACACAATTGTTTTTAAAGTTTAGAGCTCCATTTTTTTAGATGTTAGAGGGCTGTGCTATATATGCCATTGATAAGATACCAAGGGAATACCATAAATTTTTGCGGCCCTAATCAGGGCAGGTGCGCATGTTCGAAGTTGGATATGATATTTACAGGCATTCATGATAAGCTGTTAGGTACAAGTAATACAAGGTGTCCCAAAGTTGCCCAATTGTTTCAACAGTAAATTAACAAAATAAACTGTGTTTTTTAAATATTTATTTAAACAAAAAAGAAGAGGAGAGCGATTTTTTAGAACCATATGATTAGGTGACAAACATCTCGCTGATGACATGCTTTAAAGCGCATATGAATATTTTTGAAAACTTTATGCGATGTATTGATATTTTGCAGCAAACCAATAAATGCAAAGTAAAGCACGAATGCAATTATTATAATTGAATCGATTACACACCTTAGGTATATTATAATAATATTGTCACATTTCATTTCATAAATCACAAACTTGCAATAAGATTATACAAATCAACCGCAACCAAACTGCACAGGAATGTGGAGATACATGCAAAAGTTTCCGCTGATCCTTTTATTCCGTTCTCCTTCTACCCTACTCTCATATTTTTCTTTTGTATTATCTTCCGGATCGTTTCCACCTGCGATGGTTCCGTTATGGATATTTGCGACATTTTATCGTGGCAATTCAAAACCCATCGTCCGTGTATAGATACTGAAAAGAAAGACACTTTCTATTCTTGCTGGCATTGCCCCAGTTAGTTACGACTAAAAAATTTTCAGTTTCGAAGCGTGCATTTTGTATCTTGTGAAAACAGTTGCCAACTTTTAAGGCTAAAACATTTTACTTGCAACAAATGCGATGTTTAATTCCATTAGAAGAATGGATGCTCTGATATTTAGAACGATGTAGCTGTGTTTCAGCAAAAAGGTTTTATTAAACAAAGTTTTGTTATATGCTTCATACACAATCATACCTTTACGAAGTACCTACTGAGTTTAGAAGAAAGTGACTTTGTTTTTTTATTTCAGTGTGTGTTGATTAACATAATGAAAATCAAGGCTGTTACTGAGAATACCAAATCCAAAAAAAGGTCCTTGGATTTATTTTCAGTTTTCAACTTGCAGCAAATAACATCATATGTTATTTATAAGAAGTTATATTATTAAATTATATTACACTGAATGAACCATTTTGTTCGCCTTTGACTTATAAAATAAATGACACCCGCGGGATGAAAAAACATTTTTTTTATTACATAAATAATATGTTTTAAATTTAAAGCTTTTCGATTTCGTTTCCCGAAAGCCTGCTTGTGTTTTTCTTTAGTATTAATTTTGTGGCAGGTGGTGACCTTATGAGCAGCTGTATAGATAAAACGCACTATTATTTTAAAAATAAAGAATCTGGGCGAAGTAGCAAATAAAAGAAGCATAGAATTTTGTTGGTAATAATGCAAATAGTGACACTAAACTGAATTCCTCAAAATACTTTCTTTGCAAAGTAAAGCGAGTTCAGGAGATGAGTGAAGATGGCCGGAAACAGAAGGGCCAATTGTGTTTGGAATTGGTAGAAATTGCTAATTTTAAAAATTAAATTCATTGTTTCTAAGATACAGGGAGTTATTAATATCTTAAATATCCCTTATCCGATTATGAAGAAATTTGGCAGTGTAATTGGTAGTAAAACGGGCCTAATTAATAGCTTTAATTAGATTAAAATATTAAGTCCAGTGTCGGCTCGGGACGCATTTTAGCCAACATTCTTCACAAAGAAAAATGTACGCCACTGCCTTTTTTGAAACTTTTAATCTTTTTAATAGTATATATATAAAAATAAAACTTCTTTGTCCCTTGACTGCTTTGTTTTCAAAACAAAATAAAGGGCTATAAAAATAATCAGTCAGTGGTGGAGWTATAGTTTTTAAAATAAAAGCAATATGAAAGAATGAAATTTGAAATCGACATCTACAATAAGTATTGAAAATGACTACCCGCATCTATCCTTCTTTGGAACGACTGCCGATAACGCTGAAAGATATCGGAAGTATATCGTATTGTATGGCATCGAGCGGTTATGCGATTTCTTACATCGTCTTTATTTTCCAAAGGTTGTTGTGTACCTATACACTAATAATTTCAAATGTCCCCTAGAAGCAGAAATCCACTGTTGGGAAATGTTAAGTCTAACCATTCACCCCCTTCGCGATTTAAGTGTTTAGTACATCATAGTGCATGAAATACATTGAATCTCTTACTGCAAGTGGAACTTCTTCTAAAAGAGGGGATTGATTATGTAATTTTCTAAAAATTGCCTACACCATCTAATCGTCTAGGAAGAAAAACAAGCCCTAATCAAGCAATGTTCAATAATTCCTACCCAAATATTTAAGGAAAAATGATATTGCGACTCAAATATTATAACGTAGGGATTTTCTTCACACCATATGTAATTATTATGAAAATTCATAATTGCACCGCGCGGAAACCTTGTTTCATTTGTAAGGAGCACAGTGGCGCTGAATTCTGGTTGTGCAACAATACTTGAACGCGTTGTAAGTAATAGAGATATAATTGACGTTCTTTTAAAATTACCCAAACTAGGTAACTTATGGCTACACGTGGAGATTTGCTGCAATTTTTCCTGGTACTGGTCTATTTCATACAGCTACCTCAAATCTGGAGTTCTAATCCTGTAGGCCTTCCAACAGCATTACCTTCTTGCATGAGGCACTTAACGATTAGGATATTTTTGTCTCTAAATACAGGAGTATTATTATCTTCGGCAATTGCATACGCAATTTCAGCTATTTCATAATTTGTGTAAGTATAGTTCGTCATTATTTAATTCAACGAGGGAAAATTTCAAAAGTTGTCACAACAATGAACTTAACTTGATAAATGTCAAAAAATGCAAACTATTAATTGTTGTCATGGTTTAATGCATAGCACACTTAGTTTAAGCACGTTATTGTGTGATCCAGGGATATGCAATAAAGTCGAAAACATTTTTTTTGTATAATTTTGACTAAAATGCGTCCCGAGTCGCCATTGGACTCAATAATTTTAATCTAAATTAGTTCCTTATTACTACAAATTACACTGCAAAATTTCACTGCAATAATATAAGGGATATTTAAGATAGGTTTCAATAAAAAGCTTTTCTTGGAAATAACGCATTTCCGGATCTGTGTTTATATAAACTTATTTTCATAAATTTAGTTTATGAATACACCCTTAATTTTTTTACTGCAATTATGAAACACCCTTATAGTATAATACCTGCCAGATTCCGAAAATGCTATAAATGCAATAATTGAAAACCTTTTAAGTACACACAAAAACATTCCGCGCTCTCACACATAAGTAATACATCAAACCATGCCGAAAAAAGATTAACTTTTCCCACTGTAGACTAATTAATGCACTTGTTCATTCCCAACAGTAAGTACATTGACATTTGACATCAGACGTAACAAGTGCTGGATTATTGCATCCATAAGTGTATTTATTTAATGGATTCGACAAAGAATCACTTCATATCAAGAGTTAACTCCTCATGTTCAAGTTTATAAATAAACATTTCTCTTCTCTCACTCGTTTAGCCCACGTTTTGTCGTAAGAAAATGTATCGAATAAGAAGGCACGCTATGTAAAGAAACTGCCCGACGAAAAGCATGTACCGACGAAATATATACGAGCTGATCGGAACAACTACAATCTAGACAGGGTAATGAATTGATACACAGCTCTGTCATGTAGTCTTTTGATCCCTTGTAACGCCTAAACAGTTAGCATGTGTTAGACTTCAAGGTAAATATACAGGCCACCAAATTTACTGTCTAGGAAATCGTGGTATATGTTCGCAAAGATTGCGGATGTTGAATTGTTTTGTAACATTTGGCGGATAAGCAAGGGTAATTGAATCATATAAGCTACACAAATAATGTTACTTTCAGTGGTAATTTGGGTCAATTACTAAACGCTCAATTTCTCAATTGCCCGTATATTACATATTAGTACGAAGGCAATTTAAATATTGTCCCTGACATACGTGACTTAACTGACTTGGAAGGGTGTAATTTTTTATTTGTTTAATATTGTACCCCGTCCAACGCAGCATAGACGGCAGGTTCGGCGGTATATCCAGGAACGGCAGAAATGCCTACCGTACGCTGCCGCTGGTTGAATCAATAATCCCCTAAAATATTAACACAATGGTGATAAGCTTTAAAACACAGAAAACTGTTTTCCCTTATCCTCCTCTATCTTTACCGTCTCACCGTCCCGATACTGAGTGCCGAAAAAATATTCTCTGAGTTTCTAGAACAAATAGTACTCACTGAGTGTTAAATCTGGAAAAAACGTCACATCAAGACATTATAAATTGCAGCCATCAAAACATAGTTCGATTGAGCACAAGGAGATTGAATCGCGCAACTTTGCCCACATGGTAGTACAAGAATAAGTCTCTCGGCATCCCAAAAAACGGGACCGTGATCTTCTACGCACGAAATTTTTGAGGAGGTGGGAAACTTTTGTGCCTATGCTTTTTTGGCTTATGATCATAGTGGCGAAACCACGTTTCGTACACACTAATGAATCTTGCTTGACGATTGTCAAATTGGTCTCTAAAGTGATCTGACGAATACGAATACATCTKGCAGAAACTTTTTTGCGAACTAATTCGTCGTGCTACTTGAAAGCCAGAAGTCTGAGCTACGAAGCTTATTCACAGGTCACTCTCTCAAAACTTAAAAATCTCGCCCAGTTCTTCACCATCCGATATGTAAATGCAAATTCAAGTAGTACTTCGTTTTGCTCGTATCTATTAACATTTTACGTGTTGTTAATTGGCCTACCACTCTATATTTTGTTGTACTTTCTTTACGTTTCCTGCACTAACCACTCACTAACTCCTTAATTTGTTGACGTCGCCATGATAAAATACACAGTGATGGATTTAGCAGTACCTCATATCTTAATCCGCCCACACAAAAGTCATTGATTCTGAAGTAATTTTTTAGCGAAAGCCCCTCAAAGTGGGAACGCTTATAATAATATATTATGCGCGATTTGGTGCCGTCCGTCCGTCCATCCGTGGATAGTAATATCTCGGCTCTTAAGCGTCGGATTGATCTCGGGTTTTCGTTCAACGGTATGCTCTGTAGGCGTGTCCAAACCTTTTTTTAGGTAGAGTCACTAGGGCGACACCCCAAGGGTCAAAAAGCTCTTTTTTCATACAAAATTTGATGCTCCATGGGTGTGCCTTTTGATGCTTAGGGGTATAATTTCGATTACGGTTATAATGGACACATAGACAGACATGCACCATGTAACTAAACATGCAAAAAATATATTTTCTTCAAGGGTATCGTTGAACGTTATTTTTGGTACTGAATATGATAGTGATAGTACATGTCTTTGATAAAGACTATAAAAGATATGACCCGTAGTACCTAAAGGTGCAAAAATTGGATTTTGCTTCATGGGTGTCGTTCGGGCGATATTAAAATCAATGAAACATCTACATTTGAAAACTCGTCAGAATAAATTCATGAACTCGTCAATATATCATTTAATTCTGCTTGGCAACAAGGAAGACTAACAAGACCATCAGTGTACTTACATATTTAATTAAATGTAATCTCCACAGTTTCATTTATTTTGACACGGAGTGTACGTTAGGTTGCTTACCTAACGCTAAAGGCACAAACTAAGAGCCTGCAACCAATACTTTTATAATATTTTTGTCAAAATTTAACCTACAAAATAAAGCAAAACTGATTTATTTTGAACAGTTACATAAACTTAGAAACTCACGGCATTATCCATACCAACGTTAGAATTACCCGCCTATGCGTGATTAGCTTTGTGATACCGCAAGTTGTTGGTTAACATTTTGTTGTGTGGGAATGGAAGGCGACAAAATGCGTCGGAAGATCCAGCGCATAAATTCGAATTATTTTCTTATCGTCCTTTAAGTTATATCACGTGTCACAACCATGCTGAAATACTAAAAGCCATAGGTGTGCGTGGTAACTCCTGATTATTTACGCGCACCTCTTTATACGGGATCCATACGTCACGGGATTTTTATGATTTCGTTCCATTAAAAGGCATGTTTAATAACATGGCCCTTAACGCGTACGTTCGTACTTGCGAGATCAATTACCAACAAAAGCTCGTATACAACGCGGTTCCGAATTTATGGTATGAATTTTCGCGTGGTATTCTGTAATTAGAATTCATACGGCGTTATTTACTCCCTTGAATCACAGTGGGCGTGGGTATATGAGTTATAACTTCATGTTTGTTGCACTCCGCGTTAATTGCGGTACGGGTTTGATTTATCCTGAGCAAATTGATTCATTAGTTATTAATGAAGCTTTGGAGGCGATCTGCACACCGTTCCTATCAATTATTCTCGCCATTAAGCGCGTGCTGCCATTAGGGCGTTAGTAAGTCGGAATTGTGCAAATACTAGGTGCGAATACACGACTTCAGGTAATCTTGCTATCGTTTATCGCTTTCTGTGGCATTTGYAATGAATTGACTATTATATATTGTTCCGCTTTATGCATCGAAACATTTTAATCTTTATACTTGTAAATTACATCTTTCAAGAAATGTCTTCATGTTTATAATAACTCAGTAATAAGTGTTACTTACGAAGTTTTATGTAAAATAGGCTTTTCATAACCTCAAATTCTTTTTATGATCTATCCTACCTTAAGTATGAATGATTTAATCGACCTACATAAAGACAGTTTACTTCCAGTTATCTAATTTTAGCAATGAAATGTTTTTTACAGTGATATGGATATGCATTTTGAGACAAAAAAAACTTTTAGTTTGGTGCGATAAAGCGATAAAGGGACTATTTTATCTATATAATATTAGTATATTATTATTATATATAACTCGTGGAAACTTTCCATTCCTGCGTAATATGCTTCTTACAACTCGAGTAATGTACTATACTTGTTCTACGACGTCTATATTTTTATAACTTTATATTGCTTTTTTTCAGCAAAAACGAATAGGTTAATGACAGTAAATGACAGTCACAACAAAATATTGACAAGCGTCAGATCGACTTGGATAATGGGGTTTATCGAATATAATCACTTTACCATTGCTTACAATAATTGGAAAGTTTTAATTCTAATTTAATATTATTTAAATATTATCTAAATACCTTTCGAAAGTCTGCACTTTCATGATAATGTTGTACAAATATTAACTATTTCTTGTGATATTTCTGACAATTAATTGACATGGGACAACATCCTGTGAACGCAATACTGAATTTGAAACTGTAACGTAATAAAAAAAATACGTGCTAGTCATTGCGTAACACTGTGTAATAGCGAATTTACTAATTAAGTACACAGTGCGTAATGAACAATTTACTAATAAAGGGGTAGAAAAACGTATATTGTTTGTGTCATGCGTGCATGTTCGTTAAATTGCCTTGGGTTCAGTTCACTATGGAAACACATTTGGCGATCATCAATGGAGATCCCAATGAGTTAGTCGCAGATTTGTTACACTAGGAGAAACTTGGATTCATCTCTTTGATGCCGAGCCAAAATTTCATAATATTGATTGCCTTCCTGCGAAAATTTCTAGTCGTTTCGCAGAAGGCGTACCAAAAGTACGCGAAGCTGTCAAGGAAATGAGAATAGATAATTGGTATTAGGTTGGTATTCCGGCCCACGGAAACTGTTTCTATGGCTGTCATTCACAATTCTCTATTTAAAAATTTTAACAACCCCTCTATTCCTCAGATCTTGCTCCGGCGACTATCATTTATTTTAAGAATTAACAGAACTCATTTGTGGAATACGCTTTGCCGATGATATCGAAGTGATGTCCGTGGTAGGAGGAGTTGAGGGATTGTCAATTTTTGACGAACTGATACATCAATACCCTTGCACCAATAAGCTTAGTTCTTAAATAGGTTGTTTCTGTGTTAGACACAATAATCCATGAAATGCGCTTGTAATATACCCTTTTATCTTGTTTTCTGAAAAGAATTTATACTTCTGGAATAAGGTTGTATATTCTATTACAAATATTGATGTTACATGTGTTGTGTCGTCGCGAAATAGTTGCCTGGACTTGCAAACTGTCCTCATAAAATGCAAGCAATTGACACTGTAAATTACACATTACACTTACAATTCAAGTTCCAATTGCAAACAAACATGCATCATTCAGATGACTTCTTGCACATTAGTAATGTTATCAAGATTTTTCTACTTTCTTTTCTTGTTCGAACTGAAAAATTCTATTTGGTCCTTATTTTGTAACTTTGCCCTGACAAAGCTTTTGGCGTTCTTCCCGCTGCAACAACCAAACAAAACGCATGCATCCAGCTATCACCCTATATAGAAAACTCTGGTTTGCAACAATGAACGGAAGGTATATCAACTAATAAACCCAGGCCGCTCTTATATCAGAAATCAGAACAACTTCCTAATATAAGTATTTGCTTTAAGCTTGCAGCTGATTTGATGGCGTTAAGTTTGTATTGATATAATAACGTATAGGGAAGTATCAACAGTTGGAGTTTACTACTGCAATTTTCTTTAAAAATGTTAATATACTGACTGAACAGGAACTACACATTATATTTATTTTTAACTGGTATCGTTCTTAAATCCTCTTTCTTGCTGAAATCTATTTACTTTTACTTCGCACTTCATATCTTTTTTTGGATTTCTGTGGATGCTTACATGCAGCTACACTTATTGCCAATTTCTCAACGACCATAAACGTGTTACTTTTATAAAATATTCCTTATAGTCCCTTTCCATGTTACACTCGCCATGTGCACAGACAACCCGCGGTGACTTGCTGTTAAGTCACGAGATCATTTTTACTACGGAGTTGCAAATACGCCAACTATTCGTGCCATGCCTCACGTTTAGGTTCGTAAACTTCACCGGTAGCGAATAATTTAGCGATGCACTGTGCGATAAATGTATTCATACATCCACGTCGGGCGATTATTTCTACATGTGATCATCGTGTGTCGTCGATAATTGCCAAAGAGGAAACGCACATGTACAGTGGAAATTCTAATTAAAAATATGTTTTCTACTTCCTTTGTTTCGGATATAGCAAATACGTGATGTTTATTGGTGCAGAGAATATGCAATAAAGCCAGCTTTACGGTACAGTAAAAAATTAGCACCGAATAATTTTATTTTTTGTGTATAATAAATATTAACTGAAATTCAATTATTTTGTAAGAAATAAAGTACTAATAGAAAATAAAATGTTATACCGCAGAAAATCACTTCTGAATAGCCTTTTATACAATAATAATTAATAATTTCCACGAAAATTCTTATTTTATATGTCTTTTGAGCTTGCTTAAATACTTACCTGTTTTGTTTTACTCTTAACATTATATTTGATTGCAATAGAAATGTTAATATAATAAAGAAAATTAGCTTTGACTTCGGCGTCAACAAAAAAGCAAACATGATTTAACAAAGTAATTTAGAAATTAAATATAGTGGAATCTTATTCCCTTCATAGGCGTAAATATCATCGCCGAGTCTGATACATTTACAATATAAGATCAGTATTCAGTTAATCTACGAAGATTCCAAATTCTTTAAATAACAATTTAATACATTCAATAGATCATAAACTTTTTGAAATTTTGGTCCCAAAAATTCTGTTTTTCTCCATTCACTTGATTATAACATTTTCAGATTATTACCTATGTAGCAACAGGGAGATATAGACACGCCTTCAGATCGGTTGACGCTCATATACTTAGAATAGTTATACTAATATACTAATGTAAAGGGTGAATGCAAAAGAAGTATTGAACACATTGGCCACTGTGCAGTTATAATAACAAAAAGCCTAGGACGCTTGTTTAAATTTAGTTTAGTGTTTTTAGTAATATTTTTATGCAGTCTTTATACAGATTTACCTTTTATTATGTATATTTTTTTAAGTTGATAATTGCTGATGGAAATTTTCATGATTTTTCCGCATAATACTATCGCATTATCATCATAGTGGTTGCTCACTCCGCCTTAAAGTCTGTAGATAATGTAGGTATATTTGTTCTTTAGTATCATGTGCTCTCTAAGTGCCTTTTCCGGTTAGAACGTTGCTGTGTCGTCCTATACCATGTGTATGACCTACTGTTTTCTTGTATAGCATATCCGCCATTGCCTCTATGTGAGTTCTTCTTCTCCCTAGAAACCATCTTGTTCAAGATCGCTTGGGAATGCCGGGAGTATGTTGGCCTTTTCCATTTAATACAATTCTGGACGTAGTTCTTGGGAGTAGTTTCTTTCAAGCTACTTCTGCATTTCCATGTGGTTTATGTAATGTTATTTACAGCTTGTTTTCTTATTTCTTTTGTACGGTGTTTTTGCTGCAACTTACTTGCCAACAACTTAATATTGCCATTCTTTTGTTTATTTATCTTTCTGTCGTAAACAGTTAGTAATATTGGTCAAATATAAAATTAGGAGGTAGTGTCATCTACAGGTAAATATGTAGACATCACATTCATTTACCAAATCAAGCTTACAAATTATCCCAAACGACTATATTTAACTAAAGGAAGCAGACAATTCATACTGTGACTTGTTTCTGAAATTATTCGAAGAAAAACATACATATTTAGTAAGAGAAGGTATACATGTCGTGTATAGGTAGTAAAAATATAAAAACATTTTATGGCGAAGGAAGAATTGGCGTAAAACTTTTCATAAAGAACAGGAAAGTATTAAAAATCTGTCTTACCCATAAACAATTATTAAACACCAATCAACTTGAATACAAGAAATTACTTTTCAATAAAAGGAAGTTGAAAATGTTTGTAAAGGTAATAAGAAACAACGCAGCGTAGTAAAAAAAATATGAGTTGATAACTCTAACAAATATCAACCGAATGAGCCACCATCAGGAAGTCAGGAAGTTTATTTTTATTCAATTTGTATAAATTTTTTAATGCTGATATCAATAATATTATAGCACCTAAGAAGTATGCTTTTAATTTTGTAGTTTTTTTTTACTTTTACTCAATAATGTGTTTATATGGCAGAAGATACTGCTTTGACTATATAGATTATGAGAACTTCCTGAATACCTATCTATATTATTCTTTTGCTCGTCCATTCCTATCTCACTGATTTGTCAATAACGGCAAATACTGTTTTAAAGTGCATGCTGCCCCGTGTTGGGTACCTCCAAAATCCAGGGTCTCTGCTGCTTCTTTTATACATTAATGACCTTCCAGGCTGTTTCGAGCTTTACTGCATTGTTCGATCTGTTCGTCGTCAGGGTATGACTTTTCATTGACACTTGTCTTTTCTATACCTATCATATGCAGAAAGTTGTGTTGTCTTCTTACCGAATATAATTGTAGTGTTTATACAAAAAGCATGTGTATTTAGAACAAACGTACTTTAGAGTAACTTCTTTAAATAACAACCAACTCTAGTTGATCAGATTACTCACCTTAATGTTGAATTTTTATTCCGATTGAGATTGTTTGAGTTCAGTAAAAATTGCAAATCAGAAAGAAAAATACAGTTCAATGAAAAGCAGGTCAAACTTATTGTGTGAAGAGAAAGTTAGTACCTACGGAACTGAAGAAGTGTTAATAACTTGGATGGTCCTAAATATAGCTGTTGTTTTTTATACAATATTGGATCGACCTGGTGAAAACAATACTCCATGCTACTCTTTTATTAAAGGGAATAGTTACATAGTTATGTCTTATTAAAGCTCCTTGAGAGATATGGTGTAAATAAGTGTTAGAAAAAATACTTGCGTTATTCCAAATATGAAGGTGTTTAACGTTCGTATCGCGTGTCAATTCAATTCACGCACGCCACTGCCATCGAGCACTGAGGGCGCTGCCCTCGGTCAAGCTTGTGTCTATGTTTTATGTAAAGAAGGGACATAAATAAACTCTACTTTAAATCATGGTTGCCTCTCGGCATGCAACATCTCCGAACACAGCATCTCGCTCAGGTGGTCGAGAGGCTGGCTCGTCGCGCGTAGCCATGATGGAGACCAACGCCGTTACATTATGCTTATTGCAAGTTCTTTGTCTTAATGTCTTTATTCCAATTTTTATTTATCGATTCTATTATGCGCATAATTTGTTCAGAACGTTTCTTTTTGAGCATATTTATAGAAACGATTTCCTTATGATAAAGCCGTTATTCATATTTCCCTGCAGGATATTTGTTTTATTGAAATTAACATGTTAAGAACTCTTATCTGCATAAAAATAATTAAACTACATAGATTTCCCGCAAAGGGGCAACATCCTTGGTCACAATGAATCATCGCAGACGGTTCAGCACAACGACTGCGGATGCCGATGTCTTTCGCAAAGGGCTGCATTGTGCTTTTTTAGCCATTGACCTTGTCCTTGGCTTGACGGTCTTTGCGGAATTTCGAGCATCGGAAGAGGTACGTAGGCCTGGATACACGGCAAATCTGTGCCTAGCTAGGTAAATGTTTGTGGAATGTCACACTGAAATGTGTATTTCTGTAACTAAAATTTAAAACCATTCAACTATATAGCTGAGTTGCCTCCCGCATGGGACCTCAGTACCTGCTGACCATAGTCGGCTATGCTAACAAAAATCTCTTCAGTTTTGAATCTTGAGAGTGAAAGTGATATCGAACACAGATCTAGAATTGGCAGTTCATTCATTGTGTTAAATAACAATATTCAGCAGCATTGCTACAATTTGTTAACCCTCCAAATTTGATCTTGTTTAGTAATAAATTAGTTGTTTTGAGATTGTTTTCGTATTATTTATGATTACATCAAATCTCCCTATTTACGTGAGTAAACAGTGCATCGAAGGTAGGTTTAATTAAAATAACACAACGTAGGTAAGTACTGGACGATCACATTTCAATCGATATCTCTACGAACCTGGGTATGTTACATTACAGAGCTTATCTACCTATTACCACTATACCATATCACACAACAAAATTATATTTCGAATTATAATGGGTGGCCCAATAAGAGCACAACTTATAAATTTCGCGCCATTTTTTTTTAGAGTAATCTGCATTCAAATTAACTTTAGCGCAAGTGTCGAATAGACACATCCTGATTATCATAAATGCAGCGTTATGTAACTGAAGAGGACATTTTAATTGCTAATACTTATTTTTAAAATGGCGTAAGTTTTGCAAAAACAGTTCACTGATAATGTGCAATAATGGGGAGAGAGAACGCTTCGAAATGTTCGATCGTCAAGAGTTTAATCAACAAATTTTTAGAAACTTGTGCTGTTGCCAATAAAAACAAACCGATTCGTCGCCAAGCAGGGCGGTCTATCAGAAATATCGCTGCAGTTGTATTGCTAAAAATCCAAAAACCCCAACGCCATCGTTCGCAAAAGTTTAGATTAGTGCAAGCATATTTTGAAAAAAGATCTTTATCTCTCTCTCCTTAAAAAGATTCAGTTAAGTAAAGAAATTAGGTCGGTTGATCATGCGTAGCGCAGTATATTTGCTAGTTGGATAATGCAAATCAAGAAGAGGACATTGGTTTTTGAAGAAAATCTTGTTTATACCGATGAACTACACTTTCATTTAGAAGAGTATGTGAGATTTCGTGTCATATCAATAAAAATTGTTCACCGCGATCATGTGATCTTGCGGCATGCTACTTTTAGCTGTGGAGTTTTGTGAAGTCGCGCTTAACCGTCTACCAACAACTGATGAAAGTGAAGAATAGAAATCGACGCGTCATTGAAGATATTGAACCAGGAATGTGTGATAATATTATCGAAAATTTCATCAAAAGGGCAAGGATTTGCCAGCAGGGTAGTGGCGGCCATTTCTACTATGTTTAAGGCATTGCCTAAATGAAAGGAAGAAAACGTTGAAATTTTTTTTGGAAAATATCAAGTTGCAAGCATGCAAGCAAGGTACCATTTGCTTTCTGCAATATTGGCTATTGCCAGCAGCATACCACTTTGGCAAAAAGGTCTTTGCGACACCTTAATCACAACTGCAATACATATTTTCCGTCAGTTGAAGTGGCACCTAAGGCTAACAGAAAACTGTCCCTAATATATTTTGCTTTTTCTACGGTCCTAATTTATTCAAGAGAAAATATGCTTATGTAAGTTTTAGTTATTTTATCTTTTTTTTTAATTATAACATATTCGTTAACCTATTTCTTATTTAGAACTTAAGCAAAAATGAAAAACAAAGTCATACCAAAAGATAAATGCTAATTCTTTATGGTAAAGGAAGGATAAGTTTGTTTTTTTAAAGAGGAAATTTCCTACGGCCATTTTAGTAAGATGGAGTAGTCTAAATGTCATCCATTTTCTTTTGATCTAAGGCTTATTCAGTAATATTTTTCCTTTTATTAGTAGTAGACAGCAAATATAGGTACCATTGTTCATTAATATGAATAGGATAGGCTTGTGTATACAATTTCCTTCGACCATTCTCAAAGTTTGTTTAGCTACCTATTCATTTTCGATAAAAACACATTACTTATCGAATTAAATACATTTGTGTAACCTATCATAAAGAACGTTTCTAGTTTTTCCATTTCAATAGAAAGGAGAACCTTAGATATCAATTACAGATCTATTATGTCGATTCATCATAAAGCAGGAGTGGAGATTTCTAACAAGTGTCGCTGAGACTACTTATATATAGCTTTATAATAGAAATTTATGATAGTAAAGCTTCGTACCTGTTTCGAATAATGTATGTGAGCTTGAACATTAAACCAACTCTTAGACGTCGGTAACTAAGATTAAAATTTACAACTGAGATAATAATCATCGTACATAACGCTTCTGGTTATTTATTCTCATGTGGGTTGGCTGTTTTTCCAAATTCCCATATTCCCTAGTGCTGAATATGTTCTGTTCAAAAATGTGTTCTTTGGTAAATTTGCATGTTACAGTAAATTTCGAAGCTGGAAAACCGCAGCAAAATTGCATAGTCCTGGGTATTTACGAGCATGTGGTGCATGCTTTAATACGCTAAAACGTAAAGTACACAGATCGTAAATAACCATTTTCTAGTAATTAAAACTGGGAAACGCGAGTGTAAACTGATACTATGTTAATGCAATTGGTCTATGGCGCGATTTACGGCTATTTAATAACGTTAATTTCGAATATGGTGCCTAGTAAACGATACTTTGTCACGCCGTTAAGTGAAAAAGTCCTTGTGAACAGTTAAGCGCTGACATATGACTAATACAATTAATTATAGTGAAATAATTTGCTTGAATTCATCGCACTATTGCAATCGCCCATTTTAGAAGACTTCTTACCAATAATGTACCTAATATTGGTATCTAGCAGTATGATTTGTCTTAGCCTACTACTAAAAAAGCATAGACATTAAAAATAATAATCATACAGTATGCATCTGACTAAACATATGTACAAAATATATTAATGCTTGCAGTGAAACTAAGACATGCAAAAAAATGTTGATTCAATTTTCTATACAAGGTTTAAACCAAAATTCTAATAATAACCGCTAATACTCGTAAAGTACCTCTATTTTTTGCAGAAATAGCATAGAATATTATAATTTGAATCATATGATGATAAATATTAAATCTTATATAGGAGGTTTGTATACACATTAATAAATGAATAATGCGTAAAAATAGGTTTGTTTGTAATCATTATTTTCGACTTTATTGTTGGAAACAAAGTAAAGGAATGTCTCTCAATAATATGCTTAGGTATTCCTGATAATATACTTCAAGAAGCTGTAAAAAAGTACGCTTATTTATTAACTTAGCATAGTGAATTGAGGTCAAATAATTCTAAAGTGATAAGACACAATACATACCATAAAAAAATTAATAACATTCCGTTCTAGAATGAATACCAAAATTAGAATTTTCAGGTACCCAATACTGACAGCTCTGAAATGAAACAACACATCATTTAGTTATAACTTGTAAGCGTAGCTTCAACTGAATAAAATTATGCGAAGGTGAAAAATTTCCATGAACAGCTAGAAACTTTTCAAATATTCCCATAGCTTAGAATATGGAAATTTCACATTAATTTTATAACACAGTATATTAAAATATTTGTCTATATATTTCTGTACGCAATGTCAGTAGCATTTTCCCCTAGCTTTATATATTTACATTTCTCAAATTTGATATGAAGATAAATACAAACTGGCTTTCTAAACTACATATTTTACTAAACTGCAGTAGGCACTTTATTAGTGGTAATTTTCACAATTTTGCTTCTAAAATAAAATACAAAATCAAGATTTTTACATATATAGATAAATTAATTAATAACAAGCAAGAGTCAATCGATAAATGTGCATATGATTCAAGATTGCCTTATTAGCAAGCTTTGCATTCTGATCTGAAGGCTCGTATTTCTTAATAACTTTTCAGAGGTGGGTTCCGGATAAAATACAGTTTAATAATGTATAATGTATGACCTTGCAACTATTGAAATATATTTGTGCTATGTTATATCTTAAATTTTGTAGATACGAAAACCAATACAAAACCTACAGGTACATACCTAACTGAAATATATGCGATTTAGTTGTTTTATAAAATATATAGATGCCCCAGATGTTGATCTTATTAAATGTAAATACGTGTTTTTAAACTTAAGTAATCGGCACTTAATATTACTGTCTTAAGTAATTATGAGCTATACTGCAATTATTTAATTATCTATTGCCTTTACCTACTTCCAATAAATAATTCATTATTTATAAAAAATATATATAAAATTGATCCATTTAGGTCGTTGGATATATCGATATGTAAAAACCAAGAACAAGTTCCTAGTTTCCTATCAATTGAATCGCATTAACAGCAAAGTTTCTGCTTTCAAAGTAGATAAGTATTTACGAGAATGTACTGTATATACACCGACAAACATGAGTGTGGCATGTTTGATATTGAACATTTCCTTTGTGCATATAAACATTGTCCTTGTGTACGCGATACGTCTGTACGTAGAGCCAACTCGACAAGCTGAATTATAGCCACAGATAAACTGTGCTGAGATGTAACGTAAGGATGCATAGCATCTAACCCACGTCCTTTTCCATCAACCCTTCGCCTGCACTCTTTCCACATACCAGATACATGTAGAAGTTACCTAGCCTGTATTGCACGTGCAGGAACTGATTTCTGTAATCAAGTAGCTAACCTTTCATACTTTTTAGATTATATGTTTTGTTGCCACGTGTTTTATTATTATATTATCCTTCTACAGAAATAAATTTTGTGGAGTCTTGTAAGTGGCCTAGTGGTCGAAACGATCGTCCACTAGGTAATTCGATTAATATCATGAAACAAAGCACAATTAAAAGAAACTTGTTATGAAACGATCTAATTAAGTGATTGAATCACTGCCAGTTGTCTCAGTCCGAATGGTATCAGATTCAAACGTTTAAGCGATATTTTTATAGTCAAGAAAAAGGTTGATGTATATAACCTAAAGGTAGGTACTCGTATGTAATATAAGCTATCAGTACGCGCGGAACTAATGAACATATCATACTAGTCCGATATATACTTATTATGGTCATTAACTTCTACCGCTTAATTAGATATCGTTTTGAGCTACCAATAACCTTTGAGGTTGCTGTTAGTCACATTTTCAAAACAAGTAGTCTATCACATGAAAATGGTCCAGTTCATTTTGTGTTTCGAATTATATGCAGAACAGCTGTAATAGTAATGATACTACATAATTCCGTAATTGGTAAATGTTTTTGTTGAGTATTACAGGAACAAAGAGGTATTTACTTAATTTTAAATTTGTAGGTATAAAAACATTATCGTTACATGTCACATGTTACTTATTATAGCGGAACGGAAAAAATATAAAAAAAGAAATGAGTGAAAGCTTTTTAAATAAAGGAGTGTATCAACACTAAAGTACCATAACTCTGCTAGTGCAAAATACCTAAGAACCTATTTATTTATTTTCTTCAGACCTTGTTTACTAAACTACCTAATTTGCTTGGTAAGGCCTCCGGTACAAATATAGGTAGGACAAATAAAAGCTATTTGATATTCTCGCAAATTGTATATTATGCAGTAAAATAAAAACGAAGCGGATCATGTTTACACGGACAATTTTATATATGTAGGAAAGAAGCAAAAATCAGGAAGAGAAAATTTATTTAGGGTTTTTGTATTAATTTTATATAGTTTTTGAGTTTCTACAAAGATTAAAGTTCGGTTCAAGTTCAACAACTAAAGGCAACAAAATAGTGTTTTTCCGTCGCGAATTTTAAAGTTTACCCAAAGATATAACGTGTTTGCCTTTCACCGTGACACCGCAGGCGTGCTACGTCTTCCAGGTAACCCTAAGCAGAATGTGGACTGAAGCAGATGACGTTCTGTTCTACGACACCATTCCAAACGATTAGCTTGATGCAGTGGAGTCAGTGGTAACACCCAAAGCGGACATGCCCGCGTGCATGAGGGCATACGGCAATACGGCAAGAACAATTTGATTAACCTTTGTTGACAAAATGCACGTTGCTGTAAAAAACAGCATTCCAAACTTGCCGCAAGTTGCTTACGATTACTTATCGCAAGCAGTCATTTGCGATTTAACATCAGGCGGACAATACAAAAACAAAACACAAAACAGACCAACTGTAACAYTTTCACGAGAAAATGGTCCACCAAACATCATATTCATACTAGGTCCGCATGGTGCATCACCTGTCCTAACAAACCTTGTCCATGTTTCGTCTTTGTTTTTTCCGGTGGTGGTAATCCTGCATTAGGAGCCGTTTTTTAATAACCCTGAATGATCTTGGGTCGACCAGAACGTCTCCATCGCTTATAGTAATTTTCGTCAAACCGTATTTTCCCTACTCGCGTTAGGAGAGCATATTGATATAATATTCTTGTTTGATGTTGTCGGGTTTCGTAATAAATGGGGCGTTGCCAACCAACACGTGATTGTTGCTGTTCAGATAGCAAAATATACTGAAACCTTATTATAAAGCAGGTAGGTCATGCTTGGTATGGAACTACGATCCTTAACAAACGCATATTCTGCGTTTAAGATATTTTTGAAGCATCTGGCACACTAGACACAACTCGAACTGCACAATCATAGCCCACTTAAAAGAAAGCCATATTCCAACGTTCATTAGGGATCATATTTACGCAAATTCTCAGTGAATAAACTTTACACCAGATAGCATTTATGCGCTTTACTATGAGTGAGTTTTGTACTTCTTTTAAGCACTTCTTGGGAGCTCCACTTCATTTTATTATAAAAGTCAAATGAAGATGCTTTATCTAGTTGTATCTAGCCTAGGCACCGTCCAATAAACAAATTGTAATTTGGTTACTATGGTAACAACTATGGTGTTTTGTAAATAAGCTGTCAAATCTTGGTATCCAAAAGTTCATTTGTGACAAAACTGTGAATTTTTTAAAACGACATGTCAGAAAAGGCTAAATTTTGATAAAAACGAGTTTCAGTCAGTTATTAAGTATTTATTTTTAAAAGGGTTATCCGGCAAAAATTTTTTGATGTACGGTCGAAGCCTAAGGTGATCGACAAATTGGGCTCACACAAATAGATAAAACATAGCATATTTCCTATGAACTTGTGTTTCATATTGTTCACGCTGATCAGAAGTGTGTTTGCGTGACAAACTTTTGGAACGCATTGTTACTATAGACGAAACATGGATCCATCACTATCACCCAGATACTAAAGACTAACCTATACAGTGGAAGCATGGCAACGTTCTTACTTGAAGAGTGGTTTGCATATCAAGATAAATATTTTTTTCCAATAGTTTAGAATTACTTTATAAACGTTCTGCTAAATGTATAAGCCTTAAAAGAGATTATGTTGAATATATTAAATTTTTGTTTTAAAATATTTTGTCGTTGGAAGATCAGATTGAAGGAATTTATTCGGATGAAATTGATTTGTGTGGTTTTCATAGCTTTGTTAAAATATATACATTTAATATTACTGTGTAATTTGTAAGGTTTCAAGCAAAATCTCCCACAGTTATTTGCATGGATTATGATTAGTTATATACTGTGCTTTCTAGATTGTTTGGTACGTGCTCAAAAAGCTCGACTTCATTTGCCATTAAGAGTGGGGTAGAATGAGAATGCATAATTGCCTCAAACCTTTTTGTCGCGTCCACGCTTGTATAATAAGTACGCAAGGTTGTAAAAACGTACTCTTGAAGCAGTTAATAGCTTTACAGACACTTGCTGAATGTTAACAAGCACAGACCGCAATAAAACGCCAGGAACACGAAGAGAGATAGGGATTAGGCATATAAAGTGATCCATTTAATTGCCGCTTTACAAGGTAGGTGATTTAGCTATCTTAGCCAACTATGAAGTAACGTGTTGGTATTATGGCATAACTACCACTTATTTTATTAATTAAAAACTTGTAGTGGAAGAAGAATTATGTAGTTAGTTGCATTTCAATTAACTCGTTTTGTACCGATGGAGGCCGGCTATTATTATGACTCCTTACAAAAACCAATCACTCGCAATGGCTTGATTCGTTTGACACAGCTGTAAAATAGACTATACATAGGTTGTCACTTGTTCCATTTTTGTCATATACAGGTATCCAATACAGTTTAGAAAAAGAGGTAAAAATGTTCCAACATTTGAATCAAAAAGTATGAATATTACATCGTGATATACAGTGTTTAAAAGTGTATTTTGAAACACTTTTTTTTGTAATTTAACAAAGAACGTTTATTATTTTTCACCTTATTGCAATGGACATACTTGAACGCTACATAAAACAAATTTCTTAGAAAATCCCTTTTTTGTGCAAAGTATATGTATGGACGATGAAAATGCATTTCTTCCTTGACATCGGTTTCATCCAAAATTAATTTCGCTTCAAGTTTAGAAATTTGCTTCTTTCATTTGTACATAATATGGCAAAGCCGAGAATAAAACTAAATCCTACTAGATAAAATTCATAGGTGTAGACTATCTGTAAATTATTTGTACATGAACTTTGTTTTACAATACATGCTTTGGCTTAGCACTTCATTATTATTACAGAGACAACCTAAGAAATAGCAATACTAAATGCACACCCGACATGTTTCAGTACAACGCAAGAAATCATGAAATCATACCTTATACAGATATGTATTGTTTATTATCGTTAGCTTGGATTGTTACACCAAGCGACATAAATTTAGAATAAAAATTAAAAAATTACATTTTTAAGGAAATTAACACCATGAGGTATTTCACGTATTATATAGAGATGTTTTCTACCAAAAGCCTTATAGCATTTAAGTTTTCTTGTTAGAAATATAAACTCGTAATTTGGTACCTACAGTTTTGGGTGCTTATCTTGAACCATCGCAGTAGTTACTATAATAAGTATGTACCTGTTAACTTTTCTTGCTTTTGAAAAAGCTCTTAACAACTCTTTTCGTAGTGCCATTGACAAATAGACTTCGTAAGTCGCAAACTTCCAAAGCATGATTAAGTTAGTTAATTGTGTTACATCGAAAAAAGATGGGCTTCTAGTAAGATAACAAACTGAATTAACTTTTTGTATTAATATCTTTTAATAATTTGCCCACATCAGGTTGTCATTAAGAAATCGAAAAATGGAACACTCGCTGATATGTTGTCACCAATTTTTAAATTTAGTTGAAAATTTTTATTGTCCATGTGACCATTTTCGAAACGTATATAACTACAACAGCCAATTTTATAATGTATATGTAGCACACTTGGCAAGTTTATCTAGAAAATGTTGACGATACAGCATACACAACTAGTGTAATATATAAGTATATAAAAAATAAAGAGGAGAAGTCATAATGTAGTGCCTTATGGAACTCTAATATGTGTACCTTGTCTACTATAATTAAACACCTACTCACATTGTCTTTATGTTTTACGCATATATAATATATTTCCCAATTCAATAATCTGAAAGAAAGCATTCAATCCTCAAATACCATAGATTTTTAGCTTGCGGAAAGCCACAATAGAGGCTAACCTTTATTCACTAAATGATGTACAGATTGCAGATTGTATTTTTATCAAGCCTTTCAGTAAAAAATATGTCTCTGAATCATGAGACAAAACGAACGTACTTTTTGATCGTCTATTATCTTTATGTGTCTATCAGTATTGTTAAAATAATAAATACAATAATTGTATATGCAGCCATCGTCGAATTAATGCAACACGTGGATTTGAGAACTTGTCAAAATGAAAACCTTTGTTTGATAGACGATGGTTAGTAACATGATAATATAACATGATATTTTGATATAGGCGACTGTTTTATTAATAATGACGATGCCTGTACCTGTTGGAAATTAATACATTGTTGTTATTATTTTTCAAATCCAAATCAGATGTTCGCCATTATCAAGATTAGATTTTTTTTATAAAAGCAGTGTGTTTTCAAATGAATGCGAATTTTTTTGTTGCAGTCTAACAATCGTATAGCGTTCTAAAAAATTTATTAGTAGTTATTTTCGTTGTAATTGTAGGGTATCTCGGTAACTATTAATACTAGAGGGTTGCGCTTTCGACATTACTGTTTTACTTTTTGTTGTGAGTTGAGATGTACCATCGCCATTTTTATATCTTCTTTTGTTTTAAAGCTATAGCCAGCGTTAGAAAAATGTAACATTTCTTCATTTTCTAATATCTCGTTTGAGTATGTAGATGCAAAAAAACTGTGAGGACATTATTATAGATATTTTTATTCTTAATCCAGTGGCATACTCAGATTTTTTTAGGGGGCCACATTTTTGAGATATAACACAAAATTACATTTTTTAATGGAAACTATAGTATCTTTGCTATTGTTGAAAACACCATTTTTTTCTGATTATGAAAATATTACCTTGTTAGGTTTATTATTTCTAATTTTGGTATTATTCAATTTTCTTTTAGTAATTTAATCGGATTTTATCTTTACATCCAGGAGACTATGGAACAATAAAACACACAATATAGTTTACATTATTAAGAATAATTTTAATCCATTGGAACATTTATGCATAAGACTCCTATAGTCGCTAATGCAGTTTTTTTTAATCAGAAATCTAGGGTGCTATCTAACTAATGAAAATCATTACTTATTTGGAGATAAATATTTATGCGTGGTTTAGCGTCATATTATTTACATCTATTTTGACGAAAAACCTAAAATCTCATTAAATTATTACATAAAATTGGAGTAATACCAAAATTAATACAAATTAACCTAACAATGTATATGTATATTATCGTAACAAAAAAATAGGTCTTTTTAACCATAGCAAAGCCAACTACGGTTTTCATTTAAAAAATGCATGTTTGCGTTATATTTAAAAAATGTGATCCCCTAAAAAATTTCTGAGTACGCCACTACATTCAAAATATAAATATCTATAACAAATCTTACATTATTCAAAAGTTGGCTATAGCTTTAAAACAAAATACCGTACAAAATGGTAATGGTACAGCTCAATTCATAAGAAAAAAGTAAGTAATGTTGAAACCGCAACCCTCTAGCATTAATAGTTACTGAGATACCCTACAATTACATCGAAATACTGTATTAAAAAAATTACCGAATGCCATAGAGAAGTTTATCTGTAATTCTTAAGATTTGCTATATCGTTTCTTTAATTATAAACTTCATTTTGGGAAGATTAAACGACATAGTAAAGATATACCACTTTTCCATTATAAAGCTGGAAATCTAATCGTACCCTGCTGAAAATGTACGCTTCAACTTGGTACCATATTCAACTTCATCGGCTAGTTCTAGGTGTCATTTCATATATTGTTCTTGATGTAGTAATTAATAAGAAATATCAAGATTTAACAAAAAGAAGCTTTACAAATATTCGATACGCATGAAAAAATGTACTCGTACTTATGACATGATTAAACCGAAAACACTGACAATAAAAAGCCCTTGGTTTTGGAGTGTTAAAAATGGGGACTTAACAACCCTCCTCGCAGCTTATACAAACTACACTAATAATTTATCCCATTATGGGACAGGGAGGTGCCACGGTGGCACGCATCAGGTGCGTATGTGTAAATTATTGTCATTTACAATCTATTAAAATTAATTAGATATTCAATAATGTATATGCAGTGTTCCATTCAAGCGGCGGGATGTCTGAAATATTTACTGCGGCCGCTGAACCTGGTAAAACAAGTGCGCTAGGGAAGTCGGGAGAAATAAACCAGTCTTACTGGCTCCTATCCAGAAAGAAATGTAAAAAACTGATCTGCTATTTTTTTCGTTTTACAGTACATTGATAGATTGTGCCGCACACGCAGCGTCCCTTGTTAAGTGCTAAATGCCGCATGGCTATTGGAAACAACCTTTTTGCTATTGTTATACATATAAAGAGTACAAAAGCTGTTATGAAATCAACATATTTAAACAGCTGGAACTCCTCTATTTGTTTATATTTACTTGTGTTACACAGTAGACTAAAATAAATCTCTATTTTAATATTTTTCATCCGATTATTATTCTATCTACGCACGAAATTTAGAACTGAGAAACTTTTTATTTGTAGTGTATCGATGTACAAAAAATATTAAACATTATTTAGTCGAAAAGAAGGCAAAACCAAAAGACAAAAATTAGGGTGACACAATTTTTTTTGGACTGTTGTGAAATGCACATGGCAGACATACTAAAAAGTAACACCATTCAGTAGGTAACAAAAATTACTACAATTTTATTAAATCATCGTAAAAAATCACACGAGTACTATAAGTATAATGTATATTAAAAACTAGTCGATAAAGCAGTCCTTGGTTCAGATTAGAACATCGAATTAGAAATACCCTGTATGTAACAAAGTATTCTCATTTCTGTGCCATTACCTACAGCCTCCAGCAACTCACATTTAATAATGTATTGCTCACGTTCGTATGCAGCTCCGCACATTGCGTGCAACGACCAAAATTATGGTGTTGAATTGGCAATATATTTAAGCGCATATTTCACATGTTCTGCGTACATGCATTACCTAGTAGCTAACTGCAAGTTTTACTTATAACCTTACAATTTATGTTCTTGTTCGGGCTGTTTTTTGTACTCGTTTCTACAAGATCGGTATTGGTCGCAGTGTGGTAATTATATCGGACGTGATATATCTGCTGCAGCAATTCAAAAATAAGTACTACATTTATAATAGTTACTTGCCAGATTGGTAATTGTTTTATGTATGCCTAAAATTTCACTGACTATACCAAAGGTATTATATATTCTTGATATTCAATTTGACTTTCATTTCACTGTCATCATACCTCTTAAATTTGTGGATCAGATTTTTGGTTGATTAAAAAAATGCTAGTTTGTTTTTAGCCTTATAAAAACATTTGTATGCAAAAACAGCAATGATGTTTGTATTACCTACGTATTACATCTAAGAAACATTTCCAGAAAATTTTAAAGCCACATTATATCAACTGCATTATTTTCTACTAAATCACCTGTTTTTAAGTATCTTACATTATTTTAAAATATCTTTGAAAAACTTTTGAATACAATAAGGCCCACTCAAGTCTGATAGCCCAATGGGCTTTTTATAAACTGAGATATTTAATTAGACTAATGGACTTACTTTGCGACCTAAAAATACTAATAACATTAACAGACAACAAAAAGCGTTATTGTCGTTGAATAAAAAAAAATATATACGGGATTTGAGCCAGGATTTTCAAGCTTACAAAAATACACCCGAGAGATAACATTCGCACACATCTGATTTTCCATGTTATTCAGGATAATTCACATTCCGTGGGACACGGTGTATGTACACAATATCTTGCCAACATGAACAATGATATAATCTCAGTAGTAATTTCAGACTGTTCTTCTGGATCATAAATGACAATTAATTTAATTTTGTTCATACAATATACCATGTGCTTATAATGCTTATAAAGTGGGCCTTATCAATTTTGAAATAGAAACCGAGGAATTTTTTATAGAAAGTGTCAGCACGTCAACTTTTGTTTTGAAAATACAGCAGCACGTGCTAGCATGAGTCGTTTATTGGATATTACACACTAGTTTCATATTTTCTTTTCCCTAGCTTCAAGCCGCCATTCTGAACGTTGCTTTTTAATCATGCCGAGGACAGCAGCCAGCAGCCAACAGCCCAACAACGTTTGACTTTTGACATAACCATAACCGTTAATGGTGGAAGCTCAGGTGACACAGTGAAGACAGGCAGGACAATTGTAGAGTGACACCTTCAAAACATTAATTCACAAATACAATTCTATGGCCATATTAACTTTAATGTACATACAAAACGTTGATTGAACATTTTTTGGTTGTGATGTGATAGATATTTTTATAAGGATCTCTCACTTATTATTTACTCAGTTAATTAAAACTGTTTATTCTGAACTCTGAAATACTCGCTATAAGAGGAGCGCTTGTTGTATATCTGGGCACTTTAGAAGACCCCAGGACTGAAAAAGGTTTTCAGGGTACACATAACCATGTAGTGGATGCTTTCCTGAGACGCTATTGTGTTTGGTGGTGGCTTAGTTCGACTACATTATTCTTCTTCCTCGAATAAGCTGTTATCTGGAGTTGTGTGCAGGTTTAGGACCTCTGTATGTATTGTTTTCTTGTCTTCTCCAATTCCTGACCACTGTTCTTTGATTTGATTTTGCCACGATGCTCTTGACGATTGTTACTTACCCACTTATAACATGGCCTTCCTACTTTGAGCTTGTTGCCGTTCATTTACCACGCTTTTTGTAGTGTATGGTCCCCCTCTCTCCTTTGAATATGGCCCTATATTTCATTGTATATATTTGCAATCTTTTTGTGATGGTCCTTACCTTCAGAAATTCTATTTACCGTCACGATGGCCAAGATAACTGATGTGTTMTATTATTTATAATGCTCCAATCTAGCCTGTGTTTTTCTACAMATGGCCTACTATTCTGATAGCCCGTATCATATGCGTTGTTTTTGTACTGTCTATGACTGTTTCTCTGTGGTTGAGTTTACTGGTTATATAGGTTACCAAGTATTTTATTTTGTTTGTCAACGCTGCCTGTTATTAACATTTCTTCTCTAAAGAGGTCTTTAATTATGACGGTAGTTTTGTTGTAATTTATAGTTAGCCCGTTTTGATAAATTATCTTCTACGTACAAAATTAATGTTTGGGATTGAATTGAAAAGTGGAAAGTGGTAGAATACTCGTCCTAGGCCACCTGACTTTTTTCGTGAGGTGTTCTTTTTTTAAATAATAATCGTTTTTTTGTCAAAAACTAATGGGTTTTGGTTTCAGAGTCGATATTTCTAAATTTATGGACACATTGTATGTACAGCAATATCTCGCCAATTTCTGATTATAAAAACAAAAAAGTAGTGCCGCATTTAAGAATCATGTTGACAGCACTTATTACAACAAGCCTGACATTCTTATGCTTATAAATATCTCTCCATGACTATTTCTTGTGTTTCCTGGATCCGACAGGGTTCCTCATTCTACACTATTTGTGTCCTTGATATTCTAACACTCCTTTGTAGGTAATATCCATCATTACCGCTGCAAATTTCCCTTTTTCATGCTTTTTTAACATTTACGTCTCACTTCCATAAGTCAAAATTGTCTCCATCACTTGCCCTTAAAAAGCACAATATCTAATTCTGTACTGGAAGCAAAGAGTATGCTTCATACACCCTTCGCATTCCCCGTTCCCCTGGGTGCAGCACAGAGCATAAACTTATGATCGTATATTCTCGTTGTTGACAGGTTAGTTTTATTGTAGTTTAAAAGTCGAGCTTGTGCACAAAGCAGCGAATACCGGTTAAAAGATAAGAGCGCAGAAAAGCTTTTAGATAAACACTCAAATTTATAGCAGTTGTATAAAATAACAGTAATAATGCATTTATGTATTGCTTCCTATTGTGCTAAAGAAATGGGTGACTTCGAAGCGGAAACAGAGCATCCTTTGTGTTGCATAATGCCCGCGTGCAGTGTTTTCTACAAGAGCCGCAACGGCGCATGCATATATATTTCTGCGAAGTGTAGCGACATTAGCAAGCAAACGCCCCAGTTGAGATTTATGTTTGCTATATCACTGAAATACGACCCATTGTTTGTATCAACCCACGAGTTATTTTACAAACAACGACACCAAATTTGGTCACTACATAAATAAAATCCAAAATGGCTTCATTTGTGGAGTATTCGTCGAATTAATCCAAAAGGTTTGTGTAAAAAGCCTTTGTAGCTAAGCTTTAATCGATGCATTGTAGCGATAATTGTTTAAGTAATCGAGCCTTTAAAGCATTAAGCATAGGTCATAATCGTAAGTATTCTTATAAAATAAATTTATGTGCTTGATTTTTTTTAAACATTTGGGTAGCCTATACCAAGTCAGAATAACTTGTATCTACTTTTTTCATTATTCTCCCAAGAATGTTAAAAAAGTCCCTTTACCGCATTTATTTAATATATAAATTCCTTTTTAGTCAGAATCATGTTATATGGTCGATTTTCAACATAATTGGTAGAAAATGTACTCAAAAATAGATAGTTTTTAAATTATTTTTTCCCTTATTTTCCTTAATGTCGTACTCAAACATGTAACGAAAGAAATGTCCTTATTTTACAACACACTGTAATAGATTAACATGCACATTAAACAAGGTATTCTATTATTCTTATAAAAAAAATTCGAAATAAATCAGTCAACTAAAAAATGACAAACATGAAAAAGGCTTGCAACCGTAAAAGAATTATTTTAGTTCAAAATCATGAACCAAAATACTGTACTGTAATAATCAGCAGTCAAAATATTATTTCGCACAATAGCTATACTAAACGTCTGAGTCGGCATGGTAATCATTTCGGACAATGCATGAAAAAAATATTTAATAATAACTTGCTACGGTAATTTCAACATGAATGTTTTATTTTAATTGAGCCGAACTAAGTATATCATGAATACCTTAAATTTTTGTCTGAGAGTTCAGAAAGTATATGAAAAACTTATGTGAGTATTGGTATACGTCCTTCTAAAAACAGAGGATACAAGTAATTCATACCGGGTAGTCCGGCATTTACTCTGTAGCTCCTTCACTGTACAAGAATTTACATAATGTCCAACAAATATATTAAACTTATTCCGATATGCGTGTAGCTTAAAGATATTGTTAATTATAGTCGACCACTGGAAATGTTCACTAATTTGCTATTTTAAGTATAGGATACCCTATAAATTTCTACATTTTTCCATATTTATTTGACCATTTTTATCGAAGTTTATAAAAAAATTGCATTTGGGGGCTTGCGCAATCAGACAATATCTCCAAAGCTATGCAAGTACCTTACCGGTGTACAGCGGGATTATTCTGTTTTTAAATATTGCTGTAATGTAGGTATTATTCCTTCTTAATTAACGGTATAACTACTCATTTCAGCGAGGATTCAAGAAAATTTCGAAAATCTGAAACCCTTTTTCAAGGAGTTGATAAAATATTGTTTACACAAGACTAACTGGTCGACAGGGTCTCTATTATCGAAGAATAWAGTATAAATCATATGTTAGTTAACATACCATAAGCCGAATAGAGGGCACCCACAGAGAGGTCCTTTTTAAAACTGTTGGGCAGATTTCACAAAATGTAGCGAAATGTCGAACTAGCACGGCTACCCTGGATAGTTAAATGTTGGTATTCAAATCCATCTAAGAAAATTCTCACATGAGAATTCATGACATACAACTGATTTGCACAACAAATCAAAATCGACAACTCAGGTAATATTACAGAAGCGCAAGTAGGTACCATATTTACCACATTCAGCTCAAGAACTGTCAGCTACCTATCCTTATAGAAAACACTAGGCGATTGTTTTGTCCATTTTGTCCGTGGCCTTATAACTAGTAATGGATTTGTCAACCGAAATAAGTTTTATTATTATTTTACTAAAAGTCGTCACAAAGAGAAATAGATAGATAGCATCCTAGCCACCAAATGTTTGATACCATGCAAACTTATTTGAAATTATGGAGAGAACATTCTGATAAATTTATTAATGGACATTTCACTGGCGATCCTTTCACAAATGATGGAGATTCTGTGCACGGACAGAGCTGTTAGGAAGTTAGAAAGCAGGTAGATAGATCCTAGGATTATGGAGGAACCAGAGAGATCGCGTGGTTGATCTCGCTTGAAATAAAACGCGGACTTTTTTTCGTAATCTCAAGTAGCTACGTTTATTTACGAAACTATAAAAAGTGACATCCCAATGAGAAATAACAGGTACTTGAAATTTTCTAAAATGTTCGAAATTATCCAGTAAATTTTTTTAAAGAAAATAAACCAGCACAGCACTACCATACCGTCTAATTTATACCACATTATATAGTTAATAAAATTACCTTAAAATTTGATAATAAAGCTAAAATGAAATAATCAGCAGGTAATAATAAAACACTTGTTTACTCCTACTTCCAAACTTTTATTTTTGGCAAAGCCAAGCATTATTAATCAGCAGGTGTTTAAAGTAATAAAGTTGTAGTGTTATAGATGATAAGATTAGAGAAAATAAAATTTTGCAAACCGTGCCAAAAAGCTCTTACCAACATTATAAGGCTAGTCTGTTTTAACACAACAGATAACAAATATAAGTAAAAGAAATTAGTACAACTTCTAACCTTTATCTAGAAGCTGAAAATTGAGTGGCTTCAAAATGCTGTTATTGGAAACTATACAAGGAAATGTAGAGAATCTTGAACACACTATAAAATTTCTGAAATAATTGCAAGGAAAGGAAGCCCAGTTCTCAAAGGAGAATAAAAATAAAATTAACTATTCTAATAGACAGAACATATATAACTATTACGTAATAAATTAACTGTCACATAAATTCTATGTCCAAATATTGTCGTATACCCACATATTGTAGAATAAAAAAATAGAGTAAGTGTTTAATATCCTTTTCTTTGTTATTAAATGATTACGATCATCCACAGCTAAAATACGAAAACTTTTTGTATTATACTTTGATTATGAGTGTTTATTAAGATTGCTTGTTTTTTTTAATTTACATGTAAGAATTGATGTCACCTAAAAGACTCATAACACATTAAAAAATGTTTTCAGTGCGGCCCTGTCGTCTCAGGCCGGAAATATGCCCATTAGATCTCTATTCACCTGTTTACAAATTTTATTTATAGTACACGTTATTAATGAGTAAGATAACGACAGGAGAAAGAAAACCTGATTCAATAGTACTATTAGAGACCTGACTTGGGAGTACTTTAAATGAAATTAAATTAATAAATGACGGCTCATTGTGGACAATAATAATTGTATAATATATTTCTGTTTGGTCATAAACAATACAAAATCTTTCACTATTAGCAGTTATGAAAATAGATAGACTTTATTAAAAATGTATGTATATTTAGATACATGAAAATGGAAGCGCGTTAATTTGCCCTCCAAGACAAAATGAATATAAAAAGGAAAAATATCAGTGCACTCGTTAAATAAGGATAGCTATAATTTTTATCCGATGCTCAAGGTGCCATTATTTTTCTTTCTGCCTAATTAGCTGAAAAGTTACAACCAAAACACTTTAGCTTGATGCGTGGGTATTTGTAATAGCAGGTTAGACTATAACCCATTACAGTAACAACTAAAACCACTTCAAATTTTTCCTGAGGCATAAATCTATTGTTTTATTACATATTTAATATTTTATAAGCTACATGTAGGCAAACCTGCATCAGAGCGCTAACGTTTACTAACTATATGTTTTGAAGTAACTTCAAACGAAGCTTCCTTCCACCCCGTAGGAGCAAAGGATGTTGGATCTCGGTTAGTAATTTTATACTGTTTACCATTTCTTAGGCCATAGATCTTTTAAACGGCTTATTTCCCAGTATTCGCGTCTCCCCGTTGGCTCCTTGGCTTGCCGGGCAGCGCCATCAAATTGCAGATATAAATTTAACTAACGTTTCCCCGCCGACTTGTACCACATTTCATACTGATACTGTTATCTCTTTCCCGCAACCATGCTTCTAATACACCCCGCTGCTTCTGCATCTTCCCCAGGGTTAATTAAACTTTTGATCGTTTCTCACCGTAACGTTTATCTTCGCAATACCTGAAATTCTGCGTAGCCTTGGAATTAAGGAACTTTGGCTTAAACGTTAGAAAATGCGCAACTTAGACAATAAAATTAACGATGTTAGAAAATTCCTATTAAGCATAGCAATTTTGTGCATTGTATGTCAAGCAGTGAACCGAAGCATGTACATTATTTTTTTCTGGCATGATGTACGACTTTCCATAGTACAAATATATATTAATACGAAACGAAAATAGGCGTGAATATCTTTTTTCGCAAACTTAAAAAAATATATCATCATGAGGTAGATAATAGTCATAGGCGTATTGTTTTCCAACAGTTTTGCAAAATTGCATGTGTGATATGTATTACGGGTTTAAATTAAAGAACATCGAGAATTAAGAATGAAAGATCAAACACTACTACTTAAACAACAAAAAATTACTCTGTTAGAGATGGTTCACAGTTATTAATAGAACCAAACTATATAGATTCTGAATTGGTCCAATACATTTTTAAATGATTTACCTGCAACTTGCATAATCACGTCATTTTTAACCAAGTAAAGTTATGATGTACATTAAACATAAAAAATAATGACACACCTGTATTTGACAATTCGTCTGAATAAAATTGCAAACTGTGTTTAACGTTTGACCTGGAAGAACGTGGTTAATAACAATAAGATTACCAATGATTATATTTTCATAAATACTACTGTCAATAGTATGTGATAGTGCAGTTTAAACCAATGATCATTTCATTAATATTGAAGATGGTTGCACCTACGTAATCGTAAGCATACCAAAAATTCTGTTGTGGCACGTCAGGTAGCATTGTTTGCTCGTCAAAAAGTGAGTAAGTGCAAGCAACTTGGAATAAATTCAGCGCATTGGATGTAGTCGATTTCATCAAGAAAGACAAAAATTGCTTATAATTTACGCGTAAACGCCCATCACTGTCTGGAAGAATTAATCGCATTTCAGCTCGATCCTTCTTCTTCCAGTGTAGAAGGTATACTCTACGTTTTAAATGACGGAGCAAAAATCTAAAAGACTAAAATCTGGCAATGGGGTGGGCATTCTACAACTCCCCTGCAACCAATGCATCTATTGGTAAAAACGTCATCAATGAGGCGACGTACCGCTACACCAAAATGTGCCGGTGTACCATATTGCTGGAACCAAATGTCTTATCTTGGTTTATCATTGTCCAGCTCGTTAGGAAATATCTCAGACAGTGTGGGTACCAATAATGCGCTGGCAACTGATGCCTGTCCAAACATCAAATTTCTGAGGATGTTGCGCGTGCTGTTTAGTATCGACAATTGGGTATAATCGCTTTCTTTTGAAAATTATGTAAAATCTTAAGAATTACAGATAAACTTCTCTTTGGTACTCGGTAAATTTTTTTTAATAAGTACAGTACAGTATTTCATTGTAATTGTAGGGTATTATGCTAGAGGGTTGCGGTTTCAACATTACTTACTTTTTTCTTGAGAATTGGGTATTATCACTTTTTTTGAAAATTACGTAATATGAATCTTGAAGTGCATATATATCGTACGCCATGTTAAAAAAACAAAAAAAAAAGATTTGTAGGTAGAGAATTTCAGGTCTGAAATTTGAATCTTAGGAGTCACCGCCAAAACGCTTCTATCCAAGGTTATTCAACTCGTGACGACTCGTGACGTCAGGTGTCATGTAAACATTACCGAGGAGCGTGCTGTTTAATGGTGTAGTATCATTCTTGTATTGGAAAAGCTTTTGTGTGGTGTTTATTGAAAGGAGGGTGTAACAGGTCGCACCAAAAAGTGATTTGTATAGTTTTACAAGCATCTATTATATATGGAAAACAAAACAAGTGTTGTTTTGTACATAGTTATAAAAGTACTTCAGTCAGTACAGCTAACAAAATTTTTGTAACAGTTCCTCGAGATTATCAACGTATGAAAAAGTTGTTTAAGGCTCCTAGACGTGATATGCCAAAATCGCAAAGTTTGTTTTTCTGTTGTGAAGATCATCTTAATTCTTACTGTAAGTTTTATTATTTGTTTGGGGTTATAAGCGTTTACCATTCAGTTTCAGTTTTTTGATTCTTACATTTTTATGTTTACAAATAGTATGTTTCCAACAATCCACTGTGATCAAATTATCAATGATACGTTA
Source organism: Rhyzopertha dominica (assembly GCA_025024175.1). NCBI lineage: Eukaryota > Metazoa > Arthropoda > Insecta > Coleoptera > Bostrichidae > Rhyzopertha > Rhyzopertha dominica. Next base: position 33,892,892 of record QCXZ01000137.1, read on the forward strand.
ATTTGAAAAAAAGTTCACTTATGCTGTTGCTGTTACGTTCCTCATCTCCGCCGCGTTGAACCGCTCGTCGCTGTACACAAATTCCATAACAATGAACATGCCTTCAGCAGCCATAACTCATAAGTATTTCACTTTTTCTTGGCGTATTTTAATTCGCTTGTCACAAAATGATCGCAAACAACAAACTGATAAATTGACGGGCTGAGGCTGACGCGCTGACCCCAGATGTTAACAAGCGGCCATTTACAAGACACCTGACGTCACGGCCAATATATTCGCGTTTTGGCGGTCCCTTTAAATATTCACATTTTTAGTATTAAAAATACACCTTACGATCCATTTTTTTTGAATTTATAAGCTGTCACAGCTGTTTTGTGGATTAGCTGCTACCTATTAATATGCAATTTAATAAAATATAAATACATGGCAAATACCCCATTGTGAAGATTGACTGTGTCGTTTATTTTTTTTATTTATAGCTAGAGACTGTGCTCAGTGTTTTAAGGAACCCTTGCAACATATTTTTAATCTTATACTGGACACTTCAATATTTCCTGAATGTTGGAAAACTTCAAAAATTTGTCCCAGTGTTTAAATGCGGTGATAGAACCAACGTATCGAATTATAGACCAATCGCGATTATTTCAAATTTTAGTAAAATGTTCGAGTCCATCTTATACGACTGTGTTTATAGTCACGTGTTGCCGATGTTATACGATCAGCAGCATGGTTTTATTCCCGGCAAGTCTACAGCAACCAATCTCTGTGAATTCGTTCAACTCGTATCATATACTTTGGATGGCAAAAGTCAAGCAGATGTTGCCTACACAGACTTCTCTAAAGCTTTTGATCGTGTCAATCGTTGTGTAATGTTAGATAAACTTTCGCGATATGGCTTCTGCAACCAAATAATAAAGTTATTTAAATCTGTGTTGGGTGGTAGGAAACAATTTCTACGGTACAGTGGCGTTGTATCTAGCACTTTTGAATCGTTTAGTGGAGTGGTTCAAGGGTCAAATTTGGGCCCGCTAATGTTTGTCATTTTCATTAACGATATACTGGATTGCTGTGTATTCAATAATGCAAGTCATTTGATTTTGTATGCAGATGACTTAAAAATTGTTCAAGTAGTAAATAGTTTGGATGATTGTTACACTTTGCAAAAGAAAATTGATTCCTTGGCTAATTGGTGGGTTGTAAATAAGTTGACTTTAAATATAGATAAGTGCTGCGTTATGTCATTTTCCCGCAACAAGACTGATGTTGTATTTGGCTATACTATTGATGATGTGCCACTAAATAGAAAATCCCATGTAAAAGATTTAGGTGTAATTATGGATAATGAATTGTCTTTCTTCCTACATATAAATTACATTTGCAGTCAAGTTTCAAAAACCATGGGTTTTATTTTACGCAACACTAGAGACTTTCAGAGTGTCAACTGCATAAAAATGCTGTATTTTGCATATGTTCGTTCTAAATTAGAATACTGTTCTGTTGTTTGGCTTCCTCACTGTATCACCTATGTTAATGTTTTAGAGAAAATGCAGCGAAAATTTTGTAAATATTTATATTTTGTTAAGTACTCAAGGTATCCAGCAAGAAATTGCTCACATAGGTTGTTGCTTGATGAACTTGATTTGCAATCCCTTAATGTAAGACGGCAGCACTCTTCAGTGTTATTTCTTTACAAGTTAATCCATGCTCATACACGTTGTCCCGGCTTGCTGTATCAATTGCAGTTTAGCATACCAAAAAACAATGTAAGAAACGCGCCTGCTTTTGGAATGAATTTCGCTAGAACCAACATTTTACTGTATTCCCCAATTAATAATATGTGTAGGTTATATAATAGTTTACATTACTGTATTGATTTATACGACAGATCTCTAAGAAGATTTGATGTGCAAAGCAGAGCTGCACTAGCTTTGTTGGATAATGTTATGTGACGTTATGAACCTACTCATTGTTTCTGGCTTCCATAGACATAGATATTGTATTTTTTTTGTATTATTTTGTGCTATTTTTCAAATATATATAAAACTGCGCTTGTGTAGTAATAAATATGTAATAAAATGTTTAATTTTGTGTTGTCGTTCAATTTGGGATAACCAGATTTTAGCAAATCCTTCACACTACCCAATTCGTGGAATCGTGCAGCATATCTATACTAACAGTAGATTGGGCAATAGGAGATCTGTTTTGGAGTTCATGTTAAACGATTGACAGACTTTCCGAGGATTCCGAAGTCTATCGCCATAACCTATCATCAATAAAATTTGTATTCGTTCAGTCTCTATAAGACGCACCATTTGAATTAAACATGCAGACCATAGATTTAAATGACTTGACAGTTAGCGATATCACAAGAGAGTGAGAATCAACTGAAAATAATTCGACAGAACTTCGAGAATTGCTCTCTGGCAATAGCCATGAGAGCGGGCGAGTTTTGCCAAATCGCAACAGTTCGAGAAAAGTTAGGAGAATTATTTTCTAATTTATCTCACTCTTGCGTGGTATTCGATAGATTATTTTGTATCCTTTTTGCAACATGTACTTACCTTAATATTACCATTGATTTCGCCAATTGACGATGTGCTAAATCTATTCTTATTCATTTTCACAAATGATGACAAAAGTCAAATTTGAGAAACCACGGAAATAATAGTTACCTAGAAGTTTAAAGCAATGATAAGATATTGTGATAAATGATCATCGCGCATGTAGGGCCGGACGCATGCGTAGTAAAGATGATATGGGAACGTCATGGCAACGTCACAACAAACAACAAATTCCGCCATTCACCCGGTCACACTTACAATTACTGATAAGATGTCTGTGATAACAACAAAGTACTACAAATTATTATAGTGATAATAAGCTCTTGTGGTTATTACCAGTATAATACTGTGTTGATTGGCTGAAAGGTACACACATTTGATGAAATTAAAAATTTTTAATTGTTTTTAGAAACGTCAAAAATAATCACCGTAAATGTTGTTTGATAATAATTGAAAGTAATACTGAATATGTACCAAGACTTTTACTGGAAAATTTACAACATTTATATTGATTTAAAGAAATGATTAAAAAATCATAACATTATTTAAATTCCACAGGCAATTTTTGGTCTCCACACTTATAATGTTTTAAGTATTACTAGTTACATATTTTCTTGGGCACAAGAAATATGGAGCCAGCAGTTTTGAATACAAGATAGAGAAATCTCCAGAAAAACAAGCTAGTTTATATGGGTCATCAATGTACAAATGCTTGTCTTAGTAAATAGTTGCTTATCGCAGCGCAAAAGAACTACCGCTATTATTTTAAGCGCATTTTTATTATCTATAGCCCCACTGAGATTAGCTGCACAAAAATGAGGACAAAAAGCAATCTGTAAATGAGATTTTACGGAAAATACGCAACTGTAATGGGTTTTTACCCGTTATAAGCAACAAGGAAGCAATAGATTCCGGAGGGTAATAAATATGTCTTGTAGTACAACAGGTCATTTCTCAAAAAAACAGTTTTATGGTCGCACCCTTTAGTTCAGGCGACTGCAATAAAACAGTAAAGGTAGGAAATTTTAAAGCTTCGGGGAATCCGTTGGCCTTGTCTCAACCCATCCAGCTTCGGTTTATCCTTTTATAAGTTCCAAACAAAAAACAACCTAAATAAAAAAATGAGCTGACCTTGTACCCCTGTGCGGCTCTCCGTAATAGCCAAAGCATTTATACAGCCGCCTTGTTCAGTTTAACCTCCAAGTGGCTATTTGGAAACGTTGTAAACCAGAAAATAGGGTTGTATGTATAATGTTTGGCTATTTTAAGGGGTGGGGTGCACGGTCGCCGAACACACAAACACCATCAGTTCCGAAATCCTTGCGGTGTAATGATTACGTACCTATATTTTAAAATGCAAGCCGATTGTTTAATGTATGTGATATTTTATTGTGTAGTGCCGCAGAAAAGACACAGAGGAGTACTGCATTAGTGTAACAACTCAGCGTATGATGAAACCATTCTAGAAGACCAGAAGAAAGGTAATGCTAACAAGATAAGAACGCTCTTACGCTGTAAATATCTGAACTGATTAAATCTGTATAAGGTGGTTAGAAGTTTTGTGCCCGTGTGCATAAAAGCTTTCTTCTTACGCGCCTCATTTTGTGCAGGTTGTTTGCAAGTATCGGTGTATAGTATAAATTATTCAGGAGCACTTTTTTGTGGCCATAATATTATTTTGTGAGCGAGTTTTTGCCTACGGGACTTCGCAATTTTATGTTCGGTGCCCTGAAGGCACAATCCTGTTACTAAGCAAACGTTAGGTGTGGTGAAACAGAAATTTGGTGGAGATCAACGAATGGAAAACAACTTAATATTAAATTAACTTCGTGTCATGCGCATACTTACAAAACTATTAATATTATATATATGGAAATACCTTTTAGGTAACTATCACTAGGAAAAAGCATTTACGTGAAGTACTTTTGGCATACGGACACTTAATAATATAACTTATTCGTGTTTCATGAGACTCTGCTCGCACGAGTCAAAATAGCTGAACCAATATACACGAAGCATTTACAAGTAATAAAATGTTAAAAACAAGCCAGAAGTATGTATATAGTTTTAAAATCATATTAGATTTCCATTTCCACGGACAATTAGTAAATAGTATAAACGGGTGAGCTTTTTTCAATGCTTATCGTGGGGATTTCAGAAACTAGCGGAGGTTAATTCTGTAAATATTTGTAGATTAGTGCACCTTTTGGAGTTTTGAAATAGTTCACGACTTATTAGATATATTGACAAAAAACAAATTTGGCAGTACCTTCTTATTCCTCTAAGGCAGCTATTTTTAGTTTTACATAAAAAGTATAAATACAAAATTTATATAAAATGATGTACCCGATTAGATAATGTCTTTCAATCTTGTATATAAGCTGTCCTTTTTGAGATATAACACCAACTTACCTTTTTGAATACAAACCATAGTTGGCTATGGCCTCAAAAAATCGGTCATCTTTCCCACAACGATGGAAAACTTAACATGATTATTTAAAAAATGGTAAGGTTGTTACTGTTGTTATGTTTTATCTGCTTTTAATCTGTTAGCCATGAAAAAATCAAATATATTTTGCAAACTAGACATTGCAAATTCTTTTTATGCATTGATTGAATTTTATTTCTGCAATAAGGTACTATCTTAATTTTGATTTTGAAATGAGAAAGCTATAACACATTTTTGTGAAACTTCATTTATTTGACTCGAAGTATTCTTTGGTTTACTGAAGGAGCCGTAAATCACCAAATTATCATACAATTATCATACATGTAGACAAGGGAGGCTGGCAGTGACTAAACTAAAGTAACATTAAAAATATTATTGTGTAGAGTTTAAATTACACCGTATGTAACACTCGATAATATCGGGCTTTTCCAAGTTTAAATAATTCATTACACATTACACTTTTCTAACTAAATGGTGAAGAATTGCAGGATTGACATTTAATTAATTTGTTTCCTTTTGTCTATGGCTTATTACGTTAAAATCAAAATAAAACAGAAAAATAGCCATAATCCTTACATTTGTTTAAATAATCATTAAGTTTTAACTCTTTGGGGAGCTAAAAATGACCGATATCTTGAAGCCACAGTTTCAAAATGGTTATGTAACATCTAGACAATGACAGCGTACTTCCCAAATTGAATGACATTATCTGATTGAGAATACCATTTTGTACAACTTTTGTATTTAAACTTTTTATGTAAAATCAAAAATAGCGACGTTAGAGGATAAGAAGGCATCGCAAAAACTTATTTGTTGTCTGAACAAATACTGGGAGCACTCCTTTACTTCTAATTTAAATTTTATTTCGGTGCAAAATATGCAATATGTTTTAAGGGGCAAACTAAATGCGGTTTCTAATAAAAAAAAGTCTGCATGGCCTAAGAATATGTGTATATAGGTACAAAAGTAATGAAGTGTGTGAGCGGCAGCTCAATGCACAGATAGAATCTTGCGCCGGCACGCTTGCCGTCGGCCATTTTCTTTAGTATTCGCTGCTCATACGCTTACCGCTTTGAGGACGCTAATTATGCCATTTACATAAACATAATGAAACATTAGCGTATAAAACTCGTAAACAAAGTTATGAATGAGCGGGTGTATACTCCAGTAGCACTTAAATTCGGTGATAAATAAACACCGACATATAAAATAATAAAATGACCATAAAATAATAATCCCCGACTATTTACAAGGTGGAATAATAAACAGCCCATCAAATGTGTCAATAAACCTGACATTGATGTTCGCGTGTAACTCGTCTGAAGTTGGCATAGGTCTGGATGCCGCATTGTAACTAAATCCTACATTTATTACCACTAAACAGTAGTAAACATAAACAAGCCATAACTTAGATTTTTACGGGCAGTAAAATGATCGTAAAATCAATGGGAGCAAATGCTTTCTTAACAAGTTTACGCTCGGTGCCGCTCGATTTTCTCCGAACGAACGACTGTGCAGTTCCGCATTACTTCGTGACGTGATTTTCATTTGATTCAATTATCACGAATTGCTCCTTGGTGCGATTAATGCGATTGACCTCTCACACAGATAGTGCGGCATTAATTTGTTATTTATTATTCACTCTTTCGTGTCGCTCGTAAGTTATGAATTTTCCGTGAGCTGCTAACATGAACATTTGGTATTGTTCGCTTACCCCCATTTATAAATATTTTTTCATCTCGATCTTGCTATGCTATTAAGTTTTTGTGATTTAGATATAGGTATATGAACTTTGAAAGTTCAAAATATACTTAGAATTGTTATGTATATATACATATTCGTATAACACCAAACTTATAATAAGTAAAGATATGTTTTTATCGTAAGATTTGTAAATATATATCATTCTTGAGAATGTAAACTTATGAATTATAATTGTGATACTGTACTTCAGACTGAATTAAAACATCTAAGAATATTTAAGATATATTTTGATGCGCTATAACAGCAAAATTGTTAAAAAATTAATATTTTGTAGGGGTGTGTTATTTACGAACAGGTTCATTATTTATCAAAGCTGATTAGGCGCAAGTCATGCATGACATTATGTAGTACCACTATACTTTCTGACATTCGATTGTAAATTTGTGATCCACGACGTTCTTCATTTCATTAAAAATGACCTGTATTATTTTTTATAATACACATTACTTTAAGTTTCATAAACAGTTTACGCAGTTTTGTTTCAAATTAGATCTGTATAGAACTACATAATGATAGAATGCTTTAAAAGTATAGGTACTTTCAGTTAATATATAAATTATTAAAACTTTCAATTTAGCTGAATTATGTTGAGCACTATAAAAATTAAGAATATTTATTTTTATTTGCCCCGTCGGTTATCAGAAGTCCAGTTTACATTTTCTAATGGCTGCCGTTGTTGATTTCTGTTATTGGAACTAGATATTTTACTTTGGGCAACTATGAGTTTATATATGTAATCTAAAAGTTATTTTGTTTTTATTCTACGTTTGCCGTGCTTTCTAGCAATACTACGTAAAAAACTGCGTTGACATTTACTATTGTTATCACTACATTTCAATCGGTGTGCTATCATTACAATTTAAATTATATCATCTAACTACCTAACATAAGCAAAATAAGGGTTACCTAATTTCCACATAAATACAGAATAAGACATATTTGTTCGTGAAAAGTACCTACCCTTTTCTCAAAAAAGAAATGCAAACCAGCTTTAAATTTTATACTTGTAAAAAATGATTTATCCATGTCCTGATTATTAAGCAAAATAACTTAATTTCAGTCAACTGAGTGGTTGTATGAGCTTAAGGGGTTCATATCTTAGTGAACTGTAGGATTAATCTGGTTTGTTTGCGAATAATTCTTCTGTTCCAAGTACATGTTTTTCTAAAAATCAAATACCTTCAAAACAGTGTATGGTAATAATACATATTAAGAATGTCTCCAACGTATCTGTTTGATCTTCCCGCCATAATATATCATATTCATATTTCATCAACTCGATCATTTACCTACTACCGTCATGAGGAGATTTTAGGGAAATATCTCCATGAATTAAAACTGTTATATATTAGAATTTGTGTTTTGTCTTATTATTTACCTATTTTAATCACGAATGAAAAATTTTATGGATAATTTCAATAAATATCGGTGTCTCAGTGTATGTGACAAAAGTGGGACTGTTTCATAATTGATAACATTTTATTACATATGTAATTAATTAGTCGAATTAATTATGTTAATCATACCTATTAATAAAATTAATTATAAAATCATAATGTTAATAACCTTGTCCACATAATTGGAACCTAGGTATATTGCTATTAAAATTTTCCGGTGTCTGAACACATTGCACGTTTGAGGAAGATTGAACATACAGATAATGTACTTTCTTTGCTAGTAGAACACATGATCAAAATAATTTCAATAGATATGGTGAAGTGCCATTAACAATCAGACGGTTAATCGTACAGCCACCTTTGGAATTAATAATGACAATTAAGTTAAGTATGAACAAAATTGGTAGTGGTTTTTCAAAAAATATCAGTATTAGTTTAAGTTACATTCAGATTCATGTACACAAGTGATGGCGTTAATATTACTTCTTTGCCATTGAGGTATACTAATATTATATATATATTTTTTTAACTTGGCTACAATGGAAAAACTTGTTCTTTTCCTTTTATTTATGCTATTAGTAGTTTTTAAATCCGATAATAAAGATTCATTGTTGAATGTAATTTAAAAAAAGTGTAAGCATTGGGGCTTCAAGCTGGTTGTCTTAGCTTACAAGAAACAACCTTACCCTTGCGCTATTAGGTTCGACCACACCTTATTTTAAAAAGCAGCTAAATAACTATGCGAAGCTGAAGACAGAAGTTTGTCGAAGATATTTCAAAACTGATTTTGTTATTTCCTAAAAAATGGATACAATTTGATAGAACAAAATACGGCGGATATTCCTGCGTCGTTAAAATTCTTATTATTATTATTATTCCAGATAGTTCCGGCTCAGTGGAACACCTAAATATATGTTCCATACTTTAAAGTGATATACGATGAAGTATGACCAAAATATATATTTTTAATATTATTTTTAAGAAATAAGAGGCTGTACCATGACAAAAACATGCAGGTCTATAGTTCGCAAAAAAGTTTTATTATAAAATGAAATTCTTCTAAATTAAACTGTAGGTATATGATGAGACTGTCGATTGCATTCTGGGTGAAAGTGCTATCCTCACTCTGAGATGCCAAGCAGCATGGTAAATGGTTGCAAAACCAAACATTCACACATCTACATAACAATCATTGCCACAAGAACGTATCCAAACAATCCTTCAACATTAGTAATTCGTTATAAATAATGAACGTGCTGAAAAGGCACTTCTTCGTATCGCAAATGCAAAAAGATATCAATGAAATGCAAAATAAAACGATGCAGAAATTCATTTATCTGGTGCCAAGAGCGTAAATCTGTTGGTATTTATTTATATTCAGGTCATAAACAAATCCGTCGTCCACAGGATGAATAATGTAAGAGTTATTAATAGGAGGCAATCGCGCAGCGACGTGAGGAGGAACTACGGCCAATTTGAAATAAGCGATAATCTTAACGCCCAATATAAGGCTTCCGAAGAAACTTCAGCTTGATAGACGATATAATGAATACAATTTCGCATAATTACTGTTATCTTGGCGGTACACAATGAGGGGGACGGTGCCCGAAGGTTATGCTGCTCAATTAAAAAAAAATACTACCATACTCCAGTACGTAATTTAATTTTTATTTTTTTTCGACGTGCGTGTTTGGCTGTAGGTGTCGATAAGTGGTTACACCGAAAGAAACCTCTGATGATCAAATGATGAAAATATCATTCATTGCAAAGAGTATCGGTATTGATATACGTGTGTGTGTTATTTTGCTAAACTAATCCTCGTGACGTCGTGACATACTCAAAATATTCATTATTTTCTGTGCTGCCAACCTTTGCAACTATGTCAAAAAACTGTCTATATTGTACTTAAGATAACCTTTACGGGAATGATTTCACCGAGTCAGCTCCATATGTGTAGAACTACCTTTCAGAAATACAAACTATACGGTTTTAAAAGTCGCAGGTTCAAAACAACCGCACCTTCGAAATCGAAAGGGTGTCTAACCGCAAGGGAGCGGTTGGCCGCCATTTTAGTACGTCTCAGTCCGTGTTACGCTCCATTTATAGGCCAGAATAGCACTTTATAAACCTGTGCCGAAGCGCTAAGGGCGCCGTTTTCATTCCAGCTATGAKTATTACCCATTCCGTTTCTTACAAGCACGGAGAAMTATATTAAGAATTCATTCGTGCCCGTGTGTACGTCGCTGAAGTCGAGAAGGGGTCTGCATATAAAAAGGATATGTAAATTGGCTTATCTAATATAAACAACATGAAATAGGTTCTGCTTACGTGAACATTTTAGATACCCTCGACTATGTAAAGACTTACTTCAAACATGTAGGAGTTTGTACAAGCAGGCAATAACGGGTGCTCAATTATCAAGTCACTTATGACTGACATAATATTTTAGCGTATGTTGCTTCACAAAAATATTAGTAGTAACACAACTCTTGCAGTTGTTTAGAAATTATGTTATTTTTAACTTGACCTATACTTCTGATGCACTAGTTACTCACATAACTAAGATTTGATGTTAGCATTAAAAAACGAAACGATCTTAAAACACTCAGATATTATTTACAAACAAAATTCAATTTTATGAATTGTAGCATGCAATGATGCTGAAAATGATATTAAAACATAAATCATGAAATGCAAGTTCTATATCAGTATTCTATAGCAGGGGAAGCAGATCATTAGCTATAAAGATAGCTGAATAAATTTTTGCAAAAATCTTAGTTTTCTTTTACCAGATGTTTGCCAAGGCAAGGGAAAAGATATTAATTCATGCAATAGGCTTTAGCATAACACTTTCACATTTGGAGACGCCAAATACGTCATAATACGTCCAAATAGGTATGTCAAATTTGTAATGATATGATTAAAAAATCGATTTCGTGACAATGATGCTCGTTCTAAATTTACATATTTGTATACCTGCATAATTTGATTGAATATTGAAAACATAAATTAAAACAGCACTAACCCCCGAGCAGTTTTAAGGAAAACACTAAAACAGTCGGGCTGAATTTCACGTGGGACAGGAGGAATTTTTTCGTAAATTCCTTCACCTTAAATGGCGTGCATTGGCTCGCTCGAAAGCTTACGTTTACGTTAGTAAGCAATAACACTTATTATAAGCTACTCCAAAAATTTTAAAATACAGTTTATCAATGTAAGTACTATGTCGGAGAGAAAGTGATTTCTCCTATATACACAATTCTACCAAATTCTTTATTGCTGCACCTTACGTATTATTACCTATATATTGATACATAAATACCTAATTATATATATTTTTTAATCTTTGGAGTTGTTCTAAGTAATCACCTATCTATTGGTTCCACAATGTACCTATTTGCTATTATATACTTTCTTAATTATTATGACATGCGAAATTTTACATATGTCTGACCTCGTTTTAGTTTGATTTCAAGATTCAAAATATCGTTCAAGTACAATTATTTACCTACTTACTTGCAGTAGTTTAATGCTAATTCCGGTGCAAGACTATTCGCTAGCCGAAGAAGAAATTAATTGTCAATACTTACATATTCTTAACTTTAATTGTATCTTTACACTTCACACAGGGCGTATCAAGAGGAACGGTAAATAGTTTGAATGTTGACCATTTTTGTTTATACCGACACTGGAACTTTTAAATGTATCAAGTTAAAAAATTCTGAAAACTGTTTTACCTATGTTTCTTTCAAAATTTATGATGGCGCCACCATCTCTACGTACTCGAATATTGTAAATATAGCAAATGGAGTCTTGTTACACTTCTAAAGTTATGGGAGTTTCAATCTGAAAAATTAAGATATCACTTAATCCCAGTTAGCCAGTTACCATTTAAGATTTTTGAGTTAGGAGCGACTGTGGTGCTATCACGTTTTAAAGAAGGTCATTTTTCATCCATTTTTTCGGTATTTTATCAGAACCATTTAGCTTAATCCATTCAAAACTACGGAGGATCTTTACACGTGCAGAAATGTTCTCATGCAGAATGAAACACCTATAACTTTAAAATGAATCATAATATTCTGTTTTACTGCGTTTATATAATGAAAGCAGCKTTCAAACAAAGTGGCYCAATCATGGATCTTCATAAAAACATGTCACCAGTAAGAAAAGGTCATTGTTCATCTTATCAGCATTTTAATCGAACCTCCTAACTTTATTCCCTTAGATATTAACATTGAGGGCGCGTACTGTAAGTATATCCGATGTGAAAGTATAAATTAGAACCAAAGAAGTTACAACACAGGACACGGAAAAAGGGTTACTAAGTTACACATATTTTGGCAGGTATTTATGATATGCACTTCGTTAAACTTTAAAGGGTATTAGTTGACAATTATCCCAATAAAAAGGGCACTGCTAGTATCCTGATTTTCAGTCGTGCTAAAGTCTTAGATGCACTGTGCAATGATTTTAATCAATTGTCTAAAATGTATTAAATAATATAAATAAAAACTTGCTGCAAACAGACCACTATATAGCAATGTAAATATCCCGACATACAGTACATGGTGGGTGCTTCATTTCCGTAGATTTTAGCTGAGGCATGGTTATAGTAGTTCCCCCCTTTTCTACTGCATTGAGCCTGAATCAGCTACTTCCCAGGGTTGTCGGAGATAATAAATAGACCACAAAACAATGCACTGTCCACCCCAAACGAGAGTTTCTCTGGACTACGACACCAAAGAAATATATTTTTACAGCACCCTGTATAATATCTCTTAAAAGAGCATACATTATGGATATGGATTTACATAATATAAATTTATGAGAAAGCAGTTTTCGAATGTAACAAAATTATTATAGCTCAAAATGGTAGATTTTCAAGGCCCCTAGTCGATATGTACAATACGTGATAAATAGCTAATAAAAATAATTCAGATAAAGATAAAGAATTTATATTTAAGCATTTAGTACCAATTTATAATCATTTCATTTTACAAAATACGGAGCCGATTGATAAAATTCCAAGCCCTTCATTGTAAGTGCATAATTATTCAAAAGTCCAATCCTAGTTACGCGTCTAATATACTGCCCAAGATGCCGTTATATCATTTCTCGACATTAACACCGAAAACTTATTAACTAGATAAATTTATTGTCATTTAATACTTCCTAATGTTGACTGCATTCCAGAGGCTCTTTCACTAAGGAGAAACCCATGCCACATAATCTAGCAAAATTATATATAATCTCTTACCATCAGTAATATTGGCTTGTGTACGAAACTGTAGCTACCACTGGTTTTTCTAATTCAGGACCAGTCTAAATCTCTTTCGAAGTGCTTGGCAAAAAGTGCCATAATCTGTGAAATTTATTGAAAACATTATTGTAGAAATAAACACCGCGTTAGAAACGCGTACAGCTGGGGAACGTTTCACCTGTATCGATGAGTGACTAATGGTCATTCTAATGCAAATCTTTAAAGTAGGATATTTATAGTGTATAGCTTTGTCGGTTTTATCTATACCAAGACTCCGACATTCGTTTAAAACGTACATAGGCGTCAGCTGAAGATAATTTTATCTCGAAAATATTTTAACATCACGAAGGAATGCTTGTGAAACTGTGAGGTCGTACATTGTGGACATCCAAAGTCTCTTCCCGCGATCGAAATGTGAGCCATAGAGCATTTATTAAGCACATTTCCAAAACGTAGGTACTGTTGCAAGAATTTAGAATAAAAGTGCTAGTCACCAGAAAATAAATATGTTGCGATTGAGATTGAGTTCTCTGGCTGACATAAACTGTATAATAAATATCCAACTAAATAAAATACATTGTTTGATACTCAGCGGTGTCATATTACCTATAGTTTTTAATTGGAATCCTTAAGCGATTTATTAAAAAAATAGCAGATTTCGCAATTCTTCAACATCACATACACTGGAAGAAATAATGCATCTACAGCTTAAAAAATATTAACAACTCTACAGAATACTATAGTAGTAGTGAAAAGTTGTATCGCAGATACATTTTGCCTTTTGCTTATTTTCTATGGATATATAGCTGCTTATCTATCAATGGTACGAAATGAATCTTGTGGTAAAAACAAAAAAAAAAGGGTTGTACTTGGTAATATCTATATAATTCGTGCGCAGGTCAACATGCATTTTAATATGCCACCATAGTTTAAGCAGTACACAAAAAAAATTTGTGACAACACATCGAATTGGTTAGGTATATAATCATAAATAAGATTCTCCAACGGAATAATTTTCATATTAGTAGGTAAGTAAAGTAATCAGAAAATAATTTACCTCGCCTCCTAGCGTCCGAAACTAAATTTTCGGTGTTTTAGCAATTTTCAAATTTAATACTCAAAACGCGAGTCCTCTGAATTTATATGGATTAGGTTGTTTTATAAAAACAATACGACCACGATATACAGGGTTTCTATAAATGATTCGTGCATCCAGGGCGCTTATGGAAATTATCGATTAAATCAATKTGCCGCCTCTCAGGAAAGTGACGTTTGTCGATTTTTGAATTATTTGATATATTTTAATGTGAGAAAACGCCTGGGAGTGTGTATTCTCAACATATTTTGTAGTGTTTTGTGGGATAATTAAATTTAAGGTTGCAGAAAGCTCAAATTTCGGAGCTGTGGGGTGACATTGATCTGCAACCTTCAGTACTATCGCCGTGCATTTTGTAGCTTGGCAGCAGTTACAAAAAGGCGGCACAAAGAATTCAGAAATCAATGCCTCCCGCGTTGCATGCACGAATCATTTATAGACACCCTGTATATAACACATTTCATATTATACAATAAGAATAAGTTCGATACGATTCCGTTTTGTTGTAACACTGCGAAATTTTTGGTATAATTACACGGGATTGCAGTGTAAAGATATAAAAGTTGATGAAACATAGATACGCAGAAAAACAAGATTAAAACCGCACACAAATACCAAAAATTAATTGGTTTAAGTGACCTAAGTAATTAACATTAGTAGAATATTAGAAAATTCTTCAATGTAATATTCCACTGATATTGTACTCTCCGTGTGACGTAATGCGCGTGACAGGCGAAATTATGGAAGCGCCGTCTAGTACAATACCTTAATTTATTATTTGTAGCCTAATGAGTTTTCTAAATACATATTAATCATGTCAATAGGTATAGTAAGTAAACACAAACTGCGTTAAGAATAAACACATTTTCAAGTGTTTACAAGTACGGACTTTTACCTAAATGAGTACATTATTTTGCGGAACGGAAATACAAAATGGAGGTAGTTTTATTTTAGGCGAATCTGCTTTACCATTAACAACCGTTGAAAAGTACGTTAATAGTTTTTACACACCACAACCATGGTCAAATGAGGACCATGCTAACGTAAATTGTTGCAACAACCCACATAAAAGAAGGTTATATCAGAAATTATCATGCGGATGAGTGTTGCGATTGCTTCTTAGAAGAAAGATCCTCCTCCTMCCCGAAAGATCTCTACACAACGTTTGCAAAGTTTTGTGCATGTTTATAACTGAATTTCATTTATTAGTCAATATACTACGCAAACATTTAGACAATGGGCCATCAGCTAATTCTACAGTATATAAAATCCACCCCTTTGCCAAAAACTTTGAGATTAAAGATACATAACGGTAATAAATAGAAAGTATTACTGCAATCCATCAAAAAGATTAGATAAATAACAAGATTAAGGAAAAAAGAATTTCTGTTTATTAGAGCACAGCCCTACCATAAATAGGTATGTTGTAATAATGTCAAAAATCACTAAATCAGCCGCTTGACTGCCCTTCATTACACCCTTTATTACCAGTAATCTTGATCCTTGATCGTTCTCCTTCCTAGGTTAATTAGATCTACCTATAAAGCGATTAGTTCGGGAAGCAAAATAATATCCCATATAGGTAGGTACAAAGCTAAATCATCATCGATTTTTCACAATTTATATAAATGTGTAAAATTTATTAGTGTGTAACAAAATAATACTATCCAACAAGCACGCTTATGGCGAACATGCCATCTTTTGAATCCTCAACATAATTATCATATCAATTAAAGAAATTGTTCAAAAACCTATAATAGGTGTCTGCCATGCAATTCGCGCCATTTTATGTACTGTTGGTGACGGTACCGACAATATTAATTACATTCCAACTAATAGTTCCTACTCTTGACTACTAATCAAACGTGTCGACTTACCAAAACAAATGAAACTGTATTTTATTAAACATTTTACATTAAATGTTCAAAATTTTAAGCTGTGGACATTATCCTTTGCCGCAGAACTGGTTCGGCATCGTCTTTGCTTGTTTGCTTGGTAGGGGAAGCGTTCAATATGGCCGGTTACGCGTTCTGCAAGCTCTATTCCGATATTATTCAAACAAATGTGCCGATCAAGTTTTAAAAAGTGGTTTTTTCGTGTTACAGGACTACGAGACTGACGTGAGCATGCCGGATATTGGGTGACATTGAACTGCGGTCGATTAGCAAGGTAAGGCTGCCAGATTTATTCTAGTTTCGGTGTACCCTCGTTTGAGGCTAGCATTTGCCACGCCCCAACAGCACGTTTGGTGTCTGACAAAAGACATGTGGCGGCCATTAACTCCAACCCATTGCATTATGGGAATAATCGGCATTTTAAGAAAATTTCCGGTCCATACCTATATTTTGTAAATTTTTCCAGGCAAAAACAATGAGTGCGCTTTTTAGAAATGTGTTTGAAATTTATGCGTCCCCCCACCTGCCTTGCTGCCGTACCACAGAAGCTTTCTATGCCACCGATAGATTGACACTTACCTATCCGCTTGAATTATAGGTCTTTATGCAATATACCTACATATATATTTTGTTTAATTTAAAGGCAAAGTCCAAATATTAGATACTGCCACTGCGATTTTAAGATTTAGTACACTTAAGAAGAAAATAATTATTTGACTTGTTAATATTAAATTTCGTGTTCGAATATGATTTGGGTACCTAGAAACTACCAACACCTATTTGTAATATTTACCCTCCGATGAATGTAAAATTGTAGCGATCCAATTAAGATACAAATACAAACCGTGAAACCACCAAGTGTTAATTTTATTTATTTGAAAACTATTAACTTTAGGTAGACACCTACCAATACTTCAAATCAAAATGGAATACATTTTGTTTTATAGGTATAAGCAGTATTCAGGAACATACACCTACATTTGTGTAGGTATCTCAACAATACTGATAATAGCGCCACAAATAAAAACTAAGTAGGCTTTCCAAAAAAATCTATACTTAATTATATTTATATAGTTACCTAGCGATATCACTGGGTTATGTAAATACACACTGATTTTAATTAATTAATTAATAAGCAATTAAATTGTGATAAAAATATTTAAATGTCAAAGTGGTGCAGTAAAGCTTATAGGTGGGAGTTCTGATTTAGCTTTAGGCAAAAGAGGCATTTAATGTATAGCTATCTCACATTAAACAGAAGAAGCTGAACTGAAAAATTTTATACAGCGCCTACCTATGATAAAAGCTGAAATTTGGGTATTTCTCTTAAAAACTAATCAACATAAAGTGAAGTCTATGCTAATGCAAAGAGCATAAAGAAAATACTGTAATATTGTCAGAGCCTACAATAACAGAACATAAAAGTTGCAGCATAAACTTATTTGGCGGCCGTATATTCACTAATTTTAAAAAGTCTATATGAGTGTTTAATTACTCAGAATGCTGCAATGTGTATTACTACCATTATATTATTTACTCTATTATTGGTGTATCTAAGCTCTTAGCACACATAATATAATCAGATTTGAAGTGAGTTTTAGAAAAGTGTTTTCTACGCACTTTGTAAATAACACCGGTTCTAATTACTTTGTAAAGTAGATCACAAACGAAATACAAAACCAAAAGGTCATGTGGAAGTAATTATTAATTAATTAGAAATATCTTCCTAAATCAATAAGAGTTTATAATAATATAAGATGCGTATAAAATTTATAGAAGGTATCAGAGGATAATTATGCAAAAAATCTTGCTTGAATACACTCGAAGGTAAGATTAGGTAATCATATGCATTGCTTGGGAATTGTTTTATTAGAGTACCTAGTCCGAAAAAAGAGTGAAAGACACGATTAAATGTGGTTACTCAACATACAGTGTATTGGTTAAAAACATTATTTCAACCTCTGTACCTAATTATTACCATCAGAATAAAAGACAAACAAAATAGGTAATAACGAAACCGATAAGAGTGACATAATAAAAACTAAAATAGGCGCATCTTCATTACCTGTGGTTTTAATTATACGATTGAACTGATTACTATTGTAATATCGAACTACGAATTTCAGCTAGAGATTTTAATAAAAGAATGAGGCCTACAGATTCCCTAGATCCGTAACCCTTTCAGAAGATCGAAAACGTGACGAGAATTAAATATTCATTGAACTCGTACAGAGTCGTGATTTATAAACTCGTGATAACCTATTTTTCCTTGAACGGTCGTTGAATTCGTGTATGTAAGTGTATTATTACTCTCAATCTTAATAACATGTATACTAATGCACGCTTGGCTCCAGTCCACTACCTAATAACAGAGCAGACAAGTTAAAGCTTTTTTTGAGCATTTAGACTCTTCAAGTAAACTTGATGGCAACTGACTTGGAATACCTCGATGATTGACGAAAGTAGAAGATAATCTAGGATGTGTACCTACAGCAATTCAGTCAACTATTTCAATGCTCTCAAATGGCGACGTTTTACAAGACTTTGTTTTAGGGTATTTTCGGTAAAATTACCTTTATTGGCCGTCATTATAAATACATCATTATAAAAAAGTGAAAATGTGCTTTTTAGCTTTGTATGATTTTAAACATAATATGAATAGAACCGATTTTAATTTATAAAAAGGTTTCATCAAGAACCACGAATCGAATTTTTTAACTTGAATCCTCAGAAAATACTGGATAACGGTTTTACAATGGAAATTTCATGTGAACAGGGGTTAATAAAGTTATTATCCTATTTAATCAGTTATTATATGTGTAAATCCCTCGACTGCAGTTCAGATCTAGAGGCTTTTACATAAAAGCAAGCGCTTAATATTATTACACAATTAAATTTTTTCTTCTGGGAAACGAATAAAGGGGCATTGAACTGCCACGGTTATAGTAACATGTAGACAATGCTGAACCCAAACTATATAGGCATATTCATCACTGAGTAATGTAATGATATATCATTTTGAGTGACATGAAATTCTGAGATCATACATAACTTCCGGAATTCTATTTTTCTCTATACATAACGTAATGTGGCAAAATTGACAATTTTTTGTACAAAAGCAGCTTTAAATTTTGCAGAATATTTTTAGAGATATGGTCTCCCAGAATTGTGTAAATGGTAGTACATGTTTAATTTTACTATTAATGTTTTACACGGCACTTTTCCACATTAACGATCATTTTGTTATTGCTGATGCACTAGTTATAAAAGCGATTAATACCTCGCTGGAGCTCCACGATGTCGCCGTTATAGATACATTATCACTATAAATTTTCATGTCATCGGAAAATAAGTAGAAGTTAGCACTTTAACTATCTTCCACATCGTTGATAAAAAAATGAGAAAAGGAGAGACCCTAAAATAAATCCTTGTCGAATGACTAAATTTATAGTCCGTTCTTAGTAGAAACAATAATCAATTGTCACACATTTAGTTCTATTACTGTGGTGGAGTCTAAACTAAGATAAAAGTAACTCGCGTTCCTAAAAAAGCAGGTCAAGCAAGCCGTGGTTTTCTCTGATGAAAATAGGATACGCTATTACTCTTACCTGTGCCTAATACGGATACCATTGTTTCTGTGAAAAAGGTAAATACCATATGCAACCCCGAACATCAACGATCCAGCTTATTTTGTGTATGTTTGCTTGCCTGACAATCAACACAAATGAGTTTGTTACACTATCACTGCGACGAACATACGTTCACAACAAAAACCATCGTACCTACACCGGCTTACTTGACCTGTTTTTTATGAACAACCGTTATACTCGTATATTGTCATATGCTTTTCGTTTATGTTTTAAAATCAATGATTAACTTTATGGAACGCTTTGCTAAAGTCCGTGTACACGGAGTAGACTTTTCTTTAAACATTCAAATGCTCGGGAGATGAAATCAATGTAAAAATAATATGATAACCGCGGAGCTCTTTGTGAAGAATTCTAGCTCAACAGGCAGGATTTTATCTTGAAATATATGAGAAGTAATTTGTATAATAGAACCGCGATTCAAACAATTCGGATACTTATAATCKACAGAATTATGAGATCGKTAGATACCTAATTCATAATTTTTATTGAACCTATAAACAACAGCAGCAGTAACTTAGGTCAGTTTCAGTTGAAAATGACCGATTTCTTACTGCAGATATACACAGCTTTATATAATTCGTTATGTTTGAAAACTTAACATCAAAAACCAAAGTACCTATAAAGCTAATAACCACAAAATTATATGTCGCTGTAGGTGCTCATAAATGCACAATCTAGTTATTATAACGCTTCACTCCGCCAGAGCAATTCACTATCTTGTTTAGTACGCCAGTGTGTGATAAAAAGTGTGCATAAAAAGCCATAATTGTTTACGTGCTGTAGCATCGAGTCAGACATCTGCACGAGCCAAGCGTAAGAACCTCCCGACCTTACGGGAACTTTACGGCTAATAAAAAGCCGCTTTACGACATTTTAACGCGCCGTTACCACTCTTACTAACTACTAACAAGCCTCATTACGATACTGCT
Organism: Rhyzopertha dominica; assembly: GCA_025024175.1. Lineage (NCBI taxonomy): Eukaryota > Metazoa > Arthropoda > Insecta > Coleoptera > Bostrichidae > Rhyzopertha > Rhyzopertha dominica. Next base: position 33,913,896 of record QCXZ01000137.1, read on the forward strand.
ATGGGTGCTTTACGTAGTAGATATTATTATACTCACCCCACAGATAGAATTTATCCTCAAATTTATCAGCAAAATTGTGGTCATAAGGAGATCCTTTTGCTGCCGAAAGTCGCGTCAACAATGTAGGCCGACGCGAGCACCACCGAGCATCCTCAGAATTTCCAGCAAATCGGTGTATTATGTGAAACTGCTTATTGCATTATTATTATTACTGCTCCACACAAAACAAATACACCCACACTATACTTGCATATTAATTGTGCACATCTTGACTTGCATGAAGTGTTTTGAAATATACCATCGTATGTAATATTAAATTTAATACACTTTTAATTTCAAACAATTGTTTATTTTGAAAGAGGAAAATTTTCCATTCAAGATGACTAGAGGCCTGGAAAAAGCATTGTTGTTACAACCGCTGAAGATATCGATGCAGACCGTGACATGACATTATCAGACCGAAGAACTGGACTAAAATATACAGTTGAAACTACGGATAACTACACTAAGGATTTCGAACAAACGATTCGGTAGCGTCCCTGTTTTTGCCGGCGAATTCAAGCTTTTACGGATTGCCGATACGTGGCGCCCCATATTATTTGTATAATTTATTAAAAAGTTAAGCACAATGCGACATTTCCTTTTTACTAGGTAAATCTTAGCTTTCATTTTCATTTCAAGGTATAAAACTACAAACACCAACCATTCAGTTTGTCGTCATAAGTATAAAATTACCGTATAATAACAACGCTTATCGTAATATAACAATTGAGAATCTATGTACTACCGCACATTAATTTGTTTTTCTACTCTCAGCTACATTAATTTTCGTCAAATCGAATGTTAAACAACGAACTTAGCAAAACTCAAACTATGTTTAAAAACACTTTAAAAGTTAATGAAAATTCTGAAACAGTATTTTGTTTTAAATTAGAGACCCTAACTTATTCCGTGTTATATCTGTTCGGAGCATATTGAAAATTTATATAACATATTCCTATGTCATGTCCTATTGCATGATCATTATTGTGCCTTTCACCTGAATAAGATGATAAAATAGCAATAATGTAAAAATCATATGTTTCTAAGTTGCCGCCATCTACCGGTGACATTTGACACCTCTATCCATCCTCTTTCTAAAGAGCGCCATTTTTACAGCATGACAGTTGGCAAAGATCGTTATCATTTTAAGTAGAGTTATCCATAGCTGAAATACTATGCATATCATTATGAACGAGTTCATCAGTGTCGATTTGGGTATGCAAAAAAAATCTGCGAAATGGATTCCAAAGTGCTTGAACGCGAATCAAAAGCGAGAGCGTGTAAAAGCCGCACATTGAAATAAACAAAGTTTGTGATTTGGGGTTCCAACTACTAAGCCATCCACTACATTTACCTGACTTGGTTCCGTCTGACTACTATATGTTCCCAAACTGAAAAAGAGTTTGAAAGGGTACAAGATTTCTTTAAAAAAATAAGTTATGGAAGCTGTAGGAAGCTGGATAGCATATAGCAAAAAGAGCAGCTGTCTAAAATGTCTTCTGCTAAAAGGGGTGATATGTTGAGTAAAACAAAAAAATCATCTAAATTTTTTTATCGTTTCTATATTAGGCTAACAATTTATCAATACTCCCTCGTACAGTTTCATGTTTTCTAAATCTTGTAACAGAGAATTGAATAATGTAACTTTAAAATTTTCGTGTACTATATGCTATAGAAGTTAGCAAAAATCGATGTAGAAAACTACAGAAAAGTAAGAGCCACAATTCAAAAAAATGTTTCCTTTTAGGTATATCATTTCTAAGGTGCTCGTAATGTGGATACTTCTGGTGTGATTTTGTGACGTATTAACACAAAAGGCCATTAAAGCCGGGTTTGGGCTGCCAATTTTAAAGGCCGAGAAATATTGTTAACGATTACGTTCTGTCTGATAAAATCAGTTTTTTGTTTAATCCATTTGCAGTGAAACACTATATCGATCTAAAAATTATTAATATGTATTCTGTTTAAAAAATATTATACCCTATTACACAATATATCCCTAGCGTTGCCTTTTAAGAAAAACCTGTCGTGCACGTTTATACTTAATAGTTCAACTAAGTTTATGTTTTATTAGTAGGTACCTAATTTATTTAAACTACTTACTAACATTCAAATGCTATAAAGTGGTGGGAGGTAGGTATACATTAGCATTCCTTGGAAATTTAAATTAAGTAGGTAAGGCATTATTATATCATCATAGGGCTGATCTGCATAATTGAAATCTAGAGAAGCTCTTTTTTTATAAATCCTAAATACTACGAAGGTTCAAACATAAACAGGAATTTTGCTGTATTTTATTTTTATTTGACTGCAACGAGTATTTCTCAATTTATTCTCCTTCTAAGTCTAGGTACTACTGCTATCGTTGTGAAACTCAATAGAGATTTCAACACATTTCTGTTTTTGATTTCTAGTGAGCAGTCGGGATCCCTATCTTGTGCAAGTTTATCGGTAATGTAGATTGTAATGGGCCATTTCCTCGATGCTCTCAACACCATTTGTAATGCTTGTGACAGGTCAAGGACGGAGTTTCTTCTATTGGAAAGAATACGGTTGTTTATCAGGTCAATGTTAGTGTGTTGTCGGAGTTTTCAGACGTCTCTCGTGCGGCAAATTTTCTACAGTTGTACGGGTGTCCTTAAACTTCTTACACCATCCAAACACCTGGAATTTCGATAAGGCGGTTTAATCCCTATATTGTGGTTAAAGTCTGCATAGTATCATTGTGTTTGCCATCTTCATTCACAAGAAAAGTAACTGAAAAAAATGTCTGAAAATTAGTGAATAAAAGCAATTGAAATGACTATGATGTCATGTACGCCTTCTATATACCCCATTACAAGAATGTGAAGAAGGGATTGTACTTAGGGCCATTTGCTTGGTTCTGGATAATAAAATTCCATATAATGAATATGGCGTTGTTTATTTTTGATTTCGATAACTAAGAATTCTTATTTCAGTATCATTTCTATATTGTTGTAGCGAAATAAAAGTTGGTACTTATGCTTGCTAATTTGTATTACATACCTGATTGTTGACTACCTACCTCTGGGTAATTAACAACTCCTAGATATTAAAATGCATGTCTATGCTTTGCTGTCTACACCTCAACCAACTGCAGATAGATCTATTTCGCTGTCATTACAGCTCATCAGTGCAGTTTAGGTCTAGCGTAGACAACACGGCATAGAACTGGTTTTGCTTATATACCAAAGCAATGGTATGATGAAAGTAAGGATTTAGGATGGCAATGCCATCTGTCAGCATTACACTGACATGATGACAAAGCCATCCTAAATCCTAACTCCTAGATATTGTTTTTTTCTGAAAAGCGTTTTGCGATTTAAATAACTTGTGCGTCGGAATATTTGCACTTCATTAAGCAAGTGCACACAAAAAATATTATATAGAAAGGGCGTTTTTGAGTACGCAGCCAAAACTGTGTATTTAATGTGGTTTTCTACATATTAATTTGTTTAAATTATAATAATCTTGCTGAAAAATCAAATGAACTCGAAAAAATGGCATTACAAAAAAACATACATTTTATACTCCAGTCCAACAGTCGATTCTCCAAAGAAAACAAAGATATGAATTATATGAAATGCTACTCCAAAATGCCACTCTAAATCGTACGTTATGCATTCTTGCTATGTATAATGCAATTAAAACACCACAAAGCGTTACTTATTGAGAGCTTCTTACAGAGATATTTATGTTTCAGGTCTTAACTAGCATTATTCTGCATGCATGTCTTGCAGGCGAAACTTCAAAGCGCTTCAGTTCATTACAAGATGCACGAAAGCTCTCACGCGCTGATTTACGCGGTTTGCAGTGATAAATAAATTATCTGTATGCCTGCATTGCACTTGTAGAACCTCCTTCATAAATAATGCAAAGTGCATACCGCCATAAAACTTTTAAGCAACTTGTGCCATGTATTTACGCGTACTTGTGCATAAATCTACAGATTTTAATTGTAGTGTTTTGATTTACTAGTAATAGCTGTGACATAGAATCTTTACAGTTTTGACCATCATAGGTACCTACTGATATTGGTGTACTGACACATTTAAAGTAATTTGTTACAGTTCACTATTGCCTGTTTAAAGTTTTGTGTAAACTAGACATTAAAAATTGTGTTATCATTTCCATTTCCACCTAACCAGCACATTTTAAATGCATACATGAAAATGATGTAAATGAAAATATCTTCTAATCATCAATCGTTATGAATGAAGATTTGTCAAAATATATAGATTTGAATATCAGCTGAGTTGACGGTTGAAGTGAGGATATACCTACCTACTTATTTGTAATAAAAACCCTTTGGTGTTTGCTTTATTCATTGCTTGTATAAAATATCTTATAATACTACTAAGTATGTTAGTCTTGTGTTGTTGAGATACATAGCCGTCCTTTCCACGGATTTGGTTTCTGAAAAAAGAGAAAAAAGAAAATATGCGTATTCTTGTCGACAACTACGATAGTAACTTATGAAAATGATGATGAATACACTGCTGCCGATACTGCGTTGAAACGCAAGACAGTTTTGAACACTGTCAGTAAATTGTAAGGGCGTTTAAAGCATCAACTGTTGAAAACAGTGTGCTACAAAAATCGTGTTAGAGAAGAGAATGGAAAAGACCGACATCAGTGTCATGTTACACTCTTAAGCTAGGTGCACTGATATTCCTAAAATGCTTGGACGATATTTATTGTGGAGAAACCTCATTGAAAAGGCTAACTGATATAAGCTTTAAGCCATAGAAAAGATTAAACATACTGAAACCTATACAGTTGGTGATTGAAACTTTGAGTGTAAGAGAGTAAGAGAGAGCTACTTCAAAAGAAACCATTAGCTTTTCTTTGATTTACTTTTTAATACATCTTATCATTTGTCAATAACCTTGTTGGAAACTTAAAAAAATATTATCTGAAAGATGCTGTGAAGATAAAATGTATAAAAAGACAGACTTGATTAACAACTGTTTTCTTGGTATACCGGGATTGGAACCTAGTGACAATAATGTTTTAGAAGTGGAAGATAAATCTTCATCATGTACTAGCGTATTACGTTCATTAACATTCAGTTTTGTAAAAAAAACGACAAAATACCACCAACGCTGTGAAAAAAGTGCAATTGCGTGAAGCTACAGGAACTAAGACACCAGCACTAAAAATCATACATGATTTATTATTGGCCACAAAACTTACATTCACCGAATCTGAACTCGTTTTATGAATTGCCGGGACAGTAATCCCAAGAAAAGTATTCGTTTATTAGATGAATCGGTCGCTGTTCATCGTTTCCTCAAAACTTGTTTTAAAAGACAACTAAATAATAGTATAGTTTCTCTATTTTGTTTGATATTTAATGTAAAAAAAATAAACGTTAGTAGTTTCGTTAATACCAAAAATAGTGTAAAACGTACCTTAGTTTTTATTCTGTATCGTTTTTTATTTTTTCCCAGTAACAGTAATTAAATACTGTATGTGTGCCAAAGGTTTAAAAATACGTAAAATAAATTTTTTCCGCATCGCCGAAAATTGCAAAATATTACGAACTCTCAATCATAATTCCCGCGATTCCCGGAATGTGTTGAACATTTTTAGCTGTAAATTGATTACAAAACAATTCAATTGGAAAGGTCGGCATTTATGCCAAAGAAGGAGCAGCACTGCTACAAATTGGAAGTTTTAATAAGTTTTCAACGTATACAATTTTAAGTGAGAACAGCATATCAAAGTTGCTAAAAATTATACTATAATCCGTTGGTGTCATTTGCTTGTAAATGTCTTGTTAAATCTATTGTTTTATTTACTGTAAGTTGAATAGTCAAAACTACTTTAACTTAAATAAGCAGTGTGTTTACCACTTAGAAAGCGTTGTATGTAGTTCGTGAACATTATTTTTTCTGTAACTGTAATAAAGAGCTACATTGCTAGTTTTTTTATCAGAAACGAAACCAAATGGCGGTTTTTTCTGGTTTGTGAGGATAGAAAATGTATTAAATTGAAAAAGTAGATAAGTTATATAAATGACATAGGTTTCAGTTACTAGGTATATTGAGTTTAAGTAAATTAGTCCATCTTCATGTGTTTAGTAAGCAGGTTATATTACGTATAATATTCAGTGCCCTAATAATAAAAATTGTAAATTGTTTACGTTAATTACTGCTAAATGACATTGAATAACCATTTGTTGTAACATAAATCTAAAGCTGTATCGAATTAAATATTTTAACGAATTTTCCTACAACTACAACATAGAGAGAAGTAGTTGCATTAGATTTTTTACTAAGGTAGTTTATATTAAAGACATTACACATAATATAATATAACATATATGTTTTAGGAATTAATTTTCTATGTAATTATCTATTTCTTTGAAGAAATCTGGTAAAATTACTACTGTGATTATTCTTATTTTTTTTAAATAAAATTAATTAGAGATTTTACTGTTCAACTAAGTCTTATACTAACATAGAAATGACAACACCCAGTAATACTGGCTGTGTGTGTGTGTGTGTGTGTGTGTGTGTGTGTGTGTGTGTGTGTGTGTGTGTGTGTGTGTGTGTGTGTGTGTGTGTGTGTGTGTGTGTGGCTGGCGGCAGTGGCATTTGTAAAAGCTTCTTTGAATTGTTAACATGTCTAGGCGCGAAGACATGCAAATTTTCAAGTTTGATAGAGGGCGAATTGCAGATTTGCGAGAAATCGGCTAACAACCTTAGAATACCACATCACATCTGTAGTTTCAAGGAATCACTTTACTCCTAGAAGGGTACATGCCCTTCACCATTGAGCATCAGCGTTAACGACAGTGGTGAAGAAAACTGACAAAGTTAAATCAAAGATTAGCGATCGTTCACCAAGTGGTGAAAGACGAGATTATCGGTTTTGGGCGGAAATGCATATGTATTGTTCATGACCTTTCGTCTTTATCAAAGGCAACATGATACAGCAATGGAACCGCCGCCTTATATCAATTTCTTGCTTTGATCACCAAGATCTCCCGATCTTCCACCCATCCAACACGTCTGAGACATACACAGAAGATTTATCCCATCTTCCACAGACTCTGGAAGCACTTCATGATCTACATGTATAGCCTGAATTATGACACTTTTGGAGGAAACCGCTCATCATCACTAATAAGCAGATGGAGGCTTCACCCGTTTTTTGAGTGTTTTACTATACCATTCTTTTCTGTTCGGTAATAGTTTACTTTCTTTACCTCTATAAACATTAAACATGTACACAAAGTCTATCGATTCTTTTTCTACTCGTATGTCAGTCAATATAGTTTGTAACGAGCCGTTTATTCTAAGAATAATGTATATGTTGTGATTCGCAGAAGCTTCAACTTCGATGAGCGAGGATCTGTCAGAAATTCCAGAAGATCTATTCAGTCCTCCTTCCCACTTAATAGATTTTACTCCCCTATTAATAAAGATAATCTTGGAGTCTCACATTCGATGGGACATCTAGTGTTTTTATCTAGCCCATAAAGTCATATATTCTTACAAGATTAAAATACTTGTTTGAACTGGTTTCAAGACAGTCTTGGCGATGATAAATTTTGACATGTAAATGAGCACTAATGGAAGTCTGCGCATCGCTTTTAACTAATGAAACAATTTGCTTATTTTTCACCACTTTACATTCGTTTTGGTTATACTGTTGGCTTAAACTTTGCATAAAATGCTGCTATTATTGAATTTAAATTCAAAACTACTGGGTCAGTTAAAATGTCAATCGCAGTTAGTTATCTTAATTTATCTACTAATCACATCCACTCATTCATTAGTATAAAATTATACATAGACCACAACCATCTTGTCATGGTCTTGATATGCAGCATTCTAGTTCGTTAATATGTGCCTTCAAATAAGCAGTGCTAGCGGGTTTGTGTAGCTAATTACTATTAAAAAAACTCAAAATCGATTACTTTTTTATAACAAGAAAGCTTATTTTGAAACACATTCAGACCTCTATTTACGCAAGATTATACTTTAATTAAATATGTTATTTTAAATAAATCAACTTTTAGTAATCAAACAAATAAGTGTACTGTTTATAAAATAATAGGTGTGCATGTGACACACTGGTATATATTATACATACTTTACAATCACACAAGAAACAGTTAACCTGATTACGTAAACTTGGCTACAGAATCACTTCATGCCTCTGGGGCAAAAAGCCGAGTTCTGGGGCATAAATTGCATAGTTTAAAGTTATTCGGTAACCTTATCGCAGCCAGAACATTTGAGCCTCATTCTACAAGCCGTTCCCGTGCAGCAACGACTTCTTATTGACCATAAAACTCCCATTGTATTGATTGTAAATGTTTTCGGAATATGGTAACTGCTGCCGTCGAGGGTGGTTCCGCTACTTGCCGCAAGAGCGCTCCGGGGTGCACAACGCCAAGCTGAGATGTAACTTGTCGGCCTTCAGCATTTTTTCTACATTGCCGTGGTTCAGCTCACGAGATGTATCTGTAAAGATAATAATTTACTTTTTTAGATACCTAATTTGGAGAACAGTGGATTAACGCTTTGACTGACTGCCTTGCCATTAGACTTATAATACATTCAGGCTACACTCTGACTTTCCGATTAAACAGTTCCGACTTTTACACAAATTCCAATGAATATCTAGGCAAACTCATAAGTAAGTAAGTCGAATTTTCAACAAAATATGTATTTATCTGGTAGCTGGCTAACTAAAATATAACAAGTTGAAGCGTGTTTCTATTATTTCTCTAAATAAAAAAAATATTTTTAATTTGTTGATGATATATAAAATCTTGGTAATTTGCAGTTTTAGTTTAGTCCAATAGAAAGGGTAGTTGTGTGTGAATTTCTTTGCCTGGAGCTATTATCAAGTAAGCTTTTCAGAACTTATATTATTCCTCGAATTTACTTTTTAAAGCAATTCAGCGATTACAGAGTGAGCAAGAAGAACTGGACCAAACTCCTGGTGTGTAATATAGATACGAAAATATCTAATGTAAAAAATTCTACATCGATTTTAATTTGTTTTTAAGTGAGAGAGTAATTCACAATTTTTATCGAGGGCTGCACTTGTCTTCAGTTTTTTGCAAAATCAGATATGCAATATCCGATATTGAAAACATTTAATTGGTCTTTTGTTTTCATAATCTGTCAGTTTAGTATGATACTCGGCAAACGGTTATTGTCATACTTGTGATCAAAGTACGCCAAAAGTGCCAAACGGTTATTCAAATTATGGTATTTGCGTGCAATTTTGTATCTTGTTTGTATTTCTTATTATGCTATAACTTGAAAACAAATAAAAATTGAACTAAAGCGAATAAGTTACATTATTTTCGTGTGTATAATACACATGTTGGTCCGTTCTTCCCGACTCACCCAATATGATAGTAAATATGACGGAACTACCTAGAAAAAAACACATTTATACTCAGCTTATTTCTACACACTAGATGTCAGTATTGGAGCGAAATGTTATTATATAGATAGATGCAAGCGTACTCATAACAAGTAACTCGGCTCTTCATTTTGCAAGTTGCGTAATGTCATTTAGATTTTKCCCGTTTCTGTTTCATATTTAAAAAGCAAAAGGTCTTAATTGTAAATTAAACGGATACCACATGTTGCAGTATGTAATTCCAATCATTTGTGTTCAAATATTGTCTTTTATACATATAAAGTATGTACGTTAATAATTATATAAACGATAATAATTATTCTATTATTTATTTTTTTAAATAATGGAGAATATGTTGTAAGTATTTATCTTCTATACTACTGCAAATACTAAGACTCAAATAATGCAATATGAAACTATACCTATTTAACTACACTGTAAGTATAATATATTACAGAGTAGGGACTTCAATTTGTTAGGTGGTTCGTCCACAAAAGGAATACACTAATTTATATGAGCGGCTGTACCAAAGTGAAAGAGCCTTCATATACATGCAATTCTGATCTTGAAGCACAGTAAACATATATTTTTTTCTTATTTTCATGCATATATTCTGCACCCACTGAAGACGTTTCTTAATTAGATATACGAAAAAGCAATACACACAACAGGAGTCATTGTGAAAGTAATCCAATAGGCAAACTAATCTTAATTTTATCCTTTCATCAAGCAAACATCGAGGGAAACATGTTTAAGTATAAATGTGCTTCATTTTCATAATTGAGAGTTAAAATGTGTGATTCACATGTGCACATAAAGATAAAGAGGTATCTATAATAATTTTAAGTTTGATTTGTCAATTGAATTAGGAAATTGTGCATAGATATCTGAAAGTTGTATCTCACAAAAGCGATTTTTATCTCAGAATCAAAACATAGAAGTTCGTATTGGAAGCATTCGATTGCGCTTTGTAGATTATTTCTAAGCTGCGTCGAGTTTTTAAATTTGTATACGGTTTACGTATAAATGCTCATTACTTGATATAAGTTGTGGCTAGTCAAATATATTATACAACGCGAACAAAATGAGTCCCAGTATGATCCCCTTTGAAAAATTGAAGCCAGTGAGGCAGTTTATAAGCTACGAGATTTCAGTGATATCAACAAAGCCCAAGCAAAGCAACTTTGCCACTGGAAGATAAAAATTGATCAGCAAGACCAGCACATATAACGTAGATGTATCCAGACCAGCAGTAGAATCCTGCAATACATTCGTAAGTGTTTTTGGGGTTGAGTGGTCTTTGTAGCTAAACTCGGACTGATAAACAGGCATAAGATTAGATTTTTGAAGGTAATTATTTATTATTTAGTGTTAGTTAGGTTTATACTATCATGTGAATGATATTGAGGTTGATAATTTCTAAAGACTATTAATGTATCATCATTTGTGATCATTACCAGTAGGACGATTGCAATAACATCTCAATATATTGGGTTAGTAATACAAAAATAATCATGAAATTTACATTATGCAATTTATAATTAATATCAAATCGACGATTTATTTGAAAACTTATATACTCCTTTGTATACTTTCAACACGGTCTAATCAAGTAACCTATAATAATTAAAGTTCCTTCCAGCTTGGCTGTTCGCGTTTTTCTGAAATAAATACAACAAAATTTATATACCTACTGACAAAAACTAGCGCATCATACAAAATAATTCCATGCATTAGTGCGGGTACTGTTCATCGCATATTTATTGTAGGTAAGTACCTACTAAACAATTTATTTGTTAGTTGTTACTAAGTTGGTGACATTTGCTGTTAATTACGTCATAAATCGCTGCTTGAGGTCAGGTTAGTTGTTTCCGGGTTTCACTTATGCAAAGTAAGTAAAAAATTTTATTTTACTTAATATATTTTAGTTAATAAATTGATGTTGACGCCGGCCATTCAAAGCATTCTGTCAGCTTATTGAAATTATAAATTAAGCAGAAAGTTGTACTGTTTCGATTGCGACTGTTAGATATGTTTGGGTAAATAAAAGTAAGCGTCCGAAAATAACATTAGGGAAGTATGTGTTTATCTCTACACATTCAGCGCCAAGTTTATTCTGTGGTTTATCTCATTTTAGTTTGGTGTGTTGTGATGTAACTTTATCAACGAAGATATGGGCAAGATTAATTAATTGTAATTCGAAGAAAACCATGATTATTTACTTTTTGTATTAAAATATTAAAAACTGCAACATCCAACTTCTGTGTATTAAAAAAAATTATGGTTACAACATTTTCAGATTAAAAATCCTCTTTAAGGTTTCTTAATACCTTGCTAATTTTAAACCTCTAGATTTTTATTACAATGCTAAGTTAAACTGCTTAGAAGCATTAATTATGACATAAGTACTTTTATAGTAATCTAATTTTTGACCTTCATTTTGGAATGTAATAGCAACTACTATCCATCACGCAAATTCGCCCGTTAACTATTCTGTTTTCTTTTTTGGAAGTCAGGTTAGATGTTTGTGTTCGAAGTTGTCAAATATTCTCTCTAGCTTTCTCTTAATACCTATTTTTATTCTTAATAAAATACAGTTTGACATTGTCGTTCTTAATAGGTATGTAAATTTTTGGTCGGTATGTTAATTTAAAAATTAAATTTAAATCTACTTTATACACAATAAAACATAATTTAAAAAGTAATTTTATATGAACTCGTCTCATAAGATATCTCAGTGATAGCGCCTAGCAAAATTTAATACATTATTAAATCGAAACGTCCAGGAACTATTACAATTAACAAGTGGATCAAAATCGAAGTCTCCGCTCCATGTGGTCATAATGTTTAAACCAAATAAATAAGTCTCAATTCTCAAGCTGTTAAATAACAGCAGTATCCCGTTAAATTCAAAATATACAGGATAATCGATTGACATGCTACCGGCTACTGTTTGCAATAAAACAACAGGAGATAAAGATAAAACCAGCCATAAAAACGCAGTAAAACCTCCTTTGACCAAACACAACCCTTATTGCCCAATATAAAGAGGCTGGCAATTTAAAAGGAATGAATGAATAGGATACTCGTTTCAATAAGTGGTAAAAAGGCTGTAAAATTTGATTTTAGTGGTACTAGAAAGATCGTAAATGTCACCTACGGACCTGCGACCAAAGCAAAGTTATTACCTCCTGAGTTTATAAAACCTTTTGACGCGTCCCAGAACGAAGTGTGCCAGCACAATAAATTATTTTATGACCGGAATGACGAGATTTGAAGCATAATAATTGCTGTTTTACGTCATTCATTGTGGTTGTATCAAATTTTGGGCTTATTTTCTGTAACCTACCATTTTGAGTTTCAGATACGTTTCTAATATTGAATAGAGATTACAAGTTCAATTGTTTTAGGATCGAACCTTTTTACCTGAATCTGCATCTACTGAAGCACATTGGCTTGCACTTTAGCGTTTCTCCGATAGGAAGCGCCACCGTACTATGGGCAGATTTCACAGGGGTGTAACAGAGATGGACTCATGTAGTGGGGGAAACAGATTGTTAACTTGGAGAAGTTAGGGGTTATAGTCTGCTTGCGCAATGCCTCTAGTGGGCGCCAAAGCTGCGACGAATTCAATTGCCATTGGTGCTTATAAAGGCCCCTTCCATTATAAAAACTTGTCTGTCTCTTTCTTGCGTGTCTTCTTCTGGCACTCGTAGGTATCTTTAAGAATTGAAATTGTAAGCAATTTGAAAATAAATACGTAGGAAATATTGAAAAATAAGTAATTTAGATAGATATGAAAATATATTTTTTGTAGTTTTATCGTATTTTAGCTAAAAATAGTAGGTGTTGGTAACTACCGTTGTGTTGTTTGGTAATGACGTTTTTTCTGAAATTAGTGATTTTCAGAATACTGAAAATCGCAGTAGATTTGCGTCAAATAAAACAGGTAGCAAGTCGTAAAATGCTTAATGATCTGACTATTGTTGCCGCGTGCACGATTTTGTGGTGGGGTAGGAAAAAGTGTTGGAAGTAAGAACGCGCGATGTGCGAGCGGGAACGCGAATGGGGCCGGGATGTGTGGGCCGGAGCAAGCAGACTCCGGAGCTCTAGTGGGTTCCGATCCGCGATCTGGTTAGCAAGCGTGTACATTCCGGGTTAGGCAACCGCGCGGTGCGCTCGCGAGTATACATACAACCCACGGTTTTATTACTCTCGTAATTGCTATTACGTCGTAACCATAAACATTTTATTTCCTTTTAAACAAGCCGCCACCTCCACTCCTGATAAAATTGGCCATTAAGTTTTATTGAATTACCATGCATCATTACGCACTGTTTTTTAATTTTACATGAAGTGACTGAGAATCCAGGTTTTTGTGATTACTGGACCAAGTGACATGTCAAGTGATTAAGTGACTTGTTTCCTAGTCAGAGACAACTTACCTCTTGAAAAACTCGTGCTGTTATCCTGCCAATCAACCTTCACTATGAACTCCTATTTCGAACAAAGTGGTTTTTACGGAAGCCATCACCATCAAAGCGCCGGTTCCGTAACAGGGGCGCATCATCATGACCAAACTGCAGCAGCCGCCGCTGCTTATAGGTCCTTCCCCTTGAGCTTAGGAATGTCCCCGTATGCTTCCAGTCAKCACCACCACCATCMTTCCTTACACCAAGCTCGTCCACCTCAGGATTCTCCATACGATGCTTCAGTAGCTGCTGCGTGTAAACTGTACTCGTCAACGGAAAGCCAACAAAATTCTGTAAATTATAGTTCCACAAATTCAAAACCCGATTGTTCTAAAGGAAATGCCGACCAGAATGGATATGCGTCGGTGGTAGCGGCGGCGGCGGTCAAAGATGTTTGGCAAGCAACATCCGGTGGCGGCGCAAACATTTCTAATAGTTTAGGGGGTCCCGTGAGACCGGCAGCCTGCACGCCAGATTCCAGAGTGGGATACGGCACTTCGGTCGGGTTGGTCGGTGGAGATCCCGCTGCGAGTCCTGGGGCGGCAGGAAGTGGCCGCACGTCGAGCGCACTGTCGTCCTGGAACAACCCGTGTTCGCTCAATTCCTCTTCCACCCAACCTGTCGGCACACAAATCCATCAACAGACGAGCCATACGTTTTACCCCTGGATGGCAATTGCAGGTAAGTCACATTTTCTTATTGCGGCACCTGTAATATTAAAACACACATAATGATCGTTACGACTGTAATGGAAAGCCGGTATCAGATCAGACAGGTCCAGTTGTTATGTGAATGCTAAACTTCATAACCCGGGTTAGAGTCAAGTGCGTGTAAAATCAGGGTTGAATGTTCCTGATTATCTCTATCGCACCGCCGAATGTGGCAATAAGCTGCTCTCGCTCCCGCAAACATTTTCTCCTGTGCCGATCTTTGTCGGGGCCACGAGGGGCGATCAGCTGTTCACTAGCCTATTTCGACCGGCTCATTGTCTAGACACGGACCAAAATTAGTGTCATGTCTAACATAAACGGCACCGAATTTTTATAAGGCATTGATGTGTTATTCTTACGCGGGTGCATTGTTCGCCATAAATCCTCATTACAAGCACGCTAAGTGTTTTAACCGTACACACAGAATCTTTACGCCTCTGTTTTGTATTTTCCGCATACTTTCCAGATAGATGTAAAATGCGCCCTAACGGACGTCCATTAAAACATCTAAGGGGTCGGTTAATGTGCTGTTTATTATGAAAGAATGAAATATCACCGCAACATAGGCTTAATGAGATGCTTACACATTAACCTGATATTAATGGGATGTCTGTGTTTGATAACATTTACTTTTACTGCAATCTAAAAGATCTATGTTTTCAAAGACGCGGTTTGAGCGTAATAGCTGCGTTTTTCACGGACTGCTGGATGGTTAAATTGGTTCTCTATACTGCTTTGCAACGGCCTTTTTTGATTTATGATGGACTTGCGACACTATAAGTCATAAGAATCATAAAACTCGCAATTGATAATTTGCCTGCAAATTGTTTAGGCTTGGTGTAGATGCCCGAGTTCCTTCCTCGTTTTGTGCCGGACCCAGTCCGGATGAGCGATGATGAATTATTACTGTGGACCAGTGAAGTTGTACTTGAGATGAATTCTCCTTCCTCCTGTATGGTCCTTACTAAAAACATTGGATTTAATATTATGTGTGGTGTCTGTAGTATCTACAAAGAGAAGTGCCCATAGAATTTTTCATTCATCACTAACAATTGAGTTTTGTTGCATGTATCTGCGGACTATATTATTAATGAAACATATTTCCTATTTTCATATTTGAATTAATGTTATCATGTGTTGACAATTCGCACTCTACTGCTTATGTTTTAAATATTTCGGCGCCACCTAACCCTTACATTAAATTCGTGAGCATTTAATTCCCGTTCTGAAAGGGGAAAACGTCAAGATTTGTCATATACCAACAAAATTAATGTTTTAGGAACGCATAAGTAATGATTTATGAGTTGTAAAATAGGCACGCAAACGAATATAATAAGTATTATTTAGTTTGTTCGAGAATGACAGTTGCGTATGCTAATATCTGCTGATGGCAAGAGCTCAACATTGCGTGCCCCGAAAACAAAAACAAAACCATGTAAATTTTCTCCAAAAGATGCTGTCAGACGTATATGTCCCGAGAGGTTGGGAATTAATTTGCATTATCCAACTTTTCCGTGGTATAATGTAGCGCCATAAACATGTCACCTACTGAGTTAAGATCGCGACAAATTTGTCGAACGGGATCTAACTTTATACAGTATCATCATATTATTTTCACTTCCTTACATTTGATAACTTGCAGTTTTGAAATTAGGCGCAAGACTAATTTATGCAAACTTATAAATCAATTCATGTCTGCTATAATGCGGCACTAAATATAGTGGGTTATATTGGACTCCCTGTTCCAGTAATTCATTTCCTTGAAGTATGTTTTCATGACACCAAGAATTGTAACTTGATAAAATCTTGACCGCATATCGTCAGAAATAGGTATCTCCTGCGCCGTATTACGTCTAATAAAATTTCATCTCTKCCTCCTTATTATAATAGATAACTTTTTTGGGGTTTTCACCTTGCAGTAACTTTTCTGGATTCAAAATATTATTCTACAAAAKTAATACACGTTCGGTAAAACTGTATTTAGAGAKTTAGACGCGCATTTCCGCTTTTGCTGTAGGCATTTGTTCCTAAAATTCACTGCTGCTATCAAAATCATATACCTGTACATAATATTATGGTTAGCCAAAAATTAAAATTACGATACGAAATCGTGTTAAATCCTACAAGGACGGAACCTGAAAGGGTGCGCAGGGAGCATCGTAAATTTTTAACTTCTCCAATTATCATTAACAAATCGGGACTAGATTGTTTTTATTTTAATATGACGGTAGCGTGTTAATAATGGAAGGTGGCAGCTTTAAAAAATACAGGACATCATTAACTACATATAGCTATATGTTACATGAACTTTTGCCTTTTTTGCGAAAATTTTGTTGATGTTAGCGGCTTACGTGATTAATGCAGTATTAAATATTCAAATACTATAATCTTTTTTTAAGTTATACGTTTTAATCAGAACCCTTTGTTATTTTGCAATTTAGACATACCTTGGAGAAACAGAACCAGACTTAAAGACAAAAATTTACAAATTTTTTTAACTACCGGGCGAATCTTTAAATTTCACTTGTTTTCATTGAAACTTTCCCATAAGTAGTTAAGCAATCAGCACTGTTCTGTACAGAGATACCTAATTTAGTAAGTTAGGTACCTTTTTATAGTTCTGGTACTAATAAACCAAGAGTGTTCCAATTTTATTTAGATTATTATTATTTATTTAGATAGACATTTAATTTTATTTATTTATTATTACGAAGTATGCCTTTTTATAGTGTTTGAGCTAGGGCATTAAAATGATACACAACCGTATAACAACTTAACTACAAAATTGTAGGTATGTGGCAATAACCTCACACCACTGTGTTTAGTAGAGTACTTGTTATTGTATCAAAATATGTGTAAATATTGAGATGTGTCTTTAGTAGCGTTTAGCGTTAACCTACCTGAAAATTCAAAGTGTTTCACTTTTAAAGAAATTTGGTACCCAGGTTCGCTCTTTTTAGGAAATAACTTGCTGTAAATAACGTAATTTTTGCATTTTCTTTCGCCAACTTATTAAAAAAAACGAAATTTTTGAATTATTTAATACACCTAGCCCAGAACACTGTTTGACACCATCAACGATCAGTCTTGACAGCTATTATCCCTATTACTTTAATTCATCAGAGCGGCAGCACCTTCGCTTTAGGTCGCGAATTACCAAGCGTCACAACAAAGCGTGCGCAGCTAAAGTCACTAGGTAGATAAAGTACCGCAATTGTCCGCCATTTTAGTACAACATAGCACTGAATGTTTATGTAGAAGACGGGATCAAACCTATTTGGTTTCATCCGCCATTTTAGTGCAAAAATGTGGACAATGAATTGCGGTACTTTATTTATCTGGTGACTTTATGCGCAGCTTGGCGCGAAATCACAGCCATCGCGATTTTCAAGCGCAAGGGTGTAGTTTCTGGAATTATCACGTTGGTTGGATGCGTGGATTAGTAGGTACCTTCTTTGAGCAATAATTTTATTATTATGCATATAATCTTTCACGATTCGTGTAGTGTGGGTTTTTATGGATGCGATGGTTGCGCCCTCCATTAGCCAACGACAGAAATTTGGATAGAGTTATTTACAAAATAGATGGTGATGCCATCTGTCAGTAATAAACTTTACACAATGCCACTTAGCTGCCTTAACGGCATTTTACTAGATAAAGTTATTTATTTAGTGAAGTTTTCCACGAAATCTAAGCGCCATCCGTTCCCCGCGAAATAAAATATTGAAGGCTAAAGTTTTACCCTCGGTTTTACCTTAATAATATACATACAGTACCCGTTATGAAATATGTACCTATCAAGCTTTCTAGGTTTACAGTAACGGAAATTTTCAAAGGAGAATTAAGTGAGGAAGTAGAATGAATTTTAAATCCTGGTAAATAGTTGTTTGCCTGAAAGAGAATGAAATTTAAGGATATAGTGTTGGAAGATAAAATTTAATAGGTACTCAAGTAAGCTCAGAATATGAATTAGAAATCTAAATTAAAACCACGCTTTTAAAACGGACCCTGACGTCATATGCCGAACGGGTCCGCGGACAGTGCGGATCTTAGTTGCAGATTATCCCGTTACTACAAAAGACGATGCTTTCCATTATTGACATTTGTTGATGACTGACATTGGAGAAACGCAAAATGTGTTAGTTAGCAACGGTATTATCACACCTAAGATCCGCACCGTGCGCGGATCCGTCCGGCATGTGACGTCAGAGTATGTTTTAGGGATGTGGCATTAATGTAAATTTCTGATTCATATTTTAATAACTATAAGTAAAAAAAGATAGTATTTGTTCACTTTAGCATCCCTTATCTCAAAAATGATTAATATTTTGTACATCTACCTATTATAGTACAGTTATTTAGATTGGCTCTATCTGTTCCATAATTACAAAATATTAAAATTGTATAACAACCTGTATTGCGTTTTAATTGATTTAATTCAATAATCTTCTGCATTGCCTTTTATAATAATTGTAGATAATATATTGTTATTAGCTAATATAGTGAGGGAAATTATTAGAGATTTGGAATGCCATATATAAATAAACCACTCATTTTCGTCAAACGAGTTCGTTTTACTTTGTAGCTGCGCCTAACAAGCTTATCAAATCGTGGCAAAGTTAGAAGTCATCTGTTTTAAATTATCTCAATCATAGGTTCTCAAGTGGGATCAAAAAGGGGCTAATAAAATTACACCGGCAATGGAACAAGTAATATAATACAGCAATTACCCCGCCTTTATTACATCTCACAATGGTTAAGACGTGCTTGTGGATTATACGACTACCAAGTGTCGGTAGAATACAGGTGTGTTTGAAGTACAATTGCTTGATGTAGTTGTTAGTCTGCGCGAAGCTGTGTTTTGATGAACATAAATTCATGGCTAGTACAAAATATGGTCATTCATACTATTACAGTAAGCGGCAATTATTTAGTACGTACTAAAGGAGCATATACTTTACTTTAAAATATAAGAACATTGTTCTAGTACCTAGCACAGTATTTAACTGGTAAACCTAATATTTTCGTGTTTTATTTATTTATAAATTATTATAATGGCGGACTCGTTATTTTATAATTATTGGAATAAGTATATAAGACTTACGCTTTTGGGGTACAGGTATTTTGTTCATAATTTATCTTTCTTGTTATTATACGTGAACCATGAGGTTTCAGAACTAACCTTATTGCGATTTTATTAACAATACAATTAACGTAAAATGTAGGTGATCCTTTGTTATTTTTCGTTTTACTCGTATGCTCACACTGAAGCAGCATGTGAAATGTTACATAGCGTTCTTGGGTTTGATACCTAATTGAGCCATAAATTCCATCATCATAGCCCATCTATTATGATTTATGTGGTGTAATATGAATTTATAACTGAACAGATAATAAAATCTGTCGTTGAATTTAAGTGGTGATTTTGCTGCTGCTTAATTGTTGGGGTTATTGTCCTTTTCTACCTGTAAAATAGGAGCTAGCGGAAACAAAATCATTATATTTGCACGTAAATAAAGACATTAAGCCCTGATGCTTTCTGGCTTTCAAACTGTTAGCTTTTTTTACCAGAGAGTCATAAATTTTCGGAGTCTGCCACATCGGGTATACCTGGAGATGGCTGTGTTCTTGTAACGGCGGTCCAGTGCGGCCCGTTTATTTAATAGGAAAATATTTTAGACCAGTGGCTTCAGAGTTTAGCATCCGCATTGACGTCTTTTCCCAATAAATTCCACTAAGCATTCGCGGGTTCACCGTCCTGCGTGTAGATTTTCGTGTGGAACGGAACATAGGCTAAGCGGTCGTAATAATAGCTCCCAATTGCCAGTAGACCCTGGTATTACAAAAGCGGGTTTTTAATGGCGACCCTGAATAAGACCTATATTTACAGGGGGAGCAAGCAGGGCATTGCTGTCGGATGGCGTTAGTTTGGTTTTGTTGCTTCAGTCGTCAGCACACGATTTCTGCTTCTCATTTTTTGATAATTTTGTGCATAATTTTTGATGTAAATTTCGAGTATATCAGTTGGTGTGAAGTGAATGCTTAATACTAGTGCTTGAACAGGTTTCGGAAAGCTGGAATGTGATAAGGCTCCGCAGTTGAAGTGCTATACAGTGAACCCTATAATCTTTCCGTTAATAATTAATTTTACCCGTCGGTAATACCTAACAGCTGTTTACGGAGCGCGTACCAGCAATAATCGACAATATTGTTGCCTACAACGATTAGCCAAATAGAGAATGGTGTACTTCGAATATTAATCGATATAATTGGTTTTACTTATTTCTATTGCGCTTGTTGGCCATATTTGTGACAAGCTTATAGTTATTGCTGCCATTTTTCAGTCGGTTTAGTAGCTGTAATTCTCCGTTTACAAATCGCACATTGTGCCTAAAAAGAACATTTGCCCACGGAGTGAATAAAATAAGTTATCATTTTGTTACAGCACGACAACTAACAGCTATAAATCAAACGAGCCTTAAAGGAAACGCTCAGAATGTCTTGCTACAAGATGTATTACACTTATCTCAAGAGCTTAAATTCCGTGCTTCCCGAGTTTCAGGGGTTAGTCCGTTTTGCTCTACTGTACGAGTTATGTACTAAAAATTGCCACGTGAACTATGTACACGGCGAAAGTGAGCTGGAATTTATAATATAGCTAATAACGAGTTCGTGCCTAACTTAAATTCAGGGCCGCTGCTAATAGTCATTACAAGTGAGGCATGGCGCCATTTCATTTATACAAACATCCCGCGTTTAACCAGATATTGCAATTTTTCATCCTGCTGCTTGTTCTTGCATTATTGGCTTGACATTCGCGCAACAGTTTCGTAGTAGCTTTTTATTAAATTTAAAGAAAAAGTGTGGTAGTTAAAACATGTAACAAGAATTTTTTGCGTAGCTTTCTCTGGTGCATACATACGTGAATATTTAAAATTCTACATTACCACAGATATGTCTCAATACAAGGCGTGCTATATCCTTCCCCTTTATACATTCCTACTTGAATATAATGTGGGGTTTTAAATAAAATAACACCGAGGTAATAAGATGTTGCAAGATTAGAATACAATAGATACGTGTTACATATCGACAGGATTGTAGGTATCGATACCTACATCTTGCTTAGTCACGTCCATTATTAATATACAATATTTTAATTAAAGGAAGCGTACGGGTTGAATAATTTTTTCTACGTTGTTAAAAATGCAATAGTGGAAATTCAAATCAGCAGTAATTTGCATTATCCCTTTTAGCAATTTGAAAGAATAATAGTATTATAGTACGTATTCAGAAATATGTTTACGGATATTTACAAAATCTTCCACAATTAAGTATAAACGTACCTAATCAAATAAAATATATTTTTTAGATGGAAATTTTAGATTAACAAAGTGATTTCAATACATTAAAGAAATTAATGTTCTTTCACTACTAACATGATTTGGTTTTCGTCGTTTTTCACTTTACTGGTAGCAATTTTTTGTATCTAATGTTTGTCTAAAGTAATTACTAGCCACCGATAAAGCACAGCTCTAATTTTGAAATCGTAGAGAAAAATGACTCAATTACCGGCACATCTGCCGCAAATAGCGAACGAAAAGTACTTTTACGTAATGACTAACTTTAATTTTATTAAACAAAAAAATATGCCTTTAATTATAAGTCTCATCAAGTAATTGTGCCACGTATTTCATTTTATTCTAATTATCGTTTAACCCAAATAGTATTTTGTTAAAAAAATGAATTTTCATAGTAAACGTGTAATAAATATTTCTTATAACGGGTCGGATTTGCTCCTACTTGAAATTAAAAAAAAAGAGATTGGGCGATTACGATAAATGGTAAACTATTGATGCTGTTATCCATACTGTACTAGATAAGACCGGATCTAAACTGTAAATATATTTTGGGTACGAGGTAGGAAATCGCAGCATGTAAAATGGTAGAAGTAAAAATTTCTTATTTTATGTAGTAAAAAACTAAAAAACCCCTTGCTTAAAGGTAGTGCTCATTTTGTTCAACACGTGCAACGCTGCTGCCGGCCGTTCGCAAAGTATATCCGATAAATCAAGAGTAAAACCCTATAGACTAAAAGTTAAATGTCAGTAATTGCTGAAAACTATCGATAGTTCGATAGTTACAATTTTAAATACACAGTGGATAATATTGATAGTAACCATGGCTACTTCTACAGTACACGGTCTACACATCGTATCTTGAAAACGTTGATTTTTAGGGTATACATACACTTGTGTCGTACAAGATGAAGTTTACACCAAAATTATACAAGCAATGAATATATTTTGTTTTGGTTTTAGTGTTTGTAAGTGACTCTTATATATATTTTTATCTTTTTTTTAAATAAAATTACGGAGCTGGTAAGGACCACACAACTGTAAAAAAATTAATTACTCGTCAAAAATATTATTTATTTAGATGGTTTCGCGTAATTTGTTGTAGTGTTACTACCTAAACCATATTTATTTATTTGCTAAATTGAATGTTTCATATAACTAACGTTCACAAGTTAACTTGAAGAAGATACATTTTACGCTCTAATTAATCTATTCAGATAATTTATTTTTTATTTTTGTGCAATTAAATACTCGTACGTGGTCAGCACCACCACTAAAATAGGCTTTCGAAAACTTAAATGTGGTTATTTGGTGTCATCAGAAATTTAACTTTTTTAACGTATTTATTTTATTAAGGTGTTTAAATGAAATTTAGATACATATTTAGAAAATAAAACAGATAAATATTATAAACATATTTATCAAATGCAAATATTTACAAAAAATTGTGTGCAGGGTGGCCCCTTTTACGTAGCATTTATTTAATAGTTTTTTTTTTAAACCAAATGTTTATATCGACGTAGGTGAGTTGAGGTTTCAGTACCATCTTTGTGTAAGTTTAAAGGAATTGCTTTTATACTTGTTGGTAACATTAAATTTGAAAAACTGTTACAGCAGTGCGGCCGTGTCCAAAATTATTTTTTGGGCCTATAATTCCAATTTACATATACCTATTCAGTCGCAATTGAGACTAAACGATAAGAAATTTGATTTTAGGTAATTTAACTTTTGATACCAACGTCTTATGAATTTTATACCTATATTAAATAGTATAGGCAGGTAAAAGCTCCGAGCATTAAGAAAAAAAAATATTTTACACAACACATTTTAGATCAAAGTGATATTTTCCACGAAACTGTGACAGTTTAATGAATAATTAAATATTTTAGTCAAATATTTAATTTTAGCCAGGACTACATACTAAATGTTTGTATGGTACTAAATCCCCATAATTTCGCCACTGGCCTGGACTTGGTGCTTGACATTCTCACTTTATATGGGGGTCTAAAAGTTAGTGCTGTTGCTATCTACCAACGTTAGTCTAAAATGTTTGGCTATAAAATAAGTTTTTCTGATGACCGTTTAAAGTCCTGCTAACCCCACCCTGTATAAGTTAGCTTTTATTGAATATATTATGAACGACCCCATCCATTATTTTAACTGCCCAATAAAGTAAACTTTTGATTCAACCAACACATTTTCGTTTCTACATGAAGTGCTGTACCTAAGATGCCGTTCTATTTGAATATTAATTCGAAAAAATTGTCCTGCTGTATATTTAAGGACAGAGGATCCACGTTTTTGTTGTGGCAAGCGGCTAATTTTGCTACTCCCTTCTACTGATATAAATTGAAACAAATTTTGCAACATCCAAATTTTAAACTAAAGTAACTACAATTATTCTGAACTATCCAGATTTATTACAGTATTACATATTACTATAAATTTCTAAAAGATAGTGCTTATGTTCTCTGTTTCTCCTTCCTAGTTTAAATAGTATCTAATAAATCACTTTTAGGATTCTGGGCCAACAGTCTTAAAATAAACTTACGTGTCGTGTATTAATACTATATAGGGCCGTGTTCATCGATGCGTTCGTAACACAGGGCTCGGTCATGGACCATCCGATATCATCTGTTTTTATTACTTTTGTCGCACAACCGCACGGCACTTCGTGGAGTGTTTTCATTTTGCTGGATACGAATATCGKTTACGTTCTGGGGGTTAGGCCAGCTGGACATGGCAAAGGGAGGCAAGAGGAGGGTGCTCCATTACAGTGCTCGCCGACAGGCCATACATCAACCCAGTCAGCTTGCACTAGGATGCGCCCTATCGTTCTCTCAGTTGGACCTAGTAGATTTCTGGGCAACCGGCGACACCGTCGTCGCATCTAAATCTGCAAATATAAACAGCCAGCAAATTGGCCAAATACAAATTCCACCGTTGTTTACAAGCGCAATCGATGATGATAACGGGTACGGTGACGTTTTTGCATGTTCGCGAAACGTGCGGTGCGTCTGTCTGGGGCCGCTTAAAATGCATTTATGCACATCCGGAACAGGTCTCTTCCGAATAAACTCAGGTTTGATACATGAAGGTTTGTTTCCGTCACGTTGACTAAAACTCCTGGTATCCTGGAGTTGCACAACAACTGTGGGAAATAGCGAAGGTCAGCTGTTACTAATATATTCCATTTGCTGCAAAATTTTACTTAAAAGTGCCACTCATTCATTTTTGCTTGTCGGTATAATTAACTAATTTCCATCTGTAACAAAAGAAAATATTACTCTCCTTATAGGTTTCCATAATCGGTTAGATAAAAAGTAGAAGCAATAGTTTGCAATTTCCCGTTTTAGTTCATTGCTGTCTTATATTCCATTAAAGATAATAAACAAATTTTGGTTTTAACAAAAAAAACAAATAGGTAATGCAGTTTGCCTCGGGAAGAAGTAAAAATACTAGTGTCAATTATTCCCAGCAAAACTGAGCTGTAAACAAAATATAAAATCTTGAGTATTTAAATATTTGTTCAAAATTAAAGAGATGCTATATGAGACTGTAATTTCTCAGCTCAATTTTAAGTTAGTTAAGAAAAAATTGTTTTAATCTGTCGTGATAATGACATGACGCATGATTTGCTACCTATACTTAATATTGTTAATAAGTCATTATGCAAATGTATTGACAATTAAGAAGTCTTCGTGTGATGTACAACTTTACTCAATGCGTCGTGTCAGCACATGTCAGCTTTATAATTATTAACTGGTACTTAAAATATATATGGGCACTAAGAATGACAAAAAATATTGATGTAGGTGTTTAAATGGAGGAGCACTTGTGCACGGACAAAAATTATTACATCGGTTAATTTTCGCCGAATACAGCAACCGAATATTTAATAAAGCTTTGATTCGTTCATTTTATTAACTTAATTTATGATGTTTCATAAACCGTATTCATATCTGCTCCTCCTTTCTTTCCAGGGTCTGTACTTTATTTTCACCTACTTCCTGTACAATATTTGGAGGACATTGTTTAGTAAAATAGAATTTTTAAAGGATAATAAGACATAATATTTAGTCACATTGCCGTGCTATAATTATGTTTCCTTGTGTCAGTAACATTATTAGTGTAATTATAATCTTATAAATAAATCTTCGACCGTTAAAAGTGAAAAACTGTCTTTAATAGTCATTGTGTCCGATAAATAATACTAAAAATTGTTGCAAGAATTAAAGGAATTAGTCACGCGCTAGCCACCCAGATAGTTGGTACATTTTATTTTTGTAAACATTTTTATTTTACTGTGTCTATTAAAATTATTATTTCTACTCCGTGAGCTCATTTAGAAGAACAGGAGTTTTCGATTGTGACTTTTTTAAGGAAAAGAAATTACATTGTCAATATTGAATTTCATTTTCATGAAATAAGGTTGTCGGTGTTAGCATTCCATAAAACAAATATTATTAAGGAGCAGGCAAAAAAATACGAATTCGAGCAAGTATTGTACAATATGTGCCCGGATTGAGCTTACAAAAGGAATTTTTACCTTTGATTTTACTTCAAAACTGCAAAAGGAAAAATATTTTTACTTGTCGTGAAACCAAAAGGTTTATAATTAAAACTTCATTATTTTGGCTCATTGATGTTATGGTATCTTTTATTCGACATTTTAATACTTTAAAATTAGTCAGGGTGTCCCTTTGCTTTAAACGTCCCCACAAATAAAATAAATCCAAAATTGTTAAATCGGAACTTCAGACAAGGCACAATACTGAACTATTTCTTGCAATCCACTGATCTCAAAAGACGCTTAGTAATAATGCGAAAATAATGGGAAGGACAAGCAAAAAAAAGTTTGTACAGCGGTAATTAAGTTCTAAATCATCAAATCAATTTTTAAGAAAATTTTCTAACACATCTAAATATGTGTGCTGATTAAATTTGTCGTGAAAATAAATATGACCTATTATTCTATGATTACTAGCGGCACATCATAAATCCCTTCAATATCTTATACGGAAGGCAACTGTCCCGTTGCTAGAAAATATCACATATCGTATCGGAGAACATTATCCTGCGACAAAAGTTTTGTTTTCTCAGTATTTCATTTCCAATCCAGACGTAAATGTAATCGTTTTGCATCATCATATAATTCCAATATATAATTAAATTTACCTTTATTAATAAATTTGTACGCAAAAATCCGTTTTCTAGATATAGTTATGTAAGCTTGCAATTTTTTATTTTGCCGGTTCAAAATTGAATCAATTTCTATACTTATATGTGTATAGCTCAAACATTTTGATAAATTTGAAATATAGGTATTGGAAAATTACGAATTAAGCCATTATTTGTAAATATATAGTAGTTTTTTATCTTTACTGGGACGAAATATACCTTCTTCAGTATTACCTATAAGTAACTCATCCCATATTAACTTATACACCGGATATMAAGTTGMWTTAATTATGGTAAGCTGCTTTCGTGAAAATTGAATTTTAAATTACATTKGTTACAACGCGTTTAAGGATATTMAAATAATTTTTCAATTTTTGTRGAGGCTTAATGGATTTTCAGAGTTGCAAGCAACATGTTATCCGCAAATAGAATATGAAAGCTGTTTTTATTGGGAAATTCGAGGTATTAACCGAGAAATAAAACCATAAGTGGTAATTTAGGCCGCGCAAATGTGTATGGGACGAGCAATATAATCGATCAAAATTATTTAAGAACTGCAGAGCCAGTTTTTCTTATCTCGTTGGTACGCGCCTCCGGACTGCTAGCGTATAATTTCCTTTTTTACCATAAAGGAACAAACAAAAGGCTACGAGCAATTTATATACACCAGCACACCAATCTTCGTAGACGTGTAATTTTCGACATCGTGGTCGCTGAATGGTACACTGTCAGCAGAACCAAAGCTAGACTGAGCATTTTCATTAACGATGTGGTGCTCGGCGGTAATCTTTGTCAAATAGCAGTGCTCCGAGCAATGAAGTGCAGGCGCTAAGAGAATATAAAACCCTTAAACTAGCCGGTGCAACAGAAACATGCAATCAGAATCCACCTACTGTTTTAAATCAATAAATAAGCGACCTAATGCATTTTTAATAAGACGAAGTGTTATTAATATAATAGGCATATACTCGACCACCAACGACGTTGGATTATACCCGGCTATTCTATTAGGCTCAATCTGAATTCGCGATACAATCTACACGGCCGGTAAATCAAAATTTCTCACACGGCCGCCGTTTGCATCTCGTTCTTCGCAACGGGCGAAACCACCCTCCGTCTTACTTTGGTTCCGTGGTGTAACAGCGCTCCGTTCGTTTTTCACCCGCCATGCAATTCGTGTGGTACACCAAGCTGTTATTGTGGGGGTTAAATCGGAAACTATCACCGCAGTCCGGCATTTGCAATACCCTCCTCATTTTGACCGATTATTTTAGATCGCGGATAAACCTATCGCTTGTGGTTTACGAGCAACGTAGCTATTTTGATGCATTGTCTTGCTGGGGTACCTGTTTGCTGTACCTTACAACATTTATGTTGTAGGTACCACTAATGTGTTTGTATTTGTGGTTAAGACTTCGACGATTTTTTAAATAGAAAAATTTCTTCCCATAATTTATGTTAAAACGCTATCGTATTTATGCAGGATGTTGTGGTTACCCATTTCAGTTTCTATTAAAACCTTGTGTTCAACTTACCGTAAAGAGTAGCAAATCCTGTGTTTAGTATGAAGGTATATTGTCAAGCATTTAATCGTCTTTTTTATCGCAATGGTTTAGATCAAATAGTGTATTTCTATTTATTTATACATTTATTTTTTTACGAATAGTCCAAAAGAAAAACAAGATTTGTATTCGAAGTATAGATTATATTGAGTACTATTGCCACGCGTTTTTGAGATTCTTCCTTTACCCCAGGAAGAGATATGATGTGGCTGAAAACTGCACGAGTACACTAGTCTATTTTTTATTTTGCTATGGTGTCAGGGATGTAGATAACCGATTCACATTTTGGGATCAAAATTTTTATTAGGAACTGCCTTTTTCCAAAATTCAATGTGAATGGTACTCTAAAAGAAGGATTTTTTTTAAATTCTTGTTCATTGGCAATGATGTTCAACTTTTTCACCACCTATATACAATAAAATGCTTCAGATGTTGAGACGTGTGGCGTGTGGCCCTTGTTTTTTAAACTGGGGAATTTTATTAAACATACGCGATATGTATTCTTTTTTACAAAAATTGAACATTATTGCCAATGAACAAGAAGTAAAAACATCCTGTTTGCGGAGTACCCTTCACTTTGAAAAATCATAATTCGGTATGAGCTGAAAAAACAAACTACCAGCTTGTACCTATATATAAGTATTTTAGTTGAAAATTATTTATTATTAAGCTATTTTGTGACAAAAGCCACCCCAACTGAGATATAACGGAAATATGTACATTTCAGCCCCCGTTTTATATAGAAATGCGGGTTCGCGATTAAAATTTTGTTTGCAAACTGTGGACCAGTTATCAGCATCCCTAATTTCATATCAAAATAAAACTAGTATACAGTTTTTGAACCAATTCTATTCCTGGGCTATCTAAAATGTAGTGTTTTTGTGAAGACTGTTATGTTTGTAAAGTAGTACTAATATCCATCGGGTGTTCAAATGAATTTGATATGAAGATAGGTAGTTTGTAGTATTTTCTTAAGTTGGCACTAAGGACACTAAGGAATAC
Organism: Rhyzopertha dominica; assembly: GCA_025024175.1. NCBI lineage: Eukaryota > Metazoa > Arthropoda > Insecta > Coleoptera > Bostrichidae > Rhyzopertha > Rhyzopertha dominica. The sequence goes on from QCXZ01000137.1 coordinate 33,943,640, forward strand.
GGCCTTACTGCTTTGTTCAAAATTTCTGCACACTATTATATCGTCTAGTGCGGTTCAAAATACAATTAATAAAGACTCGTCCGCCAATGTGCACCAAATGGACTAAAACTAAATGTCCGATTGCAATTTGTAATTTTGCATGATCTATGAGATTATATATTAGGATGAGACATTTACACTGAAGATAGAAAATTTTATAGAAGAAGAAACAAGTTTTAAAAAAATGTATATTCATGAAGCAAATTTTCAAGGTCTTTTCAAGATCAACTTTTATTTTTTCTAAATGGAAACATGTAAATTATATAAAAGCATATAACCTTCATCTAAAACATTTTTTCTCCGCCCTACCGTTTTTTTTAAGTAATTACCTATTTTTTAAAGGAAAATGAAAACCTTAAAGCACATCAGATAGGCACTTCCTTATGAAGTTTTTAAAATAAAATAGTTGTTTTTTCGTTGCATTAAGATTGTTGTCATTTTTAAAGCTAGTTTTATAAAAAAAAATAAGTATGAGAAAAATATTTTAGATAAAAAATTAAAATTAAAAATGGGAGTACTATTGCTGCATTATTTATAATATTTATGAAAATTACATTTAATTTGAAACATTTTTTTCTCCAGAACTTTTCGTTACCTATATATTACATACTATATCGTATTATTGCATGGTTATTCTAATGATCAGGTATATAGACCAGAAAAGGTTTAGAAGTCTATGGGGATATTTTAAAAGCACAATGCAAGGAGTCTAATTAAAAATTTTGTCAACCCGCTATAAATTTAAAAAATCGAGTTACATTTGAGGCTTTAAATCAATTTTACTTGTACAATACATTCCTGGTGATTGGTGCGCTAATTCCGACTCACCATGTACACAAAATACGTCGATGGTGTATGATTGACGCGTAATTTATTTCAACTACACTATAATAGATTTTGCGAAACTTTCTTCCTCGTTGTTTGCATTATACGACATAATCTTCAGTATAAAGACGTCTTCAACAAACAAATGGTTTTAATTTACTGACCGAATGGCGGCAGCTTTCAACCCTTGTCCCTTCATGGGAGGGGGTAGCAGATGACTGTTACGTCCGTCGTTGCCAGTTTTCCATCATCACTTCATAACGACCGTCATACCGGCCGGTATCTGTGGGTATAGGAAACTAAAATAAATGGGCCTAAGGGAGGCAATTAAATTAGCATTTAGCAGTGCATCTCAATTTGAACCAGCATTTTATCAGAGAGATTCCTCCTGTCGTATACAATCACAATGCATCAGGTTTTATTGTCTTACACCCATTTGCCGCTGAGAAAACCTAAGAAAGTGCCAATTGAACGAGCAATAAAACTTCGCGACGATTGTTTCTGCGACTATATATTAACGGTGGAAGAGTTACTTTAATTCTGAAGAGGCACATTTACGGCGCTTTTCCGCAGCTTAATTGATTTCTGGTAATTAAGCCGTTTCATCGGTACAGAAACCAATTCGGCGAACTAGCCGAATCATTATATAGCTAATTATTTGTCTATTTCGGGTAGTTTCAGTTCAAAATTTAAATCTCTTATCAAAATGTTATTTCAACACCTTTTTTTCAACCTTTTCACATTCTTCCACAAAATATAATTTGTATCGTGTTAGATCTACCACTACGAATTCTGTCAAAATTAAAAATCACACAGCGAAACTTGTGTTGAGCTTCTTTGGAACATAATAATGTGCCACTCCGGTAAATGCCTTAGATATCGATGCAACAATTAGCTCATCGGAAGTTGTTCAATTAAGAGACTTTATGCTTGCAACTATTTTATATTTGGTAAAAGCTGGTCAGGCTTGCTTCCTTTTTTATACAGTCTATTGTCATGCGGATGTCTATAAGTTACCGCTGCAAAAACATACTGCGTTAAAAAAAGCTGTAAAAGCACAAAGGCTAATTGTGAAATTGACAAATTAACCAAGGTTTGTGTTTTATTATTCTTAGTTATAACCGACTGTATTATAATATTTTATAAGATGAAATTAAATTAAATTAACGTGCGAGCTACGGTCTTATAAGTTTAAGAATATTCCTAATGAACGTAACATGTCATTAGTACTATACAAAACAAAATTTCAGTGCCGTGGATAGAAGAATTATAATTATTTAACAGTTCTTAGCAGTTTATTAAAAAATGTAAATATTGTACATAAAAATTTTCAAAAACAATATTACTTATAACAAAGGAGCGTTAAAATGAAATAAGCCTAAATTTGAACACTAACTTCTTTTTAATGACGGAAATAATACATAAACAATGAACATTCAAATTTTTTAAGCCAGATGTGCAAGACGAAAGAAGTAAAACGTGCAAAAGTAGCTAAGTAAAAAGCACTTCCATTTCGCATCAATTTGCATTTTTGATTTTCCGTGATATACTGTCAAGTTCTCGCAATTGGGAGTTTGCCATATACAAAAAAAAACATTACCTGCAAAACTGTACCAAGCAATTACCTTACATAAATAAGTAGGTATAGTAACACCAACTGCCATTACTTATACGTATTTATTATGTTCATTTAATAAATGTCTAAAATCAAGGAGTATCAAAAATAGATGTGACGCATACACGCACATAATATCCAATTTTTGACCTTGCGTCACATGTGTTTTGTAATCGCACTGCGCCTTTTGCGTTTATTTGACAATTTGTTGGGTGGTCATTCAATTTAGAAACTATAAGGGCCGTAGACTATATTACCCTGGAAACACCATCGCCAAAATTGACACATACGAGTATGTTAAATGACGTTACAAGACTAATAAAATAAAATGTTCAAAGTACATAATATGCATTAAAGACCATATTCACTTACTATTCGCGCTATTACATATAAAAAAGAGGGAGAAATGCTAAAATCTTTAGTTATTTTTTAATAAAAAATACTGATCCAAGGAAATTTATAAGAAACATAAAAACTTACAATAGGCAAAACAAATGTTAATTAATTATCACTTTAGAAAATGTGTTTATTTTGGGAATTGTCTGTTTTCAATGTTACATAAATAATTTAAAATTATTGAAATATTTTTATTGGCTCAATACTAGTTTTGTGCTTCGATTGTGTCTTTCGGTTTCTGGCAGTAGTTTCTATTTTCACCATTCCATGATTTTGTTGCAGGTACCTCATATTTGAATTATGATAAAAGTTCAAAATCGCTATTTTCTTTCCGGTATTTCCTTCATCATTTTCGTAATTTCTTAGGATTTTGGGTGCACGGGTGACGGTATTTTTTCTGTTTATTATTTAGCCGTGTTTGAAGGTCCGCGCCTATATTGCCTGCAAGGGCCAATCTTACCAAATTACTACGTGAATTTTGCGCAAGCGTTCAAAAAATTTAGACACTTATAATTAAACGATTAATCATGATTACCACACAACAGAGCTAACCGCTTAAGATGTTATTAAGATAAATATCAGAAGTGAGACTTACCTAGTAGATTAGAACCTTGACATGTATATTAATGTTGCCGACGGGATATGCCGGAATTATAGTTTCCAGTTTTTTTAACGCACGTTTCTAATTTACGCGGTTAAAAGGGTTTCACTTTTTTTTACTCAATAGAACATATATAGAACATAAATATATTCTATCACTAAATGTAACTAACTGATGGAATGCCAAAAGCAATAAAATGTTAATATGTGGTACACTTGTGAATAACACAAAAAAATAAGATCACGAAAAACCGAAGAAAAAGCGTTGGTATCTTCTAGTTAAATCGGACCCGCTTACTGGCCATAAAACGTGCCTGCATACTGACATAAACTTTTAGTAGTCCTTCGTCGAGCTGTGCTTACCTGTAAAGTCAGTGACCCACCAAAAAAGTGCAAATCTAAATGATGTCGTTGTATACGGAAACAGTTGTGCCGTGCACACAAAGTGCCGTAATGACCTTCTCCGTATTTTACGATTTGTTTTGTTACTTTCATTGAAACTTGTTCCTAAAAAGTTTGGCCTAGGTCGGTGTTTTGTCCGCTGGACGGTGCTCCGAATTTATTGCACCTACGGTAAAGTGCCTCCGATTGTTCGGGCTTGCCTTCTCTGGAACAGAATTTTTTGGTTTATTAACGGTGTAGAAGAAATGGTATTACCTATACTTAGAATTCGCAGTGGTAGAGGCTAACCGCTTCAATATTTGAATAACAGGCAGAAATTTAAATCATTGGTGGCATGTGGTGTAAACAGTTTCAAATTTCAAGATGCTCTGCAATGACAGAAAAATCGTTACTGATGGTATGGCTGATTGTATTTTAAAATCTGATAGTTGTGGAAAACGGTTAATTAATTTATTAACATAGTATCGTTACACGAGGGTTACTTATGATTATAATAATGATAATTTTTCAACTTATACTGCTGTTTTCTTAACTTTGACTGTTAGCTTGCCAAGTTCACAAAATTCCACGCAAATAATTCTTTTATTATTCCAAAAAGCAGTCTTCCTAATTCTTCTTGCAGACAATGTTCTTATCGTCTTCTGAGTGACGGAGATCCGGTATGGCGCCATTCTTGTTTTGCTTCTTGATTTTAAGCGTAAAGTAGAATACTGATGTTTCATAATTCTCTTCAGAAATCATCATATTCTTAATAGAAATGATTCACAGCGCAATAACATATTTGAATGCGATTTCTTTTGTTTGTGCCGTTAGAAATTCATGGCACCCATCGGCCCTCAATTTAGGCAAATCTATATCAGTAACAATGTTTACGTCACCTCCCGAGCATATTTCCTTCCTCAATAATCTTCCGAAGTTTAGTCCTCCTGTTTCTGAAAATATTTTTTTATATATTTGCAGTGTCGTCCACCTTTATATGCACCTATTATTATTATTATTACTATTATTATTATTATTATTATTATTATTATTATTATTATTATTATTATTATTATTATTAGATATGCAGTAATGAAATTCCTGATCATATTTGATCTCGTTTTATAAAATATTCACTTTGAAAGGCAAATTAGAGTAACGATAAAAATGTAATGCGCATAATAAAATGGAATAAACTGAGCAACTAAATATAATAATAATAATAAAAAAACTTGCATTTCATTATTACAATTCTAAAGCTAGAATTAAAAATAAATGTCAAAATTTATTACAAATTTACTACCATCCCACTTTTATGTTTTGGCATAAGTGGGAATTCACCCCTAATAATTTCCGTTATACTTAGCAGAAGTAACGACCTAGATTTCGATAGCGGTTGGTTTGCAATCCGCAGGACGACAAGGATAGTATTAATTACCCAAGGATTAATGTTGTATTGATCGCCTCACAATTCAGCAGAATTTAATTTGCCGTCTGCGGAATTATTAAAATGAGAATGCCTTCTAGATATGCAAAAGATAATTGTGTTCTTGGTGTAATTTTGATATCTTTCATCACAATCTGCTGAGTTTGCCATAAATAGGTGAAATTATTCTTTCCTTGTACCGAAGAATAGAACATTTTAAAATTGTTTTCCAAAAACCACGATTTTTCGTTCATACGGTGTTCCATTTTAAATAGAAAATGCAGTTCAATTAAAAGGATTCTTTTAGCACGACGTTTGGGTCAGAAATTTTTAGTGCTCACTACATTTGCGGCAGCTTAAAAGAGAACTCACATGACTAAACCAAGTACTATAAACCTAACTTTATTATATATAGTTTTTTTTTCTTGGATTCCCTCATTTAAATACCATGTGCTATAGTTGTTCAATATCATTAAGACAAATATGACTTATACAACTTCGCTACTACGTCATTTTTTATATAAATCTGAGTGGTATTAATTTTTTTCGTATTCTATATTTTAATAGAAGCATGTTCATAATGTGGTAGTAAAAGGTGTTTTGCGACATTTAACTGAATTTTTGATGTGCAGTCGCTCTCAGGGTCGGTATCTCCAAAGTACAGAATTTAAAGTAAACGTTTATCCGTTTTGTTTGCCATTTTCTCATCTAAATTTCGCCATTGCCCTGCCAGGGCGCTCATAATTTCATAGATCTCCATTATACTTGAGTAAGATGGGATGTGGATTTCTACTCAAAGTTTCAACTTCTTCAATTTTTTTTCACATTGCATTTAGTTTCGTAGATACATGATTTTATTTTACAATAACGACAAATACATTTCAGGAGTTTACTGTAAAATGTTTTACCGAAAATTTTAGGTTAAGCTTAAAAATTTTACTGCCAAAGATCCCAAAATAAAACAGAATAGGTAATGTCTCTTAACGTAATCGACAGCTCCAGAACTTAGTCGTTTTGGTGAATGTATAATATGTTGTAATTATAATCAAATTCAGCAATAATGCATTAGCAACATGTATTTCGAAACCAGAAAAATATATACTTTTGGACGCAGTAGGATACTTATACAAAGGTCCTCTTCAAACTCGGCTCAACATCTTCTAATGCGATAATATTACGCTTTCTCTTAGGTCGTTTTCCTTGTAGAAGAATCTTAATGTACACTAATGAGATGAGCTCCACAGTTTAAAATAAATATCTTAAATTTCTCATGGGCTGTAGCAAGATTTATGTACCCACCTGATGTGTGTGAATTAGATTCAGGTGTGTTTCAGGTAGGATAGTGGCTTTATAATGACTTTTTGTTTATAGTTGAAAGCTTAGCAATATGCATTTGCCAGGGGTATATCCATAACATACCTACTAAAAGTAACCTAATAGGTGCATTGAGTTAAGTTATGATGGTAGCGGTTTATTAAAAGTTAATATATTGTTAGGTAGTAAGGCTGTTACGAGCACAATCAGCAGTGTTATAGAAATAGTAGGTTTGAATCAAATATAACATCTCAAACACTGACGAAATCTTGTTTCAATTTATTTCCTTTAAATATACTAAACTATACAGCCTCGAAAATAAGAAAAGATCTATATACTTAATGGGAAAAACATAATTTTATAAAAAGTAGTATACAGTACTATCGCAATAGACAAAAAAGGACTGTATCACACTAAAAACTGCGGGTGTCAAGGATAAAATGAACATATTAAATCTGGTTATTGCAAAAGTTGATAAGGGAAGTACTATGGTGATCATAAAAAGACTAACAAAAATGTGAGATCATTCTAACTACCAAGTAATGCCTAAACCGAAACGTACGTAAAATTAATACTTTTTTTAGGAAAACGGGCTGTCACTAATTCAAAAACTGACAAAAATTATTAGTGTAACATTTTTTTTGATTACACTTTATCTGACACAAACGTCAAAAGAATTTTGGAAAGAAAATAAACAAATCCCAAAGAAAAGACTTGCTTTCTTGGTATCAGCTGTTTTTCTTTCATCTTTAACAAAGATTACAGGTGTAGTCTAAAGATTGATAAGTATTGCGATGTCTGAATAAGTGAAAATATTAATTTCTTATGATTGACGCCGAAAGCATGCACCCACAAAAATTTTTGTGTAAATTAATTTGTGCAGTTTGGAAACTAAACGGACCCTTGTCTCTATACTGCTTATACTGGTATGAAGTTGAATAATACATTTTTTAAATAAGTTACTTATGGTATGTGTAGATGGCAATATTTTTGTTTCGGGAAATCCAATACCAACTTTCTTGGTTCCTTAAAAAATTGATAACATGTATTAACATAGGCAAATTGATGAAGGCAGTTTAATTTCTTTTATTTGAATATTATATAAACATGTCCAGTATCTTAGAATTCACGTTTATAGATTATTCACGATCCTTACAAACGAAATAGGTTTTAAAGATCAAATAGAATATATGTGTCATAATAAACCACAAATTGTTACCAACGAGCGTTGGTTTGGTATCAAAATGGAATTTACAAAAATCAAAGCAGTTATCTATTAACGATAAGGCCTATATAAAATTTAGCCAGGTAATACCAGTACTAATTAAATGTAAAACAAATATGTATCTATCCTCACAGCTCTCCTCCGCTGTTTAATTTGATTTGATGACAGTTGCTTGCTTCGACTAGTATAGATTAGTCTACAAAAACGTGTCATGTTTTATGTTTGTCGGCTGACGTTTTATATCGTTTGTTGGGATAAATTATATTGTAGAATCTGAAGTTGACGATATAGGGCAGCTTTGAAACGAGTTGCAAAATCGTTAGTTTTTAAACTGTTTGATTATTTGTTAGTTATTAATTGCATTTGTTCAGATGTATCTGTTTTATGAGTACCCAGAGGTGATATATCATTAGACTTGTTTCATATGGTTCGTAGGTTCAAAAAAACAAAAGCACGATAGCGAATGCCACGTGAAGGGGGGTACAAGCCAATGCGTGCCAACGTGATTACCTATCGTACGCATTTTATCATTCACTATGTTAAGTTAAAATACTTTGCAACTTTTAACCCGTGTTAGACGCCATAATTTTGTTCTCTTTGGCATCACAGAGTCACCCTCTCGTCTATGGTCACGGGAGCTGCCGACTCGCAGGTTATACGGTTTGTTCGGGTGGTCCATGCATCATCGCGGCAGGCGCCGGTGTAGGATGTCACCGAGATTCTACATAATCGATTATCTGCAGCATATTCGCGAGTACCTGGCGATTTATTATTGACTTTTATCTATGGCGTATATTTAATTTGCAAATTATCCACATTTGCGGTCGAATTCTTGTTCAATCGGGTGAGGTGTTTTTATTGTCTCTAAACAACACGTTTAATGAAACTGAAGCGGCGTAGTTTAATTTTATTCGGCTTTGATGTGAGTTACCTTCGGTTGCCTTGTGCAGTCAAATTGCTAATAAAATATCTATAATCTGTATCAAGCGGTAGGTACTTACGTGAACAGTATTGTAATTCTAGGTCGTCTACTTAAAGAGTTACATACATCCAAATTAACATTCCCTTATTGAAACTGGTAAGTAAGTCCATACGCCTAAATTATCAACAACCGTTATCTGAAGAAGCATACCATTATTGCCCAATTTCAGAAATGAGTTTTACTACAATGGAATATTTTTGTACAAATATAAGGTTTTGAATCAATATCAATACGAATTTATGAATCAGTAGGCACATAAAATGCGTTATTTCACAGCACAATTTACGTGCTTGACTCTAAATAGAGGCACGCATAAGGAAATAGAACTCCACTTTTTAATATTAGCTTTGAAACGTGTGAAGTCTTATTCGTCTGGCAGATTTTCACATTTTAAGAATTGCGAGTTACGGTCAGTCAATTACGCTTTACGCATCCAATCAGCTAATGACTCCAATTAACTATGTAAATAAAAGTCCAATTGGGCTGCGCTAAATGGTCTTATTTTTAATACTGAATAATGACATTATATTCATTCTACTTAATGATTCCGTGTCACAGGTTAGCCAAATTAGATTTTTAGATCTAACTACGGATAGCAACATGGTGGGTCATGATTTCCAACTTTGAAGTAACGTCCATAACCATCATATGCACTCAAAAAGCGGACTTGTCTGCTGACTTACTCGCACATTGAAGGGCTCTTTATCAATAGATTTAAAGATTTTCATAACTGTGTCAGTCCGTTTTATTTTAGGCTACAGATTTATTGGTCTCATTCAAATATCAAATGAAGCAGCGTCTGTTGTCCAAAGCCTACTTATCTGACAATTTTTAGTTACTCATAATTAATACCTTATAAATCAACTACGTATGATCCTTTGGAAACAGATATTATTAAAATTATACTTCTAGGACGCTATTACATATCATAATTTTCATTTTGTTCCTGCGGTAATGTTACCAACTTTCAAGTACAATTACCCTATATTTTATTATGAATTCTTAAAGAGCATACACTTTTTAAACTTTTTTTTTAGATGAAACAAAAAAACGTTTAATAAAACTAGCAAGAAACTGTAGGAACATCAATAAACTGAAAAAAAAATAGCAAACAGTACTGCAGCATATGTTCAAAATTATTACGTTCTTCACACAAGAGCACTATTTGTACCATTCCAGAGACCCTCAAGCCGTTCATTCAGATAATTTGCTGAAATTTACGCAATATTAGTGGAGAGCCTTGCTTTTGAAGGTACATTTATCGAGTGATGATCTAAAAAAAAATTTGATTTCTCTTTGTAAAAATCTCGAGCAGCGTTGCGCATTTAAAGAACCATCAAATAGAATTGGTTCAGTAATGTGGGTAGCTAAATTCATAGTCGACAGTAGCATTTCTTAATTCGGCATTTTCCAAAAGCAAGTTACAAATGGACATTTTTTAATAAATGTGGACAATAAAGCTCATCAAAACGTATCAGTAATTGTTTGTTTATCCTAAATATTCCTCAGTTTTACCGAAATTAGTAGTGGTTTATTGTGTTATTTAATAAATCGAACGACTTACTATATTTTCTTCATTTTTTGAACTGATTTTCAACATTTAGAAAGTGATTGCTTCATTATCTTATGCTATTTCACACTCCATAATGAAATATTGAGTGTACTATTGAAAATAAGTTGGTAGCAATACCGCATTAGCTACTGAAATACTAATCTAAGCGTGAGTAACATTACAAAGTTATATAACTAAATACTACCATTAAATAAATTAACCGGTCGATCTTTCATATGCAGAATATATTTAAAATAGGGAAGATAACAAAATTATCCAAAAATCTTCCGCAAACACAAGCTTGACCCTAAAAATATCTGATTGACAGTCATATAACAAGCCTTGTACTATGTAGATCCAACATCATAATGCTAAACAATGCGTCTAAAACTAACATCTAAGTACATGTTCGCCGTTTTTCTTATTTGTTTTATTAAAACAATACTTTATAATTATTCAACAACATTTTTTCCTTTTTCACGTCGTAACATTTCAAATAATGCTTGTGTTTACTGTAAATGAATATAACTACTGTTGCTAAACAATTTTTAAGGAGTTAATGATTGGTTAGTGGGCGAATGTAGCATACGTGCCGTTTTGCGCTAATCGGAAACATTTCCTGGAAAGTTAGAAGTTGTATAGCCATTAGTTAACTTGACGTCCAGTGATCTATTCCGTGTTATTTCAGTATTTTATACGATATAAGTAGTTGGATTTCAAACAAATATTCTCAAGAAACAAATGGAACCCTTCTCTATGAAGTGAATTCAGTTCAACACAATCGGAGAAACTTTACAACTCGCTGTGAAGGTGTTTTTAGTATACATTCCTAATAGTATTATTTCAGTCAGGTAATACCAATTGAACATATATATTGTACATATTGTGAGCACAGGAAGTAAAATAATATAAACAGAAATTATGGTCGCTGTGTGATCCTCTTGTACTTACACTAGTTTTTTTTCTGTTCGAATTTTGGTAAATATGTATAAAGCATTTCAGTTTTGAATGGGGTATATGGCCTTTTATATATATTTTTATTATATAATGTAGAACTACTTATTTACAATTTTTTGATGTTACTTATCACCCATTTTAAACTGGGCGCATAATGAAAATTTTATAGACTTAGTCAAAAGTATGGAATAATAGACTTATTTCTGTAAATATGAATTTTATTTTTTTATTTCTTAACCTAGGTACGCATTTCCATGAAGTGTCAATAAATTTACTTGTATATATTCAAGCGTGCGCGTTGGGCACTAAACAACGGCTTCGCGGTGCCTGCCCAGAAGAATTAAACCGGTTTTAAAAATTATAGTCTTAATAATCTAAAATATTCTAGGAGCATTAAGATCACTGAGTCGGATACCCGAATATGAAAGAACGGCATATCAGGACAGTGGCGAAAGACCAGTCTCGAACGTGTGCGCTGATGTATTGCTCCAACTCTTCTAACCGCCCTACTTGCTTTGTTTCTGGATTGTTTTGTAGAATTTCCGCACAGAAAAAATACAAGACGGGACACCCGGATAATTTATTAACTTAATAACTCTGGCGCTAGAATTCGCGCAATAAATGCACGAAGTGCTGTAAATCAAGAGGTAGTCCGGGCGCGATTTAAAATACGTTATCTGAGACAACATGCCCACTTTGTCGCAGTTGCCATTTTTGTACTACTTATCGGTCTGTATGATTTATAGTAAATTAATTGCAACAGATGTACTGTTAATGGGGCTTCACTGATACTTCGCGTAAACCACATATTCAGATTTATATTTGTATATGATATGTTAGTAATTTAAGTTGTGATTTTAATTCACTAATGTTGTAATAAAGAATTTTTACAATTCTGTCAACAAACAAAATATCTATTAGTTATTATTATTATTATACTTAGTAGGTTTGCGGACAAGTAATTGTTAAGTTAACATTTTGCGGATGTATATTCCTTTTTTATGAAGAATATAGAGTTTAAGCATTAACGAACTTTGTTTTTGTTTGATTGTTTGCTCTTTATTGCTGAAAATTTCCGAAACAATAGTATCTTGGGGTAGGTATTTTGCATATCGATATAAAGTTAAATTTAAAATGTTAAATCGAGCAAATACAGTCACACAGGATTCTTTGTCCTGGCAGTTAGTTTGACTACCTCTGACCACAGACATCTTATCTATTATCTAGACGACTAAATCTTATGGCATGCGCGAGAAAATTTTGTGACGGCTAATAAGTCGCCATGTTGCTCGGTTGCAGGGCAGAGAGTCTGCACAGTAGCGAGTTGTGTGGCAGGTCCTGATGTTGTTTGTAGTTATTTTGCCAAGACGTTCCTACACAATTACTGAGCATGCGTTTCATGTCATTGCCTTAAACTTCTAGGTAACTCTGTATTTTTGTGCCTTTGACCCAGATTTTGGATGCGTCTCTTTTCTAATTCATACGGTACCTATAGTAACTCAAATGTTATTTATAGATATTCGCTTATTTGCTAGCTAGTTAGGTTAAATCTGAAATTTTATTTGCTTTTGACAAGCAATAGTTTACAATTTCACTCATTATTATTTGAAGCGCCGGTTTTTTAACCTGGCTTTTTTAGGTTATACCGTGTCAAATTATTAGTTTTCATTGTCATATAATAGTATTACGAAAGATATAAGGCTGCAACTAAATTAGTAAGAATTTCTTGCGACTGTCAACTCATAAGTTTGGCTTTGTGTTTGTATATTTCATGCTATGTTAGGAAAGCCCACTTTAGTAGGAGGAGTACTATGAATTCATAAAGATCATCCATATTATATTGAATTATATAAAAAATTGCATGTAGGGAATTTTAACACAGTAAGAGTTTTTTGTTTACTACCTACATGGGATGCAATGAAAAACAGAGTACGCGCCGCAAATGTTGATTAAATTTCTGCTCTAAAGGCTTGTCTTTGTATATTATGTAATCGAGTAAGTAGTTATATTAAAGATTTTTGAAAATTGCAAAACGGAAAAATTCACGCTACTACTGTGGTTGCGTAGTAGTAGCCATTAGGCATATGCTGTCAGTTTAGTCTGATCCTAGAAGTAATGTATGAAGTAATGTTCACTAACTGAGGTTATATGCGGCAACTGCAGGAAAATAGGGGATGCCATTCAAAAAATGAATTTTGGCAAATTCAAAATTTTCAAACTTTGAGCTGTACACCAAACTAGAGAGGATTAATGTAATTTTTAAAACTTAGACTATTTCTAACCTTCATCTAAATATATACCAAAAGGAATTTCGAAAATCCAAAACACTACAATTCGGTGACATTCTCTTCCTTATTACCTGTATTTTACCAAAACTGCTGTAAAATTGCAACTGCCGCTAACAATTGAATTTCATATAATTGAAGCTCTATGAAGAGGCTCAAACTATACTTTTGTGGTTCAGCCCAGGTGAAACTGGATACACCGATGTAACTATCAGTAAAAATAATTTTAAGATATTAACCGTTTTCTACTTGTCTTAACTTGCTTCAATGCTTCAAACCCGCGTTGGAATATAACGGTGAACCTAGTACGATACTATGTCTCACATGTTTGTAAGAATACATATTTAGCTACCTGCATTATTATTTTTATCGTAATTCATATTACAGAAATTTTGCAATTCTCGACCATTATGTAAACTTAATTAATTTTTACTTGATGTACATAGAATAATAGCATAATCTCTATAAGGTGGTTAGTGTCAGCAAGATATTCCTGAACTATGATTATTAGTAGTAATATCATTAATAACATGCTGTTTCTATTAAATAGTATCAATGTTACGGTAGGGTCCAATGACTAAAACTATCACTTTTTAGTGTTCTACCTACATACTTATGGAAAATACATAATTTCTGATAGACTTAAATAATTTCTGTGATACTAGTAATTTTTTTTTCTAATTATAGGCAGTTGTCATTTTCAGGTGATCATGTCATTAGAAAAAAAATACGTAACTCATAAAATGTGCTGACGATATAACAGAAGCTAGAATAAAAAATTGCGTGCTAGGTATTTCCGTGCCAACTAACTCACTATACCTACCAATATCTATCCCCTACTCGATGTTCATGTCATATCTCTCTCGAACACGCACGGGATATTTTATGTTCGTCCTCGACATTTATGTTCTTTTTATTAACTGCTAAAGCTGTACAACTTGAAATGGTTTCCGCGCATCTAATTTATCTATCAAACAAGGGTTTGACAATACTAATTATTACGAACGTGAACAGATTTGATTTTTGAGTGGAAAGACCTTTCCTCCACGCGCTTTCAGTTTCTCCGCGTTGCCAAACGCCACAGTAGCATAAAAGGCCCTGAATTAGTGTGTTGTTCGAGCCCGGTATAAATTTATGGCCTTCAGAAACATTTGCCCGAGGTGAGTGCCGATGTTGGTCGTGGACAGAATCGAATTCTGTGAGGGGCTGTGGATAATACACAATTAGACACCTGTCGCTTTTAATCAAATGATGTATTTCGTTTGTTGCTGCGTGACACAGTTTCGTGTACTGGAACTTTGGGGGATGACATCGCTGTTTCCGTGCTGTTAGCCATAGGCTACATTTTTGAATTCTCAACCGGCAACTGGGTTTAAAAACTGTTCATTTAATACATGCAAAACGTCAAAATACTGTTATGTTCATAAATGAAAACAGTATGTAGCTATATACATATACATATAAAGTCCGTAAGTTTGACGTTTGAGATAAAATGAATACGACAAAGAATAATCATTCAGTCATTTTATTTCACTGACCATTGATTGGGAGATCGGCAATGTAGGTCTTCTTATCCCGGTAAAATGGTAAAATACATTACTTTGTGCCAATATAATTTTTAAGAAACTCAACTAATTTAAGCACCCTGACTTCAAAGCACAACGAAGCTAAAATAATTTAATAAAAAAAAATTAATAATCATATCTGCCATTAAATGTCCAGGCCAACCTTCCTTTAAAAATAAACGTTATTTCTTCGATGAGCCTGCGGTAAATCTCAGTTCACCATAAAAATAGTTTTTAACTAATCTTTAAATAACCGCTACAGCTACTATGATATTAAAAAATGCAGTTTGTTAAGTTCAATTCTGCTGCCACTGCAGCATTAGAGGCTTGTCTCAAACCTTAGCCAGAATCATCAGAAAATTTGGTGGCCATTTCTATTCGTACATCAAATTTATAATCCAAAATCAGTATATGTTCGGGTACGTTTCTTCGTGTTGTGGTTGAAAATATATCTTTCTATTGACTACAATACTTATAAGGTGCTTTAGCGGGCAATACATTAATTTCTTGTTTTTTCCTAATTTATTTATTGCATGCCTACCCACCTACGAAGGCATTTTAACTCCAGAATTAAGTTTTCATGTGTATGTGATAATTTTGTGCCGTATTGTAACCATTTTTATAACATTTACATTAGTAAGTAGGTGGGTAATTAATTGACAGTAAATAAAATAAACCGATTTATAATACTATTTTGCATTGTTAAAAATTAATCCTGAAAACCTAGTGTTTGCTTATAGGATGCTAAATGGGCAACATACGGTATTTTTCTTATAAAATGATTAATAGATTACCTTCTTATTTTCTTTAACCATAAGCGGACTAGTCAGACATATGAAATGAGTCTATACTGAATTAATGTTCATTCAAAACAATAAAAAATCAAGTTTGTGTATTCTTTATGTTGCCTGCGTGTGAACATAAGTACAAATTTCCTAAGGTAAAGTTTTGCTTTTCATATTAAGATTCTCGCTTACTAATTTTGCATAGTAATGATAAACAAGAAAAAGTCTTGTAATGTTTTATGTATTGTGTAGCAACATACTGCAATGTCTTTGAAGACCATTAAATTTTATCGTAGGGAAACATGCATTTCTGAAGAATTTCAATTGTGCAGACACATTGTTTCAAAGAATTAAGAATGCAGTTACTTTTTTACAAGTACATGAACAGAAATAGCTTCTACACACCGTTATCGTGCTTCCTGTTCTAAATGATACAGATAAAGTAGGCATATATTTTTATTGCTCAGTTTATTATTTAAATATGCAGTTTTTCGTGAGCAGTATAAAATTCCTTTCGCTTTGTGTTCTTTGGGAACATGAAAAGAGATAAATCTATTCGAGGTGCCGACTTCGACCCCGAACGAATTAAAATCTGTGTTTAATTAAAACCTACACTTTCCACTCAATGATCGATACGAAAGACATTTAACGCGCGCCCAGAGCGCACATGAAGTGTCAGCCGAACTGCCATCTAGCATGCTACGCTTTCATAGCACACTAGACTCAAACAATAAAAATACATCACTCGCCAAACACACCTGACAAATGAAACACTGCATCTTTGATTTATAATGTCATAAATTCGCGTTATATGTTAAAAGTGCGCGTTCCAAAATATATATGAAAACGGACGGACAGCGGGCTTTAAATATTTCTGGAGATACGGCATATTGTGATTCCTCATTCACAATAGCTCTGGTATATTCTTTTTGTGATCAATCATCATAAACCAAATCGGTGGCCGATATTGCGAAATAAAGTAACTTCAGTATTGATTAGACTCTGTATCGAATAAATAGGTTTTTTTGCTATCTTCACTAAGTGGGTGGTTTAGGTCAACCTGATAACATTTTGAACTGCTTTAAAAAGTATGCGGTCTAGACCCTGTTTAATGGTTCACGGTTATGGGTAAACTAGTAGAAGCTAGAAAACGTGAAGATTATGTTCAGTCGTTTCACCACTGTATTTTTTATCTGTATAAATTTCTTTTATCCAGTTTTTGCTTATCAATCCTCGAACTTTTTAAACACATAATTTCAGATATTAATCACTAATGATACAACTCCCAGAAAGATACTGGAATTAATACAAAAGTTTGCTTTTATCTCTGAGTTAGACCGTTTTAAAACATAGCAGTGGCTGCAACAGATAAAACCTCAAATAACTTGACGTGTATAAAGATTTTTGTTGTTTCTCTATTACAAACTGAAGAAATATCTATATGTTATTAGAACTTTTAATTTGGGTAGAAAGGTTTATCAAAGTGTGGTGGTAATGCGAACATACTCGATGTGCGCTTCAGAGGATGTTTTTTGTTGCTCTCACATTTCTCGAAAACTGTGATGATACTAGCTATATGGAACAAATGCGACTTTTTTACTTATTTTCTGATAGTTTAAAAATAACCTGTGTTCGCGTTCAATCTTTACAAAAAATGTTATCGATGTTTGCTATTATCCTGACTGAAATTATTTTATTTTGGAGTAAAAGAAAGCGGCAGATTTCAAGTAAACACATTAAACTATTATTTATAAATTGCATAATTTTATTCTTATGTGTATGATAGAACATTATCACAGACTATCCTTATACAGTGTTTCTCACTTAAGACGCCAAGGTATATAAATACCATATGCCAAATATATAAATATATAAATAAATAAATATATTTCATTAGAACAAACACAAATTGAGTAGGTACATATAGCTCCGAGGAGAATAGGACACCCTATACCTAACGCATCCCGCAGCAAAATATGCATGTAAGCCTTCCAAAGCGTAATATGTCTTGGTGTGCTATAGACATTTACGTAAGGAACAAAGGGTATTCGTGTTATTCGTAAATATTTTACGTACTTATCCACATACAAGGTGTCTCACTTTTGGTTCCTCACAAGGGCCCCTCATAAACCGTAATAAGAGATACAACAGTTAAATGGCGACATAGTTGCTGAATTTAGTGCTCTACTGAATTTTGACAATCTATCCACATGTTTCACAAGTACAAGTAGTACATTTCGGCCACAAGATATCTTCATCAACTTTCCTCTCCCTTATGGGCGCCATATTAGAAAATAAATGTAAAAATAAAAAAATTGTTTAAAATAACAAAGTGTAAGTGTAGTCGTTCAATTCAGTTGCAATTGGGTCACAAACTGTATAATTATTCGCTGCTCTACTAGTTTTAGCCTTGTATACGTTCTACATTTAGGATAACGAAAACTCTCCAAATATCAGTTGAATTTAATTTCCGCTTTACATATGTCGTTAGACACTTTTGTGTAATAGCTTCTAACTTACGTTAAAGATGATCGATCAGATTAGACCCTGCCAATGGTACACGATGTATTGCATATTTATGCAGATCGACGAGCTGTACTTATGATAATTACCAATTATGAATCATTATCAAAAACCATAAATTACCGTACTCGTAATTAAATTAAATTACTGTGTACCCCCGATTACCTTGTGTCATGTGTGGTTGGAAGTTAGCGTTATTTGCATACAATACTTCACTGTTATAAATATTTATACCTTACTGTTAGAGCTACCAAGTTACATAAACCGCAGAACGAAACAAAACACAATGAGAGGTTTAAGTCTGCTAAAAATTAGAGTATAAATTAATCGAATATTAGTTCTGTTGTTTTTTTATTAAACGGTACCTGTAAATTATCATTAACGACTCGACCACCCGGTTTTCAGTGTCGAATGGATGCAACATACATCATTTCATACACAAATACGCTCACGCAGTTTCGATATTTAATATGTGTAAAACAAAGTTGGTTGACTGTTGTCAGCTGCGCTTATTTACTACAGCAATGCGTTACGGCACCGTCTGATTATTTGCTGGTCACGTTCGGTTGCTTGATATTTTAGTTTTTTAGGGTCAGATCCCCCAGGTTACCTCATATTATTTCACTTATGCATAAAACTGTTCTCTGCAATACTACAGTACTATTGTAAAAACGACATGTTTATTTTTTATGTCAGTTTTTTTAACATAAATATTTGAGTTTTATGCTAAATATTTTTCAAAGGTGTCTCCCGATTTTTTCTCAGTTCACCATCTTTTTTTAAAGCTAGTATAGGTGTTAAAGTTATATATTATACCTGAATTTTTTTGAATTTTTTCAGCAATTCACTTCTTCATTTAGATTTGCGTTGCATTACTTTTGAGCTGTTTTGTAATTATTATTTACTATGCAGAACTTACCAGTATCGTAGTCTTGTAAAGTATTCTATATGTGTCCCACAGGAAAACAAATGAGCCCTTTGTTTTATTTTAAATATCTGACTAGAGCTAAAATAGTTTAAATATTCACGTTTGTGTGTGTAGAACTGGTTGGCAAAAATGTTAAAAAACAGGTATTTAACATACAGTGATTTCATGCCTAACTAGTAAAGCAAAACACACTACTACAGGGTTGCAGGTGTAAAACTTTGATTATTTTTTTAAGCTTAATGAGAGGTAGTTAAAAATTTCAATGAATAAACCAGTCACACTATAACATGAGCGATAAGGACGAAGGTTTCGTATGAGGAAGCACATAAAATACTATTTTTGGATACTTGTTTAATGTAATAATTGAACCACCAATATACATAGAGAATGTGTGTGATGTTACTGCTTCTTACACTAATATAATTAGTAAATACAAGGAAAGATAAAGGAAACCAGTGTACTGCCATGTGATGGCTCTGACTTGTATAGACAGCGAATCTAAAGAGGTATTTAATTGCCAATGTCCCTTAACATAACTAATCGAGATCTTTTTCTTAAAAAGAGTGGTCGAAAAAAATAAATGCGATAGTGTACAGTTAAAAAAAGAAATACAAAATTATCCCTTAAGGAAAGATTCACATTGGAAGTTAACCTAGTTATAATTCTTATATTGTCTTCTACCATTCTGACAACGCTGCTCGACGTATGTTTGTATTATAGATAACAAGAAGACGTTATAGTGGCCGTCCTACTCTTTGGAGCGTGGGGTAAAGCCGACACATCGAAAGTGCTCATCGGGATTCTCAAGCTAAAGACTTCGAACATATTGTTTCTCTGGAGGAAGTACCTATTACTGGTACTTCGGGGGTACTAACTACCTTGTGACATGCTACCCGGACTACATGACTGAACCGCCTATAAACCATGGAAACCACCTGGGAGTAACCCGTCTTGGAGTTCAAAACACCTTATGCTTGACATATACCTAAGTGTTTGGTGCACATTACTAGCCTGGAAGTACCATTTGAATTAGTTACCATGTGGCAGAAATCTTCGTAATTCACAGATTCCTTCCACTAGGGTCGTAACCACAGTGGGCCTGAAGCACACCGCCTAGATGAAGGAACCACCTCGTTCAAGCTTTGCCGTAAGGAATTAAAGCGCAGCACCTGAAGGAACCACCTGGAGCTAGTCGTGATCGCGTCGTATATCCCAGAGACCGTAACTGAGTGACCTAAGGGTATATTTAAAGAATGAAATTGTTGCTTCTCTATCGCTAAAGCCGATTTTGTAATGCAGTAATCTTCATTCAATTTACATGCAGCGTTATACGACTGTATTTCTTAATAAGCTTTATGAAAATAAATAAATAATTTAATTAATAAAAAAAACTAATTGATTCACATACATTTTTATTGCCACTACTTGCTAGGTTTCCTTAAAAACTTCCCAAGCTGTTTTTAAGCTATTCTGGATGTATAGCAACTTAGCTAACAAATACAATAACTTAGACTGACGAATTTTGAAACCATGGTGCATTTTTTAATCTTTTATATACTCTATACCACCTTCTCAATAAGCAACTTGATTATATATATGCTCATTTGATGTGATAAATTGACTTGAATACACACTGGACGTTGAGACGTCGCTTCTAGTACTTGCAACTTGACTATAATGTGTTTTATATTKATTGAATGCATAGCCGCAATAAAACAAACATGTGAAAACAATCAATAGCTGTGAATAGCGTAAGTAATGACTAGTTTGACAGAAGAAGATATAAAGGGTTTCCTTTTTTGAGAGTTCTGAAGAGTAACATATATTTTACTATGTTTAATGCCTATTAGTCAAATTGCAAGGCAAGAAACTGTTTTTAAGCTTTTGATTAGAAATAAATAAATACATATTCCAGCGTTCCAGTCCAGTCATTTTTTAAATTAATTGTAGTTAAAAGCATGAAACATTATTTGGACTTTTGATTATAAAACAATAAGTAGGTACGCGTTGCACCTTTTTTTTTAAATTTCTATCCGAAGGGTTAGAAATAGGTAAGGAATATTTTAAGCTTAATTATTTGTGAAGTAATTTTTATTAATTACGTATCTAAGCTATTGTGTAGAAAATAATACACACCTCTTTAACTCTTTTGAAAATTCCACCTCTCAAGGTGTAAAAAATGGAGATAAAAATTCGTTTGTGATTTCCATTATTTTCAAAGAAATAATAATAAGCACTTAAAGATGAAGTTTTATGTTTAGACCTTTGGTTAGGAAGCACACTTATCTGTACTGTTTCACTGTTTTTGGAAATACTTCCCCTGGTGGGGTGAAAAAGGGTATGAATATGGACTTTCATAGTTTTTGAAGTTAGTTAGTTAAAAGTTGAAATATATATAACATTTCGTTAAATATTGCATCCCTACGTGATCTCTAGCATTTGTTTCAAAAAAATTTTATTTCGGTATTTGGTATTTACGAGTAGCATATAGGATCTCCTTCTATACGAACAAAGCCGCGGGCAACAGCCAGTAAAAAAATATATAATTCGGAGATCGAAACCATTATATACAAAAGTAACATATTTGTGAAATTCCTCTATTCCGTTTTATCACGAACAGCCGTGATTAGGTAGTGCATTAGAACTCCAGTACAAGTGATTACGTAAGCACGTGTAATATTCGGCTGCTGTGCCATTGTGGGCGTATTGACCTCTGCCGTAGCTTGTAATAGTTAAAGCTTGTTATCTCTCTGTTCTTGAAAAGAACTATAAAGCCACATACTGGTCATGGAAAGCAAGAATTGAGCTGTTTCGCTAGCAAAACGTGCGCCAAGACCCTTTCAATCTGGTGCCTATCGTTTGTGTTTATGGTACGTTTGTGACTTTAGAACGGATTATCACAGAGTGTAGGTATTTCTTAGAATTCCAGTAGCCATTGTTTGTGTATCAAATGGAAATGTTTACAAGKGCATGTGGTAATTTGTGTTTTAGAGCGTTTTGCACTTAATGTATTTGTGTTTTTGCTAATTCGGTGRCATATAATAAATATCCTTGAAGGTTTCGTGGTTACATAAATCCCGATCGGTTTACAATTAAATTGAATTAGGTAATTCGGTACAATATCAGCAAATTTGTTAAATCACTTCTAGAAATAATCGCAAGAGCCACTTAAAGTATTTCAATAACTATTTAAGATATTTATTGTCATCAAAACGAATACGTTTATCGTTTCGTAGACCTATTGTTTACCTATCTAACGACACCTTTCAGTTTTACATCAATTTTGCCAATGGAAGCGCAATTACAGTAAAAGTTTTTTTTTACAAGAAAAGCTAGTTAATATGTTTTTACTTGTGTTGCTATATTTTCCTGTAAGTAGCAGAGAAGATTTGGACAAGATGTAGAAATACATTACAGAAGAAATTAAGGTACTTTGAAGAACAAGAAGTTAATTCGTACAAACTTGATTAATGACAACAACACTGTTTTATGAGGTTCTGCAATATGAGTAACACGAACTTTCATCTTAGCACCATGGATGTAGACTGTGACATAGGTAGATCGGGCTATATTGACAAATTTGCACTTCAAGATAATATCGACCCTTATTAAGAAAAACTACAAAGTACAAATGAAAGCTAGTTTCCGTAATAAAGTACTGAAACTGTAAAACAAAAAAAATAATAATAGTAATTTATCTACTCAAAATCTGTTAAAAGAATACCATCATCGTTATTAAATAGTTCATTAGACCAAAAAGATATTAGAATTTATTCAGGAAATCAACTTTATCAGCAAAAACATAGTTTCACTCAGAAATATAAAAACAGCAACTTGCGTGATTAGATCTATGGAGGCACAGTAGGTACTCGCATACTGCATAAAAACGAAATATCTAGTTCTTATACCAGAGTTTTTGGAATATACACTATAATTACAATTCTAACACCCCAGAATAATATCATATCGTTTTATGTAAGTCCCGTTCTTCGTTTTATCCTTCTCAATGTTGTTACAAATATTTGTCCAAAACAATATTAAAAACCTTAAAGCCATGTATACATTATCTTTAAAATAAATAATATCAACATTATGCGGAGAATACACTCTGTCACGGATGGGAATCTTTTTGCTAGAGATATGTAGATGACATTTTTGGAATTTTGAAGAGTGATACCACCCAATAGAAAGTTGTTAACAATTTGTATATACGCAATAGATGAGAACATACTGTTTTCTTTAGAGCTTGGAGATAATATTATTATTTTATATATCTTACACCCACAACAGGAAAATCTATTCACAAGTCATTTCCCCACCTTTGGCAACATAATTTTTCAGTTATTCGTACTAATATAAATAGATTACATTTATTATTATTAATTTGTCTCTGAGTAATAATAAATTCAATTCAGAAATCATAATAAAATTTATAACAGCTCAATTGAAATTGATACAAATCTAGTTTGCAAACTATTGAATAATATGGTAATAATAATATTATTCTGCATACTATTTCCTAATAACTCTACTTTACTATCTCCTATGTGGATGCACTTAGTCACATATTACCCAAGATTTTGCAAACAGCAAATATACCACTCACATTTAAACCATTAATTTAACTAGATTTTATAGTATAAGTTATTTATATAATGTAGCATTGTAACCTGTTATCTGATAGAGCCATATCTCACTTCTTGTGAGAGGTCTGTTTGATGACCTATATTTATCTACCTTTATAATTAATTTTGTGGTTGATAAATATATTTATGTTGCTATTCTAATTGACATTATACCAAGCTATCTAATTTGCAATACTGCTATGTCGTTAAATGATAACGAAAACTGTTAGGTTGCATATTTAATTCCTATATTAGAACAGTGCTAGTAGCACAAAACAAAAGCGAATTTTAGCAAATTTGTTCCCCCGGGTGGAATTTTCAAGAACAGGTTTGAAAACAGTGTGGGAGTACACAGCGCAGATACAGTTAGTTATATAGTTTATCATGCCTTTTTTCTTGTGTTTCCATATAAAAAAGGCGGGATGTAAGCTAATGAATAACGTTGCTAAAGAAGAAAAGCTCAAATAATACAGGAATTTATTGGAAAAAGGACGAAACATTCAAACGAGCTGAAGCTCCAACGAACTTATTAAGGTATTTTTACAAGTTTGCCCCCAGCATAATGAGATTCCTATCACTCGTATTCTCAGTACTGGCTACGGTTTATTGTCCGTTCTTGTTCTGTTTTTACTCCGCTTACCGATAATTCTGTACGTGCAATCAATATACATAATTCAGAGTTAATTGTAATTTACCACCTAAGGAGAGGTGTGAGTATTGAGATTTATTGAGAGAGATAATTGTTGCGTACGCGTCGGTATATAAATATGGTTAAAATATTATTATTATCATTTAATTATCTCGAAAAAACTTGCATTGGAGAGGGCTGAATGCAATAGGTGGTCCCTCATGCGAAGATCCTGTACATCGGAGGTTTATAATTTATGATATACCTACACTGCCGCGACTTCACCACTTGGACTGCAAACCTCTAGCATCGTCCAAGAGAGATTGTCATGTTCGTTTATCCTAATAAAAAGTATTTTGTAAAAATATGTTAAAATGGTTATAAAGCTGTAAGACAAATTTAAAAGCTTACCTATTTTTAATTTACCCGGAAATAATGACCCTTTTTTGGAGAATTTACTTGGATTGTGTAGTATACAAAACCAGATGTGACTTATTACACACATTATTACATAAAATTTACTGGGTACAAAACTAACATTTATTTTGATTCTGTTTTGAAAATTATTGTAGTTGGATTGTAATTGTAATAAACAAGATAGTCGTAAGTGATCCAAGGTAACCTTTAAAAAATACTGGTATTTGTAGTAGGCATAATTATTTCTGCAGGGAGAATTTTATTTCGGTTCCATACAAAATTAGTGGTTTTAAATTTCTCAGACATATATTTACATATTTAATTAAGTACTTTTAGACTTAGCTACGAAAATAATTAAAGTCAAGGGAAATTAGAGACACTGAAAACGTAATAACATTAGGCATTAAAGATTTTACAGAGCTAAAATCATCGTCGATAAAGTTGCCAATTTAAATTATGCCAATGTAGGAAGGCAATGCACGTATAGTAACAAGGAGGACTGCAACAATAAAAATATATTCTTATTTATTATCGGTACCTAATTTTTTTTAGGAATCTTTAAGCTGTTTGACATACAGTTTGGTATGCTATTTGATAATTTTGTTACACATAATCGTAGATTGACTAAGCATATACACTTTCTGCAACTGTAATAACTACGGTTGTAATACCTTCAGTTTCTTGCGTTGTAGTTCTTCGCGCCACAGTGTGACGAGCGTTACCCGTTGCGCCACCCACGGCCGCTCGTCGAAATTCCCAAAGCGGAGGAGAACTCTCGCGACCTCTACCCGCAGAAGATCGTACCCTGTTATGTACTGGAGTGGGGGGACTTGTTTCTAACGGTACGGTAGTGGGGAGACTCGATAGGGGAGTACGTTAGAGAGAGATACGATGAAAACACAGGGCAGGGCAGCACCCAAAAATTAAAGAGCGTCCACGTGGTGACCTCAACGGCTCTTTGAATAATTGTAGGTATAGGGCTATAAGGTATAGTGACAATTAAGGCAATCGAGTATTAAACAACGTTACTGTTTTCAGAGGTTTTCATTCAATTTCATAATTAATAGTACGTAAATACATTTTCCCCGCGAATCCATTTCTTATAATAAGAAATTCATTGTCTGATGTCGACAACGATGTTATATTAACGATATCCACACCAACTGTTTCAGTCTCAAATCAGATTAAATGAGTTACTCGTTTTTCATAACTAATATGAACATAAGAAATTAGAGCATGATACTTAGTGCTGTAAGCAAAGCTATTACTAATACATATAGTAACTAGGTACAAATTAGGTCGATTCGTCAAAATAGTGAATAATTAATTAACAATCGCAACATGTACTACTCGCATGCTTTTCTCTGTATTGTTTTTGCCGTGCTTCGTAGTTCATTTTGCTGAAGGAGCGCTTATTCATCATAACCGTTTTGATCCGATCGCTTCTCTTAGAATCGCCTGCTTGAATATACAAACAAGCGAAAAAAGAAAATGTTTTTTGGAATGTAATCGCTGAATCCAATCTCACCTCATAAATCATTTGTCATATCTAACACGAGCCAGGTAGGTATTTCGCCAGTATGGCACGTCGTACGGTCTTTGATGCAAATCCGACCTTACTGGTGCCCCTCCGTAAAGTCAGAATTCTTGGGCACACCTGATTTGTTTCGTGAACGTTTTCTTATTCCCAACACCCTCTTGCACTGCGCAATAAATCTCACAGAGGGGCTAAACTACGTTGCAATATGTCAGTGGTTGGCACCCAGTGAGTACAAAGTGGGTGGTAAAATGGCTGCCTGCAGCAGAATAATTTTTTTTTTTTAATTTATAAGGAATCATTATCATTGTCTACGCTGTATTCGCATCCAGTGTCACCTCCTAACAATAACTGTTGCTACACTATGAATCCATAGGAAACGTATGAAAAGGTAGGTGTCTTACTTAGCGCAGTTGTAAGACCAATGGAATATAATCTTTTACTGGATGTTACAAAGAGAAATCTTAAATAAATTTACCATAAGAACAGTTGTATTTAAGAATATGCTCTTCTTCTTTACAAACTCGAAGGGCCTGTTTATCGTGCTTTGAAAACTTCTAAGCTGTAAATATGTCAGCAGCTAGAATACCATTAACATTAAGTAAAAAAACACGTTTGGTAAAATGAAGGGCTATTCTCGTATATCGAATGGAAACTAGCGAACTAAATAAATCTTCAAAGGAAGGTGACATGTTTATCTTCTAAATTATCAAAATCATCAATAATTAGTAGCTTACTTAGTTGAAACAAACTGAACACTGCTACATATAGCTAAAAGTCATTTTACCTTAACTTTACGGTTAAATCGTGGAATAATGGCAAAAGTTTACAAATTGCTTGTACATATTTTAAAAGTTATATCTTCAACAAAATCAGTGTCCATTTCCAAATTTTATTGAAACGTGCGCCAGATGATCGTTTATTCGTATTAGCGGTATCGTTTATTGCAAGAAAAGCCTACTTGGTGCAGTAACATTAATTCAAGTTCTCATTCTATTTATTAACTATAATCATTGCTGGTAAAAAATAATCTGTTGATTCTGCATTCCATTTCTACCGGCTCTTTTCAGGGTTGACTATGTTTTTCGTCAAGTTCTTCATGAACTTGAATCGTATATTTCGAACTTCAGTGGTTTTATATCTATATATTTATTATCATTAATCTTTTACATTGACACGCTTTCGCTTTTACAAGTGTAAACCTTCAATATATTTTCACGTGGTTTGTGACGTACCATATCGTTGTTGATATACCAGCCACTAAATATTTCTTTATCCATTTACAAAAGAATATATAATGTCACTTCTGTACAGTTATAATGGTAACAGTAAATCCTGAGTAAGACTAAGTTAATTACAGAGTTTATAATTATGTACATGCATGGTATTTTTTACCACAATGATCGTATTCCTATATTATATAAATTGTAATATTAATTGTTCTGTTTATATAAAATTACCTAAATTACAACGTGGTAACACAGAATCCTTCCAAAGGGGGGGATATATTTTATTGTATGATATCTTAATTTCATATGTACACCTATTCAAATTAATGAAGTTAATTTTTCATGTTCATGCATGAGCGTTGCATACATATTGGACAAACAAGGATTAGACTTATGGTGGATGATTTTGCAAAAAAATGTGTGTTTTTAGACGGCGGCTTATTTTTTAACCTTAAAGACCACAATGGATTAAATTATCATAGATGACGAATTTAATAATATTAATTATCAGGATTAGTCAGAAGTTTGTGTTAATAACCAGTTGGTTTCTATATACTTGAACTTTATGCCAAAATGTCCGTTTTTGCTAATTATATTTTTCATTTCTTAGCCTACTTTTTGCTTTTATGTGTCAACGCTTTTACATGACACCGTATTTTTTGTCATTCGTTTAATGGCAGCCAAGCTATTTTTTGCGGATTTGTATTCCTTTTTTTACCCTTGAAATGACCTGGTTTTTATTTTGTATGATTTTATAACAAAGTGAATGTGAAAAATCAAAATAAAAGACAAAAATCCTTATCAAAGCATCAGGTTTTGAAAGTTTGATTACTGGTTTTTATTAATATGATATTAATTTTGTAAACAGGTAAAATCACCTGGTTTTTTCCTCATTTTCGGGCCAGTTTAAAAAACCTTCTCTAAGTTAAAATGGTTATTTTTAAACTTGGTGAGACTCAGTTAAGCTGAACAAAATGAAATCCTAATTTTGGGTAGATTTAGAGATCAACGACGTTCACACCAGATTTTCATGATTTGTTTAATAAGATTAATCCAGAGAGAAATCCTATTGTCCATCCATTTGGTTAAAGTTATGGATTACTTATCTACATCAACCATGCAGTTGCTTTGGACAATACAAGGTAAATTTTCTGAGCTAAATGAACATGATCCTGTCAGAAGAATGCAGTTTTGTGCGATGATGGCGGACATAACCAGACCAATGGTAACCAAAATTTTGGAAACATTTTATTTTACGAAGCCTCTTCTTGCCAAAATAGATTTGGAGTCGACATAACTGCCGCTACTGGTCTAGTAAATCATCACTGGATGATGGAAAACAACACTATTCAGTATCCTTAGAAACGAAATGCGGGCTGTTATGATTATAGGCATATACTTCATAAATGAAAATGTAACAGCAGATAATTATCTTCAGAGGTTGATGGGTAGGACATCAGGGAACTACTGAATGACCTGTTAGGTCGCCTGATTTAAGTCCATTGAAATACCAGATCCGGTAATCAGACGGATCCGCAATCATTAGATGTGTACCGGATAAATAAAAAAAAACACATGAAACTGAAACAAACGGGTTTGCAGAGTCGTTCTACGTCGGCACTGAAATGACTAATATTTTAAAGAGCCTTATTCAAGACTACAGGTTTAACGGAAACAAGCTTAATATGTTAGAAAATAATTTATATTAATCGTGATTCAAAACGATTTGATATTTGAGGAATACTAATCCAGCAAGRTACGAATTATGTTTTATATTATATATTCTCTACATTGATATTTAATATCTTTATGTTGATATTCTTTATTAAATGTTGTTTATTTATAACAATATAAAAAAGAAAGGTTTGTAAACTTTATAATACACTCACTTGGTCATCTGTTATGCAGGCATTTTGGAATCAAATAAATGGACTTGATGCGACCAATCCGGCCGGATCCGACCGGATTGTTGCTGAGGTTGCACTTTCCGTATCGAAAGATACCTACTAGAATAAGGAGAGGATGGCTATAAAATACTGTTCAAACTGAGCTAGAAACTAGGATTGTCAAAAGGAGTGAATTATTTACCGGCAACAAAAATTCAAACTGTTAAGATAAGGAGTTTTTGTTTTACAGCCACCTACTTTTATAGCTTGTAATTATTTATAATGAATTTCACGGGTGAAAATTTTCAATTTCCTCGCTAATTTCCTCTGCTATCTTGTAAATTATGGGTGCTTATACAGTTCAGTCCTTCAGTAACCGTGTTCGATTAAATGTGCTCAGTGTTTATCCTTTAAGTAATACGGCCATCTAGATGATTGCGTGGAATCTTAATAAGAATGATATTTAACCCGGCTTTTTAAAGGTTTTAGCGCAGAGTACGTTAGCGTTAGCTGTGTATGCAAATGCAATTTAAAAGCCATCATTCAACGGTGCTGCAGGCTAATGGCGTTTACCAAACCAACTGCATTAATGAACTCTTCTAGACCCAGTCAGACATGTTTATACCCACACCGACTTGCACGCGCTCCGAACCATATCGCTTATTTATTATTGCAAGTGCTTGCATTGAACGTGACCTAAACGAGGGAGAAAAATGGTTTGCTTCTTTGTAGTCTCAGGAGATTGCAGAATTTAGTTATATTGTATCGACCTCTTCATTACGGTATCGAACGAGTCAGGTCAGTACCTGCAGAGCTACAAGCTTACGAGTTTATTATTTATTACTATTCTGCGTTGACTCTTTCCGATTTACCTTTAATTATCTCGATTGTCATATTTCTAATTTCAAATGTGTTGTACAAAAGCGTTTCGATTTACTTGGCTTTTAAAGAATGTGTGTAATTTTAATTTTCAACTTGGTATAGTGCGCGTCAAAAGTTTTCCTCTCCCCGGGTTAACTTTTGAACACCTTTGGTTTTGATAAATGCGGTTAATGCCATTGAGAAATGACCTCGTTATATAGACGATATGTTTTCCTCAAAATTCAAGATGGCTGTACAATCAGTATGAATTGAAGGATTTTGAATAGCAGCAATGGTCATGTAATAAACACAGCTTTTATCGTCTACATATTTGCATTTAGTGTATAAAATTGGGCAGCCATTCTAAACTTTTAAAGTTTTATATTAATTGTTTAATTTTTTTTATATATTTGAGCTAGTAACGGCTGTGGCGCAGTCTTGGAATTTGAAAAAAATGATTTTTTTCAATTGTTACCGATGTTTTATATACCGTAATGCTTTTAAAAGTTAAAGTAAGGGAAGGGAAACGATTTGGATTTCCTAAACATATAAAATAAACTTGCGCCTGATATTTCAATCTTTAAAAGTTTTTCGATCAACTTAGCTCATTAGATGTTTTAATAATATGGTCAAATAAAAGTTTTATTAAAGTTTCTCCTACAAGTATAATTCAATAATTATAGCTAAAAAGCCATGTGGTTTCGTCATTTATTTGTGTAATTATATATGCAAATTGCTCAGGGGTTATTACTTTACCATGCTCTAGATAATCAGTGATTAAAATTCTTTGAGAAGGCCAAATAATGAACCAGTCTTCCTTGCTCGTGACTGAACCTTATTTAAGTAGTGAAATGATTAATGTTTTTAGCACTGCAATTTTATATTTTGCTGTACACTGCATGCGGTAATAAAACAAGTGCAACAATAACACATATTTATTAGGTAAAGATTAATATGTATATAACGTATCGCCAGATACGCGCAGTTTCCCGCATCCAGTTTTACAGGATTAGGGTAAATAAATCAGATACGTGGTCTCAGATCAGATCAGTACTAAGCAACCAAAGTTTCACCGGCCCTGCCAACATGAGTTTAACGACAGCATCTCAGAAATACCTTAGGCTCTGGTAACGTTTAGGTAATATCGAAATACAAATTCGAGATCATATTTGGCTTGGACTTGGACGCAGTTGTCTAAAATTACCCAAAACTGGCGATTCATATAACAAAAAATATAACACTGTTATCAATCCGTTTTTTTATAAAGCTACTAAAATTGTAAGCATAAGTAGACAAAACAAACAGCATTCTACGAATTATAGACATGTTTTTGTTCACAATTTGGGTAAAATTTTTGGTAACATATTAGCAAGCGGGGTCCGTATAACTTCTAAAGACCCACGAACTAATCATACAAAGTTATAATTTGAGGTAGTTTTAAAAATAGTATGGTTTAAGTGACGTCACAGAAAGTACATATCCATGCTGCGATGGATCCGTCAACACAAGTAATTGCTACTTTTGACAGTGCCAGAACGGGCAGTTATTAGCGAGTCTCAGCAGGAAAAGCCAATGATTAACTCAATATTATTAATGTGCAAAAATATTCCAATAACAATACAAACTACAAAGAATAGAACGTGGTCCTAATAACACTAACCGACTAATAGTCCTAATAAGTGTCTACTTTTCAACGAGTTCAAGTAGACTTTTTATACTGACAGATAGTAAATTTTATAATGGATGTATTTTAAAACAAAGGTAATCTAAAATGGATTATTTTTAACATTAAACACATTTTCTTTTTTTTTTTATTTCGAGTTGATCGATTCTATCAAATACCTAATTATCCAATTTCGGTACATTAGCGGCGACATCGTCTTATCGGCAATAATGTCAAAAAAAAAAATTGGAAAAGCTGACCAAAATATTAGTGTTATTGGAATTCCATAATTTTTTGTATGTTTATGTTTTTGACGTCGCCGATAGTGAAATCAGATTTTCAAAATTTAAAGCGGCACTTCCAATATGGCGGACGAATTTTGGAAAAGGCCTGTAATATTTTTAAAACTCGGTGCTTAGGAGCAGTTTACAATTAGCGACGGGCAGGTGAACGATTCCATCAAGATATAAGAACAATGAAAATACGTTAGCCATGATTGGTGATCACTATAGGTTTTTGAAGGGAGAAGATGTGACCCTCCAATAAAAGGAAACAAGATTAAAAATGTTCTTTCGGTGAAAGAGACTATCGCATTTTCTTTGCGTCGTCGAGATATATTTAATTTCATTTTAAGTATACCAGATACGTTTCCTAAAGAATGGGGTGCGAGGGGACAGATTTTCGCGGGATGAAGTACACTTTGATCATCTTTAGGCCGAGACCTATATAATGACGCATCAACGGGGCCCGATCCGTTGAGCCGTTCTCGAGCTATGACTGTGACAGGCATCAGACGGACAAAAGTACGGACAACATAAATGAAGTGGAAATTGCGCTAAAACTGGCATTAGCGTATTTCAAGTAAATGTTTTTGGTGTTTTTTTCCTTAAATGTCGGCTTAATATGACATATATATTCGATATATGAGATTAAAAAACTTGTGAAATCACTTTTTGAATAAATTTTTTAAATTGTACCGTTCTATATGTGGTTTATCTAATACAACAAGAAAACCTTACGTGTAACAACTTTTTTGGGGTTATTTTCAGATGCAGATAAGTTCAATCTACTACAATATGCTATTCAGCTATTAATATTTTTTTATGTCGACCAATGTAGTTATACATGAAGACGCAGAATGTGTTCATTCTGTGTCGTTTGTCTGAGTAGGTGTTTATCACTGGACCCCGTAAGCTCGATTTGCATCTTCCCTTTCGTTCATATCCAAAAAGAGCCAGCATCACATGATATTATTTCAACGGTTAGGAAGAAACTTGGAAAACTATGGAGCTAAGTAAGGTATTCGGCGAGGTCCAGAAGTAATTGAAAATTTGCAAATTAAGAAACTGGACGAGAACGAACATACCTATAAAATAACTGTGCCTGATCACTTAAAGTAAGAGTATCATCTCTATTCATAAACCGATAATAATCGGCCAAAGTTCACATTAGGGCAGGATGTAACATATTTTCCCAAAATATTTTATGGACTTACGAGAATAGGTTTTCAAATAACGGAATTTAAAATAAACGTTGATGATCGAATTTTACTCATAATGTAACATTTTTGTCAACATTCGCATTTTAGGTAATCGTTCTCTGGGCCCGCTAACGGGATCTTAAACGGGCAACGGTATTTAAGAATACATCAAAATGAATTTTGGATTTACGTACCTGAACAACCTTTCCTTTGAACGTTTCGTGGTTTATGGTTTCAGCAAGACGGTGCCTTCTTATAACAGTGCTGCTGTTCGAGAACATTTAAACGATTATTTTTTGATGTTCCTAAAAACCAATCAAAAAATTCAATTTTGGTCAATTATGTCGTTTTGAACTAATCAAAACACAATTACAGTGGTAACTTTCACAAGAGCAAATTCTCGCTCGAATAATTTAAGGCAGGTTTTGCATGGCAACAAAAATTGTTGGTTTGGCGTCTGTTATCAAACTTTACTAAAAATGAGTGGAACAAGATTTAATACGTCTTTATACGCGATGAAATCGATAAGAAGATCAATGAAAATATATGCAAAAACACTAAGGTGAGCAAAGTTATAATACTGAAACGGTGTTTCTGTTTGTTACGTCAAAAAGAATACCACTCGAGAACATAAAACGACATTCAGCCCCACCGTTTACTAAAATCAGTAAAACATGTTACAAAAAGTGTGTGGCCCCAAATGGCGCACACTTGTTATTGTGAAGATGTTCATTTTGTTTCGTATTTGTTCTTACTGCTATCTTGGCTTGAACCACCGATCGCAAAATTTTTCCGAGTTGCGACAGTGCAATACATTTAATACACAATACACATTGTGGTCTCTATTCACCGTTAATTTCTGTTAAACTAAATTCAAAATAAGCTTCGCTATACATCATCAACAAACCATTAACAATTCCATAAATCCAGAAACATGTTATAAGCTTCTCACTTTATTCTTTGTTTAGTTACGCCAAATGTCTTCCTTAAATTAATTATAAAGATTTTGTAATATTTCGCGGCGCCCCTACGAAGAGGTAGTGGCGACCAGTTTGGAAATCACTTAGGTTAGATGAATTTTTGACTGTCAAAGTCATATACACGAACTACTTGATAAAAGATAACTACAAAATAGCCTTCCAAGTGTCACCTAACTCATAATTTCTACAATCCCTATTAAAATTATTAGTATTCATACAACTTTCTATAGTTTCTTTTATTAGACGTTTGTGATAATATTTTTCTCTATATAAAATTTTTGTTTTATCAAAATCAATTATGTGTTTAGTCAAATATGAGTGTTCAGCTACGGAAGATTTATCTATCTGTTGCAACCTAGTAGCACGTATATGTTCTTTCAAACGCGTACCTACTTTTCTTTTAGTTTGACCTATGTAACACTTGCCGCAAGAACAAGTAATTTTGTAAACACCTTCACTCTCTAATTGTACTTTATCTTTAGTAGAACTTAAAATTTTATCTAAATTATTATATGTACTATCAACAACTAAGATATCGTGTTTTCTAAGCATCCTCTTTAATTTTTCCGAAAGGCCTTGTACATAAGGCAAACTCAACTTCAATTTACTTTGTCCTGGCTGAGAATTTACTTGATTAGGATGAGCACTTTTATTAAAAAACTGACCAAATATTCTTACTGCTATAACCATTTCTCACTAGCGCTGATTTAAGATAATATATTTCTTTTTGTACAGAACTTTCATCTGATATCCTTTGTGCTCTAACAAATAACGTCCTTATAACACTATTCTTTTGAGAAGGAGAGTGGTGAGATGTGGCATATAAATATCTGTCTGTGTGTGTGTTGGTTTTCTGTAAACCTTGTGTCCTAACTGTCCAGTGTTTGTTCTGTAAATTTTGACATCCAAGAAAGGTAAACTACCATTGCTTTCTAATTCCATAGAAAATTTTATGTCGGGATTTTGACTGTTCAAATGATTTAGAAACCTACCCAACTCTTCTATACCGTGGGTCCAAATAACAAAGGTGTCATCTACCTACCTATACCAACATTTTGGTTTAAACTGAAAACAAACAAACAAACAAATTTTCCTGTAATTTCATGAGAGATAGACTAAAAAAGTATTTTAATAATATACTTGTCTTTCAGTTGCTGCAGGTCAAATTGAGGGAGCAGCAGCTACACCGTTTTTCTTAAAATAAATTCCAAAAATACTTTTTGACTGATATCTTTAACACAAATAGAGCTATAAGTAAAAACGGCTTTGAAACCTAACCTTTCTTATTTCAAATTTTTTCCAGTGGTAGACAAATAAAGGAATTTTCTACTGAACATCACTTTAACCTACGCAGAAGTATACATGAATATTTGTCAGTCGCTATATTCAACTGACAGTTTGCCGTGGTTGTTAGGTTTGCATTTGAAATCGGAGTTATGCAATAAATTTGTCTGCAAAGTTGACATCCATACTAACACAGCCGCTTTTAAATTCAAATGTGTAATATATGGCGTTGACTAAGAAATCTTTTCGGGGAGCGGATTTCAGAATTGGTTGATTTCACCGTAATATTCACTAATGMTATCAACGTATCGTTCACGGCACACGGGTAGTAGGATTGTCKCCTTGGATATACATGAWTATGGATGTGACAAGAATAATTGCAAATATATACTTTAATCAACTAACGTTCTCGGAGATCCGATGTACTACAGCTAACGTCTATTCCCACATCTAGAATAAACACCGAGAATGCTATACATCACGGTCTTTAGTATAAATTATTAAAGCCACGATTGTAACGGCTGTTTATATTAAATATAGATATTTCCAACTGCATAATGGTGTTGTTCCAGCATAATTTCGTAGTTAGTTACTCTCGGGCATGCACTTACTGAGAACGAGATCATCTTGGTATGTTTTTCTGGAATCGCCGGTGTTCATCTTAATTGGACAGAGACGGCGTCTCGATCGGCAAAAATCGGCAGGAATACAGAGCACAATGGTATTCTGGTCGCATGCAAGGAAACAAAAACCAGCGGACTTTCCAATATAAAAATCGAAATAAAAGAGATGAGTAATGGCGTCAGACCTGTTCAACCTGTATTTCATGTGCCATGTCGACTTCATTAAAGGTCGTCACGCGGATTAATTTTTAATTGGCGTAACACGGCCCAGTTACTTGTGTCCACGTTTTGCGGTGCGTTTAGTAGGAATACTGTCAATAATAATATTACCCTTTTTTACAAGGATCAATTAATGAAAACAATACAAGTTAACATAACAATTGCCATAAAACAAAGCCAGTATAATCGAAATAAATCTAAGCCATTTATTTTAGTCCTACTCTTCAAGTCAAGCTCTCGATCCAGTGAACTTAAAGCTGCCAGGAGTTCCTTGAGGTACCTAGTACATTAAGGTCATTCCTTTTTTCATTGTACTCAGCAGATCTACGGAAACGAATCAATTCCAATAATATATATAATATAGGCAGCGAGATACATGTATTTTGCAAAGCATGACCTAAAATTACGTACTGGTATAGGAACTGGATTTTTATTTGTTGTTCAATAATTAAAATTATGCAACGTCTCAAAACAACCAAAGATCTTGAAGTTTTGTATTAATGGAACGTTATCTTTCGCTGTATATGTTGAGTGTAGACGTCTAGAACACTGAATTAAATTGAATGAGTAAAATATTAGTCTATCCACATATACAGTAATATTCACGAGTATGAAAATTACAAAGAAAACAAAAGACGTGCACAGGACTTGTTTGTAATATCCTGTACAGTCAAATAACCTGGAAAACCTGGTCTTGTGGCAACTGTTTACCTACCTAACAAAAATGTTCACGATGTTAACCTAACAAACAGCTTTACGTTACAACAACGTAAGTACTTACTTGTTAGATGTATGATTTTGTGTATGTGTTGTTGTTTGGAAATGTTAAAATAACTTGAACTCAAAAAAGATAATGATTCCACAATTGGAATTACTATATTTGCTTAACTTTCTATAGATAACGAAAAATATATACTTATGTTAATCAACCAATACTGTTTGTTCATATACAGCTGCTAAACTTATATTGTATGTGGTTTCTGCTATTTTTCAAGTAACAAAAGCTTGTATCAGTGTTCGTATCTAGAAGACTTTCGTTTTAGGACTAAAAATTACTTGCAAATACATCAGATATCCGCTATATTTGAACACGACGTTACCACTGTCATTTGCAGTTCATTGCTATTTTTACATCTTTGTTTGTAGATCTAAATCTTAGAAAATTTTCTTAACAATCAGTACCTTATTCTAAACATATTTTATACCTTTTAGTAGTTTTTCTGAAGCACAATAAATATATATTTTTACAAGTTTTCAACCAGTCTTTTCAACCAGCCTGGTTGCAAAGTTTGTATGCTTTTCCATTTTGTAATTATTCCAAAATTTGCAATTTGTTGCACTGGATAAAAAAAACATACTCTMCGTTTGTTTCATTTAGTGTTATCGTTTTTAATACCCCTGAAATGGCGTTTGATTTTTTATACTATCAATCTGAAAAGAAAGGTAGAAAAGTAAAATTATGTTACATTTTAAACGTTAGTTAATATGTTGTTCCCAGTTTTATAAGTAAAGGAGGAGTTTCTGGTGAACTAGACATACTTTGGCTAAATACTTGTTCCTTTAGCTATGTTTCTTCTCCAGTGAAGGGCTTCATCACGATACAAAACCAGGCAGATAAACATGGGAATTGTGCAGATGTTAAAATCAAGTTATGAGATATAAATTGTCCAGAGTGTAAATAAATATACATATCCGCAATGTCAGAAATACAGTAACATTAATTTAAAACATAAATATATAGTTGAGATACTACACCTTTACAGCAAGCTACAAAGTTCAATTGACAGCTACAAACTGACAATGAGAAGGCAGGAGAAAACAGAATTTCTAAATTGACTGCAGGGAAATGACATCTAATAAGAAAAGCAATAATTAAGTAAACAAAGGAATGTCAAAAAACACAAAAAGGAAGTAAATACCAAGAGCAACCAATAACTGTTTTATATGAATTATATGGAGGAGTAATCAGTACTAAAGTTAAAGCAATTTTTTTTCAATCTCCTAATTGTATAACTTTATTTACACAAAATTACTGTTATTAAAATCGAATATATGGTTTGTGTATACGGATTGCTTATATAAAGCAGAATGAGACCTAATAATGCGCAGGTCATCACATCGTGGCATCACGCCATCCGCCATCACGTAAGCCTCGTCAACTCACGTTCTTGTTTTAGTTGTGCGGAAGTGTTAGTGGTTATTGTGTTTTATATTGTTATATTGGATTTTCCTTATTAAACAGCCCCTAATTGTTGTGTACTTAACATGGACGATTACGTTAAATGTTTAATTTACAGGTACAAAAATGTAACCTTGTTTGTCTAATGAATAAAATCATAATAATGCTGCATTGGTTTCATTTATTTTTGCACTATATCCACTATATTTTTAGTAAATTATAACATTAATTTATAGTAAAGAAAAAGATTTAACATAGTAAAATTTAGCATACTGGAATATTAAATTTGACTATTATAATATGTTACAATAAACAAAACACTAATAAAGTACACTACATCTTGTAGAAAAAATTGTGATACCATGCCTAGTAAATCCTACAAAATTTGTATTGAACTGTACTGCATTCTCTAAGAACATACACTATAAAATGGTAAGTACTGATTTCCACATTTTTAGTAAATACAGCTACAATAGTTAATCTACAAAAATATAGTATAATTTTCTACAGTTTGTATCTAGTCGTATTTGCACTATATTTTGTGGTAAAGATTATTACAATTGCAGTTAAATTTACTATAATTTTTTTTCAGTGTGCTGTTGTACTCATGCTGGTAGATGCGCTTCCTGAAGTAGTTACTAACCAGTTTCAACTGTGTACTGATTGCTTGGAGAACAACCCTTACAAGCAATTAAATAAACTGATCCACTTTGTCGAAGAGTATCGTTCCGGTCCTTCAGTCCTGAAAACAGTAATGGAAATACCAAATAGCTGATCTATCAATCAAACCATAAACTACACTGCATTTATATTTTACGGGTAGGTATGAATCAGAATTTAGATTCAAGTAAAGAAAATTAATGGAAGAATTCAGGAATTTCTATAGTAGATTTTAGTCCATTCTGATATGAATTAAAACTGTCTAATTTTTGCGTAGTTTTATCCTTTAGGTACCAATGTCATCAACATAGTATCTGCGATCAAAGTGTACATCCAAACAAATCGAACCCAACACCTGACCCTTCAAAACGAAAATGGCAATGCCATGCCATTTTTATAGCACGACAAATGGCGTCGTTATCCTTTTAAGTGGAGTTATCCGTAAGCAAGACCAACATATTACTTTTTGATGTTTGGTTCACTGCTGATGTTGACGTGGTAATTCATAGCAATTAGAAAATAATGTAGAAGAAACTTTACAGAAAAGCATAGGGAGCTAATGCCTAGTGCCCGTATTATTGACCACAAAAAAGGGGTTTACTACTTTTTAGGTGGGTATTCCAAACCAAGCAAAGTTAGGAAGAATAAGTCGCGTTTTAAACTTCCTATACCATTGAAATACGTGTATATTGAAATTTTTAACTAATATTTAAGAAAATTATTCATATGTTTTATATCAGTTCTTCATAAATGTGATAGCAGAGAAGTGCGGTATCCGAATGGAACAATAAACATTTACTATTTCTTTAAATCGCAATCACTTATAAATAAGGGAAATTATATCGATCAAATATTTGCTATTTGTCTAGTTTGAAAGTGATTTTTTCTTTTAAAGCGTGGATTACAGCTAAAGAGAAATAAGTCTGTCAGTTTCTTAACTTCAGTTGGAGTCTGTTCAGAGCGAGCTTGTTTAAAATGCATCAGTGCAAGTTGCATTGGGCAATGCTGGTGACGCCATGTGGAACGATTATTCTGTTTCACAAATGAACGGCTGCAGCATMAAAGCGAAGAGTGCAACATCTCATTAATAAGAACAATTAACGGACATATAGATTCAGAGATCGATCGACCGCCCAGGCAGAAAATATCTGAAATGGTTCAGATTTCAGCTGTACGGGGCATTGCTCATAATAACGATGTGTAAACAATGTCAGAGTTGCCTTTTTCGTAATTCTAGGTACGGATAGTTTCTTTGTTACGGATCAGCCCCGCGTGCCATACCGTTAGCGACAATTGTAATCAACTTGAATCTTAATTAGTGACCACCCAGGAGAATAGTTTTATCCCAAGAGGTTAGCGAGAGAGAAATCAGCCTTTGGGTGCAACACCTTAGCCATTAGCACGAGCTAATGGATTACTATTTTTAGCGAATCGAAAAGAATTCATTGCTCTGTTCAAGAAAAAATGGTAATCGTATGACCAAGTGCTCTTGCTACAAGGTGCATTTTTTTAAAACAAGTCTGCTTTTAAATTAAAGAATATGTTCAACACACCAATATAGGAAGGAAATTGCGAAAGTTTCGCTATGGGTGGCTGCTCATCCCCTGCTTATGTGAACTACCTTTATATGAACAATAGTAATTGACCGTGAAAGAAAGAAAACATTTTGCTAAAGTTTAGAAATGTGGAATCAGAAATTATTAAAAAAAAACTCACTGAGACAAATTTCTTAGAATACGAGTAAAATCTATATGTTGACATGTATACGCGATAGCTACTGTGTAGCTTTAAACTCCACTGGCTAATATAACAACTCTTTTTTCGAACAAGTTTGCACGTAAGTGTCTTGTAATTGTATTTGAAAACCAACTAATAACATATGATAACCTCTATTTTATCTTTATGGAGGTATTCTTATAAGGAGAGGCAAACCCATCAAAAAATTCTGTGACTATTTAAAACATAATAGTGAGAAATTTGGGGTTTTTATAATTAAAAAGTACTGTTCGTGTTATTTATTTAAGTAACTTGTGCTAAAGAATTGTTTAATATTTAGGCATTTGTAAATATYTTTCCCACATTTAATTTCTTTAACCAACTTTTCGATTTTTAACATAAAAAGGTATATTTACACCAAAAATCAGGAGAAAGTAGCATTTTATACTATTATGAAAAACCATAATATATGTGTTTCCGAAAACCATATAACGGTATTTGATACATTTTATACAAATTAAATAAAAATATTTGGTTGTTTCCCTGTATTTAATACATAGATTTAGTATGTTTGCTAGTGAAGAAAAACCGAAAGATTCCAAATATTTCTGTAAATAATTAATTATTAAATAATGTTACAGCCAAGTGCTTTAATTTTATTTTTCCAAACATTAGTCTGATTTCTGCCGAATATTGTTTGGATATTCAAACGTCATCTGTAACTCGTTAACAGTCAACAAATCTATTTGTTGACATCGTAAAAAAACATTCTGTACTTTATAGCGCAATGCGACATTATAGATATTAATTAATCAGG
Organism: Rhyzopertha dominica; assembly: GCA_025024175.1. Lineage (NCBI taxonomy): Eukaryota > Metazoa > Arthropoda > Insecta > Coleoptera > Bostrichidae > Rhyzopertha > Rhyzopertha dominica. The sequence continues at coordinate 33,985,842 of QCXZ01000137.1, forward strand.
AATATCTCACTTGCAAAAACAAACTCTCCAGTGTATGTATATCTAAAAGTATGAAGTAGACGTGTCTTAGCCAAACAATTTTCAACGTCTTAAAGCTTGCAGAGTTTTAATCCCACAATTCCACTTTGCATAACTGAATAATCAAAATGCGAGACCTGACAATCAAATTAAGTAAACTATAAGATGACTAAACCTCATTGTAACTGCACTTAATTTTCGTCTTTAACACGAAAATAGTCAAAATTTTGAGGGCACTGGCATGCTCTTCTTCACACTTACCTTCTTAATTGTCGATAATTAGGTTGTAGGACTGAGATCGAAATACGACGTTGCTAAAAGTAGAGTGTCGCAGGAATATAATCTGAGACCAGGGAAAAGGTTGCTTTACTGTCCAGCAGGACCTTTAAGATGTCAGTAGGTGGCGCCTTGAAAATGGTCTTATTACGCTGAATATATCCAAATATTGCAATCTTTCATGTCACAGGGGTAAACATCATATATTTTGTGATTATCGACTTAACATTCTTGTTCTACCTCCATCTACCGAAGTTAGAGATCTCATGACATGACAAATTATAATTTTCTCTCATCATAGTGTACTAGTACTTATTACACAGTAAAGTAGACTGCTTTTTACTCCTATAAAGCGTATAAATTTGGCAGTGCCTTGGTTAAATTTCTGATTTTCTAAATTGTTTTATTACGATCAGTTTAATACAAATGTTTTGTACTGTCTGTACTGCCTATTAATTACATATGCGCAGGATCGCAAACATAATTTGTACCTATGTAGACTGATATTTTTAGGACTCTCTGGTGAAAGTTATACATCCTGTAATATAGGTCTTCAAATGACCTCTGTGTTACTTAGCACTTAAACACAAAATTTAATAACAACGCAATCATCTTGTCACTAACTCACAGAAAAAATGTAGCCAAAGGAAGCGGCCAAATATACAAATGCCTAGACTAGTACAAAATATGGTGATATTAATGTAATTTTTAACCCGATGGCCATATGTAAAGATAATATGCTCTTTCTTTCACTTTTTGTTGAGGTATATTACAACTCTACGGTTTACAATATATTTCCTTTTTTTATATTTCTCATGTCGTTAGCTATAAGTTTGCCATTACTATCGACGTAGTACAATTGACGTCGATGCAATATTTTTGGGTAATTTTGAAAAGTTGTTGTGGTACCCAATTAGTTACAATAGTCTTTAGCGCGGAAGATAACGCTTGCTATTCAAGTACCTTTTGTGATAAACCAGGAGTGTTGGAAATTACATTTAACCATAAAATGAATGACTTCGTAGGTAGATGGTTACAAAGCGAATAAACCAATTTTTGCAATTTCTGCGGTTGCCACTTTCAGCAGCTGCTAACGAGAAGAATGACGTTGGCAATATTGTTAACATATTACATTATGCTTCTGCTTTAGAGGAGCAATCAAATAGAAACTAAATGTTTTGTTGCACTATTCTACATAAGCGCCATTATTAAGTGACTTTTTAGTAATAAGCTGGAAAAGTAATTGTAAAATAATACCAAAACACTTAAAGTTGTGATTAATAAATGCGACTAGAGGGGGAAATCAAAATTTTAACAATGTTCTTGCTTTTCCATAGAAAATCACAAAATTGCTGTACTCGCCGCATAATAATACTCATCCACCGCAATACACTCCAAATATTTAAACTCTACAAAGTGGCTAAAGCTGTTTATGAACACATGTTGTATTCAACACACAGTGCAAAAAGCTACTGTGCCGTAAATAGTAACCTTTCCATCCTTAAATGAGCAAACATCGTATATCCACAGATTTATAATCGCCGCAGTTAATTAAACTTACACGTTTGACCTTTTACTATGCCCGATTGCAAATCGCATTTACTTGTTACCCTCCTGAAACAGAGTAGAGTACTTTTCTCTGCATATTTTACTTTCAACGTGTTCGTGCATCCAGGAGTCGAAGAAACGATGTGTACGTAATTCAATTTGAAATAATTTACGATACTTATGCTCATGAATATGTAGCGATGAATTAATTATGTAAATGATTTCCTCCCTAATTGGTAATTTGCTCTGCCAAGGGGTACTTTTGCCTCTTATAATTTTATATTGCAGTGTATTCCATCGAGAATATGCAACAAATGGGTGAATGTTAAAATTACAATTATGACATTTTTATATACTGTAGTGTTTGATTTTATTTCAAAAAAAGCGTGTTTTTCACCAGTTTTTTTTACTACCAGGAAGTACTTATTCTTTATGTGTAATACTTATGCACATTTATAATAAAGATGCGGACCATCCTTAAAACTGTGTGTGCACAAAAATCATTCACTACATCAATTTACACAAGGGTCATTTGTTACTGCAGTAAGTTTTCCTATATATTTCAGACAGTTTACTTGGCAAGCCGTTTCGTATAGATGATCTGAATGACCCCTATTAGCTTAACAGCAGAAGTTTCGTTGTAACTCAAGGATTTGATGGAACAAATCGTGTGCAAACAGAAAACCGTCTTTTTCCTGCAGCTTCAGCACAACATATTATGGGGTTTACCGAAAGCAGCAGATATCTCTACCGGTTGCCGACTGGTTTCTGTTTAGCATCGTACTTTCTATAAGGAAGGAATGCCTACGCGAAGAAGATAGACGGGAACAGAAGACCCCGAAGATAGCGCACAATACAATCGCCTTGATTAAATAAGCTCGTTGAATTCAATCTCAACCCTGGCAATCTATCCAATTTTCTAGTAGTCTTATCTTTCTCAGCCCTCCCCTATGATGTTATCCAATCAAAGGCCGTACATAAGTCACGTGGGCCACCTCCCGCACGTTATCTAGTCGCCTAATAAATTTACTTAAAAATACTCCAACGTGTTCTTTAATGAGGTTTACTTTTAGCGCTACCCCGATACATTTCAGGATTCGTCTAAATTCTCATACCTACACACTGAAAGTTAACTTCTCACAAAGAATTGTTAGTATAAAGTCTCAAATCTGTTATGTTGCGCGCAGTATATAAATTGTAACTATATGCACTTACAACTAATATTCGATACCACACTTTGTCATTGTTGTAATTTCGAAAAATGGTGGCGACTCTAGTTACTTTTACTATAAACGTAATCTTTGAGAGCTGGAAAGTATGGACCGTTTACCCAAAGCACTGCGCACGTTGTACTTCTCATATTCATAATCACGTTACCCCTAGCGTAATAAGCGCAGTTGTAGGTATAAATGAGAAATTGCGCCCTGCCGCAACCATAATTCGGCGCCACCAGCAAGTATATCACGCTGCAGTTGAATTATGGGTAATGAACATTGTGTTTATTTAATCTAAAGCGCGGCGTATGTACATAAAGCAGACTCTCCTCTTTGTGCCGAAAAATTGCATGTCTGTGCAGTAGTGCCGTTATTCTTCATCCTGCTTGTTAAAAGCGAAAAAATGCTGTGCTGTGGAATCGAAATGGCCAGAATTTTTATGCTGTGGTAATCTCTGTTTATAGCATGAATAAAAAAAACTACAACAAATGCCCTCTTGAAAACAGCGAAAATAAGAATTAGCTATTTGACATACAAGGCAGTCAAAATTTTTAATTGAAATAATTTAAAAAATGTTTCTTTGATACATGTAATGAAAATGCTGTATTAAGTTTCGTTTTCTTTGAGAATAACTTATAAATCACTGTTCCTTGTGCTATAATACCTATTTGTTATAATTTTAATTACCTGTTGAAGTTTTTTTTTTACAGAAAAGATCGCCAGATATTTCCGATTGTGCTTTGTTACGTGTATTTTGTGTTTATTAATCTGTTGCACGGATGAGTTAATATAACAAAAAATAGCTCTTACCCATAGCCTTTCACCCAAAATAAATTTAAAACAAGACATCTTAAGTATAATATTTAACACGATTTATTCTCGTTGAGTATAAATAAATTAAATGGAAACTAGAAGAACTTCTCGATAACAAAAACCACTGCACATTCGATCTTTTTAAAAAACTGCTCATTTCTTCACTCTTTTTTTTGCATTTTGCAATTTTTGCAGATACTTACATCCTTGACAATTTTAACAAACTATAGACCATCGAAGAGTACATTTTTTGCATTATTTATTTGCCCGCGAATCCTTGGATTTACATTAAATAGTAATAATAACGCTTTCGGTGCAKCATCTTTAGTGGTTGTAATAAGTTGCAACCATCTTAAGCTTGTTTCCATTTATCAGTTTCCCATAGWTAGGATCCACGTAGATCCCCTGTCAGAATGATGAATATCGTGTTAAACTATGAATATAATAKGTCGTCTAGAGTCCAATTAAAGCCACKTAAGTGTACTTAATATTTGCTGTAAAATTTGGAAAAACGTGCTATCGAAAATCATGTAAAGCCTAGTGATTTGATGGATATTTGTGGATATTACTGGATTAGGGGGCTATAATCCAGCTCCAGGTAAAAGTGTAATGAACTTCACAGAGCCTCTTATGCTTTATATACCGCCTGTAAACAGAATTTGAACCTCCCTGAATAACATAGGAAATCCAATGTTCGCAAATAGGAGTATTATCTCTTAGGTACGTTACTAGAGAATTTATAGTCTATTTGCATATCATACTTAAATGTAATTTATGCTTTGTAAGCATATAATATAAAATATAAGAAGCACGTAAAGTTAAATGAATAGTGCTTCTTTTAAAACCTAGGATTAGAAGGGTAACAGCGACAATGGTTTGGCTCAGTACTTGTTAAAAAAGACTCTATTTCCAAGTAATGCCGTTTTACTCTTATGTGTGCAATGTGCAATGTAGAAAGTAACTGCATATGAGTTTTAATTTTAATAAAATTTGTTATAGACATCTCTGGTATCATTTTAGGTCATTAACATTATGATGCATTTTAGCCTAAAATAACTTGCAATTATAATTCCTTTTTTTCTCGAACAAATGCATGTCTGTGGTGCTGTGCTGTCTACACAGCAACCAAATGATAAAAAATTATGTTAGTTTTCTGAAACTGAAGTTTAAGAAACTTTTTACGCCCCTAAAATTTAAACCCTAAAGAAACCATTTGATAATGATACGTTTTAAGCAAGTCTGAAGAATTTTGTCATATTTATAACTGGAAAGTGCAGTTTCATTTAAGATTGTACTCGCAAAATGTGGTTCGGGCTTTTACCTTTATTATAAGACGAAGGTGAATTATAAGAAGAAATCTTAGCTTAAGGCCAATACTGATAAAACAAGTCCAGTAATAGAAATTCATACAGTTTGTTATAGTACAAATAATCAAAGCCAAATTGCCCACAACTAACACAAAGTAGATCTATTGGCTTGCTTTTTTTGTGTGCGGGGTGTCTGAAAAATTAAAAACCATAATGATATTGAAAAATTATCGATAACACAAATAATAATTCAGATAAAATGTTACCTCTTCTTGCTTAAAATATATACGAATTTACGAATAGTATTTGCTCTACATATACATGGAATATTGCTAAAAAATTCTTATGTGAAATTGTCAATTTAAACATTAAAAGAAATACCATTTTTCAATTGCAAAAACCCAAATTATTTTGAGACTAAACTAAAGGTATATATTTTATGAACAATATTGTACAAAAGATTCATTTGTAAAAATGTGTTAGAAATTTGTTCGGATACCTGCTACATGTAAACGTTTCATAATGTAATAAAAAATACATGTCACATTTGTCTATATTTAGAACATATTCTTTCTATTTTTAAATTTGTGTAAAAAATGAATTTAAATATTAGCCAATTTCATTACGTGCTCTATGAATTGAGGTATTAATGATAATTTTCTCATAATTCAATCCTAACAACAAATGCGCTAACTAGTCCTTGAAAAAAGCTTTTTCCTTTTCAACGCCTTACAACAACAACATTGTGTCTGTAGGTTTATTTTTAAATTCTTTTACCGAGTGTTATTCGACTCATGCACTTTTCAAATCCTTGTACTATTTTATTGTCATTTAACGCCGATAATCGCTCATTGGATAGCAATAAAAATAATTATACTCCAACAATGTCCTTGTCAGCAAGTTCTTATATGGCACTTAGAATTAACGCGAATCCGCTCACAATGTGCCATAACGCAGATTTCATGGTGCTATAATGCTGTTATCGTCATGTTATTAATTAGTCAAGAGGGCGTAATCCGAATGGATGGTAATTTGGAATTTCTCCCCATGAAACATGGATGCTGCGCTTCCCCTGCAAATACAACGCCTAAGTGCGAATTAAGAACTGGAATGGAGAATTAGAAGTTAGAGGAGCTTTAGGGCCGCTCTGACACTAATTTCAAATTTAACCGGCCATAAATTTGTTTGTATGAATTTTAGTGAGGCAAGCAGGATTTATGTGCTTGATCCCAAAGTTTCAACTTTCCGTTTACTTACGAAGTATTGATTCTTTTCAAGTTTGCGAGGTATGTACCGAAAAATCGGAATGTGCTTTCAGCTTAATTCTGAAGCAATTCGATTTGCCAAGACAATACAATAATAGCATGAATTTATGAATATATAAGGGTTGTTTAAACATTATGTATATAGCATGTAAGCCATTTATTATTTTGAATTTATTAATATAGTTCTTAAGGCTAATTACTTGAGTTGCGTAGTTTATTCGATGGTGAAAATATTTTATTTAGCAACTCTCATCAGCTTACTGCTTTCTCAAACGTAATGCATAGCGCTACCTTGGTTACTTTGGAGTCCCTAGCGAGGAGATTTATGAATATTTGTTTGGGTTCTTATCGCATTTCAGCACTCCCTTGCAATTTATGATAGTGGTTATAATGAACGCAATAAGGGATTACTGAAAATGAGACAAACAGGGCATTAAGACTGGAAAGTGATGTTCACGTGCGTAGCACAAATTGTGTCCAATGCATATTATGAAATCAGACGTTCTTATTAAAGTTTTGTATCAATAACTGCAATCGTATCATTAATATATTTAACAAGAACATTACCCTTCTACCATTTCGCCAACCATCAGATAGTTTGAACGATATATAACATGAATAAAGTATAAGTAATTTATGAACTTCATTTACAAATAAAGTAGTTGCATTTGGTTAAACCAGATTTCGTTTTATAACATTTTTCGAAGCAAGCAGTATGAATGCCTTATTGTGAAGCATTGAAAATATAGGTATATTATGATTTGGAGTAACAATAAATCATTTGCAGTTGGCAACCTGTTTCTCATAATTCCATCTGTTTCGCACATTTTAGTTTATTCTCTAATCAATTCATACATTACTTGTTTGCAGTACGTACTAACAAAATACATACATTATTTAAAGCTTTGGGATGTTGCTCATACCTTTGGTGTTAAAAAATCAGAATATACACCATACATATTCCAGTTATCAGTACTTACGTTATTTTGTGCTACCTAATCAAAACATTAGAGGCAGCTGCATTACCTCTAAGATCTTCTAATGCACTTCTGTCACATTTTGCAGTGCTCCTTTCGCCACTAATATACCTATCGTATTTTCCAATTTTTATTACGTTGCTGATACTCATATTATTATGAATTTCTTTCAATTACGCTTTGATGTAACAATCTGCCAATATATTATTTATAATAGCAAAAATCTTACTATTATACAAGGTGAAAGTGTCGTAAATTAGAAGCATTTTGAGTGGGTTGGTTTGAAACTGCGTTTTAGGCGTTATTAAACACATAAAGTCAACAAAATTCAAGAATTCTGCGATGAGTGGAAATAATACTTCAGTAATAGAGTCAGGCTGTACCACTTTGCTTATAGTGTTTGGATTTTGCACCCCTTTAACTCGTTTGTTTCTAACAGTAAAACAATAAACTTAACCGACTTAACTCGGCTTAAAAATAACAATAAATGTTCAACTGCATTAACTTATTTTACACATATACAGCTATTCATAATACATTAATTCCCACGCTCAATCACCCGCTACGTTTTTTTCAAGCGGCTTTTATTGCGTTTGATAATAATCTGTCTACAACAACTAACAGCAAATCCCTAATTTCTGTCACTTTTCTGGTTAGGTCAGGTCACAATGCATGTTATGAATTACAGATATACATGAAATATTTGAGGCACCTAAATTTGACATTGACACTGACAATTGTGACAAAAATTGTCCCATTGACATATACAACTGTGTCCAAAAAATAAGGAGAATTACTTATTTACAATTCGTGCGTTTTATGAAGCACACAATCATGTTTTGTAGACTGGTAGCCCTGTCTTTGATACTTATGCAGAGTTTCATGTCAATATATTCAATTATTGTAGAGCAACGAAAGTCAATGTCTGTTTTATTTAGAAAAGAATTTGCATTAAAATGAATCGCACCATTACAGGAGACGAGACTTAGATCTATATCACCACCAGGAAACGGTCATTCAAAAACTAAGGTCATATTGATAGTTTTTTTTTATTATCGTGGCGTAGTGGACAGGGATTACTTTAAAGGCGACTAAATTGATTTGGAAGAATAAGGATTTTTTACATTTTTCAACAAATTAACCTATTTTACTTCCACATCCAACGGTTGGGAAGTATTGTATCGTGAAAAAAATTTTCAAAAATTTTTATTTGCTCATTCGTTTTAAAATGGCCGAAAACGCAAAAAAAACAAAATTTGAGCAAAAAAATTTCTTGTCTGTGTGTCTGTGGTTTTGTATACGCGATAACTTTCGAAAGACTTAATATATGAACTTGAAATTTGGCAAACGTATAAACCTCAACTACCCAAAGCGACCTATTGTTTGTGGGGTAAGTACGGTATCGGGAAGGGGGCAAAACTGGGGAGTAACTACCCTTTTTGCAAATTTTTATTTTTTTATATTTTTTCGTTTTAGTATGTGATTAGTAGTATAACTGCGAGTATTATTCATTCTTATAAATTTTCGGTGCAGCAAACTGTTTAGAAGATATTACCAAAAAAGCGTCACTTAAAGAAAACGGTTTATCCTAAATATCTCCGAATATAATTATTATATTCAAAAAAATGAAAACGCCATCAGATAGGAAATAAAATTTCTCACAAAAAGTTCTTATAAAATTTATTCAAAATTTTGACATTTTCGACATATTTCCAAAAAACCTATTTTGGTCCCTGCTCGTACGATTTTTTTAAAATTTTGGTATTATATATAAAATCAAATTTCTTATCAGAAAGCACTCTTGTAATTTTTTGGTAAAGTTAATAATTTTCGAATTATTTGGAAAAAACCGATTTTAAAATTTATATATTTTTGCYAATATCACGAGGACTTTGTCTTAGAAAAAATGTGTAGAGAGACAAAATGCTCAAAATCTGATTACTAATCGTATAGCATAAGAAATAAAAACGTAAATGTCATTTTGACAATTGGATGTGGTATTGATTCAATTTGCAGCGGTTTTTAGACACAGATTTACCTTCATGCATCCGTAATTACAGATTACAGAAGTATGTTATTACTAAAAAAAATGTTCTTACAGGTATATTTTTTGTATTTTCTTTTTACCTTTTTCATTTAATTTATTACTCTTACACATTATGGCAAAGCTGTCCAAGTTCGTTGTAAGAGAATGACGCTACGCACGTACTGTTATTCATTTAACAAGTTTTGTCATCAGCTATGTAAGGATGTGATTTTGTATGTAACAAAGAGAATGGGACCCACTTTGGAACTTGGAAGTGATGTCATCTCTAGACATCTAGAAAGATCATCTATTGTTTATAAAATTAGTTTTAATTGTTACCAATTGACTGATTTTGAGCTGCTAAAATAATACAAAATTATTCAAATATTACGCGGATATTCTGCATTACAAGAATGTTTCCGTTCGGTATAAAACCATGCCAATGGAACCAGTTAATGTGTCTTTACAGGAGCATGAATTTTAAAATCAGTAGCAGTATGTTCGGGTAATGGGTCGTACGTAACGGTGTTTATTGGCCGTTCATCTGCGCCAGTGTTTAATCTCACTCCTCTTGCATAGAGCTGCGGTGGCGGCGTACTCTGCAAACAGTTGCATTCATTTCTGGTCCCCTCTGGCTGGAGAGGGATGGGGCGTTCCATCGTTTGGAAATTAGCTTGCCGTAATTTAAGCGTATGCATGTTCTATCGCTTCGGGCAAGTGCAAACCAAACTGTCTGATCTAAAACACGGCTGGGAATTAAATCTGCTCGCTAAAGCCCATGTTAAATGGAGATTTTTCTGGTGCATTTTTCAAGGCGTTTGTGCTGCACAGACGCACGCTGCGAGATAGGAAGTTTTCTAACCGGTATTTATTGTTCTAGGTAAGTTGATGTGGCAGATATACCAGGCGAGGGCGTACCTTCACATTCAGTAAGTGGTTGTAATTTAAACAGTAATTAAATTCTAAACACACGCATTCTCGATTTCTCGGATTGCTGGCATTTTTAGCCTATCGGGCGACTTATTTATTTGTGACATGTGGAGAAAGGTATGTGCATTTTGATTTTCCCGTGATACGTATATCCGACATCCATCATCTTAATGGGACTGGTTTCTTACGTGGAAATGTTGCGAAAAGTTTTTTGTTAGCGTTGGATTGTTTGCGTGATGCTTTAATCAGCGTCGTGTGTACCGCAATACATCAAGTTGGCTTTTACTTGTAGGGGTTGCACAAACCAAGCATTAGCATAAGCTTGCATATCACCGAGCAGGTGACGGGGTTATTACACTTTTTACACCCGCAAGTCTTTAAAATCATTACATAGTGTTTTTATAGTTCACAGTATTAGCATATAGTAAAAACTGCATTCAATCTTTAATTTTTAAGGCAATAGTAAACACAAGTTTTGCCTAATTAGACATCGTTAATAATAATTCCCACTTAGCTTTGGGAGTGAGTAATTTAACACATTTACTCCATCAGTTGGAACGCGTCCCATTGAAAAATATAATATTATTCAGTACATACCTTTCTCCATGTAAAAGCGTAATTAAAACTTATCAATGCATGTTTCATTAGTTTTTACCCCATTTTTAGGAATATCCATCGCTGTTATGACCAAAAAAGCCTATAAATAATTGCAATTCGTTATTAAATGAGGCATTTTTGTAAAAAAAAAACATATGAAAATGATGTACGCGCATAAAGATGTTATACGGGGTAGTTCACGTAGAGTTCCTATTAGACGATTACGGATAGACGCACATAGAAATTTTGCAGTGTTGAGTCACATTTTACTTCCACATCCACGGATGGGAAGTATTATATCGCGAAAAAAATTTTCAAAAATTTTTATTTGCTCATTCGCTTTAAAATTGTCGAAAACGCAAAAACAAAATTTGAGCAAAAAAAAATTGTCTGTGTCTGTGGTTTTGTTTGTATACACGATAACTTTCGAAAGACTTAATCTATGAACTTGAAATTTGGCAAACGTATAAATCTCAACTGCCCAAAGCGACCTATTGTTTGTGGCGTAAGTACGGTATCGGGAAGGGGGCAAAATTGGGTGGTAACTACCCTTTTTGCAAATTTTTAATTTTTTATTTTTTTTCATTTTAGTATGTGATTAGTAGTATAACTGCGAGTATTATTCGTTCTTATAAATTTTCGGTGCGGCAAACTGTTTAGAATATAGTAGCAAAAGAGCGTCACTTAAAGAAAACGATTTTTCCTAAATATCTCCGAATATACTTAATATATTAAAAAAATGAAAATGCCACCAGATAGAAAATACAATTTCTCACTAAAAAGTGTCTTAGAAAATTTATTCAAATTTTGACATTTTCGAAATATTTCCAAAAAACCTATTTTGGTCCCTGCTCGTACGATTTTTTTTAAATTTTGGTATTATATATAAAATCATATTTCTGATCAGAAAGCACTCTTGTAATTTTTTGTTAAGTTAATAATTTTCGAGTTATTTGGTAAAAAAACCGATTTTAAAATTTATATATTTTTGCTAATATCACGAGGACTTTGTCTTAGAAAAAATATGTAGAGAGACAAAATGCTCAAAATCTGATTACTAATCGTATAGCATAAAAAATAAAAACGTAAATGTCATTTTGACAATTGGATGTGAAAGTATTGATTCAATTTGCAGCGATTTTTAATGACAATTCAAATTCAATTACACCAGAAATTGACTTTGGTATTTTTAATATAACACTCTATATATTTTTGCGTTTTTGTATTCTAGTTAATATTCTAGGGTGACTCTGTGTAATCTGTAATATACTAAATTTCAAAATTTCCGTGACTCAAGTTTTGTCAATATTTTCGACAGCTGCGCTATCCAGTTTGGCATGTTGCACGTAAAAAACAAATTCCAACCGAAACAATTGTCGCCAATAATATTTATGACAAGAGTGAAACTATATTTTTATTAAATTATAATATTTCGAAAATAGTGTATGCAGCAGTTACAGCGTGACATCAGAGTTTCATAGTCACGTATCACGTATCAGAATATAGTCAAAACAAATTAAATGGAACCCCTATCATATTATTTTTGGATTCTACCCAAAATTTTAGTTAGGGTTATATCATACTAAGACTAATCATCAGATATGCTCACTGGGTGAAAGTATTGTTGCTCAGTTGGCGCATGACGTCACACCGTGACAACGCCTGATTTTGTAAAATGTAAAATTATGTAGTCATCTAGGATAATACTTATCAAGTTGTCACCCTAGTCACAGATTGACGTCATTTATCAACGTTGCTGGTCTACTAGTGAGCATATATGATTAATCTTAGTATCATGGGGTTACATGAAACACTATGTGAGTGGACCTAAATTGACTCGTATTAAAACAAATACAATACCTATGCAACACATATTTGCAATCAACATGCTGATAAACTTAGGTATCTAGACAAATTCTTACAATTACAATAAGGAACTAAAAAAATATGCTACAAACTATTACTTAATTATAACCTTATAAACCAAACCAAAACCCCGGTAACAATCATTTAAACATATGTTCGAATATGTTTTCATGGCGGTGTAAACATTTGTTTACCTATATATAAAGTATAACATGAAAGTTATCCTAAGTTGTACTTTATTCTTCATTATTCCCAAATAAAAAAAAATAAATAAAACTGACCGTTCGGGAAATGGTGGGTATGCATTTGTCCTCAAAATTTGTCCACAGTCAGTCTGTAACCGGTCTAGTTCGACGAAAAGGGGTATTATCAGTATACTGTTGTATATATAGGCTGGCATACTTTAGCTTCGATAGTAAGGCATTGTTGCTGTTTAGATGGAAATTTGTATGACAGGATACAATATGTATCGTATAATAGTCATAGTTCAGGTATACAGCAAGGTTCTAACTTGGGCCCGTTGTTATTTAGTATGTTTATGATCCAAGGMATTCATCAGTAGTATTCGGACCCTTTTAGGAGCTGGTCTTGGTTTGTCGGAAAACMTTTCTACAAACACTCGACACGTTTTTGCTAATTTTAAAAATCTTTTCCTATGTCCTAGACGTAAAATTTTGAACGTGCACAAAATACAAACGCCGCATAAATTTTAACAATGTTGACATAAAAGTGTGCTCATGCACACATACACTGTTTTAATTTGTAACTATAGTTTAAAAAAACTTTTTTAAAAAAATTCGATATGTGATCTCCCACCCCTCCCTACTTATACCATTCAGAATGCTTAATTTTTATAATAGCCGGTTCAGTTAGTTTGAATATGTAAGAACAACGTAAAAAGAAAAGCCAGTAAAGACTCCTTGTGAAAATAATACTAATGGTTGAATATTTTTTGTACAGTATGCAGAAACACATTATCTAAGTATTTGGTCAACCAAGCTGCGGGTGTTAATCCTTCATTCTATCTACCGGGTACAATTGTTTTCGCAACGAACCTGCAAAATGAATTGTCCTTCATGTTCATAAATTTGCTTCTTTTAAACGTCAGTTTGCCTTTGTTACAAATGTTAAGAGAACCACATCGCACCTGTGCAAGTGACATGCACATGAGGGCTGTCCAGATCGCAGGTTTGCTATTTTATGTTTATGTGGCTTACCTTAGCTTGTATCTGTGTATTGAGGTACCCATATTAATAAAATTGCTGGAAGCTCACACCTTGCGTACATTTTACTTCCTGTTGTTTACTGTATTGTGTAGACTAACGTTTTGGATCTACAGTTACTTATTTCATAATTTATTTTGGTAGTCTTAGCTATGGAATATGATTTTTGGTTTTCAGAAACTTTACCAAAAGCAACATAAGAGTTTAACAGTTCAACATATGTTATAAAAAGTGTTGTCAGCTTTGACCGCGTTTAGACCCGCAACCTTTTGATTACTAGTCAAACGTGCTAATCACTGCACCATTAAAGCCCTATTCAAATTTGGGGCCAAAGCGGCATATATACATCAAAGTTTACTCCAGATAAAGCTGCTATACGCCGTCTGGCGAATTTGCAACTGAATCGCTCGTAGCTCAGTTTTTCGAGATTCAGAGCGGAATTCGCTGCGATTGCCAAATATCTATTATGTTCATTTAAAATGCATTTAGCAGATAATTATTTTTGACTATATGTACCAAAATCACTTGAACTATATAAAAATTTTAGTGATAGTACCTACATACAAACCCTTAGCCGATAAGCCGTTTTGTTCCTGGAGAAATTTCTGTCCAAAAACATAATGTTATCTTGTTCACACTAATAAACTTCAAAAAATTTAAAAGGCAGGCTCAATTCAGTAGCTGATTCTCACTGATCGGGTCAGGTAAATCGTGTTGTGATGCTCGAGTCCAATTTGGCCGTTATAGACTCAATAAAAGAAAATCGTCTTATTGTTCTGGATGAAATCCTTGCAGTTTTGAAAATGAGTCATGTGAGTTCTGTGTACCACACCACATCAGCAAGATGTGTGCCAAAGCAATTGACCCCAGAACTGAAAGAACGACGCAATAATGCATATAAAGGACTTTACTGTCAGTAGGAAGTAGGAGACAGCTTTCCGACAAAGGTTGTGAGTGAAGATAAGTCATGGGTGCTCTTTGATCAACCGGAAAGTAAGGGAATAAGCAAACTACCTTTTTTTTCGCCGAAGCCCCAAAATATTCGACACGGCTTTCGACAGGAAAGATTATGTTGATTTTTTGGACACAAACGGGGTAATTTTGGAGGACTGCATACATACTGGGGTCACTGTTAAAAGTTCCACGCACTCAGAACTCCTGAAGAACTGTTAAGCCAGCCATCAGAACAAAAACACGAGGATTTCTAACTATAGGTATCATTTTGCAATACAACGCGCGGCCTCATACTGCGTGTGCAACTGCAGCCACCATGCAAGATTTGAAGTTTGAGTGTCTAGGACAACCTCCTTATTCGTCTGACCTCGCCCCAAGCGATTATGTGGTCAACTTAAAGAAGCATTAAGTGGGAAAAAATTTCAAAGTAATGATGAAGTGATCCATGCAGTACATACATTGTAATGTTAACATTGCTATAATAATTTTTTTGTAATAGTGTTTTTAAGGTTTTCACTTGACTCTGCTTCGTATTATGTTGCTAGTAACATCTCCGCTAACATCAATCAAATTTTTGCTGGGACACAAACAACTCACTCGTCCCGTTATGCCTATGGTTACTAAGTAGCTGCCAAACCTTGCACTTTGCACTTTTTTTAGTAAACCTCTGCTTACGCTCAAGTACTCAAGTGAAACTATAATAAAAACTTTTTAAGTTATGTGGCAATTTTATTTTGTATTTTATGAATTTTTAAAGTAACTGTTGCGTATTTTAATGTATTTATTATTTGGCAAGAAAATTACCGTGAGCTGTTTGTATGGTACTTGTGTGTAGATTCTGATCAAATACACCATGTCATATTATCTCAGTACTAGTGTGAACGTTTGATCTTTATATTAAGGCGTTCGATATTTTCCATTCAGTCAACTTATGCTTCACAAAAATTCAAATTCGTCTTAATAATTTCAACATCATCCCTTTGATGTTTACAGAGTACCCTTACATACGTCTTGTGGACGTCCTTTTCGGTGCGAAGCATACACTGACAGATATTCCGCGATACATTTTATCAGTATCACTAAACAAGACGGTAGCATTCTGATGAGAGCTACAGGTCCCCGCTGGTCATTCGTTATAATAACACGGGCTCTTTCTGAGGGCGAGGCTGCTTCCTCGCCAGCTTTCTATCGAAATTCTGCAAACAGGCCAGACACCACAGGAAAAAGTACGTCGCTGCTTACACCACGGCACCGTCGCAGCTGCCGCAGAATCCAGTCGAGGATAAGAAATAAGAAGTGCTGCATAAATGCATTGATCATTCGTTGAGTCGGCTGCTCCACTGCGAGAGAACGGGTTTAAGTCTGGATACTTTTGGTTCTAGAAAGAGCTTTTTGCATTAAACTTGCCTGCCGAGAATAAAGACGTTTGCTGTGCCGAGCGTTGACCAGTGCTGCTGGATGTGCGCAGTTAAATCTTCACTTCGCAAGATCCCGCCGACGAGCATTGAATTCTTAAGAGGACAAATAAAAAATGGCCTCCGCTGATAATCAGTCACGGTGCGGCTAATTGTTCTTGAAATACCGCTGTTATTTTCGGTCTCCTACTGGAAGGCGCATCGAACTTAATGATACGTTACGAAAATTGCCAATTGCGAAGAGATTGTTTTGGTAACCAGGTATATTTTATGCCCAATAAAGCTATGGAGGTTCAGGTTAAAACGGTAGTCGGGCAGCTAAAGAAAAAATTTTGAATTATCTTGTCTACAATCACATGTCATATAATTCTGCAAGTAAGCTGTCATTTGCCAGATATGACATAATTTACCTTTTTCGAAATACAATCCATGGCTTTTAGACCACTTACAAAGTCTTTTTGCTGGGCATGAAATATCTTGACAGACACAAAGGCTTTTTTAACGACCGAGTGTTTACCCAAAGCATTTTTCCAATACTCTAACGGAACACTCCAATCTATTAATGTCTAATAAGGAAGTTGTGTACAAATTAAATGACGCTGATTTCAATGAAAATTAGACGTTAGCAACATGCCAAATATAGATCTCTTTAGATATTAATTAACTCCTATACATAGCTAGTTTTTAACATTTACAAAGTAGTTCCTATTTTTATGTAACGACTGTGTTCAAGTAAGTAAATATTATATTTGAACAATTCTAGAGATATGTTTGTTGCAACGACTGCTTTTGCTGGAAGAGTCCAAAATTTGCAGAAAAGCATATTAGCGTTGTCTGAATATTGTTCAGAAAACGATAATAGTGTAAAAACCGATTGGGTTGATTTAGAAACTTACCAAAGTGGTAATTATTTTTTTCTCATTTTTCAGTGCTACGCTGTAGAAAATTATAATTTACCGACCGTTTTCTTTTCCCACTCATATATCAGTATTGCAAAAGCTTATTAGATTAAATCATATGCGCACTTCACCATTAACGTTGTTATTTTTCCCACAAATGTATAACGAATTTGGCAACTTTATCGAAATTTGAACAGCTGTTTATCTTCCTTGTAGAAGTGCTAATAAACCTAACTAGTTATTTACTACAACTTACGACCAAATAGAGTATACCTAGTAAGAAAGTTGATAAGGMAACTTGCCAGATGAACAGCTAATAGGGAACTCTCAGAAAAAACTTAAATACCCCATTAATTATTAGKAATTAATGCATGTACCTCAAGAAAATGGAAAACAATAAATAAAAAAGATCCATTTTGTTACGAGTACATAAGGCACTGTTCTATTTAAAGAAGTGGCGAGTACCGGAAATTGTAGCAATATAAAAAAAACAAATACAAATTGATAATGCAAATATACGAGAAAGATGTTCGTATCCAATGGTAAAAACCACAGCTTACATTTGGTCTATAGAGGATTATTATCCCGGAAAAGCCTGCTAAATGTTTTAAGGCAATCGTTAAATAATATTTAAACTGTTTGTATTAGATCTAAAACCCAACCAGTTAAAAATATAGTAATATTCGTATATGTATAAGATATATCACTGCGGATATAAAAACACATAGTTTACTCATGAGCCTACTCTAGCCTTTTTGCAAGCACTCCCGTCCTCTTGGTTCAMTATTTTTGGCCAAAAGGACAACAAGAACAAACTCACGCGAAGCTGCTAATTAGATATCAAAGCTTAACACACGTATCTGGTATCTGCATCTTGGGATGCAGTAAAGGCATTTCATGATTTCATTCACCTTATGCGGCGCGCGTAATTGGATCCAGTAATCCGATAGTCCCAGCCGATAAGTGCTGCTTCTGTACTTATCTGCTGTGGGAAATTGCAATACTTTACCTGCACGAAAAGTATTGACAGCGTATACCCTTTCAGTGCTGCATCCAGGCCTCCCTGAATATTTACGGAATAAGTTCGCTCTTTCGACAGGTGATACTTAGAAATGCCTTTGTTAACGTTGCGCTGACGTGGATCGAGTCTGCATTGGCTATCAATCTTCTGCCTGTTAGCTGTCATTGACCAAAATCGAAATGGAACAACTCGATTTCTAGATGACATACATTTTTTGCTAAAGCGAGTCCACACTGCCGTCTTTTATTTTTGTTGAACGTTGTAGACGACTTCAAACTATAGCTATACAATATATTAACTTACCTATATTGTATTGGGTTTTGTTTCGGAAAGAAGCCAACACTGAGAATATAATATAATATAATAAGCACATTAGTTAGGTACATTATGCATAAATATATACATCCTTTAAGTGTGTGCATAGTTTGTGGCTACAAAATCACTACATCTCATTGTAAACAGATTTTCTACAGATACTGTGTTTAGTTTCAAACTACACCCTTAGTTAGTTCTTCAATGTACTTTCCTCTTCCAGTAAGACTAAAAAAATTCATAATTAGAGAATGGAGATGAAGTAACGCATACCTATAATTCAAAATTTCGTTATTCGGCTTATATTTTAAAAGATCCCGAGAAGCATCACTTTTTTGTGTTAACGTGAACGTGTCTTACAACTCACTTTGAGGGTTATTTTGTGAAAATCGGCAATGACTAATGAGGCATCTAGCTTCGAATTACTACGTAGGTTGGTGCGGTCAATAAGGCGGTACACAGACTTACATACATTACTGATTGCCCAATGAACATTTGAGCCCATTGGAAAATCTCAGCGAAAAAAGAGCCCAGTTATATTCATTTTAGCTCAGAGTTAACTACCTCCTCTATAAAGTGTTTAAGATAGACATGTCCAAACTTACGGGTATATGAAAGATACAGTAAACACAGGCTTTTATTTTCCACATTTTCACACAATACACATGTGTTCAAGATATAAAATCAATGTTATTTTTTCAGAATCCTATATTTTTTGTCAAAACCGGAAATATGTTAAAAAATATTTTTTTGTTTCGATTTTTAAATTGATTAAATTCAAAAACTTAATAGTTGCAGTTTTCCACTGACATGCGAATCTTTAAGCTTCATAAGGTTTTGACTGAGATTACTAGGATTTAATTAACCGTCATTCGAAGGCTTGAAAGGAACTAACTCAGTAAACTAACATCGTATGTCAAAACAACGCTGTATGGATGACTAGGTGACTCTTGTACCGAATAACAATCGGCTAATGATGTCCCTTGATACGCGTAGAAATGGCTTACAAACACAAAGGTAATACCATTGAAAGTTCCAAATAATAATAATTAAAGGGCTGTCTAGCATTATGAAAGCTATATGCCATAATGCCGTATTAGAGACCGTGTGTATTTTTGAAACCGCAAAATAAATGTTTCAATCTGCATTAAATCGGATTATTTTCGACGCGATGTTTTCGGTGCTGTACGAAGTGTCGTTTTCTAGTAACATTTCTTTGTGTAATATCTATACACAAATTCATTATGGTGACCTACGTAATTACAAGGCAAATAATTGTAACAAAAAAAACTATATTTTTGAATCACTGTTTTCAGGAGAAAAAGTACATCACTTTCTATACCATTTCAAACTATTGAGCTTGATGTCATATCAGGAACGCTGTTGGTGCGCTTTAATACTGTATCATAGGAATATTAAGGCAAATAAAAGAGAAATTGAAACATTCTACATTCCACTAATCTACTATAAAGAAATAAATTATTCCAGCTAATCCAAAGAGGGAAATGGGCAAATTCTCTTTTATTTTGATGTACGGACTGGTTTGGTGACATTAACCTTTTATTTCTAAAATGGCTTATTAGTAATTTTTTTCTGTTATAAAATGCAATAAATCTTTTGCTAATTAAGTAGTATTATTTACCTAATACTATGGTATTCCTTGTGATGACCAACTCATTATATTCAATTTACGATTCTATGATTGTTTTTCTTTGCAAAGATATTTTAAGGAAATATCGGTTCATAATGCATCATTTTAGCTGTCTGAGCTGTCTGTTTGCATAGGCAAGTTTTGGTGCATTTATATTAAGTAGAAAATGTTTATTACTATAGTTTTTCCTACTGGAGAGCGCCTTTTTTTATTTGTTCCGGGTGTTCAGTTTTTTCTGAGCTGCACAACAGTACAGCTCAACTGACGGACTGTTGCGCACTAAACACAACGGTAGTAGGACTCACCACCCAAATATTTTCCCACTGTATACTGTACACTTTTTTTTAAATAACAGCTCACTGATATCTGAACGCATTTTAAAAGTTTCATATTAAACGCAAAATACTACTAAAAGCTTTTTAATGCTTGCGGCTTTACTATTCTAAAGCATCTTTTATTTGAAGTACAGGGTCGGGGAAAAAAAGAAAATTCTTTTTGGTAGATATTTAGATAGAGATTAAAGTAGTCGTAATCTAGGAACTGCAAAAAATTTAGATTAACTGTGTGCTTTATGTACGAGCGCGCTGTTTTGAAAAAAAATTGAATAAATTTTTCATAATGGCATTACGGATTTTTCTCTACTATAGTTTCTTTTAATTCTCTATCAGCTTGCAATAGCAATTCCTATTTTTGAAATTTAGGGTTTTCGAGATCTATATTTAAACATTTTCGTATAAATCGCGATAGTTATCAGCT
This sequence comes from Rhyzopertha dominica, assembly GCA_025024175.1. Lineage (NCBI taxonomy): Eukaryota > Metazoa > Arthropoda > Insecta > Coleoptera > Bostrichidae > Rhyzopertha > Rhyzopertha dominica. The sequence continues at coordinate 34,006,910 of QCXZ01000137.1, forward strand.
ATTCGTTAATCTAGCAGGGTTTACTAACTGTGAATAAAAAAGCAACAGTAATTTTCAATTGAATAAGCCAAAACAATAAGAGAAAAAATATAAAGACAGCAGCAATGTGCTGAAAATTGTATCTATTTTATTATAAGCACTTCCCAACTTTTTACTGCAGAAATGTTATGATTTCTTAAGTTACATTGGTTATAATGTGTACGGTAAACTGATTTAAAGAACTTCTTATCCATACCAGTGTCATGAGTTTGGGAACATTATATTTAAGGGGGAAAACGAAAGAAAACTATCCCGAAACGGCGCCGCATACAATGCTATTTTCCATAAGTCGCACATTATTGAACTCTAAATTCAATACGTCATTTTTGGAGCTCGGGCTACGTTTGCATAAAGATTATAATGTAGCTCTGTACTCCATGCCTCGTGTGTCCAACGGTGTAAATTGACCTTAAGTTTAAAAGCCAAAGAGAGAGACAAAGAAACTTTGAAACGGAATAATTCTCCTGTTCAGGCATGCTGACTGTCCTCATCCATCTTGGGTTATCTCTCGCTAGCACTTACATCGTATCGCCGCGAGCACAAAAACTCTAACGCAGGGAAAAGACAAAAGGATGTGACACTCCAATTTCCATTTTAGAACGAAATCCTTCATCATCCCTTCCGGAATTTCGCGCGMTGGTTTTTCCCCGACGTGCAGGTTAATCGAAAAGAAGTGCGTGCGAATCGATATAAGACAGTATCCGTAATGGGATCGATTGTAACTCAGAAATATCGGTTCAGTTTTGCTGCATCCGCGGTTGGGCGCAGGGCAAGAGCCGAACTCGTATCTAAGAAGCTTTGGGGTTTGGGGGAGGAGGGAGGCATTGGAGCTCGAGAGAAATTATGTACGAGGCACTGGGAGCAATATATCTCGGGCGGGACGTGCCAGACAGAGTAGACGGGGTATTATATAGGAAGGAAGGAACCTGAGGCTCTCCTGATCCCCAGGCGSTCGTCCTGGAGAATGAGACGTTTGCCGCGTCCACCGACTTATATTGTCAACTGAAGAAAGATACTTCATTAAACTGATCGTGAAAGTAAAAGTACTTTTTTAACAAAAGAAGTATTGTTTAACAAGTGAGATGTGAAGTTTTTCCGGTTACGTCGGCTGTGATGTTGGTCGATTACGTCAATAGCGCCCGAGCATTTTTGCTCGCAAAACAGACTTGCAGAAATAACAATAATAATAATAATAATAATAATAATAGTAATAATAATAATAATAATAATGCCCTTTATTTGGACGAAGTCTGGCATAAATGCCACTCCACTTAACCCATCACCAAGAGATACAAAGAAAAAATAACTAAACACAAGTACAGAACCTGAATGAAGTACATGAACTGAGTTTGTTAGGACACACTATTTTGTGCATAACTATTAAAACAAATTAGGCTACACTACCACAAGGCTGTAGGTAAAACAATTTAATTCTTAGTTGAAAGTAGTGAACATTTGTTCAAATGTATTCTAAAACTATTGCGATTACAACTTATCTGAAGTAATTTGTCCAAGGAATTCAAAAGTTTAACCGCATTATGTTAGAGAGAGTGCCGAAACCAGGCTGTCCTGTGCCTAGGCATCATCAAATGTTCCGATCCCCTCAAATATGGATTACATACTGATCTACGTGGGACCAATTTAGCAAACAAATATGCAGGTAAGTAAGTGCTAAGTATTCTTACTACAAACAATAAAAAGTGGTATTTAAACAGGTCGTGAAGTCTCAGCCATGCCATTTTTGCAAAAAAGGTCCACATATGATCATATTTTCTCAAATTTTTAACTAATCTGTAGCAGATATTTGAATCTTCTGAAGCTTACCAAAGGTGAGGACATCAAGGCAAGGAAGGCAAACATCACAGTATAGAATTTTAGACATAATTAAACTCTCACACATTTTTTCAATATAGCATGGTTCAAGATATGAACATTGCGTACAATAGTTTTAGCGTGATGAACTTTTAGTTAATTTTTCTACTGCATTAATGCCGAGATTGTGTTGTCCATAAAAATAGCTGTGGGTTCTTCCAATAGCCATAACAATTTTAAGCACTGTTTCATCTAATACATTCTCATAATGAATATATGTACTGATATATATATATATATTTTACAAATGTGGCTTTCGTTTGAGAATTCCTTGTTTCTGGGCGGAGATATCTTCTTTTAGTTCATGTGATTTACCACTACTTTAGCTAGTATCTATACTACTTTTTTGTGTGCTGAACGATACATGTTACAAAATTTTACCAGTTCAAGTTCCAGTTAACGTAACAGGAACATTTTGCAATAGGTCTTTTAATAATCATAGTTGCGAACTCACAAAATAACAAATGTAGGTAACCTGACATAGAGTATGCATTAAAAAGCAATAGTTTTCATTCTTAATATCGCTGATCACCGATTATACTATAATCGCATAAAAAAATCGACGCATTTTTAACGTTTTGTAGCCAGAAATTTATTTATTTTATTTGTTCTATTTCGTAAAATCATATGTATAGGTCACTAGCAGATAATATGTTTTAACAACTACAGAACAAAAAATTGAAATTATTACAATCTGTCTATTTTATCAGATTCGAATTTAATTCATACATGTTTAAATAAACCGAAAAATTTTGCGGCCCAGCACACAAAGATGCCCTGGTTAACCATACGTTGCTAGGGGCAGCATCAGTAAAGACGCTTAAAAAAAAGTTCCCATGGTAGCTACTTGTTAACCGCGCGCTAACCACGCTTTATGCAGTAGGGCCTAACTGACAAAGAAATAAGAATTAAAAAAAACCTTGGTGTATATGTTTATTTGAAGTAGGCAAATCCATTAAAGGACAGAGGAGAATCGGTTAGTAAGAAATAAAAAAAAAAAATAATGGTTGCGTCTGGTTATCCACTTAATCAATGCCCTTCTGAGGTACTTCATTCAAGGCTACTTATACACCATCACGAAGTTCCTCCAGTTTCTAGACGATGGGGTTAATTTTCCAATCTTAAGGATCGGGAGATCTTGTTAGTGAGGGCAACAAATCAAAGTGGTGGTGCATTGTCTTGCTGGAAAAGCGGATGATGTAGGATAAGTGGTCATGTTGCTTCTGATGAAAACCAAAGGTCCGTTGCCATGAGCAATAGCCCCTTACATTATTACTCCAACAGCGCGGACGGACCGCGTCTTTCACTGCTCCGCCTTGTGACACTTGTTCAGCAATCATGCGTTCTCAGGCAGAATCTAGGTTCGTTGTTTTCTGGAGTACATCATGCCTGGTTTCACGCCAGTAAGCGGTGCAGATCCCATTAGGCCTTCCATGTTCCGTAAACCATTGGTCTGCAAGAGCCCCCGCTAGGAGTGAAGCGGTCCCTTAGAAATAAAGGAATAAGATTAACTTGGAGTTCTGAGGTTTTTCGTCGACGCCCTGTGCTACATCTCGCTATTTGTGCTCGGCTTTCTTGTAAGCAGGCCCAGCAAACCAACTACCATTTTTAGACCCTTGTCAATTCTAGTAGCAATACCTCTACGGAATAAACCGGCATCTCGCCATCCCACTATTGAAAAATTTGCAATCTTCTCGTTCTAGATAAAATTGACATATAAAAGAACCTTTCAGAAATGTATCAGTGACCTGCCTTGTGTTGTTAAATGAAATATGCTTTAAAAAAGAGAATGCAAAACCAGTGCATCCTGCATCGAAGATTAGAAAACTGATGGATGTTTGTATTAATAGAAGCAAAGAAGTATTATTAGATTATCTGTGCATGAGGACCGGAAGGAATTTAAAACTTGATATCTCACAAGAGCACCTTAGTTAATTTCATGTTATGGCAATCCGAATCCGATGCGCCATATCCTTGAAAAATACAGTCATGGAGTGTGGTGGTCACAATGAGAGGGCGACTGAAATCCTCATTAGCATGCAGCGGTGTGCTTTAATTGACAATTGATGATTTAAACTGAGTTGCTGAATTCGATAACCTAAAAATTAAATGCTGTGATATAGCAAAAATTCATATATCGCGAAATAGATATTTGGAATTAATTCGTATCGTCTTTATTCCAACGCTCCAAAAATTAAATCATTCACAAAGATAAGGAAAAAGATGCTGGTTATTTTAAATATTTTAGTAAGTAGTAAGTAAAGTGCATTTAGTCTTGTCGTTTCGTTAAATGTTGTTTGATTTCATTTCACATTTGATCCGTTGTTTTGCGCGTTATAGCTTGAACCATGTCCAAGTTTATTTGCTTTTACCTTAATAATAGTAAAACACATTTTTGGCAAAGCCAAACTTGTTAAGCAACCGAAGAATGTCGCTTGGCGGTTGAGATGCTGGCATTTGGCTTCGCCAAAAATAGAAGTTTGGAAGTAGAATCCCAAACAAGTGTTTTATATATTATTATTTAATAACTTCTAAAAACGCTACTATTCATTATCAATAATGCCTTTACACCTTCTTCAATCTACTTCATTTTTTATTTTCTTATAACGGGTAAATAATTGTTACCCCCAATGGAATGGAATACTCTACCAAAAAATTAAATTTTGCTTATTCATATATCTCCTTGGTTGCTAAAAATGCTGAATTTGATAACATTGTATAATTGTAATGTAATTAAAAATATGAGGCTTTAAATGTCGCACAGTAATGGCAAAGGGTAGATGATGAATACTTGCGTTAACAAGTACCGTGTTCGTATCCCTCCCTTGCTCCATTTCTCTTATACAAATAACAGTTTTTACACATTTTCCAGCTGAACGCGACCGAAGCGTTTGCGGTGCCAAAAATGGTATTCGCAGGCAACAAGAAATGGGACAAGATGCTCTGTATTGTTGTCTACGAGAGGTTCGGTTATAATTGGATCCTTCAAATCCGGTCTAAATGGCTTAACACGCGCATGTGTTTTTGTTGCTTTTAGTCGTCGAGAGCGAATAAATTTATTACATTTTAGATCGTGTAGGTCTGCACGCGTGCGCTCACCTGTACGAGGAGTGCTGGTGATGTAACTTATAGGTTTGCGCCATTTAAAAGAGACGAACATAATTACACTATTTCTGGTACAATAATAATTATCGGTAGCCTTATTTATCTAGGGGTAAATGACTTGGCGATTTTTGTAATCAATACAGTTTTAATTTAATAAACTGGTTTAGTGTTCACCAAAATGACAGTTTTCCTTTGGTGAAAGATGAACCTATATATGTATATTCCATATCGGGGTTACAAAGAAAAAAATCACTTTGCCATAATTGCAACGTCCAAGTGGCTCATTTTTGTAATAGAACAGCAGCAGTGAAGGTCAATATACGACCGATAGCTTTTATCCTCCAAATGAAATATTCAGAGGCGAGTGCAAGTTTAATTTATGCCATGCAGTTTGTAGCCATGGAAACGCATTTGCATACGTCTGTGGCGTGTGTATCGGACTCGGCAGAGACCGGAGCTCCCGCAGTCTCTTCGTCTTTCCGCATATTTAGGTTTTCGCATAAGACATTTTTATAGACATTATCGCAATTTACACAATTTTTGATATGCTACTAGCTAATCATATCACTGACTTATTAGGTTCTTTTTCTAGTTGTATGACAGCTTTTCTTGCCAGCTGACTCAGTAAAGTACGTTATCAGTAGTTGTAGCTTTAATTCTATATTGAAAGGTTATATATACCGCTGTTCACAGAACTTTAAAGTCAGGTCATTTCCATTAGAATCATAAGATTTCCGTGAGCACCACGCAGAGAGAATGACAGAACTGATTTCAGCTGGCATCAGCTTACAATTTTGCAAAAACTTTTCTTTCATACCATGTTAATACCAGAGGAAACATTAATTTAATAGGTTTAAGGTTGACACTTACAGTTGATACTAACAATCGACACTTCGTTTTTAGCTGTCAGTATGCGTGCGTGCATACCTGTAAGTATACTATAACACTTTACAAGTATTACCTGGCATTATGTGTGCAATATAACATGTCAATTTGCCACTTGTCAATTCTGAGGTTAAACTCGGTATGACTTTACTTTCATTCATGCTTTAAGCGGTACACCTGGCAACAATGAAAACCAGTGACTTCACACTAACCGATGACGTAACTTTAAAGTTCTGTGAACAACTATATACTTTCAATGACTAACAGTTTAGCTTTTAACACACTTCCCTAGTTACCACCACCAACAAGTCTATAATTACTTATACTAAATTTTTGGAAGTGTCATTTGATTGTTAATTTTAATAGTTTTTGGAATGTGGAATAAAAAAAACACGTTGTACGCGGCTCGTTCGCAATCGATCTTTACTCTTGCGTCGCTGGCACCACAAATAATTTAGCTAACACTTTAAAACTAATTTACCGAGTTTGCACGTAAATAACTATTAATTCTTAATATGTCAAAATGATTATTATTCTCAATACTCCAAATAAACCATATCTAATAAGGCAATAAACACTACATCGTGCTGAGATTATATTATTCAAGATTCAGATTACATGCGAAGTTTTGAACTTAAACGCAGGTTTTTAACTTTTAAGTTTAGTGATTCTAATCATAAGGAGTAGTAATATAAGTATTGAGTTGTTCCATAATAAATGTCGGTTAGTCCAATTAAAATTAGGTAAAGGAAATTTATCTTGATATTGAAGAGATAAGTATATTTTATCAAAACGTATCCCCACGTTCTTGTCAGTGAAAAACAAGTTTGTTTACTCTATTTGTCATATTCATTTTAGCTCAAAGTTAACTACTTTCTGCACCACGTATTTAAGATATACAAGTGTCCGAGAAAAACTAACAGGTATATCAAAGATGCAGCGATCGGGACCCTTTTTTTAGCTGCTTCTTGGTATAAAATTGTTAAGCTAGTTATTTAAAAATGGTATTCGGTAAAAGACAAAGCTGAAGAATGGGTCCACTTCTTTTGACAAGTATTAATTGCAAATTACACTGATTTTGATTTTGGGTACGGTAATACAGCTTCTTCAAGAACAAGAAATTTATTGTGCATAATTCCTTTTAAGAGGTTTTGGCTTCGGAAAATATTTAGCTGCTTGCTATCTACTAAGCTATAATTGTGCTGAGGATTTAGGGTTGTTGTAATAATCCATTTTTCGTCGCATGTTAAATCGGCGAGTAGCGAGTTTTGCTATTAGCGTCTTTTAGATCATGTGGAACTTTTTAATGGAATTTAACGGCCGAGAAATGAAAACCCATTTCTTACAGTTATTAAAAAATCACTAAGTTCCACTTAGTAGATTAGTTTGCTTTTGTAGAAACAGGTTGCAAAGCCATGTTGTTTTAGATTGCAATTTTTGCTTCTTGAAGTTTTATGTATGTATGTATGTATTGTTGTACAAAAATAAGCAATCCCTCCATTAAAAAACATTGTGTCCTTTTTGGTATATTTTCGACTTAATGTATGGCGTATTCCTGGTTGAAGCAGTTTCATAGGCTAACCTCAACAACGTTACCCTGAAAAAAAAAAACAATAAATTTCCGAAAGCTCGGTGTTTGATGAAAGAGTTTTCTCAATTTGACTACATGTACCAAAAGCATATTGATTAGATTTCCACGAGACAGTCAATCGGCCACTCAATTTTACTTTTAAAGATGATTATTATAGAATGTTAGGTAATTACTTATTCTTCTCAAATCAGCAGTTCGAGGGATTGGGCAACTTCACAAAGTAAAAAATTGTATGTTGAAACTATAATTTGCAACATTTAAAGTACTGTAACTTGAAGAAAATCTGATGTCAGGGATTTATATTTATACTTAACGATGCAGAATTGTACGCTTAGAAGTATCGCATATTACTCGCTCCACACCATGTATGTAAGCAACACATATCTTCAGTCTCACATAAGTTGAAAAGGTAATTTAGGTATTAATTCAGAAAGATAATCCATATATACATTTATTTAAACTTAAATGTTAAAATTGCTATGACAGTGCTAAAACAATTAATAATTTATAGTACGTTTTAATTCCTCCTTTTTCACTTTCTATTGGTTGTACGCAAGAGACATACATTAGAAAAAAAGTTCCTGAAGACTTGTATCTTTGATACATTTGGAAATTTGACGCAGAGACGTCTATCTTTAATACGTAGTAGAGGAGGTAGTTCATTTTGGGCTAAAATGAGTATGACAAAATTAATCATCCAAAGTAATTTCATTTCACTGTGCTTATTTTTAGCTGGGTTTTTCCAATGAGCTCAAAACGCTCATTGGGTCCTTGGCACTGTAGGTCTTTATACTCACCCACCGCACCAACCTGCGTCGTAGTTCATAAAAGCACCGCTAGATGACGCATCACCGATCTTCACCCAATCACCGGGCAATCGGCAATGTAGTTCTCTATACTTACAGACTGTACCAATATACGTCGCAGTTAACCCTCAAATTGCAGCTTAAGACGTGTCCAATAGTGCTAGTACCGATTCCACATATTTCACCCATCATTGATAGATTATATTTTATCGACGCAGAAAGAGCTATGTGTGTATCTGGTAAACCAGCGTTCTGGTATCGCCAGTCTATAGTGAGATTGTAAGTAGATGAGGGCTACTGGTGGACCCAAAAATATGCAAGAGGAAGAGCGAGGGAATTAGGGGTACGTTATTTTGTAGGATAACCTGTTAAACGTTTCCGAATGAATATTGCAGCGCAGGGCGCTTCCGGCTCGCTGGTTAATCTAATGAGGTAGTAATGTGTCAAGCGTTATACTGCGCTATTCATTGCGGTGTTTAGGATTGGGCTAATCTGACAGAATTACACACACCGTAATTTGAACCGCCCCACATTAAGCCCCAACGTAATTCATACTATTGTCTAGAAAACGCAGACCGCCTGCTTATTTTGTATATAGCCGTTGATAATTCGCTATGTGGCCTTTAATGGTATTTTGCGCGGTCGCACTTTTCGTTTTTTCTCAACAAAATTATATTCTTTATGTTGCAGTGAACTCACATTACGGTGCCTTGACCTAACTGTCAAAATGCGTAGTTTCCCACATTTTTGGGACCTCTAAGCTCAATTAGTTTCAACTGAAAATGATATGTAACTGACCAATGAACTCAATCATCTTTCCCATTCAGAAGACCTTTCCAAAAGCCAACCAAGAAATGCCCGACTAAGCTGAAACTGAAACAACATGACGGATATGAATTGTTGTGTATAGCATTATTATTGCATTTTGACCATTTTTTATATCCTTAGTCTGCAGCACGCTAAAAAGTGTTAATTCGTACATTAATAGTCAAAGCAGATAAGGACGACTACTTCAAACGTTGTAAACGAGGCTTGACAGCCTTTAATTATCCGCAAGTGAGCCAGCACTAGGAACCTGCAGTTGTTAAAGCCATTTTAATTAATTTGCATTCGATACCCTTTTATTTTATTAGAATAAATTTATCCTGCTCAAAATATATTCCCGAACGGCTCCCTGAATAAATTGAACAAGATACGCGTGGTGTAGTGTATAGGGGTATGTAAATGCGAATCACTATCTTCGGCAATCCGGATCCATTGCTGAGCTGGTTCCACTTGAAATATGCAAGTTCTTGGCGGGGAATCCACCTTTTTGCAGGTTCTCCCTTGATTCGTTCTTTTACTCAACTGCATAAGAAAATGCAACCGTAGCGTATAATTTATGTCGAGAAAACGCGGGCCTGGAGAGGTAGAGCGCTAGGAAAGTTGCTAGCATCGAGGAAATACGACGGCATTTACTTTACGAATTGCTTTTCTAATAAAACAAAGACCAAAGCATTTCCGAGTGTAATAGTTTATGTGTATTTCTATCGCCGTCTTCCGCAAAAACCCGATATTATTTTGCGTTTAAGAAACAATAAATTTCCGAAGAAAAATTGCATCTTAAATCTCTCGCGGGTGTTCAGAATCTCCAGCAGTGTGCAGCCTTGCTGCAGTAGACTTAAAAGTAGTTCTTTAATGACAAGGGTTATATGCATATTTTGTTAGGGCTTTTACAAATTATAGTTCTGTACTATGGTATTATTTTACTTCAGTTTGTTGAAAATTAAAATATAACCACAGCTTGTCTTTAGAATGTTTCCGGTAAAAAAAAATAGAACTATATCAGCCTACCAATTGCTGCGCCAGTTATACTGTTATATTGCCGATTATAGGTACCTACCAGCAAAAATATTAATAAATTACTCTTCGAACTTTTTTCAGTTCATGAGGCTAAGCAAAAGTATAGGTAATGAAATCAGTAACTAATTTTAATAGACATTAATACAGATTTTATTTATATTATTCGCATATAGATGACAGACACATTTCTAGGAAAGTGTAGCTAACGAAAAAAAAAACATTTTCTAAATTCCGTTACTGCGCTCCAATTTTTATTTAATGTGATATGGAGGGCTAACATCCCACAGGTTGCGCCGCAGATTTTCTTTATTGCCCATATATCTAAAGCGAAATAGTAGTTTGCTTTTTGAAATGCGGCCATAAATCTCCCTGTAAACCTTACAATGGAATTGGCTAATACCAAATTCAGATCGTTTTTATTTCCGAATTCGCTCGATAGTATAAGGGGATCGGACATGAAGATCTCGACATGAGGAATGCCTTCGCTTTAATTTAGGTCGAGATGTTTATGAACACTTGGCGGTTTTCACTGAATGTAGTGGGGCCTGTGGAGCGCCAAGGAACATGAAATAGATCCACGTAAATTAAGTGGTGCAGTGTTAGAATAGAAATATAGTTTTGATATCGGAAACACAGTCGCTTTTGGAGAGTTCAAAAGGTATCGTATATTGGCAATGTCGTTGTTTGGTAATTAAAAACACATGATACCAGTTCAACAGAAAATAAAAGGTAATCAGCCAAATTCAAATTTGCCAGTGCGTTCCTTTATAGAAGGCTATCTGCTATTTCCATTTACCAGGAATACAGTCAGCTGAAATATTAACGCTGCGAATCAGAAATATTTTGCTACATACAAAGCAGAGGATTATTTGAGAGCCAAATCTAATGCAATGCAGCTACCGCGGTAGTGAGCTATTAGGAGATACAACTGGAGAGAAAAAAATATTTTAAGGAATACTATAATTGAATCCTTTTTTGAAACTAGTTCTTCGGCGTAATTATGTATTCATTTATTGCAAGACATTTGACTTCAATATGGCTTCATTTTGTTTTAAGACTGTCAAAACGGAGGCTTCCATATCTCACACGGTTCGACTTCTTCCATTAGGATGGGGATGGCAAAAATTGGGGCAACATCGATTTATCGACATCGAATCCCATCACAAAACAGAATTTGATACTATAGATATATAGCTTAAAAAACATCGATAGTATCCGGATATTGATATATCGGCTAAAGCTAAAAATAAACAAAACTTTGATAGACGGTTGTAGTAACAATTAAGGGCAAAATAAGTTCGAATATTCTCAAGAAATTTCATGCACTTTTGACCGTATGAAACAAATAATCTTATGTAATAAAATACTATTAAATATTTTATGTTTGATTGCACAAAAATCTCTTGTTCATAGACACCGTTTAGCGGCATGTTATCGAAATAGAACTCTATTCTTAACATTATGGAAATAAACTATGTCATGTGCCGTTTTTAGGCACTTACCAAAGTTACAGGATGTAATTTTTACAACTCATAAGTAAATTCAGTGTTGCCACTTTACTAGCCTCGGTCATGTGCTCGATCGGCCATAAACTGCGCCTAGTTTCAAATTACGCACTGGTTGAATAAACAGGTACTAGGGGTTTTTGTAAAGAAAAAACCCTAAATCAAACTTTTTTACCTACTCGAAGTAGATAAATATCTAATATTTATTTTGTTATTAATGAAGGTACTTGATCCATCTTATTTGTTGGAATGATTAATACTTAACCTGTTTAGAATTGTTTATTGAATACAGGCAGTAGATTCGTTACGTCTGTCGACTTCAAAGTTTATTATTACATTGATGGTGTATGAGTACTATAAAGCGATTTTAAAATCAACACGTTGGTGGTCTCGATTATTAATTTTTTAATTGACCTTAACAGTTTCCTTTTTTGTTAAACTAAATTCCATTTATATTTTAGTTAAGTCATTGAGGTCCTTAATTTTCAATAATGCAAAATTTAAAAAATGTCTATTCATAATACTTTTAAAATGTTTCTTGGGCAGGTTGCCCAATATCGCTTATTGGTATTACCCTTTACTGCGACTATTATGCATTACATTTATATCGTTGAGATGTATAAAATATAGTGGTCGACAGTTTACTACGGTTTCTACAAATTTGCAGGATAAATGCGGGGTAGGTGTTACAAACGAGTAAAGTGAATTTCAATCACGTTTAAGGCAGAACGTGGTATCTTTTCAATCTTTTACAGAGTTCCCATGATGTTGAGCTACTGAATCAATCAACGTCTTTGCAGTCAGGAACCTGTTCACATTCATTATAGATGACTACGTCTGATATTATAAATTAAGACTGGAAAATATTTAGAGTAAAACAGTTTAGTACTAGTGAAACAAGACTTAAGATGCTGTTTTTATAGAATGTGTGTAATTTTGTAGTACCTGGACAAATATATTAAACTAACACAGTCTAATAACTAGCATTGAACTAATAAAACACCTGTTTATCGATTTCCGTGGACAGAAAGTAGTAAACAAGGAATTTATATTCTTAGGAAGCTTTCCGAATGCGATGGCAACCTTATACCGACACTTTTAAAAGATACCTTACCGTCTAATGGATTTTTTATGTTCCCGAACGATTTTTTTCTGATTTCATGAGTACCTGTATCAGCCCTTAATGGTATTAAGCGTAACATAAATTTCCCGACTGTGATTAGCTTTGGAAAGCGATAATTCTTTATCTTTTATTGATTGCATAACCAGGGTGCTGCACAGTTCGATAAGCATATTTTACATGGCTAATAAATCATCAGATGGTAATCAGTAAAGAATTAGGTGGAAGCATGAATACGTATCTGCTCGTTTCGTCTTGCTGCAGTGTGCTTTTATTAGTATTAAAATAAATATTAGCGTGGCCTTAATTACCTTGTTAAAAAGTTAGTTACCATTAAGGGCCAGAAGTCCAAAGCGCGCCACAATCTTACAGTTGTTGCTGGTTAACCTTGTAATTATTATCTTCGCAACTGATTAACTCGTTTCTTGATTTATATTTGTTGTAAGGTTATTTATGGCGCGGCCGTCTGACATGTTGCATGTAGGCAGAGAAGCATGTTACTTCGTTGCATGTTAATTTGGTATAGGATTTTAAAATTATAAATAACTATAGGTGTTATTTATAGCAGCTAAGGTTCGCTTGAGCGACCCTTCAGATATTTCATGATTGTAAGCCTAGAACACAGGCCTTGGCAGACACTGGAACCGTATAATTGTGAAGGCACATAATGTACTGAATGAAAACCACTCCAGTTTTAAATAGTATTTCGTCACTGCAGTTAAGACGGTAGACACAACAACAGAGTTACGTTCCATACAGTCAAGGAACGTTGTTTGAACAAATAATGAATTTATGAGAAATTCACGTTTTATTTCATCGGTTATATCACGACTCCTTCGTCATTATCAAAATACAAGGTGCCATTAAAGCTTTAGGCATAAGGCAGTTCACAACAAGATAAAAATCTAAATAAGTAAACTGGAAAGCTGATATTTTGCAGTCATATATTATGTATTGTGTAGTGACATATAGCATAGCCACAGGGGTTGCTTTAATGTAAGTGCCACAAAAAATTGGAGGTTAGCTTTTTATAAACACGTATCTAATGCTATAAAAATGAGTACTTCTCAGTGTTCAATAAAATGAACAGTTTCAGGAACATTCGAGGTTAAAAATACAAAAAATGATTCGCCTATGCGGGTCAGCTTGGTCCCATAAAGACGCCTCCGTTCGTGCGTTCCGGCGGAACTGTCATATTAGTGCTTTTTTTCTAATTGCTTATTTACTGTAGAATACATAACTATTTACTACAACTTAACACGGTTAACTTCTGATATCTCAGAAACGATTCTTTTCATCAAAGTTAGAAAAGCATACCTTTCTAAAATACAGTAACCGCGATTGCGGTGTTACCTAACCTCAAAATTTGTAAATCCCATTTAAAGCTGAAGCAACTCTTGTTTGTCGATAACTGCGTTTACCGAGTCGATTTCACAACTTGCAAGCTTACTGTTAAAAATTATATGTTATTAAATTAAATTTGTAAGTGACACCTTAATATCCCAGTATGCCAGAAACAGAAGCGCCCTGGATAACTTATTTTATTTGTTTTAGTAAATTTCTTAAAACGGTTCAACATTTATCATGTTCTTTATTATTGGCAATGAAAAAAATATATGTTTAGTTTTGTTTAACTGTATCTATTAGGGTTTTAAAAAAGTCGCACCTGGGTTGTTTAGTTTTTTACATTCTTTTGTTAAAACATGCAGCAAAAAATGCTTTAAGTTCCTTATGATAGTTCAGAAATAGTTGACATGACAAGGAAAGGATCCTATAAAATTTTTATAGGTTTTATCTGTTTTTTGTTTTTATTAAAAGTATCACAAATAATAGCGAACCAATGATTCTGCTTTCTATTTTACCGATACGGTTAACGAATAGCAATATCACAATAAGAATAACTTATTATGTAAAACTGATGACTGAAATGGCAATATTCTATCTTTACAAGCATGATGATCACCCATTGGTCAATACGAAAATTTAAATGCGTTTCTTTTATAGGACTGTAATATATTAAACTGTTATTCCTAAAAAATAATAAGCGCACTAAAACAGCCATAAGCGAACTAGTTTTTATAAAAAGAAACTTTTGTTGATTGCTTTTCAATGCACCTGGCCAATTTTACACAAATTTCAATTTTTACATGCTGGATAACTAATTTTTAAAGATGTGGGCTGATTTAAGTAGGTATATTAAATTGATATTAACCACTAACAAGTGGCATCATATCTGATCTTAAAATAATTATTCTTCACAAACAATCTGTTTTGCCGAGCTTTTAGTTAAAATTAGGGAAAAAGTTAGTACTGCACTATTTTTGAAAATGAACGGTAGGTAGCTGTGAAAATTTGAATTCAATTTTGTAAGGTGAAGATTCGTTATTTTATCAGTTAAAAGGTGGTTTTCGTGTTCCAGTTGTATTTGTTATTTGAATGCCGTAAAAACGTTTACAGTTAAGTAGCTGTTTTAACCCTTTCTAATATTTGGCAAATAAACTAAAGATCTATTTAAACATTTGTGTTGACAAAGTTAAAGGCCGCTTTATACAGTCACACAATAACAGTAGGTATAGGTATAAGTGATTTAATTTTTAACCACTGTACAAACTAGTTTCTTTTGGAATCCGAAAATGCCGTATTATTACTGATTAGGCTATTGCTTTTATTTTGTATTTTATTTTTTGAAGGCAAGGAAGAAAAAGGTGCAAAAGGTGATAATACATGGCTTCACTGTCTGTAATTTTACCGCAACGCTGCCTGCCAAGGTGAACATATTATGTGAAAAAGAACTAAAAGTTTACGCTTTCACATTTCACTTGTTACACCTGTTTCGGACGCCCGTGAAATGCCACGTTGTCCCGAACACGCTCCCGCAAAAGCGGAACGAAAAAATGTGAAATATAGCACATAAAATCCAATAGAATGAAGTGTAAATTGTCTGTGGTTCATAAAGGTGGAAATGGCCGTTGCTGAGGCTGCAAATGCCGAGCTGGGACCGGTTAGAGTCCCGTCGGTGAACGCCTAGCGATCTCGGGTGTAGCGCATGGCGCGAGCCGCCGCATGGAAATGGCCGTCCATGATGCATCGAAATTGAATTCATTGATTCTTATTGCCCGGTGTTAAATTATTATTAAATCGTGCATTGCCTTATCGCGATCAGCTGGAAGAAATCGCAACGTTTGCCCTTTATTATTTTGTGTTGGGTGGTCGGGCGCTTCTTGCGCGAAGCCGAGTGCCGCAAGAGTAGTAATTTACACTTTAAGATAGTACTTTGCGATAATCTTCCCCCTTTATGAAATTAAAATGCCCTGGGATCTATCATTTTTGCGGCGGGGATCGTTTATCAATGCAGCTTTTGTTTCGTCTGTGAAATATCTCGCGATACTCACAACTCATTACTTATTTATTCCGCATCGAGGAAAGAAAATAAGGTAAATTTATTATCCTGTTTTATACCGTAATGATGAGTCAGTAGTTAGTTACCTTGCACGTTTCTAGGAAGATTTATTATCTTCTGCCGCAAACTAAATCAGTAAAGTATGTAGAAATAAATACATACCAACCTAATAGTGAATTGATCTATATCCGTCCGAGTTTACATTACAAAGAATGAATCAAAAGGAACTACTCACTGTAGATCTATGCGACGCAGCGCCTTCTACCTTAACTGGGCATCTTCATTGACATACTAGCTATACAAAATTAAAATAAAATTATTTCTGCAATTCTAGTAATTAAAAATCCCAAAACTAGAAACTTAAAACGAGGATTGTATGCCAGGTACGCAGCAGCGGATTTTATTATTTAAAAGATGTTTTTATAACTTTATAAGAATGTAAAGCGCTAAACATTATCAAAATGCGTTGAACGACATAGTCAAAATTCATGGTTCATGGTTACTTGTTGACATATAACTTTCACAAAATCATTGCTTATTATCTAGATACCCTACTTCTTTTTTTAATATTATGACATTGTAAAAATACAACTTTTCAAATAGTCTATTTTAATTTTATCTAATTACCTAGTATCGCACTGCTTTTATGTTATTTATTTAAGTTGGGATAAATGCAATGCAGCAAAAGATACCTAAACTTACTACCAAACATAACAAACAAACCTTGTACTACACAATATGCGCCGTTTTAAGAAAAAGTTTCCTTTTGAAGATACCAGATGACGAAAAGTACTTCAAGCACCTGTTGTTTTATTCTCAGTAAGAGATGATATTATTTTGTATTTTAATTGTTCTTTTCCATATTTAAATCTAATGGCCGTTATATCAAGTGTAAAGTCAGTACTTTCATTTTTTCCTTTTTTTCTAGACAGTACATATAGCTAACTAATTAATAAACTTGACGGCTGCGCGACACCACATGCTCTTCAATTGTTATTTCAACTTTTTTTTGTGAAAGTAGGCACGTGTAGTTAAAAAAATACAAGGCGAAATTCTGCGCTTATACAGATTGCTATTTTGTTTTGTTCTATTAATTTATATCACTTGCACAACAGTTTTTCTTTCAGTATCTAACTAGTGTAGATGAACACGTAATTTTTTTCTATTCTTTTCTTTAATTGCAATAATAGGAATCGCGGCTAATATTAAACTGCAATTTAATAAAACAAAAATTCACACCGTGTCCCTTCTATTATGAGTGTCACAAATATAATATTGAACGCGACACTGCTCATCTGTTATAATGTTGTTCAGCATATAGGGCATTGCACTAAAGCATATGGTTTTTTAAGTGGTTACGTATCAAGGTTAGACCGGGTTACATCTAAATGACCTTGGTATCTCATTTTGGGGGAACAGTGAAGAAGCTTTGTATTGCATTTTTAGAATATGTGAATGCGAAATTTGAAAAATTTTAATAGAACATTGTCACTAATAATAATTGTTAGCATAACTCACCGTTTGCGGGGTTAAAAGTGCACAACCCATTGGAAACTGCACTTCACGTCTACAACGGCTGCCCAAAGACTGAGGTTAAACTTTTCAAAAACTACACACAACGATTTCGCATCTCTGTTCTCTAGTGCAGCTTTCTAATTCCACAAAAAAGTCAAACAAAGCGACTAAAAAATGCGACCCGCTTGCGCTTTCTTTTTTATTGCACTCCCTGGTGAAAAGGGCTGGTAAGAGAGTCTCGGCCTTAGTAGGCACGCCAAAGGTGGAATAAATAAAACCCGCCGTAAGATTGAATCTAACCTCTGAACTTTCCACATGCAAATGCCCCACTTGTAGCTGTGCAAGAGATAACTGGTGATGTATACTCCTACCGGCACATAACCTATTATGACAACTCCATTTGAACATTCGCGGCACTTGACTATTTTGCATTGTGTAGGTATGTATATCGCGATAAATATATCAGAATGATTTTTATTGCCAATGGATGGGAGAGGCTACTTATACAATGAAGTTGACGGTAAACATAATGAGGCACCGTGGATTTATTAAGACAAACGAGTTTAATTTTTTTTTAAAGAAAGTTACCAATTAAATAATAAAAAAGACTAGGAGAAACGCAACACTCAACCCACAAAAACTACTTCACTTCATTTCGAATGTTTTGTTTGTAAATATTTCTGAATGAGTACTTACCTAATTCAATTTTAAATGCTGCTTTATGCTTGTCAATTAGGTAACTAGTTGAGCGAGCAAGATAAGTTTCTGAATTTTTCGAGCTTGTAAAATGTTCTTAATTTCAACATAGTGTATATCCTAAATTTTGAGTAATAAAACTTAATTGTGAAAGTATCGTAAAATTCCACAACTTCTTTATGGTGGATGATCTTGTTTTACCTTCCCAAGGCTATTTAGAGGTAAAATTTCGTTATTTTTGTTTACTTTGAACGTCTCGTAAATACATAAATTTTGAATGCGTTCTTCTGGCCATTCTCTGTATTATTTAATCCTTTTATGTGCATAAACAAATTATGTACCTACCCGTTTCAATAGAATAATTGTAATTCAGGATATTTCTACGCCCGGTATTATTATTATGCTTATCACTTTGTCGCAGAAATAATTCTACTCCAAATAAACGGTGATGATTATCAATACGAAATAAACTAAATATAATGTTACACGGTTATTTTTTTTATTTGCAGGTAATAGTGACCAATCAGGATTCTAGGCCTTGTTTTAAATGTAAATTCTTGAGCATATAGCGCACTACTACCACTAAATTCTAAAAAGAAATTATTTTAGGCAGGTAGTGCATCTTTCTACCTATTTTTTAATTTCTTTCCTCTACCGCTACGATCACATCACCACTGCAAACTTCGTAATAAAAGAAAATGGCCCTAACTTCGTTTAACGTATTAACTAGCTAGCATCAAGCCCAGAATAAAATATTTATAAACACAAGCCTTTGTGCGGAGCTGCCATGCTGCGTGCGTCGGCCATTAACGTCCCCGTAGCGGATCCCCACGCAAGCGGACCCGATGATGCAACAACTATCACTGGAAAAACCACAGTACCACCGCTTTGATCAGTGAACATTTTTATTGAACACAATATATCACCAAAAGTAGTCGGAAATACCTTTACTGCAAGGATCTGACACAAGAGGATACGAATAGCACGGCATTTTATTCTATCCAACATGGCTGACATCACATGCATGCGGGAGCGCGAGTCGCGAACCGCGCACGAGAGGGGGGAGTTATACGGGTGCTGCGCAGACTATCCGGGATTCCGGGGCAATCGTGAAGGATTACTGGAACCATAAATTTTTATTTGCGCGGTTTTAGACCTTTCCTAAAATTGAGCAGTGGTTTCCAGATAAATTGCTACAGTTCTTGGGTATTTAATATTTATTTGTGATTACAGAATAGCGGTAGGTATGCCAAAAACACGGTAGTATACACTGAGTAGTGCTTTATGGGTAACCGCTTATTATTAATTATCGTTTTGCCGATTATGTTTTTAAACCACACATTCATTTATTAAAAGGGATGACTTCATCCTTGGATTTTCTGGTATGTATCCTTCCTAGCTAGGTGGTATA
The DNA here is from genome assembly GCA_025024175.1 of Rhyzopertha dominica. Lineage (NCBI taxonomy): Eukaryota > Metazoa > Arthropoda > Insecta > Coleoptera > Bostrichidae > Rhyzopertha > Rhyzopertha dominica. The sequence continues at coordinate 34,026,697 of QCXZ01000137.1, forward strand.
AAAACACGCAGAAATGTGTTGTACCAACACACATAGACGTTGGTTACTAATTAATTCAATAGTAGTAGGTATTATAACATGAAGCTATAAATATACTTTACATATATTACACATATTTTAATGTCACTTTTGGTACCGCTAGAAGTAAACGATAGAGTTATTCCATATACGTTTTCATAAGCGACCTCGACTTTTTCGGGATAGGTAGTATAAAAAAGGTTATAAAATTGGAGGGTTCGGCGTCCTGCGTCTACCTAGTGCCAAACAACTAAACAGTTTTACATTAAAGTCTGCGCTAAGCACATGTAACAATAGACATTAATAATTTGTTCAGTTAGTGTATGGTGAAATAAACCTTCGCAGATATCGTAGGTACCTATCTACGTTTATATCCCGTACACCGTTCAAGAGGTAAGCCGTTATATATTGATTCTAATGTACAAATATTCTGAAAGAAAAGAACAAAAGATATTCCGAGATTTAAATATTGAAGCTATTGATGTATTATAACAGGCGTTTTGCATATCAGAACATAACATCCTCATTGGCCACATTTTATTTTCCAGATGTTCTATTAGGGATAAACGTAGCTATATTAGAACGGAAACCTAACCTATCTACTACCCCAATCCAATGTAGCATGGTTTTATAAAGACTTCAAGTTGAAATAAAAAATGTCTATTGTCTGTAATCCATAAATTCAGCGAGAAATCTAAAATATCATATGTGAATGGAAGCGTGTGCCACTTGGATTTGGCCGTGTAAATTTTATGATACATTAAATATTTTATGCGTCTCTGTTGGTAGCACTGCTGCGCACCACACCCCATACAGCGAGATCGTTATGGAATTTTTAAACTTTCTCTCTCATTTATAAGTCTCCGGCGTTTTTGAATAAAACATGATCTCATCCCTGTCACGTCAAATCTGATGCCAGAAAGAAGGCTGCTTGAGCTGTTGTTTTATTTCATAAAATAGGTGTTCGTTAAAATTGACGAGGCGTTTATATTCTTACAATTACTCGCTCGGTTTGTATAAAAATATTCATTCGGTAAAAACTTATTGGTTAAAATGGAAGGCAAACTCGTTATTAGCAGTGACCGATAAAAAACTGGAACTGTTGGTTTATTATAGACATTTTTCTAACTTCAGCGAGATATGACGTAATATTTAGTTAAGAATGGCTACTACTAATTAAAATATAGGTATCATAGACACTATTTTCGCGTGCCTTGGTTTCCTTTTTCAATTTTATTACTAACAAGAGAAAAAGAACTGTATTCTAGGGCTAAAATAAATCCTTTCTCCCGTGTAATGGGAAAACCTAGTACCTATCTTACCTCATTTCGAATAGCTTTTCTTTTAGTAAATTTTGTCTTTATCAAGTGATCTGACTAATTTTATCAGAATGCATACATTTAGCCTTAAAAACGAATAGCCTTTCAGTTTTTGGCAACTATATGTTGTTGAATTGAGTAAGTTGGCCAACATTTTCGTTACTGTGTGATTCACATTAAAATGAAGAAGATATTAATGTAAATGTTTTAGAAACTGTATTAGATGGGAAAATATAAATAAAATAACATATTGGGGCCTAAAGGTATTCAGTTGGAAAATTAATTTGCTGATTTGAAGCAAATGTCTCCTGAACTATACATATTTGCCAATTACTACCAGGAATTGCCACTCCATGGGAGCCTTTTATTGTTTTACAGCATTACTGTAACTATAGAAATTATTTAAAAAGTGAGCTAGCACACTACTTGGTTCTATCGCAAAATTTTAGTCATATAGTTTGACAGTTTCAACAGCTCTTATACTGTTAAATACTATGTATTTCTCTAATCCTCAACTGAAAAAACTGACTTTTTATCGAACATCAAACATATTATCATCTGTCATAATAAAATAACAACTCGAACTTCGCAATCATTATAACGCTACAAGGTTAAATAAACTTCCGACCTGATGCGATATGAAGAATTGAAATATCTACTGTGACACCCAAACAAATGACGATTGAAAACATTTATACACAAAAATTTTACAGGAACATGTGATCGGTTTTATTCAAGTTTTATTTTAGAGTTATTAACGGATTAACCGATAACCAACTTGACATATCCCCGTACTGTTTAAAAAAATGTTGTGACCCATGGAATGCGTACTTGCACTAAGACTAAATTTTGAGAGAAATTTCGCCAGTTTATTTATTGCAGTAAAGGTTTTGTGCATATGTTGCATTTAAAAAATTTGCTCGCACAGATGACCAATGAAGAAGTAACAAACGCCGGCGGTTAAATCTTTGATGTTACTATACTGCGCAGACGGGTCAGTATTTGTATGTCTGGACTGTTCCCGGCATGAGAAACTCGAGTGCTTTTCTGTAGCACATGTTGCTGGAATGCACGCGCGATGTCTTTATGCCGTCCCGCAGATGCCTATGGAGATATCATACTGGTCAAAGGAATGACAACTGCGGATATACTGTAAATCAAATGTGTAGACTCACCTGTCAACACGTCAGACTGTTCGCCGTATGTTTTTAATTGCTTGATATATTAATATAACATGATGCACAAGGATTTAGTTTTCTTGGGTGTGGCAATGATTACACATTAAAAATGTGTTGACTGCTGACGTGAAGTAGAATACTACTTAGACAATTTTATTAGTTCGTATTGCCACAAACTAGTAGAAACCTTTACATTGTTATAACATTCTCTATCTGTCTACATGGGCACGTTTTTCCAAGCATTCGGCAATGACAATATGGTTCCGAAGTCGATCGTTAGCGATGCAAGGAACGTCTTCAACGACGTATAAATTCCATTTAGGGCATATCGATATTAAAGTTTTCCCCATAAAGCACGCCTATGCGAATAACTACATAAWGCCCTTTTAGACTTCTTTACGACTTTCTAAAGTATGGGATTTTGAGAAATATAGCTGTTATAGACAAAGCTTTATTGCATTGTTGGGGTATATCAGTACCTCCTAAATGGAGACAAACAGCCCCTATATATTCCTATATCGCAGTGTCCGAGATGTGCCCTACAGACGATGTTCCTTTGTAGTGGATTCATCCAAAATACCTACGCTGACTCGCACACAACTTAACCTTTTTTGTTATAATGATTGGTTAAAATTTACAACTAAACTGCAATGGTACAGTTTTGGGGAAAATGGCGCGTTAGTTTGCTTATATTAATATCGTTTATTTGTTTTATTATTACAAGCAGTTGCCTGTTTTAAGAGTAACATTTCATATGTAAGCGCTCCTCGTACGCCTGTAACATATATAACTGTCATGGCGTAAGCTGTCAGTAATTCGTCTTTTCGGGCTGTGTAGATTGCACAACTGAAAAAGCCAAACAATTTTTTTTTAATATTGCTTGATGGTCAAGTGAATCTAGGCKTAAATTGCGCATTGTAAGTTTTATTTGTTATGAATATTATTTTCAAAACGGAAATTTTAGTGCCTAAAACAGCCTCTTGTAGTTGCGTATTATGGTGACGTCATTTGTAGTATGTATCGGTTTCAACGATATATGTAGGTAGCCAGTTCTAACAATACCAGAATGGATTCAACATAATGTAAAGATATAGTAAAATAAACTCAAAAGGTACAGTCTGATTGTAAGAAGAGCACATGAAAAAAGTTTCCCAACTGTCCAAAATTAGAGGCTTTATATGTCACATTGGTTTTTGATAGATACTGATTATAAATGCTTGATTTTGTAGATATTTTTCAAAAAGAACGTTATTTAAGTAATATTTAATAAGCATGATTTATTAATATATGACTTGCCGTGTATAGTGTTATAACGCAGGTGATTTTATTTGTATGCCGAAATGCCGATTGCAACCGCTATGGACGAATTCCATCAGATTTTCTAATATAATGATTTGCAAAGACGCATCAAATGAACTTTTTGAAAACTATTTCTGTTTTGTCATCTTTTAACCAGGTGACCGAGGGTAAGCTGCCAAATATCTTCCTGTGTCAAATTTGTTCATATATGCTAAAAAAATTAATTGTATGTTACAGTTTATGACCACGTTTTTTTGCATGAGAAGTGTGGGGGTAACCGTCCTTTTGTCCATCTCAGCATGGTCTCATACATGGCCGTTTGATTGATTTCTAATCGGTTAAAATATATATGAACATATCATATCATAATACCTGACGCCTTTAACTAATCTCACATTCGGTAAGCGAAAATGTATAGTAATACTTACCATCATATGTATTATTAATGATTATAGAAGCCCTGACGATGTCTTAAATTAAAGACGAAAGCTTGGCAAGTAATAAAGAGTACCCTTATTATCTTTCAAAGTCGAATACCCCCAATATCCACCATACTAGATATTAACAACGCTGCGACTGCTACTCCACTTCAGTTTTGTATAATTATACATATGTATATTCGTACGTAATTCGTGTGAAAGAATTTATAATATTACCTTTGATAAGGTGTAAATAATCTCAGGGATCGCACATGGACCCTTTACTTTTTAAAATTTGTGTCACTGATATTTGCCGTTGTATGCTGATCCAAAAATGTATCGTACTATCTTTTCTGCGAAATAAAGTTTTATTCTCCAAGAGAAAATTGAATATTGCTATGGATTGCATGCCTAAAGTTAACTTGTTTAAGGTCTTGGGTGTAATATTTGACCAAATTATGTTATTTGATGAGCATATTGCTCATGTTGTATAAAAAGGCAAACAAAAGTTCTGGTTTTATCTTTTTTAATGCTCTGAACTTATAAGTTGGCAAACTTTTATTAAATCTCTTTAATTATCTGGAATACGCGTTATACATATTATGTACACTGAATTTCTTGAAAAGTTCAAAACAAATTATATCAATTTTAAACAGCATTAAACCGATCAAATTCAGATCGTCGGATGCGTAAACATATTAACATGCTGCTTGCATAACGTGTACAATAGTGCGGTTCACTCTCCTTGCATATTGAGTATGCTGAACATTTTCTTGCCCTTTTTGTATAATACATTTCACAAGTGCTAATATTCCACTCCACTGATCATTATTAGTAAAGTTGACAAATCCGCCTCTAAATATTCACATATTTAGCCATCCAAGAAAGATTTTTTTAAATTACGTTTCAGACTTTCCATTTTTCATTTTTGGAATATTCACTTTAGTTTATATACCGTTTCTACATGTAAGTAAACGTAACAAAATAATAAACTAGGACAGTTTTCGATTCCATGCCCCCCCCCCACTATAACAAAAAATACTGAAGGTTTGTTGAGAACCATATTCAGCTAAGTTGCATAACGAGAAGTTTTACAAACTAGGCTTCATCGGACCCATTTTATTTTGTCTTGGCAGTCACGTTTCCGCTATAGCTCAAGCTAACATCTTCCCTTGTCTCTTCCGGCTGTGGTGGAAAATTGCYCAGCAGTTCCAGCATACGCCCGGTTGTAAGAGATTGTTCATAACGAGCGTGGTAATATCACATTCATCCTGCGCCCACATATATTAAATACTTACCGAATTCATACGTCATGTGCTTAAGGATTTTTGGGCCACATTGCTTTACCGCAATTATATTTAAAAAGCTTTTTAAATGCGTTATCTTCACAAGCATACCGAGTGGAAAAAATGTCGTTATTTCAATTTAAACTTTGTTTTGTTTGTGGATACAGAGAGTTAAGATCTTTTAAATTCTAACGTTAGTTTGCTTGAAGGTACAATAAACTATATTATATAATTTTAAAGAACCAAATATACTTATGTATAATTATATTATCAAACAGTGCATTTGTTACACAACAAGAAAATATAGAAGTCTTGTTATATTTTTTTAACCCGTGGGCGGGTCCAAATGTTCGAATTTATTAGTCACTTGGTTTGAATTGAGTAATATGGAATGATAATACCTCGACACTGCTTATTTAAAAAAAACAGACATAAATAAGAGTTGACTATACAGGGTATAAAGCAAATAATAAATAATGTTTCAGTCCTAAAAAGAGGTCTGCAGCTAAGTCAACAATAACCTGCTATTAATTGTAGCATGCTAATAATCCTAACAAAAATCCATGCATCCTAAAAAATATTTCACTAATAAGTTGGTCCTATATTAGGCAGAGTCTAGGGAGCGATAAATGTAGAATAGGTAGCTTAGAATACTCACAGTAGTCATTACACTAAAATGTCTGTCACTCTTATCATTTTGCATTATGATGGTTTGTTCTGCGTACACCTACAAAAATGTAAGACAACAAAACTCAATTACCTATTTGAGTAATTCTCTTCACTATTTTTATTTTTCATTGCAAAGAAGAAAACAGCATCCCACGTTTTACAGTAGTAAGCCTTTTATTGTTTCTTTTACATTTCATTGCAGTCTAATTAATGTTCATTAGAATGTCATACCAGTAACAAATACTGTAAGAAGGTTGCTATTTTCATTTACCCCCTCAATCTAAGTAAAATATTTCATGAAAATCCTAAAGAAAAGTGATGTTTGTTCTAAAGTATCAGTGTTCAAAATGCATGTACTAAGAAAATATACACTATTTTTGTTGTGTGTGTGTGTCATTATACCAGGGTAAAGCGCCGAAGCATTGCGGTTTATTTCTTGTGAATGAAAGGCGTATATCCAAAATACTAATTGTGCCATTATATTACACTTAACGGTTCCAACAAGCACGGGGTCCATCACCTAAAAAGACACGATAACCTTATCGAATGGCCGCGAAGAATAGCAGGATTGGCCGGAGTAATAAGAGCCTGACAGTGCCGGAGTAACCGGTTCTATATAAGGCCTCTTTACACGACAAGTCTCAAACGGCCGTCACAGGCATTTCCTTCGCTAATGAGATGGAATTGGAAGGACAAGCTTTAGCTGTTCGCCACTTTCCTGTGTCACTGTTGCAAAAAAGGCGGCGACCGGCATTAATCCTAACAATATTCGAGGCACATAACAGCTTGCAATTATAGCAGTCGTATAACAAGCGGTGCAGGCGAAGCTATATTAATACTGGAAACGAGTCGGGAACTTATAAAACATGGACTGTCTTAGGAATCTCGACGAGATGTATTATGAAAAATGTATAGGGAATGAAAATGGACCAGTACGAAACGACTTGTTTTTGTCGTCCACGGTTGTCTCCGCGTCCTTCCTTCGTTACTCTAGAACGTGATGTTCATAGGCAGCGCCCAAATACATCGGCGAAAGGTTATAACATAAATAGTGATACGAATATTTATATTTCAGTGCAAAACATAATACTTACTAGGAGTAACAGATGATGACAATTTGTTCCAAGATAACATAATTCCTAGGGCAAAGAAATATTCTATGACGGAGAAGCATGGCCTTAATAGTCTAGTGCATACACTTTTTACGATGCCAGATATTTAAGTACCGATCTGTAAAACATTGAAATATTACTGGTAGTGATTTTAATCACCTCCATATGCGAATACCATGCAGTTTTTCAAGTATTCATATTCATTATATAGGTAATTGTCGAATCGTTCTTGAAAAAGAAGGGACTGAGAGTTTGTATAGAGTTGACGCGTCGCTCTTAGCAGTCCTCGGAAAAGGCTCCTAAAATTTTGCCTACTTTGCGCATGATATCAACATTAACCATCCTGATTTTACGAATAATTTCGTCAGGTTTCAAGAACCACATGTCAACTGCTTGAAAAAGAAACATCAAGAAAATGAAAATACAAGTTGTTCTACTCGATTACGGTTCGGGATAATTAAAATGTTATTCTGGTGAACCTGATGTTTCTGACACTTGCACTCAAAGCCAAAAACACTGCCCGGCCACAAGGTATTGAAAAACCTCGACATAGCAAGGCATTGAACCATTTCAGCAGTCTTGACTGAGCATCCAGTGATTTGACTTTTCTAAGCTAAGAGATCTGAAACGAAGTAAAACTATGTGGGTGAGTGAATAGGTGAGAAAGTTTGTGTAAATAGTACAGAACATATACCAACGCTCTGAAAAATGCAATTATATATTTCATATTTCTTATTTGTTGAAGTCTCTGAAAGTGTTGCAAAGAGATCAACAAAAGTCCCATCAGAAAGTATAATCAAAAGCCTAACTGTTAGCAGTTGTTAAGGCATTTCGTCGCTGTGTTGTTGAAGAACAGTTATTACCAACAATATTCGAGAGGACGCGTTCATTATCGGGTAATACCTGGTTTAAAAGTACGCAAAAAGCCTTAGCTGAAACGCATATATTTAATATCCGTAAAACATTCACAGGTCTACTTACATATCTTTTTGTGGTTTTCTAGTGTAGTATGCACATACCATGATTTCTTTAAAAAACCTTCGCTTTTTAAACGAAACCCATATTCACCTTAACCTCGAATCAATCTACTAACTACTCGTTTTGTTGGATCCAGACGTAGTGATTGAATAGAAGCAACTGCACAGACGCTGCCTAGTTTTATTTCATGAAAATTTTGAAAACTTATTTATTTCTCCTGGAACAGATAGTGTAGTTCAAGTCCCTAACCCCATTCACTCGTCCTAACGTCACCCGATGCTTAGAATTAGAGTAGGCCGAAGTAATCAATATTTCGGTCAGAAGATCTACCAACAAATAATACGTCGGAAGGGAATACAATTTGTGAATATTCAGGCAAGTTTTAATGAAAAAGAACTCTTCTCTGGGCGAGATTCGAACCCGGATCTCCAGGTTTACGCCCTGATACGCTATCGCTGCGCCATCAGGGATCCAGTAGCAAACTTCGGTCAGAGCATTATATCAATGATGAAAGTATAGTTTTAGAATAATAGCAAACTCAAAATAAGATTTGCAACATATCTGAAAGTGACGAAACGACAGGTAGATTGAGTCAAGAAGGTATCCACTATGTTGAAAGGTATAAAAATAAAAACTGACGTTTGTGTTGTAGTGTGGTGGATACGTTAATTTGTCAAATATTGATTGAGCCTTCAACTAATAAAATTTGTCTTGTATCATAGACATTTGATGGCGATTACTTTTGTTAATAATAAATAAAAAATAATAATTTGCAATTGATATGAAAGCTGTTGCCTCCAACTCTATAACAAAGTTGCGTAATTATTACTAAATGGTATGTATGTAGTTGTTTTAGTTTTTCTCAACCAACGAAAACAATGTAGCTTATCTAAACGAGTGGTATTCGCAAATCATGCATTTGTTTTTCGTCTATTCACAGTGTACTGTAATAATATAGTAGGTACAAAATCGATCATTTTTCTTRGTGCAAGTTCGATGTACGCGGTCCATTTACCGAACACAGCTTTTTCGTGAATATGTTACATGTGCGTGTGAATTGAGCAAAAGCTCGAAAATGCTGATGTTCACCGCAGATAGTGATGTATAGCCCAGTCGTTTATTGCAACTCTGTATCGTACATCCGAACCACGCTGTGTTGTATTATTAAGTTATAAAATATATACACTCCATGAGAAATCTGCTCGAAGGCACATGCACTATATTTCACAGGTACTATCGACACCGACACAGTTTGCACTTAAATCATGCTGTATAAAAACGTTATTTGTTGCCGCTCCCCGTATATAACTAACACAAAGGTTTACTGCGCATGTTGATGCACATTGCAGTTCTTTATTGCCACGGCATTTCGCCAAATGGAAATTTATGGTGTAATTACCGCTTTTGATACGTGCGTAACTAATAATACGTTTGCCTAATACGCTTGTAATTTGCAGTTGTTTGTATAATTATTCAGTAAGCTGTTTATACTGATTGCTATGTGTGCCGTGTTTCTTTTTACTTGTTGACGTTATAAAAAACAATTTGTGCCGCAAACTTAGTGTGCTTTTGTTCTAGTTGAGCGTTCAGGCTGTAAGTAAATGTTAAAGCACATAATTAGGTACTAACCCTAACTACGTCAGTTTAGATACACGTCATGTGTTCGCAAGCACCTTAATCACCCACCGAATTAAATTGAAAAATAAAACAGCATTTTGTAAAAATTGTAAACAATACGATATTCTTTCATTGCTATGATTCAAGCGATAACGAATTTTTTACTTGCATGATTAAATACAGTAATAATAAAAAAGACGTACATAGTAGGAACTCCATAGAGAGTGAACGATTTTTTAAGATGTGTGCTTTTATATTATTTGCTTTCAGCCTGAAATAAAACAATTTAATTGCGAATACAGATGCAGCTTGTCGCGCTTGGAAAATAAATAGAATCACGTAGAAGTTTCTTAACGGAAAAAAGGAGTATGTCTGTAATTTATGCTACCGCATTTCAGGTATGCTCTGCTATCGGCTAATTGGTGCAATTTCGATAAAATTCTGCAGCAAATTATGAAATATTTCGATAAACGAGTCTTTGTTAAGTACCGCTCGCATTTATCAATATAATTGCTGTCGTTCTCTCTTAATATAAATGGCCGTTGCGGAATCCCAAGAAACATGCCATATTGTCTATTGAAACATACTCTGGTAAATGCCTTTCTAGTTAGCTTCAGTTGCAGTTGCTTATTTTTAGAGATTATTGTCGTTTAGTTGCGAATTGCGCCCCTTGGTGGTATAAAAGCTGCATGCCGTCCAGATAAAATTATGCAATTAAATATTAAAACGTTTTAAAACGGGCACGTTTAGAGACCTCCCTGGAAGACTGGAGAAATTTCCGCACGTATGAACGCTAAACACAAGCCTTGTTTAACTGCTGAAGATCATGACTCGTTGAGTACACGTTATTATTTAAATTGTATAAAACCACACTCTGCGGGCGATAAACGCCGCTTATTTAATTCACTTTGAAAATGCGCTGAAGTCCTCTAGAAGAGCCCGGTATGTGGTTAAATTAAAAACCCCCGTTCAGGGCGAATGGGTTCATCACGAATTCTCATGGTTGTCTAGATACACACCTAAGTAGTAAGGCAGGCAAATTATTTATGTACCTCATGTAATAAAAAGTTGCAGTAATATTATAGAAATCTTGTAAATAACTGGATGTAGTCCAGGCGTCAGAGGTTTTTTGGTGGAGATAATTGTAAGTCATTTTTTTTGTAATTGCTGTTTCATTGTCAACAAGAAGAATACAAAGAAATAATCCGTCAATTCCGACCGGAACCCATTATAGAAACAACTGAAAGGTACCTTTTTCCGTTTTTTTGTAAATAAATCTCGTAATACAATTCTGAGGATAAAAATAGTTCTTACCAATTTTAATCAATATTACGTTTCTCATAGATATAGGCGTGAAACTGAGGTTTTTCAAACTTTAAAACTGACACGTGGTACATTAAAAGACGAGTTATTATCCGAGTGAAGATTAATTCATTAAAAATAAATAAATTAAATGTGTATATACTTGAATCAATAATCCAATGTATTTAAAATATTCGGCATGTTTTTATTCACATGAGACTTGTTATTTTTTCATTTCAGTCCACTTTTAGCCCGGTGGCTCATCTTGATGAAATGTTGGCGCTTTCAGCATCTGATTCTTCTATTTGGACTGACAGAAAATTATCCAAGTCAATCTACACAACTTCGTCAATGTGTTTCTTAGGGTTAATTTCAAACCCAGTGCTGTTACTATAACAACCCTTAGACGTAGCACAAATTGATGAACAATAAATCCAACTTTGCAACAACTGCAGTTTCCGGCACAATCTTGGGTGCATTTGCAGCAGTTTATTTTCAGCAATACCTCAAGAGCAGCGACTTTAGTAGGTGTTGCTAGAGACATACCATTCTACGATTCCTGATTTGATGATAAACACAGAATTCATCTTGTCATAAAGCTTTATGTGTTGGAAGAAGTGATGCCAGATCCATTCATTAATTCATCTAAATAATGTTGTATTGTTTCTCTATGTAATGCAATGATCTCGGCAACAATGAATGATTTTTAGTTAGTTGAATGTATCCAACACTTTCGGCAATTTTAGCTTTCCTTTTCAAAATAATGCTTATGTGTTATGAGCAAGCACTAAAATAATGTAATGTCTACGAAATCTATATATATAGTCTAAAATATAGTAGAAGTACATTAAGAAGTATTTTGGTGTTATTACCTATATTATGGTTGCGTGCTGTAGTATGGCCACAGGGTCATGTCGCATTTGTACAGCTGTATATGGAAATGTATAATTGGCAGGAGAAAAGCTGTACACAATTATTTTTCTGTAGAGAATCTAATTTTGTTTATAATCGATAATAAGTAGTTTCATCATCAGAACCGCATTTCTCGAGATATTTGCAAAACAACCTACTTTTCAATTGTTTAAACAATGAGCACCGGTCGGAATTAGAGGATTATTTTTCATGTTCTTGTTAACATAAAAATGATGCTATTTAACAATGGCTTACTTAGAATTATTAAAACCATTTCTCTTTTTTGGTCTCTATATCGCCTGGATTACTCTAAAGCAACGGTCATTTCGGTAACTGGTAAAATAAATAATAGGTATCATTCATTACATATGAACACAATATTCTAATTCCTCTTTGTGACTTAATTAGAGCGTACTATACAGTAATATTTGAGTGTAAGAATTCTTGGTACAATTCAAAAATACTATACAATCGCTCCTCTCTGTCGACTTATACGACACCTACATACTTTTCCATTTAACTTGTCGGCCACTAACGAAGCATCTCTGTATGTGCGCTTTAACAGTGTTTCGCCATAATCATGGTAGCGCAAAGTTTTTAAAATCGTATTAAAGGAACTAACTAGTAAAGCAAAAACAATACAATACCTCATACCCTCATATAGCAAATATTATTAACGTTATTTTGTGGAAATCGGTGTGCGTCATCTAGCGGTGGTTTTATGAAATACGAAATATTACGATCGGTAAGTACAGGAAAAGCTAACGAAAAAAMAGACCAGTTAAATAAAAGTAATTTAAACGATTTGCCATATTCATTTTAGCACAAACAGATCTACCAAAAATACAGCCATTCGGAACTTTTATTACCAGGGGAAGCCCAGTGTATATGTTTTTTAAAACTCACTGTCCACTTAATGACATGCTGAAAGGGTACGAGGTTCTGCAAAATTTGTTAACGTGTTGGTTAAATATTAGATTTTTTGCCCAAAAACACCTATATTTTTTGTTGCGGTACTGAGTTGAAGTTTTGCCTGCATTATAATCCTGTTTAGCCATATATGTAATGCGTAATGGCAAATATTACAGTGGGACAAGTAGGTACATACCAAAATTAAATATATAGATGGAAAAATATGAATAGCCGCAGTTAGGAATCTTGAGGAATACCTCGCTTTAGGACAACCGGGCGGGACAACAAGGAAATTTTAATCTGAAAAATGTTAGTAAGCAAACTACCGACAAAGCTCACTGAAACTCTGTCCCTACCTCTAAACATATTACATTTACTACACAATATAATAGTTTGTAACTATACTAATTACAATATTGAAATAAGCTTAAAAATAAATAAATAAAAATTGGGCTGTTTCAGTTCCTACGTTCTATTTTCTTGTTCTTATTTAAGTCACTAGTGTTGAAACTGTGTAGATCGTTACGCACTAAGAGGTTTGCCGATTTTAAGAAAACGTGTACCATCTACTAGCCAATTGGCTATTTGCCATGTATTTATATTTTATTGAATTGCATATTAATAGGTAGCATCTAATCCATAAAACGGCTGTGACAGCTTATAAATTCGAAAAAGTGGATCGTAAGGTGTATTTGTAATACTAAAAATGTGAATATTTAAAGGGACCGCCAAAACGCGAACATATTGGCCATGACGTAATTAGTGAAAAGTGAAATACTTACGAGTTATGACTTCTGAAGGCATGTTCATTGTTATGGAATTTGTGTATAGCGACGAGCGCTTCAACGCGGTGGAGATGAGGAACGTAAAAGCAACAAGCAACAGCATAAGTGAACTTTTTATCAAATTAACGTAGCCTTGATAATTTGATCACAGTGGGTTGTTGGAAACATACTATTTGTAAAGATAAAAATGTAAGAATCAACAATGTACCCTAAACTTGACATTTATTTTAGAGGTCAGAATAAATATAAATTGCCATTTATTTTCGGGGCTCTTGCGGCTCGTTTCCGGTCTGGCTAACAGTCGAATATATGGGGAACAACGTCGTTCTTTATTATAACATTTCTCTCTATCAACTTAAATCGCATATAATTTTTCATGTCCTTTTCAAGCTATAACAAAATGGAAACTGAATGGTGAACACTTATAACCCCAAAAAGAATAATAAAACTTACAGTAATAATTAAGATTATCTTGACAACAGAAAAACAAACTTTGCAATTTCGGCATATCACATCGATGGGCCCTAAACAACTTTTTCATACGTTGATAATCTCGAGGAACGGTTACAAAAATTGTGTTAGCTGTACTGACTGAAGAAATACTTTTATAACCATGTACAAAACAACACTTGTTTTGTTTTCCATACATAATAGATGCTTCTAAAACTACACAAATCAGTTTTTGGTGCGACCTGTTACACCCTCCTTTCAATAAACATCACACAAAAGCTTTTCCAATACAAGGTGACTCCTAAAATTCGAATTTCAGACTTGAAATTCTTTACCTACAAATATTTATTTGGTTTTTTAACATGGCGTACGATATATATGCACTTCAAGATTTATTTTACGTAAATTTAAAAAAAAAGTGATAATATCCATTTGATACAGTCCTAAGAAGAGGGCATTATTAATATAGCTAGCTCTAACAAGGTACTGTCAAGAGAAAACTTTTTTGAGTGTATGCAGAATTATTATGTTATTACAGCCTGGCATTGACACTTTACAGCTGTAATACTCATCGGGTCGGATTCCTTTAGATATTGTGCTGGAAATATACATGTAAAATATTGTGTTTCTCTTATTAGATTTCATTGTTATCGGCATTTTTATTTAACTTAACGTTAGCTTAGATTTATGTAGAGTTTAATAGGAACACTGAGAGCTTAGGCAAATCATGATTACTTAACGATGCTTTAAATTTAGAGGGAACAAAATCCTAGTCTTATTCCTTGTATGGAAACGGCGCGCACATCTAATTTTCAGTATAAGAATTTTTAAGAACTTATTTCAATACTGAAATTAGTATACTGGCAAGGGGTTCTAATATCAGCCAGACGTTTATTCTTTATTTATTTGTTTTTTCGATAGTAGTGCTACGAAGTAGGGAAGTATTTTGAAAATAAAATAAAGTCTTTTAAAATTGTCCCATGTTTTCCTTAATACGGAGATTCTTGTAATCGACCTAAATGTGAATTATCCTCATGTTTGTCATCTTTTAGATAATTTTTTTAAAGCAATATATTAGTTTATACCTCGTCACTGCACATTATTATATCCGAGACCAAGCTGATAGTGCTTTGAGCCTTATCGTATAATTAATAAGGGTTATGACGCTTTAAATTACTATGTAATTCTTTTCCGATGAAATACGTTTTATGCATTAGTTAAAATGTAATGTGTACACTAAAAATTGGATGAGTGTTGCCCTGCATTTGGGAAAATCATCACGTAATACTGTAAATACAGCTCGTAATATGAATTTATGTATTTTAATTTGGGTTTGTTTTCTAATTAATTTTTCTTCTCTTTTCATCGGTTTTTAGAGCGATTGTTAAATATCTTATACTTTTGTATAAATGTATCCATTTTGCAGTTGAATTTTCATAAGCAACTGTCATATTATGGCTGACTTTATAATATGAAGTGCGAAGTTTATTTTCACGTTGTCTACGAAAACCTTGCCGAGTGTGTTTATGACAAAATACTGGATGTAATGGTTAATAACTAGGTGCGGTAGCTAAACTGCAACAAGGCTATACTTAGTACAATATTTGGACCGCTATGTAAAGAAGATTAAATGATGATGCGGTTACACGAAGTAAACAGCCCAGTTGTTTAATATATTGAAATAACATAGTACACCCCAGCTACAGGGTACGTGTGTATAATGTAGCTCGCGGTGCCGACATTATTAAACCTGCAGTTACTCACATTGCGGTTGTTTGGCATGAGTTATGCTAACGTTGCAGACTAATGATGCACCCAAGCCTCGTGTTAGCGCAAATGAAACTAAATTGTTTCGCTAAATGCACTAATTTTCATATTTTGCAAAGTGCTACAAATTAAAATGAAACTTCCCAGAGTACGTTGTATGTTTGTTTCGGCAAAATGCAAAAGATTTTTGAATTCTCGGTGTAATGCTTGTCCTCGGCTAACCATTGAACCTATATTTCATTCGATTATACATATACTTTCTATATTGACAATTTTATGACCAATATAAACGTCACAAATTGTTGCATATATTATAACCCTATTAGATAATAAATATATTATGACTGTTATGAAGGTATTTATGTATTGCGCGACTACCTACCGTATTACAGCGGTAGACGTGTGTCGGGTTTAATTTTAGCATTTAGGTTTACAACTCAATCGAGTAGTTAGATGTTTATGTAGTATACATTTGTCTTGTTTATATGTAGCAGCTTTACCGGTTCCTCTTTTATATATCCTTCAACATGAATTAGTTTGGGACTCGGCAGCTTAGTTTTAAAGATAAATCTTTCGCTAGGATGCGCTTCTAAAATTAATCGCTTATACGTAAGGACGCCAGGTATCGGATATTCTATGCATACGTAGTTCCTACGAGTTGGTCTATAAATACGGAGATATGTCAGCATCCTTTCGGAATAAGAACAGTTTGTTCTTGTAAGTACATTTGTCGTGCATTTCATATAGAAAATTGGAAATAAATATTTAGTTATATCCTGTGTAAAATGTAAATAGGATACAGAAACTATTTTTAGTTATCTTTGAATATTTAAAAATTAAATGCATATATAAACAAAAGACCTACATGTAAATAGGGGTTTATTTAGGGATTTTAAGCAGCAGTATAGATCCCCTATCTGTTTTTCTAGACCGAACCTTTAAAGTAACAAACAAACTGTTATCTTTTGTATGCCGGCGCACCTTTTTTGCTTTTACGATTCCGAAAAGGATTTTATTAGGGTGGAGAAAGTTTCTCTCCGAATAACGGTACAATAGACGTACCGTTAAAAATTTTGTAGGTGACATGGACAGGGCAACTTTCTCTAGTTTTTATGAAGTATTTATGATCTAAGGCGAATTTATTATCCTTTGCAGGGAAAAAGTTCCTGTAGTAGCTGGCTAAGGGGGACTAAAAAACATCTATTTATTCAAGTCTTGTCAAAGTTTGGGTTAATTTATAACCTTTTGGAAAGTTGTATGCTCAGCTCCGGTTCGGGCTATGTTCGCGCTAGTTCCGTTCGAATGCATCACGCCGCGTTGTACCCGCATAGTATATTTGCGAATACCTCAATTACTCATTGACATATTGGGTTCAGCGTGTGTAAACCTAATGTAGAAGTAAAGTGGATATCACGTTAGCAGTTAATAACGATGATATGTGATTTGTATCAAGTGTTTAGGGTGTCTACCATCATGAGTGTAATTATGTTTTTTTGTGTTACTAATAAGTTCTGGATAAGCCGATGTAACCCTGTAAGTACAATATTTTATACGTTGTTACAGGCTTGTATATATTTCAAATTGAATTTCGTTCCAAACGTGGGTCCACTGTATAGCGTAACATTTACAGGATTAACAAAATTTATGATTACAAGTTTCGTAATAAATTTATAGCAGACGAAGCCGTGAACAATAATTTTAATTAATGAATAATGAGTTATATGCATCCGGTATTAGCTACATTGTTGCGATAAATTATCCATCCCATCTCTTTGCAAAAAATTATCAAAGGAAAGGTTTTAACAAATTTTACATTTTTAAGGGTAAGGTATTTGAAATAGGTGTCTATAATTGTCGATGCTGTTATAGGTAAATGCTTCATAACACTTGTATATTATCCTCACTCTGTAAGTTTTGATTCTAGTATGGAAAATGACTATTATCTTTGATTATTTATATATTTCTAAATTCAAAGACATTAGTTTTGTTTGATGCTTATAGAGTCGAGTGGGTTGCAAGTGGTCGAATTTAAACCAAATGCACCGGCGGGTACATATATATAATTTCCGTTGAGTTTTAAGGTGATAAGTCAAAAGTGCATGTGCCTGAAACTGAGTGTTTGCCCAAAATCTCAAATACAACATGGTAAATTATTACCTATCATTTTGCACCTTTATGTAATTTATAGGTACGTATAGTAATTCGTGATGTGAATCAGAAGAGTTAACAGTAGATTATTTATATGGTTTCAAATGTAACGCGTTTATTACTGAAACTGAAAACTAGAACATACAGAGGTAGCTTGTACATTATTTTTGAACTTCTTGAATTACTTTTTCAGTGCTGCTTCTCATATCATACACCGCACTAATGAACTCTGGTGATTTGAGAAGAAACAAAAAGTAAGTGTGTGGGTTTAGCGAGTGAATTAAAACGTCCAGTACATGTGGAATTGTGAGAAAGTCGTTGCCAACTGTAAATTATTATAGCTCAAGGCTCAAGATAAAAAACCAAATATTGCAAAACAACATTTCTGACAAATTTTCAGTGGTTCATTTAATTAGGTCTGGGGTCTGCTTTTTTCATATTAATACTGTCAGTTACTTTATCGTTATTAGAATTCACATACAAGAAGCGTTCGAACGAAAAATAAAAATATAAAATGTATGGATATGTTGCGCTCAGTCGTGGACTGTCCTTAACATTTAGCAGAAGAGGTAACACGGTATTTAAAAATCATAACTGGGGCCATTTGAAGATTCATACTGCGAATGCTGACGCAAATAACAGCAGCAAAGGTTATCATTTCATAGATCTATTTGATGGTGTTTAATCATTATCCAAATGTGGTATGTGCATCGCTTTGTCAAAGCCAGTGGCTTCACTGCCTTGATTCATACTCAAACCTTTTTAGCGTGGAATAGTGACATGAATTTCTTGAGGACTAATAGTTCAGACTTCGAAAATGCAATTTTTTGAGATGCCAAGGTAGTTTTGTTGGCGGGTGGTCTTATATTTAAATATAAGTTGAACTAAACTCTAAAAAAATCCTCCACAATCAAATCAAAGCAAATCTATAGAAACTGATGGAACTACCATATCTAACCGTCTTAACTCCTTACTTTTATTATTTTCCAAAGGTATAAGGGAAGTATACTGCGATGTAATTGTAGCATTTGCTCATTAATTTTGATCTGTCGTCAGGATGGTTATTGAATACGACATGTAAAACAAATATGCTTGCAAGTGCGTTGGGGTTATATAAAAAAAATCAAATAGGTCGGATTTATTTTTTTCATCGCCGTATTTGTGTTTTTTATATCACTTTTGGCAATCACTTGCCCATAGTTCTATTTGTTTCGTACTTTACGTTTCCCACATGACCCTTCATTCTGTAATTCATACTATTATTTATTTGTTGTTTTGATTAATTTTTACAAGTATATCTATATCTTGCAAAATGTATATGTTTTAATGTTCTACAGCGATTTTTAAAATGGTACATTTCATTAATCGCATGCATTTCGGGTTACGAACTGTTAAATTTTAAATATAATTTGATGTATACCATACTCTTCATAGATATTTAGGTTCTTAGTGCCTGATTTGAGGTACCAACATCAAAGCACTAGAGGTGGTTGCTAGTGAAATTGCATCTCTTTTCGAGCAACTTATACATTTTTTACCTTATTCTGCAATGCTCCTTAATGTCGAAGTATAGATACTCTGACATTTTTACGACGGTCTTAATTGTTGCCTGCACTAACTATACTCATAAACATTATAGTATTTACATTTAAGCTTGTCGAAACTTAACATATTATTATGTATTTCTCTTACAATTACGATTTGACGTAACAATCGGCAAACAGATAAAAATCAACCCCAATGTGGTACTATGCGAAACGATTACAGAAGCATTTTCATTAATATGCTAAAGCTAAAGAAAATCAGCTATCAGTTTAACCAGAGTAAAATGTATAAGTATAACGTATTATTTTCTCGCAATATTAATCCACATATTTTATAAACCTTTCGTCGTTCTTCCAAAAAAAAGGAACGCGTTTTTAGTTTCTCTCGCAACTATGTAAAGAGCAGTTCAGTCATATTTTGGGATTAATTCAAGGCGTTTTTTGTTGAGAGAAGAGGGTTGAAAAGAATAGAATCGTTCATTCAAATCAGCCACTTCGTATTCATTAAACGTAAGCCAATAAACGCGATTCCTGCGCCATTTCGGGATTGTATAAATAAAGGTTCGGATGAAGCCCTGGGTCGCAAAAATAATAATTGGCGGTTAATTGTCCCCCGAAATTTCGTGTCCGGAATACCAACGGAGTTCATCAGTTACAACCCTTTAAATGGTGTTCTGCTGATACAACGTCAGCCACAAGTTTATAACACGTTATTGAGTGCTTATGGTCCTGTTCCGTGTGTATCTCTCTCCCTCGGTGTATAGCATCTCGCTCCCCCGGAGATCGCGCATTGTGTGCCTTGCAGGGTGGATCCATCCCCCCGTGATATTATATTGCGCTAGACTATTGGAACGTGTAATAACCTGACATAAAGGATGCCCGGTCAGGGTTGTATTTGAAATATTCAGTGCGGGTCGGTCACATTACGCTGTTCCAAGTAAGACATAATTTAGCAAAAGGTAAACGAGCTGTTGGAATCAACACCTGAAACGTATTGACGTTTCGTCGTGCCAGTATTGACTATTACATGCAATAAGCGATTTATTAGAGTACGGATCTGCCATACATCCCTCGCGCGGAAGAGGAACACTTATAACCGGCACCTAATAAACAATGCCTAACTAGGGATGGTGTACGGCCACGCCACCATTCAACAGGCTTCACAGTAGCAACACGGTGCTGCTCTAAAGGTGTAGGTTTATACATATTATAGCTGTGTCTATTTGTGTTCAGCATTTGTTTACGTTACAAAGAAATTTAGTAGTGCCTATCTCAACGCACAGGTAGGTGTATGTAGACGAAAATTCCAGGTTTACGGCAAACATTATGCAAAGAAGAAACTGCGCATATTGATTAAATAAATAAATAACATAGATTCCAAAACCACTAAACGAAAATAATTRGAACCTTATAATTATCATCAGTTCTGTTATATTTTACGTCAATTTAATTGCATCATCTCTTTTGGACCTGGACGCCCTACCTTTCGTTTTGGCGTACATTCTGTGCAATACTGGTGATGGGTAATGCMWTCTAGCGGTACCAATAGGGAAACACCMTGCATCGGTAGGACTAGAGCTATGTATATACAAAGCCGTAGCAAAGGCTTTTGGAGAAGCGGTTTACAGTTTCCTGTAAACAAACCGTACAATAGCTAAATGAAAGATGTATGTCTGATCGTCCTAAATTGCGCGTAAATGTGGCCCGATGCTTTTGCTCAAAGGGTCACATGTCATATAAATTATACCATGCAAGCAGGTGAAAAGTAAATGGTGAAACAGAGTGCTCGACATGCCAATATACAATAACAATGAAGGTTTAAAAGCCATAGTCCGTGAAAATTGTGATCTAGTGTGTTACATTAATTCAGGTAACAATTAATTAATCAGTTAGCGTTATTTGATCCCTATTCCTTAAGCAAAATKGTTAGTTTTAATTTCAATGTGTAATTGAAATATTCAACTTCGACGAGGGAGAATGCATGGAATGTATATAGGTATATAATAATTCTCATGCACACATTTGCGAAACGTCTTCCTGTCTCTATTCAATTTTAAATAGATACGAGTAATATGCCGAGAATTAAAATTGCTGTAAACAAATAGTTTATACTGTTTCTCAAGTGCCAGAAAATTAAAAAACTCCTGAAAAGTGGATCAGTTTCTGCTAACCCGGTATTAGGTAAAACTTACTATTTATGAGAAACCTTTGGAAGAATCAGATAACCGTTGATATACAAGACGCAACCGTCAAAATTATTCAACAAGTATACAGGTTTTTAATTATTAAATAAAAAAAACAACGCTACCATGTGGTTTCCTTTTAATCATTATTATTTTTATGCCTTTTCTTTTTTTTTGCAAAGCTCATCGGTTATGTTTAATTTAGCATAACCTTATGCGTTTTTTACATAATTTTTGGAAAATGTTTTTTTTTAATAACCCAATGTTTTGAAATATCATGGGGTAACAGTTGGTATCAATAGTTATATTTTCTAAAACGTACCTGTATACATTTTTTTGTGCGTTTTATTTACTTTAAACAAGCTTGTGCGCTTGTGATTGGATTTTCCTACTTATAAAATATAATATTCTTTATCTCCTCGTAAAATCTATATTTTGTAGTTGTGTATTGCTTCTAGTTTCCCATTTAATCACTTGATCCTTGTTTTCATGGCTTTTTTCGTGTATACATATCACATTTATACTGAAACTTTTTGGTTGTGTCGCTGTTTTCACAAGATGTTTCTATCCTATTTTGTTTATAATTAAGTCCTCATAGTTATATTCAAACTGTTTTACGTACAGTGCTGCTGCAACGTGATTAATGCATAGCCGAATAGATATTAGATAGTTCTTCAGTCGACGAAAAGCAGAAAATGGCCGCTGTACAAGATAACGTCGGGACAGTGAGGACAGTTTTTAAGAGTTTTTTAATTTCTAAAAGCATGCAAGATGTGTTCGTTGCTTCCATCAGGGTAGTAGGATGCTTGCTAATTCATTCTTTCATTATATCTAGTAACATATACTTGTGTGATTTATAACGGTCCTCATCAAGTTCTACAGAGCTGGTGTTATAAAAGCTTGATGTGTAGAAGCATGATTCTGTGTTACAAAATCTTCATTGCAATTAGTAATTCAAAGCAGTGGTGTGGTCAATATGAAATTGAAATTCAGGATTTACAAAAATTGGCTTTGAAAATATTTTTTTATGAGATTCAGACATGTGCGGGGAAAAACCACTGTCAATCTTGCAAATAGCTTTTCGAGCTGTAAGAACTCTTGGTGTCTCAAAATCGAACGCTCTTGCCCCATTTACGAATTTAAAAAAATGTAAATCCTAGATTCCGAAGCGTTTGAAAGTATAATTCGAAAGCATTAATTTTAGAATGTATTTTATTTACACTTAACTGTGAACTCTGAAGTTCCCCATTTACAGCTTCACGGAAAAGATCACATTCTCATTGCTGTAGCTGTTGTACCTACTTACTACGTTCAGAAAAAAATCGTATCGAATAAACGAATATATTCGGTTTGCTCCATATTCGATTATCGAATACAAGGATTCCAAATTCTGACAGCACTAATTAGGTTCTGATTTCCATGTCAGTTAGTATAATTTATTGTTGAAATTATTAAGTAATAGTTGGTGTCAATTTACGCCTCAATTTTGTTGTTTCTTTAATATTGCTGTTATATACACTTGTAATTCTTGTATCTTCAAATTTTATTGCTAACACTTTCAGGTTGAAAACTTTCGCAACCTTTTCATAATATAATTGCTATATTAGTATACTAGCATCGCACAAAACGGATGACAATGTTAGGGAGTAATATCGCCAACATGTATAATGTGTAATGATCCGCTGGAAGTGTCACCAAGCAGTAAACGGTGTATCTATACGCAAAGAAATAATAGGACAATTTAAAGCAGGTATTCACTGTATTCAGTTTGTATATGTTATGTATCTCTTGCTTGTTACCATAAGCTTGGGAATTTGTATGTGCATTGCAAATACCGGTATGCTCTTGTGTGTATGAAATAAACAGGGCAGAGGTTAGAGTAGAAACCAAGTACTGGAACTGGATTTCCACTTTTGCTCATTTCGAAAGTTTATCAAAGCCTTGGCTTACAAACTTCTCAAGTTACACTCGTGATCTTTGGCCAAATTTATGGCAACCCTTGAAACCGCAGTTTTTCTTTTTAAAGACACCAAGGCAGAAGTTGTTTTCCATTATTCGCCGTAGGGTAGATTACTCGGCAAGATAAGTTATATTGTAATTTCAGAAGTCATTTGGCGAGCAATGGCGGAACTATATCTATGATTGATTGCGGCGAGATATCCCGCTTTTGAAAGGGCTGGTGCGTCAGTTGTCTGTAAATGTTTGCATGTATGGCGCGACGACACTTTAAAAGCTGTATTGTAATTGTTTCAGTTTCTTACGAATCCATTGTTGTAGAACGTAATTGTTCACTTTTTTATCTTTTCTCTCAAATAGTAAGTGTCTGGCATTTTACGTTCACAAAAATGATGAAATAAAACATAGACAATTTAAATTGTAAAATCCATTTTGAACGCGATACCGTTATCGGCACTATTCGTATTTGGAATGCAGTCGTTTTTAATATGCCCTTTTATTAAGTACATCTTTGCCGACCACATTTCACCTTATATTAATTGCAAATGTTAAACAGAAAGACAAAATTTTAATATTTTTTATTTCTTTACGACATTGCTTATCCCTAAGCTGTAAGTTATCGTTTTATGGCGCTTCTGCGCATTGTTCTCCTTAATGTATACATATTTTAACTCACTGCTTCATCGTGAACAAAATGTAGAGCGGTAGGGAGGTTACAGAAAGCAAAATAAAATTATTATATTACAAAAAACACGGGCATTTGTCTTGTCAACGAAATGGTTTAAACACGCATACATTTTGAATGAACTGAAACGCAACTTCACCTTACTTTGAAGATATTTAATTAGGGGATATTTTGTATAAGTCTTGTATTATAAACCAAGTAGTGGTAAATTTTAAAGTAATGAACATAGAAATAATATATATTCCTTTGAATGGGATTAGAAATGCTAACTAATCTCCCATCGTAAACGATAGCATTTCGTTGCTGTCTTATTTACATGATAAAGTTATAGATTTTGCCTTTAAAGCCATATATCACAACATTAACGCAGTTTTTGGGGTGAGTCATGCGTGAGGGACATGTAACGGAGACGTACAACACCACAAGTCACATATGAACATTTATTACATATTGATGGGCACATCAGATAAGGGTGAGGTGATTGGTTATTGAACACAGGGCAGATGCCATTTTGTTCTCTAGAAGTTAACTTCTGGAACTACAAAGGCGTATTATTGTACTGCCCGGAGGGCTGTGTGTCTTAAATCATATTTGACAGTTTAAAGTACTATCACGTTTTGTGCAAGTTTTGGTATAATTTTGCAGTATTTCAATGTTGATCCTAACGAGCGGCAGATGTAAAATTTATTTCCCATACTTTCGTTGCGTAATTGTATTGTGGCGTAGATAGGCGTGAAATGAAGGGACAAAGGGCGAAATGGCAGAAATTAATTTTCCAATCTGCCGCTTCGTCGGCTCCTTCGCATTATCCAATGTTTTGTGGAGACCCCGAGCGGCAAAAAACTCATCCTATTTACCTGGTGCATCAACGTTTTCACTGCCCTTATTCGAGTTTCGTCCGCCTATTATCCCAGGCACAAATTTCGTTGTATAAAAATGATCTCAATTTATTACTCACCAAAACTTAATTCCATAAATTTGAGTTTTATTACTGAATATGTACTATTTGTTCTGACCTAAGTTTTCTGGTAATCATTAAAGTAGAGGTTTCTACATTTCCTTCCTTTCTACAAATAATCATGCATTTAGGGGCTTATGGGAATTATCAATAAAATTGATTTGCCGCATCTCAGGAAAGTTAACACAGCTACTGCTTTGACAGATACTTGTCATTTGTCGATTGTCGAATTATTTGCCATATTTTAACATAAGAAAACGCGTGGGAGTGTGTATCTTCAACATATGCTGTACTGTTTTGTGGGATAGTTAACGTTATGATTGGAGAAAACTCAGATTTCGGAGCTGTGAAGTGACACGGTTTCGTATAACTTTTAGGTTATGTATCGTAGTTATGACGTTTTGACTACAGTAAGCCTGTTCAATTATGCTGTGATAAACTACAGGCTAAAAACATGCCTGCCGGTACCGGTTACCGGGTATTTTGCGGGCACGTTTTCTAACCTACAAATTGTAATTGTGGTGGTGCCATGCTTGTTACAAAAGAAGTGCAAACGTTAAATTAGGGAAAAGGACTGAGATTGACTTCGTAGGCTTTCAAATTTGCTGATGATTACAAAATTTATAAAGCCAAGACAGAAAGTCTGTGGCCGCAACAAAAATGGGTTATGACGAACGTAGTTGTGTATTAAAGTAATGTTGTGTAGTTTCGTATAGGCAAATTATTGTCATTATTTACCTATGGAAGCAAAATATAATTGTAAATTGTTGGAAAATGTTTATCAAACCACCAGTTTCGTGGCTATAATTTGATCCACAATCTTAAGTACAGTACCTATATGACAGTTGACAGTATATTATTCTTATTATAGCTTGGACGCAGTTACGAAAAGACGACACAATTTATAAAACCCTGTAGAAACTGACAGTGGCTTTTAAATAATATGTTATACATGACCCCAGAAGCTATTTATAATTCTTAAGTTGGTATACTGTGGCGCCATCTCGGATATTGGATAAAATATATGAGCTAKAAAAGAAAGTAATTGTTAAACAAYTTTTCCTCACATTTTATCCAAAGCTTCCAACTTTATGACCYCAAAAATGAACATGCAGGGGGGAACTTTGGACACGTACCGTATGTATACATAGGCCGCATTACGAAAAAAATAATTTTAGCTAAACCGTGTGTATTTGTAATATGAAATTGCACAGCAGTATTTCGTATAAAAAATAAGACGTCTTTAATAAAGTGAAAACAAACTAGTTGCTTGACGTGCTCTCGTACTGAAGTAGTTTACATGCAGACACCGTAATTAWACTTTTAGCTGTAAAGTAATAAAGCCTGATGCAGAAAACCCATTTCACTTGTTTTTCACCATAAAAATGGAGCTTTGACAACGTGGAAAACAGGTATTCTAACATCCTGTATATGCAGAAAATTCGTCTTTCTACTAATGGTATAATTTCCTCTTCGACACTAGAACACAAATAAGCGTATTGGTTTTGGAGTTGTTAAAGTAATATTAATATTTAATTATTTACTGTTCTTAAGAAGGATTCGGTTCGTATTGTATACATTTAGTAATTTACACTCATGATCCTTAAACATGCATGAGATGTAAACAGGAAGATTTGCAAAGTGGATTCATTGTTACCTGTTTTAAATATAGGTATATTTTACGTAATTTTTTAATATAAAATGTTCATTTTCATTAACGTTACGCTCACATAGTGGTCTAAGGAACTTTTTATGTGGTATAATATTGATCATCATGTAGTTGAAAGGGACGAAGAAATTTTCTTCTGGCATACATAACATTTTCTGTGTTATTTTCTGTTCATTTTATATCTAGGTGAAAATACAATACAAACATTCGAACGATTCGAATGGATGGATATAACAAATTATAACTAAAAGTTTACAAATCTTACAATCTATATATATGGGATCAGTAGCTCAATTTTTCATATTATCAGTCAGGTAAAGAAAATCCTTTTTTTTCTGTTCTTCCGCTTAACCTCTAATTACATTTTTTTTATTTTACGCAAATTAGAAACCTTCATATACCGCTGCACAATCATCTTATTAATTTAATTAAGCAACTAATAATACCATACCATTGCTTTGGTATCTAGGCAAAGCCAGTTCTATGCCGTGCTGTCTGCACTAGACCTAAACTGCACTGATGAGCTATAATGATAGCGAAATAGATCTATGTGCATTTGGTTGCGGTGCAGACAGCACAGCATAGACATGCATTTTAAAATAACTTATAATACCAAAAAAAGTTATGCTGCTTTTTGTGTCATCCACTGCTTCATTTGTATCAAATCATTCAATATTTTCAAAATTTGTACTCATTTATCATCACCATGTGATGTTATTTTTATTTCTTTTTTTCGTCGACAGGAGCGTTGTCTTGATGAAACAGCACATCTCTTTAGTTTTTAACACTTTTTTCCTTTGGTAAAATTACGCAGTCTTTAATCTAAAGCAGCATAGTATTCGCCTGTTTTAGTGTGAACATGGGTAGAAAGTCTATAAGCATACCTCCTACGGCAACTTATAGAACTATGGCCCATGATGTTCTCCGCAGATCTTATTCAAGGGGATGCCGAACTCTTGTGCGTCCATTTCATGTTCTGCTTTTTGACTTGAGGTTATAGTAGAGACCCACGTTTAAATTTTTTTATATCTATTTATGATGGTCAAGCTGTTTTCTATGAAGCCAGAAAAGTAACGAGTCTGTGCTATAAATTTCAAAATGATATATTTATCTTACAGAATTATATCATGGATCAAATCAATGTTTTCTTTGCAAATAAGTATGTTAGTGACAGTCTCTCTGCAAAGATAATCGTTTCGTTTTCGAATTTGTCTATTTTGGAGAAGTGGGCTTCACCTTAAAGTCCCAAAAATTTTTGAGTGCCGCGATTGTTGCGCCACTGGTTCATAGTTAAAATTGTTTCTTTTTATTTCTTTTGATTAGACACAAGGCAGGCGTGATGTTTTTAGAGAAAATCTGACCATATATTTATTTAACAAAATCGGCTGATAATTACAATATGTAAGTATATTCATTTACAGATTCTTTGCTGCATTCCTATTTTCCGCCACTAAAAAATACCGATTCTTAGCCTTTTCCATTCGTCCATCTCCAGGTTGCTTTCAGGCATCCAGGCACATACATACCTGCTGCCATAAAATGTTAGTCGCCACCACGATATTGAATAATGGATTTACTTGCATTATTTAATTATTTACAAGGATAGGTATTCCGCAGCGGCACTGGAATAAGTACTTCCCAACATCCTTTTACAATAAAATTTACATCTGATAAAAGTCCAAACTGTGATCTTGACAGCTTGATACGGCATTTCAAAATGGTATCGCTAGTTTCAGATTCTTTGGTGACAAAAGAATGAAAGTTGCAACAGCGTTGTCTTGCTGGAAGTAAAAGTTCATGTTTGGAGGGAAAAACATAAAGATGATGTTTTATTCTTATACATTTTTAATGTCAATAACTTTTAGGTTCTTCTATATTCAATTTTTTCTTTCTTTTTGGAGTGAAAACGGGCGGCTTTACTGTACTTTCTACTTTAGGGACTTTACATCACCAGCACGGAACAGCACTAAAGTTCATATGACTTATTACAAATAACTAACAATTAAGATATATTAGTGACAAATATTTAGAACCAACATCTTCTATCTATGTCTGGGAGAAGAATTATATCTGAATTGCCTTCTATGCTGAGAAATACATCAAACCAAATATAACATTTTTTGTGATTCATGTAAAACTTAAATTATTAAGGTTTTTGGTGACCGTGTTGATTCTAATATTAAATGCGCTGACGGCATACCTACAGAGAAACGACTAGCATTGCAGTTAATTAGTGATTCTGTGGGAAAATTAGAAATTTCTGCTACAGTTTGTTTCTACATAAGCACCGATAAAAACAGTTCCATTTAAGCCGATGCGGATCGACGGGATTGTTAATGTGCGGATTAAAAAATTGTAACTAATTAAATAATGCTGCTGCCGTTGCGCAAATGCTGCAGTCTGGAAGGCACCGCCAGAGGTCGCAAGAACTTGCACCTGCCCTGCAACTGCTGTTCCGGTCTGCACGGTCGTTTTTGTCCCGTCAGATATTTTAATAATATTAAATAATTCCGTGCAACTTACCAATGACGTACCGCTCCCCGATGATAAATCTATGCTCTTTCTAAATACCGGTCGCGAATAACGAGAGCCGCAATAATGTGACGGTAGCTGGAACGTCGGCCAAAAAAGGACGGAGCGACGTGGCCAATTAAAATTTTCTAAGTGCGGTGTTCGTTATAAAGAATAAGCCGACCTTTATCGCCATTCTCGATGCGTCGGAAATGAGAATCCAATTACAAGTAAAACGATGCAAGCGTCAGGCATGTCCCGACTTCGTGCCACTGAAACAACAGACCGACGGCCGACAGCCTTTCCGCACAAATAAAATTCCGCCATGGAATAAAGAATTAAAATTCTTCGCGGTTGTTAAGCGAATCGTTAGTTCCGCGACCTCTTGCAGTTTGCTCCTTTCGGATAAGATGAAGGAACATTCGGTGTCGCAGAAGTGTCTGTCGGTAAATGCGCCAAAAAAGCTCTAAACTTGTCACCCTGCGCTCTTTATATGGAAAATGCTCACAATGATTATTTAAGCGTTTAGAGAGAGCTTTTATTTCGCTTCATGTATTTCCAAAAAATCAGCAACTGGCATTGTTCGCCACATTACACTGTCTCTTGGAAGAGCTCCCAATCAAGTTGATGCATGTGGTTCAAGTAAACGGTTTGTTCCAGGTTAATTGACAATTAAATAATACTTGCGCTTCATGTTCCTTCCAGTTAAAAGATCCTTACTAACTGAAATCGTGGATTAGGTACATGGTTTAGACATACTTATTTTATCACGACTTGGGTCGTGTATTAGCCATAATCAGTGATTTTGTCCTCCGACTCTTTCGTTTTACCGGAGCGAAAATTTATTAAGCATTCGTTAGCAGTCTAAGTTTACACTGATTGCGTGCGATTTTTGAAAATATACATTGTCTAAAATAGTATTTAATCATATTAGTTCTTCAGTTTCTGGCTCATACATTAAATCTAAGGAATTAACAGGTGATTTATGGCGCGTCTGAGTGCATTCGTCAAAATACCACAGAATTGCAGGCTGTTTTTAGTAATTGATCTAATGTACTGTAATAGCCCAAGTTAAACCACCGGACTGTGAGACCGAAGCTGTGTGGTAGCTTTATCCACGGATACCTAGCTTAGTCCCGATCGCACGACTGTTTTACCACCCTTTCGTTTGATGTGCACAATTTTTGTGCACTTAGTAAAAGTTATTCAGAAGTGATGTGAGGAGTAAGAAAAGGAAACAGAGCACATGTGTAAATGATTCATCCAGGCATCGTGAACAACGTAAATACGTTGATCTTATGTCAAGTGTGTAATTCACTAGTATACTAGTATACTAGTCAGTTATCGAATTTAAACCATAAACAGGTGCTTAAAATGAACTTAATTTCATATTGAGAAACTGGAGATATATGAAAATCGGAATCTAAAATTTATTCGCAAATAAATAACTCCAATAAATCTAAATTGCTAGAGGAGCGAAGAAAACTTTATGCAGGAATCCTACATTCGTAATTACAAATATGGAAAAACATTGTAGGAAAATGTTGCACTCGTTTTATTGCCAAAAGTACAAATCTCATGCTGTTCGTGAAATCGGAAAACTCATTAAACAAGATTGGGGATTCAGCATAGAAAATTTTTGGATCAATATATAACAACCATCTTGTTACATCCGAAGCTCTTAAAACTGAAAATGCCTCAACTAATATAGGTGGGCGGCATCATTAAAATGTCCAAAAATGAGAAAGGAAGTAGCAGTAACAAAAAGGCGCATCTGCAGTGTGAGACATGACTAGAATTTGTTGCACACCAACAATTTCTTATTACCTCTAGCTCTACTAACTATATCGTCGTCGTCAGCACTGTTCTTAGGTTTAATTGAAATTAGCTCATTGSAAGAAAGAAGCCAGAAGGKTTCAGAATTCACAATCACTCGGTCACAAGGGTAAAACGAGCACTCTCAAAAATAGAGGAAAAAACAAAGTATGGATTAGAAAAGAAGCAAGAAAAAGGCATTGAGAACAAAGAAAAAAAGAATGTAGTACTATAAGGAGCGAGAAATTTGTAAGGGTCCATTTAAACCGTTATTCGTTTAATAATCGTGAAAAAATAATTTATTTTTCAAAATAATGATTTGCTCCATTTATAAGTGGGAGTTAGTAATCCGGGATGTAATAAAATTATTCCAAGTGAATTCTCACAACTTTATCAAAAAGCGCTTTCTTCAGTGCAACTTTTTTACTGGTTAAATAGAATAAATAAGATTACATAAAACATACAGTGATGAGAGTGGTAACTACGTCTCATGATGGGGCTAAATACTCGTAAAAGTCAAGCAGATGAGCTTATGAACTTCATCACGGGTTAGAAACCAGAAACAAATTTCGCTTTTAAATAACTTACGTCCGATTTGAGCGATTAAGCTTTTAAAGGATAATTAACATGAAAGATATAACAGCTCACGCAGAAATATTTTACGCATTCGAGACTAATTTGGACGTGAATAACAGAATATCTTATAAATTTGAATCCACTATTTTCTCTGAAGTTATTACTTTTCTGAGGTTCTGACGTCATTTTAGGAGGGCGTTTGGTTTGCATTTTTTTATACATACTTGGATCCACTTTTCTAATAAAATCGCAGGTTACGTTAGTTTTTGGCGAAGTTGTACGTATTGTTGTAGTGCATTGATTTTCCTGTTCATAATTCATTTTTTTTGAGATATAAGCCAGAGGTGTAGATTTTATTAATCCACACTAACTAATAAAGATTGCTCAGTTTTAGCTAGTAATTAGTCTTAGCAAAATACATAGGTGAATATAAGTAAACTTACAATAAAAGAACATCCGCAGTGCCATCTCAACCTGGAAAATAGAGAAAATTTGAATGCTTGTTCCTTTAAATAGCGTCTGCTGCATTTAAGTAACTTTGCCTTTATTTCTCAAGTTCGATGGACCATGAAGCGACAATACATGCCGCTTTGAGTCAGCTACTCTATCAGTTGCGAGTATCTGAAGGTTTGATCCAGTGCGGTGATTAAGCGCTGAAGACGACTGCGGAAATGAGCGAAAAAATGCACCGGCAAAAAACAACTGCATTCGTGTAAATCCGCTCTATTTCAGGTTTTGATATGTATCTCTTTTTTCTTTGAAATGCATGTCCAGCTTTATCGGGGCAATTTATAGCCGCGGATAGTCCGAAAATAACAATGTGTCTATTTACCTTAGCTAAGCTCGTTAAGCTAGGTAAGCCATAGCTCATGAGAGATATTGTCAACGCCGCAGTCCAGTGGCTCTGGTTGCTGTGGTCACGTGGTATTTTAAGCCCGCCTCTCATTGTCTCTAATTATAGGTTGGACATTGAAAGTGCGATGGTAATGATGCACAATTATTTTGCCAGCGTAATAATTCATAATTAATCACCAGGCGATTTCTGCAGGTGCTTTGCGCTTTAGTTAAGTATAGGAATGATCACACGTACGTGCACTTAAATCTATTAAGCCAAGCTAAATTGATTTCAAGTCGTTATGCCTATAMCGTTATATTTTCCACGCATCGAATATGGTAATGCAGAACGAAAGAGCTGCAATGTTGGCTACGTAATTCGTTGAAGATACTCATTACTGAAGGAAGCGTATAATGGCAGAATCGTTTAACTACATGTTTACGCTCGCTTAGGAATATTAGATTGTCATAAGTTCCTATACTCGTGTATTAGCGTTATGGCAATAATTCTTCATATAATTCATATTCGTATACTAATGATAACTAAAAATCGTCTTTCTTTTACAGGTATGTCTGTAGTCTATCCTGGTTCTACAACTTTTGGTACTAGGTAAGAAAAATTCTTATTATAAAGGATACAAATAGTTGCTCATTCCAAAATTTATTGATACATCGTATTGAGTAATAACGGGAAAAGTTACTTTTCGAGTTTAAAATTTTTCATGATTCGAATCTTTTGTTAAATTTTGAGGTGTGGCGGCATTACCCACTGTAGAACACACCTTTTTAGACCTTATTAAGTTTTAAAAAATGTGATTTTCGAGATTTCTTGGACATTTTAATAGTTCTTGGTTCTTGAGTATGCTTTGGTTAAAATCAGTTTTATTCATTATACATAGCAGATCATTAATTTGCATAATTTGTCGAAAGTTCATATCGATACATCGTATACTAAATTTATTCATAGTCGACCAGCGCAACTGATGATTTGGAGATTCAACTGTGACGTGCGTGGGCATTTCCTTATTACCCCATACTTCTGGTAAAAGCAATTTAACCAGTAAGGCACTACCTACAAATTTTAGTTTGAAAATTTTCTTCTCATTAGTGCCATGAGGGAAAGGATTTTCATATCTTTAAAGAAGTGTACAAATTGGGGATGTTTGAAGGAAACTCGACGCTGCTAAGGCTAATTTTACATAACGCTGTTTCATAATTTTCCGACATAGCACTGTTAAACCATTGAATTAATCTTTATTTTTAACGGGATATAATTAAATTGTATGAAAGATATTGTAGTAGATAACTGGGTATATACGGATGAATAAAAATTGAAGGGAATACTGAATTAACGACTAATTAAATAACTCGAATAGCTGAGTTAATAACAAGTATAATGGCAATAGAGGTACAAATATAACCGTAGAAATGCGTCTAGTTAGGTAGATATTTAAACGATTTGAGTAGGTGTTGCTCAAGTGTGAAATATCGTTGTATACCAAACACAAAAAAGCACACTGGCAGTTTTTTTCCACATGGGTTTTTTGCTGCTTGATACTTGAATTTGCAGGAGTTGCCAACAAATTATTTCGTTACAACAACCAAGAACAATTCGTCTTATTGTTCAATAAATTGTTTAAGGTTTACAAATAAATTGATTTTCTTCGATTGATTATCGAACAATGCTGTATGCTCAAGTCTTCTAGGAGAGGATAAGGTTCACCTTAAAAGAATATGAGGAGTAAGGTCTCTGAAAGAAGATTCGTTAAGACAATTTTGTCCTTTATCTATAAACGACCGGATAAGACACACATTCTAACTTCGATCTAACCAGTACAGGGAACATAATATTTATGTAGTTCCAATAAATCCGTATATACTGTAAACATTTGCACTATGGTAACTATATAATTATTAAGTAATAGGGAATAATTGAAAATTACATTTAATTATTTTGGATTGTTGCCACAAAAAGTTGGTATGACTATTTGAACAGTAGGCTGCACATCTCTTTAAATCCAGGCACAATCAGCAACAGACGAAATCTAATACACATATTTTGAGGTCATCTACAAATAATAGTTTGTATGGCAGAATAACGTCAGAAATTTAGTTGGGGTTACAGATTAGATCCCTGTCAGGCTCTTGAAGCAGATGTAAAAGTTCCAAAGAAGAAGTTATAGTGTACTTTGTTGTTTTCGGTCAAACTATTATATATCTTCCTAAGCTTGCTAATTAGGACGTTAAGGTCAATGATGTTGAAGGTTTTTTCAAGTCCTTGTGAATTTTGTATACTTGGCCTGTGCTATTTATGCAGTCAGTAACAAACTACCTACATCGACTGTTGCAATAATAGTAAAAGCTGATTACTTATCTGGAAAAATAATTTTTTTAATATAACGACGCCATCGTTAAGGTTAGAAACCTAACATGAACATTTTTTGAGAAACAACCACTTTTTAGACTTCATTGATTACTCTCTATAATATCAGGCGTATCGTTATTCCATTAGCCTGTTTTTTTGACAATCAGTGATTACAAAAATACATGAGCAAACTACCTACTCTTGCCCATTTCAATTCTTTTACTAGTTTTAGAGCAAAACGTAAAGATGTGATAATTTGTCTAACAATTTCTATAATTCATAGTAGGAGTGATCAAGTGCCTACAATACTTTTAATTTTGGTGAATTCATAATCAAATATTGTTCTTAATTGTCTTTAAGATTGCTTTATTTTTCTGTACAATTGCAAAAAGATGACTGGCTGGGTCAGTGCAATGTGTTTTTTTTTCAATAAGGGACAGACCCAGAAATGTTTTTACGCCGTTAGCTCATTTTTACCATTATATAAGGCCAGTATTTAACAGTACCTACTTGCATCCACGTTGCTGAAAATTATGTTGCATCGAAGAGAATATGTTTCCGCTTTGTACAAAGAAAATGAAAATGGAAATATGACTCCTATGATAGCGTACCTTCCTCGGTATTCTCACTTCTGTAATAGCAAAATTTTCGATGCCGCGGTCGACAGTAATGGGACACCACAGTCAGTTAACCCTACTACATACTGATTTCGTTGTGCTAAGCAGCTTGTTCTGATGCCTATATTCTTAGTATGAAATCATGGAAAATAGAAGAGATAATATTTCTTGTAAACGAAATTAAACCAGAAATATCCGCTCGTGTATAATTCAGATAAAACGATACGGTATCCTTCCACAACACGTTTCGAAATTGGTAATTACTCGTTTAATTAGAAAGAAGTCAATATATCAACCTTCCTATAATGCATTTCTGCGATTCAGTCTAGAGATTGTCAATTGAAACGATAACACTGGACTCTGACGTCCTGACCAACAACGGATCATTTCAACTTGGGAGGTCCGCGTTCACATTTCTTATATGATGTTTGGTTCTCATCTTCTCTTTTTAGAAAGCGCATCCTCGCCGAACCGACATTATTAATATATATAAAACCGCAAATCAAAATGTCTTCCGCCGCAACGCTAAACGTGGAATCAGTGCAGACGTGAATACGCAATGAGTCAGTCCAGTTCCAATTGATGTAATCAGGCAGCGTAATTATAGGTTGTAATGTTTGAATGTGACTGCGAATTGCCGGTTGCGAGGTTGTGCTCACGGCACGCTTATTAATAAATTACTAGCTTCCAGTAAACGAGCTGCAGTAATAAATCCTCGTCAGTATTTTACTTCACTTACATAGTATGATATAGATAGCTAATGATTATTTGTGGGAAGTGATTCGCTAAGTCATCTGCATATGTTTCTTGTGTGAAAATAATATGTACATACAGTAATAATATTCACGCATATTACGTATATGAAACAAAGCTTTCATTATTTCTAGTGCTGTCATATAAGAACTATGATTCGATTTTAGTAATTATGGATGGCATATACAATAGAATTTAAGCCGACATATAGATAAGCACATAGCTTCTTGTAGCGACAGCAGCTTAATTAGACATTGTATGTTAGCAATTATTTCAAGTATCATGATTTTTTGCTAGTGCATCGGATAGATGATAAGTATTGTAAAAAAGGCAAAAAAGCAAAAAATCGTTTATTTGATGACACCTATTTATAACATAATCATCTGCAAATAAAAATAACTGGATACTTACCTATGTACATATCTGGGGTATAGGCTGCCTAGCATTAGATATATTAATCAAGCTCATGAATTAATCTACCATCTCAAGATAATATTAACTTTACAAAGCAGGAAAGTAGGTGATTTTTTTATTAACAGGAATTTGACATGGTTAGAAATAGCAACACAGCATCAGACCCAATAGTGAACATGAAGTACATGTAACCAACAATTTCATTAATTTAGTTATAAATGCCGTATTAAATTACATATATATTATTAAACATATAGTATTAAATTGTAATTGTCTTGCATACTTAGTGCTGGTTTGTGCATAAAGTTTCAGGGCCCGAATCCTTTAGGAATCCGCAAAAGCATGGAACGATGATCATCAATACACAATTTTATAATATTTTACTTTGAAAACGAAATTGCTATTGTTTCTCACTTCGTTATAGAATACACATTTCGAAGTATCATATTTTTTATATAGTGGTTAATTTTGCTACTGAAACATGCCTCTAAGCCGTGAACTATTTTGGCATTCGTGCTTCTTCGGCTTCTATGAAACGCAGCGAATGTCATACCATGAAAAAGTGTGATAGTTCAGTTAAGCAATTGAGTGACAAAACAAAACTGTGAATCTGTTCTTAAAATATTTTGGAACCTTACAGAAGATAGAAATGGGAAGATTATTACCAGATGTAAAGCCACGTCTTTTATTAACAAAATTGATTAAATTAAAATTGTTTGCTTGATTGCCGTATGAGAAAAGTTACTTAAAAGATTCAGCGCAATCAGTAAGACCGCAAAATCCAGAGAAAACATGATTCCAAATGTAGGAGGTGTAACATAACCCCCGTTGTCATTTCAAATTTTTGTTTAGTAGCGAAGGCGTCATCTTGAAATTTTTCAGCGATCTTACATTTTATCTGAAATTTCTAACTTAAAGCATTAAAAATTTAACACGATGATGATGTCTATTGATAACGGAGATAACGCATTACCACTACAATTGTCTTCTAAAATGACGTATTTAATTTCATATGCAATATAACGAAAAATTTGTTGACCACTGCTGAAGAATGTTAGAGTCTAACTAAGATTTTTTTGTGTTCCACGATTTGCTATTGCAACCTATAAGATTTAGTCACTCTAGAATGCAAATTTCTTAAAATATAAATATTTATGAAACTTTTTAGTCCCAAAAGTCATGGACAAGGTCTCTTTAATCGTTTGATAATATTCGAGATACATGAGCTCTGGGTATTATTGCATTACAAAATGTGTCAATAGGTGCGAGGAAGTGAACTCTGAAGAAAGGTCTTAGCTGTGTTTTACTTTTATTGCGATGAAGTTACATTTTCCATGTTACCTTTATGTTGTTATCCTCCTGAATATGGAGTATACTTAAAATAAGTAATGTTATCATGATTAATTTTTAATATTTTTAAATTTAGAAAACCTAACATAAGCGGTTTAAGTTTAGGTAGACCTAATTGAATATTATAAAGGAAAGCAGTATAGATGGTCTTGAATATATTCCAAAGTAAACGACTGTACATGAAACGATTCTTAAGGGTATATTTAAGGAGTTTGCTAAGAGGAAAGCAACTTTTAGGTTGGATACTTAACTACTTAAGCATTTCTATACTGAAGATATTAAAGTTTGATCATGAGAGTTGTTTTTAAGCCCAGTAGGTTTTTACACCTCAGGGTCCGCATTACATTAAACCTGCTTAACCGGTACTGCATATCGTGTATACATGTAGTAGCCCAAGTCTAATGATAATTTTGCTTAACATTTTGGATTGGCGGATATTTCCTTTTTAATCTGTCGGCCAGCACAAAATTTAATTTCCGGTATTGTATTTGCCCCATTCGACCGCTTTTTTAAAAATTAGGGTGCAATATGTTTTTTTAGCAATAATTTCGTAATCCGTTATGGTACTTAAAATTAACAATATTGAAAACTAATAAGTAGTATTAATTCAAAATTGCATGCCGAGCTTATTTGGTTTAGGAGACCATTTGTTTTTAATCTGCCGTGCTAAAAAACATACAGGAGAGGCCGTTAGCTTTTATAATTATGATATTTTTATAGCTAATTTGGTAACTATATTAAGTTTTAGTTAAAGAAATTCATATGGTTAAAGTTGGAAAACTCGGCCATTAGTACATTGCTACTACTTACATTAGTTCAATTTATCGACTGAATTCATAAACAAAAGATTTGCTGTTTCAGACGGTAGCAAACCTTAGTAACTTTAGAAAAGCAAGATTACTAAGCAGAAATGTAGTATTTCATGTAGGATAAACTTGCCTATAAAAATGCTAGTAAAACTCAAACTAACATGAATTTAAAACTGCGCTTCATTAAAAAAAGAGTCCCTAACTTATTCCGTGTTGTATAGGTTTTACAGATTGTATTAAAAGCTTATATTAAATACTCCTATAATACGTTCACCTGCCGCATGAACATTTGTGTTGTGTTTCGCAGTGAATAAGGTGACAAAAAAGAACGAAAAATGTCACATATGAAATTAGTATTTATATCCTTACATGCGGAAAGCAATGCCTTTTTTCCTTTATTTGCTTTTCTAACCACATAAACAACATTGCAACATGTTCAATACGAGATCAGGGTCTATATTTATTAAGCCAACATACCCAAAAGACGGAGTGTAAAATCATACACCTGTAAATTGCCGACATCTACTGGTCAGATTTAGAATGTCTATCTAAAGAAAACCACTTTTGTAGCATGTAAAATTGCAAAGATCGTTTTCCGTAGTGGACTTATGATTATATTAAACTCGTGATAATAATAATTATAATTGTAATACTAATTAAAATTTTTAAGCAGATGAAATGAGCATTTGCAATACCATCTGATCACA
Source organism: Rhyzopertha dominica (assembly GCA_025024175.1). NCBI lineage: Eukaryota > Metazoa > Arthropoda > Insecta > Coleoptera > Bostrichidae > Rhyzopertha > Rhyzopertha dominica. The sequence goes on from QCXZ01000137.1 coordinate 34,066,614, forward strand.
GGCATTAACAAGCTCGGCCTCATGTTTAATATGTAAWGGGGGTGTAATCAGTTAGTTGACTGAAGGAAGGAAATTAAACAGCCGCAACAAGCCTGAATGCAAAACAGATGCATAATGCATTATTGGAATAATAAATTCTAAAGAGAGCGGCAAGAAAAATTAAGACAGCGCAATAAGAGAAACGCCGCACGAAAACTCTTTGTTCTCGGTTTCACACAATGGAATGTAAAACAAGCTAGGAGCAAGTTTTACATGTAATTTTAATCAAACACCGGTGTGGGCGGCTTCGATATTATAATTGAGTGCTCTAAAAGGTGCGAGTTTGCACAGTTTGCAATGCACCTTAGCATATTTCTTGAAACACAAGATATGTTTGCCTTAGTTGCACCATACTAGTTCGTGTAAAGCGTTAAAGTTCGCTATTTTGTCACTTTAAGGGAAATTCCTAGCGTAAGCATAGGTGCTTACTCAAAATGCATAATTATTTATCTCTCGCTCTGTCAGAACGTTTGTTATTTATTGCCACGGATTTGCACTTACTGTGGTTACATAATGAGTTACTATTATTGATGGTGATGTACGAGAGCATGTACACGAGCTCGTTTGTATTCATTTTTCGTGCGATCTCTTCACTTGTTATTCCGCTTGACGGCCATTTAATACGTGTAATAAAATCGCAAGAATCTTAGACTTTATGCTAATGCACCTACGTTACAAAAACATATTTCATACGTGAGCAGTTATATGCAACAGGAATCAACACTGAGACGGATCTGTAAATATTTATGGTTTTACAATATATTTTTACAGGGCTCGTCTGGATATCACTTTTCATTGTCTTTTCTATAAATAATTTATAAGCGTTAATCACTTGTCGCGATTGTGTCGTGACTAAAATTTACTTACCAGGGTTGTTTTTGTAGAAAATTCTTCTGGAAACGGGTCTCATAGCAGTAAATCAATACAATCAAGGGAACTCAGATGTAAAGATATGATACACGCGTATTTCCTCTTTTCAAGTGACGTGAGATTTATTGTCCTTGTAGACGCGCCTTTATCTCTTGCGTTTGATCAGGTAACTTTTCTATTGGTGGAAAAAGTATGTGCTGTTTCGAATGCCTCCTTCGGACACTCTTGTGTTCCCTTCAGTTTTTGGTCGTTAATTGAAACATAAAATGCAGGAAACTCTTGTATACATTCCATTCATACCAAACCGATAAGCTTTATGAAAATCATTGATTATGGCTAATACGAATGTAATACTAATAAAACACAGAAAGTTTATTACTGATTAGCTTTGGTACTAAAAACTCTTCTACCAGCCTGGTCAACCCAAAAAGCTGGCGCAAATAATAATTTTGTAGACTAAACTACATTCTTCAAAACGTAAAGTAATAGTAACAATAGTACATAAATTTCTGTTGGGCATCTTTTTTGCTTATGTGGTATAGTTCACATAGTTTGTACATTGCTTTGTCGGATACAGACAATAGTCTAGGGAGAGACGGTTTACTTTGGCTCCCGAGCTTGCGCACGTGCATGATTACCTACAAATGCGTTACGAGACGAGATTAATTCAAATTCGAAGGAGACAAGGCACCCTAAAACAGATACATAGTTAGCATATTACCAATGTACAGGGTGATCAATTAAGAGATGTGACCGATTTTATACCATACGATAAGTTCTAGAGCTTTGGGGAAAAATAATCAACTTAAGTGGCAAAGCGAAATTGATAGAAATTATTTTCGGATTCGTAAAACCACAAAAAATGTAATAAATGTATGCAACAAACAGCAATTATTATTAAAAGATTATCTCAACGAAACTGTCATTTTTGTACGGAATTTTTTTTTCAAATAGCAAGTAAAACTGTCTGTCTTGAAAACAGACAATGTAAACAATCATAATTCAGTCAGATAAAAATTAGATTTTAAATTCAATAATTTGCAACCTTAATTCCTATATATTTAATCTTTTGCCGATTAAAAATGTTGTTTCTAATGCATAGGTATTATGTGACAATTATCAACATATCCTGTACATTTAAATGACCAATATTGTTAGAAAAGACGTAAGTCTTTTAAGTTACACATTTGAACTCCTTATCATAGGATGTGAAATTAAAGTAAAACTGAACACTAATTATTCGGATGAATTGTAAAAGTAAAACCCATCATGGCTATTGACAAATAAATACCACGAAGATGTGGCATCATGCCCACGCGCATGCTTTTCTTTTTATTTGTCAATAGCCATGATGGGTTTTAATTTTTACAATTCATCCGAATAATGTGTTCAGTTTTACTTTAATTTCACATCCTATGATAAGGAGTTCAAATGTGTAACTTAAAAGACTTACGTTTTTTTCTAACAATATTGGTCATTTATATGTATAGGATATGTTGATAATTGTCATATAATATGCATTAGAAACAACATTTTTAATTGGCAAGAGATTAAATATATAGGAATTAAGGTTGCAAATTATTGAATTTAAAATCTAATTTTTACCTGACTGAATTATGATTGTTTACAATGTCTGTTTTCAAAACAGACAGTTTTGCTTACTATTTGAAAACATTTTCCGTACAAAAATGACAGTTTCGTTGACATAATCTTTTAATACTAATTGTTGCATACATTTATTAATTTTTTGGTGGTTTTACGAATCCGAAAATAATTTCTATCAATTTCGCTTTGCCACTTAAGTTGATTATTTTTCCCCAAAGCTCTAGAACTTATCGTATATGGTATAAGATCGGTCACATCTCTTAATTGATCACCCTGTACATAGGTAATATGCTAACAATGTATCTGTTTTAGTGTGCCTTGACTCCTTCAAATTTGAATTAATCTCGCCTCGTAACGCATTTATAGGTAATCATACGCATGCGCAAGCTCGGGAGCCAAAGTAAACCGTCTCTCCCTAGACTCTTGTGGATACAGAGCAGTTAGTGCAGTGCCTAAGGTCGCATGTTTCTTAAAAGTAATGTGATCTCAAGTTTGATTTGTTTTTTCCCGATATATGGCACATGTTTGAAATTAGGTACTGCTTAAACCTAAAAAATTCAATTGTTGTACTAAACTTAATAGTCGTGCTCTTTTTGTTTACAAGATAATGTTTGCTCTCTAAGTACTGAGCGCAAATCAGATAGGTGTATTCATTGCCCCATTCCAGGGTTCAAATATATACCGGAATTTCTCTGTGCTATAAGTACATGATATTTACAATTTTTCTAAACATATTTTTGCATATAGCTGCGGGAGTTTCACATTGCCACTTGGGTAGAATGTTTTTGATTGGGCGCGAAGCCAGTCATGCACAAACTTGGCAACATCATCATCACCTCCAAATTTGTAGCCACCCAACGTCAATTCCAGGTGTTTAAAGAGATGAAAATTACAAATCAAGGTTATGTGGTGGAAAAATCTCTCAAAAAACGGCGACGATAACTTTACCTGCTTCAACCTTCTCTTTTCGTTTAGATTTTGGGAGTTTGAGTAACACCATTCTAGGCTTGATTTTTTTATTCTGTCGTAAAATCTTTACCTATATTCTTTTCTTCAGTTTTAGACTCTTAAACCTACGGGAATATCAATATTACTGTACCTAGTGTATACATTTTTTTGTTCGTTCAAACAATCATACATACATTCTCTATATACTTTGATTTGAAACGTGGATCTAATAAAGTCGATGCAATTAATATTGGTTGCTTTACATAGAAAAATATTTTGTTTAAGCAGGTATATAACTGGTTTTTCATCTTAGCTACCTCTTCAATTTCATTGTCTTTATTTTTTAATTTCTTATTAATTAATGATTTTCATTGAAATACACCCATTTTCTGAAGATACGTCTAATGTTGATTCATACAAGATCCCAATCAGTGTTTGATCTATTCCACCGTATTTAACATTATATACCTTACATCACCTTTTTGTTCATGTAATCGTTTTAGTATCAAATACAGATATAACATACATATATAACAACACTGTTCTTGACTTTCTTTTAACTTTCGACTTGCCTGTTCACTGCAGAGTGTGAGCTAATGAATTAAATATGGCTAAATGCATCGCACATCCCATATTTGCTGCATTATCTTTAATAATGAGGAAAACTTGCTAAATTAGTACCTAGAAGACGTTAGACCTAGAAGACCGCTACGGTTGGGGCATCAAGCTTTTTAAAACTAGAAAACTGTCAGACGGCAGACGCTGGCGCGGCGAGTTAAAACAGGCGTACGGACATTACGAAGACCTGACGAAACAAAACCATTTCGGTTTCTATGACAGCTGATGGTTCGGTACTTTTTGGCCGAAATATTATCTTCGGACGAAACCATTAATTTAGATCGAAATTATCAGGTTAATGTTGATTTGTATTGTCGGGGTTTTCTGGCGTTTAGCGTGCAGCTAATTTTAAACCCTTTCATGGCCCATCTTAAACTTCTTACACTATTCAAGCAGCTGAATTTTTGAGAATGTGGATTCCTCATGTTGTTCTTGAAGTCTTACAAAAGATCATTTGGTTTGGAATCCCTCATTACAAAAATCTAACTGTTATACGTTACACAACGAAAGCATGAACTGCCTGTTTGCCATTCTGACAATTGCTATTTACAAACAAATGAAATGACTATAACTTTAAGCTCGCCTACTATATATGCCAGTGAAGAAATTGCGGCTAGGACATTTCATTTGAATCTGAGAAAAGTATCCCTGGTCATATTTGAGCCAACCAGGTATCATATAAGAAACATAATGTCAACATAAACATTTAAATGCCAAAATAGAAGCGAGAGTATTATTTACCATTTTCTGTAATCCTCATTTTCGTGTAGATACTTCAGATAGTATTGAGAGATTGTATATTATATGCTCTAGAATTTTTAAGGTGCAACTTTAATGTATTAAAATACTTCCACGTATTATTAAAAAGAGCATTCATCGTGTGTGTTTGTAAAGAGTCCAAACGAGACTTTTCGTTATTTTACGGCTGTGGTCAGTAAATATCTTGTCATTAGATAATTAGTTAATTATAAGATGTAAGTAAGTAAGCTTCTGCTTAGTAAAACCGATGTTAATTCGATGTAATTCGGCAGTACCTTATACACGTTAGTAACGTTAGAAAAACTATTTAACAATAATCGGCGTAAGGCTGTGTAAAATGCTTTGATCTTTACATTTTAGAAATGATTTACACATAATTTACTAATGCTTATGGAAGGATTTACTTCCCACAACATAATATTTAGTTTTTGTTCCCGTAACAGCAAAGTGCTCCTGAATCCGTTTCTTGAAATTATAGCAACGGTAATCTATCAATATTATTGGCTAATGTTACAGTACCACTTCACCAGTGCCAGAACTAAACTATAAGAAACTTGAATTTTGAATAAAGATAAAGTTGACACTAGTTGGCTAAAATATAGTTGTCATCAACTAAATAATTACACTAGTTTTCAGACGCATATAACTATAGAATACATGTACCACCGCCAAATGATTCTGCCAAGAGTGTGAATATATTTTTCACTGTCGCTTCTTGCGATAACTTTAAGTGGTTAATTGAGCTCATGAGCTAAACAAAAAGTCGATTAAACTGTCTATAATTGCTTATAAGATAATACTTTAAAACGAATACAACATATGTGAATCATGAGGGCATTTAAGATATATGTTGATATGTGCTACAATATCCTTTATTGTTGTAATGTGTGAATGGAGCACTGTTGGTGTTCGTAATTGAGCTGGTTCCTTATTTGTTAGGGAACAAAGGGCGCAATGTTTGCCTAATTAAAAGAGGCATCAGCCCATATCACCAGTGTAAATTTTCTTCCTCAAGACAGCGCACTTATATAATTTCGCAAGACGTTGCCCGGCTTAAGTTCCAGACATATTTAGTGCCGCAGGACTTAGGTAAACTTGTAAAGTTATGCGCAACACGTAAATACAGCCCCACTAAAGTACCATTTGGCTTTCATTATGGATACCCCTTCCAGTATTAAATCTTCGTTGTAATTGCAACCTATTAATTACAATCGCACTTTATCTTGCTGCAAGTGTTGGTTGCGTATGAATTAGTTTTCAGGAGCAAACTAATTAGAAGAAAGGCGACTCATCGCAGGGGGCGCGACTTTTCTGATGCAGACCCACTACCATTTAAGATTTATTGCTGCTCGATTCGGAGGTTACCCTTAAGTCCTTTTACATACACCCACTCCGGAGTTTCTTCTCACGCCATTCGAACAACGGCCACGATTGTTAGTGGGATGCCTACATGTGTCGCCTTTTCAAATGAGCCGATGTCAGTTGTGATGGATGGATGTTTTCAATTGACATAAACGTACGCTTATGCTCTCTAATAATTGCTAACCAGATCTTCTACTCTAATTAAAGTTAACCGTCACAGTTTAAAACGTCTTCTAATAAATTTTCATAAGTATCTACAGCGTCATCTGTTGGCCACGTTTCATTATGTATGAACATTGCATACCAATGTTTTTGTCAATCAAACATGTATTAAATCTTGATTGAGTGATTGAGTATAGCATTTTCTCATATTTAACTATGCGGGTATCGGCTATGGTCGAAGTAACGACGCTGCAAAATTTAAAGATTTAAGTTGATTTGGTAGTTGCTCTATATCTTTATCATGGGACAGTCTTTGCTACCCGCACTCAGGCTCGAATCCAGGCGTGTATTATACTAGAAACCTTGGAAGCATTGCAACAGAAACCTCCACTATTATTTAGAAAAATGAGCTCCTTTTAAAGGTAATGACATCTTTTTCTCAAAATTCAAGAATGTACCATAGTAGCTCCCAGTGCGAAAATGTTAAATAGCAGATGAGGTCATTTGAAAGCTACTTTCGGTTTTTATAAATCTTCTTCGGCACGTTGACAATCCATTATTTAGTTATCATGGTTCTAAATGTGACACTGAGACGTTTTCAGATTGCCTGAATTCAGTTTAATAAACGCGATAATATAGGTGATGGGAGCAGCCTTCAAATTAAGTGTAACATAAGCCCCTAACTTTTAAGTTTGTAGCGACTATGATGTCATCCTGGATTTTGAGAAAAACATTACCCGTAAAAAGAAATAGTTTCAACGATCTTATCCGCATTTTATTGGAACCTATATCTAAAGTCTCTATTTATAGAATACCGCAAATGTTGCCATCCAAAAAGAGCGGGAAAATTGGATGTAGCAAAACAGGGATATTTAATATTATTGGAAAATGATACGAATAAAACATAATTTTTATTTTCATTTCCAAACATGAGTTTTAGGAGCGATTTTTTTTCAAATTGAAATGCTATGTATCAAGACGACAGATTGGAGTATCACATGTAAACATTTAAGGTAAAATACTCGTAATACTGGGAAGTAATTGAGTAAGCAAGTAAGTACATTGCTCAATATCTTAGTCGTGAACGCGAAATGCTACAACCTGATGTTGGAAAAATGGAAAAAGCTAAGAATGAGTATTTAAAAGAAGGCTTGCTGGCCATCCGGATTGTGAGTTGAAGCGACTGTTATATTCTATAGCAGCATTAGCAGTCTGTTGCTTGTAAATGCTATTACTATGCACAATCTCACTATCAAGTCTCGGAGTCCGTACAGAAGCGATATTTGGCGATGAAAGGAATATAGTTTAACCAACAGAAATTTAAGAGCTGAAGCCATAGATAGAAAATATACTGATGCTTATCGGCGGTAAATGGGAATTCAGCAATTAATCTGCAACTGTATATATTCATATAAATACATGCTCTATTGGAATTTATAATCAAATAAAACCTTAGAGTCTAACAATTTAAATTATTTGCTAATGCCACATGAAATCACTGCTAGGTGTGAATATATCGTCCAATCTTCTCTCATAACCTCATTGCTGCCTTGTGTCTTGTGTCAATCAAAACTCGCCATTTTCACAGTACTCTATAAATATAAATCTAGGGACATTACCGACATTACAGTGACTCGAGAAGTACTGTAACCTAAAGTGTATCGGTGACAAGACCAAGTGTTATCTGTTCGTTTGAAAGGATACTAACGTTTGAGTGAATGGTCCCAAACGACTTTTAAGACGATATTAAACATAAATATGATCAAACAAGTTGGCATAAAATACAAGAATGATGTTAGGAGTGGAAATAATAATAAGTAATGCACTTCAAGAAGGATGGTAAATATTTACAACCTTGCCTTAATTGTCTTGGTTTGCATACAACTAGACCATACCAGTTAGCTTCTTTATTTCGTACAGTAAACTTAACCCGGCTTAAGTCAGCTTACCAACAGCAATGAATACTCAACTGCATTAAGTCATTGTACAGCCAATAACCATCTTCTAGCCATCCGTTAAGTTGTTCTCACGCGACTTCTTGTTGACAATTACAGGTACTATCATCTCAAGTCGACCGAGGGCGCCGATATTCCTTTATTATATTAGTAAGATGTTTGGTATATTAAGTAAAAATCAATGAGGGTACCATATCTATGATTCTATTGATGTTGTGTTCGCAATTTTGAAACAAATAAGGTGGTCTTGGCAGTTTTTATTCAATCAAAAAGCGCACGGTAAAATTAGAATGGTAAAATTTTGACACTACACAAATCTGAAGCCGTTTGAACTGCAGATATACGTTCGAACAAATAATTTTATTAAATCGATATCATAGTCCAACGAGCTAAATTTTAATACTTAATTTAATTGCTTCGTAAGTGTAGATTATATTTGCTACTATTTACTACGGTTTTTCTACCGTTTTCTATATAAAAGCTACTTCCGCTGAAGTAGACGAGAGGATAAATTATTTAATTTAGTTATACATATTTATACGTTTCATATATTACGAAGAATGGACCATTTATCAGTGTCGTGATCCTAAACTAAGAAGATGGGGAGACGTAGTGAATTATGGAACCTGATGCTCTGGGGTGGCATAACCTGCGAGGGCGGCGTGCGATGGGTGTAGGCACAGGGGGGCTGGGGAACTTCCGAAAACAGAAGCGTATTATGGCTGCTAGGTCAGCATGGCCCGCAGGGATTTGAATGAAGGGGAGGTACGAGCAAAGTCGAGCGGTTTTCTGATGAACTTATCTTGATTTTAATCGTCAGTTTATAGTTATTTTTCGAGAACTGAAGCAGTTTAGTGTTAAATTAAAATGTAATAAAGAACGCAAAAGAAAACAGCAGTAAGAAAGTTGTTAATTCAAGTATTTTCAAGATTGATATGCCCATTTATTTGGGTATTTTCATTTAACGGATGCACATTTTTCACGCTTCTGCTATTTGTATATTTTCATGAAAAATGTGAATCCTATAAATTTTCGGCAAAAAATTACCCTCAAAGTGTAACACCAGTTGCCACTCATTAACTAGACAAACTGACTGGCCCGCTCGCTTCTAAAATACGAGTTGGTGTAGTGAGGGGAAGTGTGATAAATGCGCAACACATGCATTTTTCCACTGTAACCAGCAGTGTAGGTTCTCAATATCATGGATTGTTTCTAGTTATAAGGTTCTTTGTCATCACGAAAGACAAAAATTAACAAAATTTTTGGATTTAGATTTATAATAGTGGCGTCCCAGGAATACAAAAAATAAGGCATTTCTAAATCATAATATGTATATTGAATAATATATTAAATATAACGCCATGTGAGTCAGAAAGTTGGAGAAAAGGAGGCTATCAAACTTATATATTTAAGAAATCTATGGAATATCTTGTTTTTGGTAGTGATATAAGATTCGAGGGCAATTGAGATTGTCTTTGTGGCAATTTCTAAATTTGAAGTAAGTGTTTATGATCTAAATTTGCATCATCTATTTTTATGAAAAAGTTTATTTTTATAAAACTTAAATAACTTTATAGCGTTTTGCACAGACACATGCAGTTTAAAAAAGCATCTTTGACAACTTTCAGCCACCTTTAGAAACAATTTGCATTTTACAATTTTGCGACCTCCATCCATGTAATATTCTCTATAAATTTATACTTGGGGCTTTTTTTGCGAACTGCGAGTGTAACGTAAATCAACTGTTTCATATTGATATATAATGATTAAATGAATACTGATTTATTTCAGTCAGTTTAATGTCTGACAATTAGAATTTAAAATCTGGATCGGAGGTTTTCGCGGCCGTAGTCCATGTCCTCTTGTGTTGCGAGTTGCAGCCGCGTCTCTCTGCAGATGTCTTCTTCCAACGTTTTGTCTACGCTCGTCCAGGACAACAACAGCTGCGCGTTGCCTCTACGAACATAGCGCTGAAGGTGTCACGGATGAGCATGGACGAAACGTCGACAGAAGACAGCAGTAGTGAGACAATGCGGTTCCAACCCAGGAGCCAAGAATACAATTTAAAATCTGTTTGAGCTCACAAAGCAAATAGAAGTTTTAAAATTCAAGGCCTGTTGAATATAGTCCACTATATGGTATAAAAATTATGTGCATTTTGAAAAATTGACGAATTGTAAAGTTGTTATGATGAAATTTGGCATTCGATTTAGGCAATTCCAAATGATTAGATAATCGTGCCCTAGTTTATTGTTTAAATCTATCAAACTTTATCTATTTGCTGCTTTTAGGGGCCGGATGTTTATATTTCAAATCCGCTGTCTTTTTTCTGTCCTTACCTCTTTCAATACGGTAACAATTGGAAGTTAGGCATATACAAGAATATCACCTCTACTACAAAACTATACAATTTGAAAAATATCTAAAAATCATGCATTTAGATCAGTATCTCAAACTGATGTGACGTATAGAGCCTTATAACCTTTCAAATTTTATAGTTATCTAACCTTACTTTACATGCTTTTTTTAGGATCAGGCAATGCTTTTTATATTCATTTTACAATGTGTTGGGTGCTAATTCCATTTTGAAATCGCTAGGACTGCTTATAACCTATGTTAGCTGTTAATCAGTATTGAAAAAAATTCAAAGCGCGTGATATACATGCAAGGCTATATTCGTAATTGCTTTCGCTCGGTTTTAAAGAATTGTGAAAATACCCAATTACTTAATTGCTCTTTAATAATAACTCATTTATTTTACTGAATTCGTATATTTAATGATGATATATTTGCTTGCGCTGGCGATGTTATGCTAGGTACCACAGACATATCAGTTATTTCGTTTTACCAGCGGATAACCAATACTAAATAGCTCATATCCTCACATGTCACTTGCAGGTCTGCCTATTAACTGGTATAACAAGATTGGCGTTTCCTGTACCGTTCAAAAACAAACTAGATATTGTTTTTTTCTTATTGGGACAAATCTAGGATTCCATAATAAAAAATGCAGACAGCAAACGCAGAAAGTACTAATAAATTACCACCATTTATGATTTTTACTAGACTGCGCTTATAACATTGCAAAAAAAGCAGATGGTTCTAGTGAAGATATATTATAAATATTATAAAGTGTCTCTACGATATTATTTGCACTTTTTATGTAGAAATATTTATATGTACTTGCATTTTAAATTGTGACAGTAAAGAGTTGCAAAATAAATTAACCAAAATATGACTGGTTTGTTTAGAAGTCATACTACTGTTGTTAGCTATCAAGAAATGAAGCAGGCTTAGATACGAAATAATTAACAAAATTTTCTGCACAAGGACGTTTTGGTGCAGCAAGTGTTCTCACAGCTGAAACATGAAAATTAATGGTTTTTTTGCGCATTTTTCATTTCTTTTATGAAGAAAGGGCGCTATTGTCCGCAATTTGTCCGTCTGATGTCTGACAACGGACACACTCATAGCGCGAGAGCGCCTTAACTCATATGGCTGGTTTAAGGGCTCGTTAGATAGGTCTTGGCCTGACTATGATCAACATCTATTTTTTTACTTCATATAAGAAATGTACCTATCATCTCTACTTGAAATGAAACTAAATACATACATTTCGACGATACAGACGTCCATTTTTCCAGCACTTGTGGATAGATGTGACCATTTGTAACATAAAACCATATTTTCAGAAACCATCTCAATGGTGCCGAACTTCATTTCGGAACTTTGTTGTGGACTATCCACATGCGAAACTTTTACCTAATTCCGCCAATTATAACTTAGGCAACGCCCCTATCTCCGCTTTAGTTCAGCTCTAAATTAGTCCAGTGTTTATTACCATATTTCACCGACGTAATTTGGTAGACTTTTATGGTTTGTAAAACAACGGCTATAAATCATTTGTTCGCAATCTGTATCGGTGCTGTGCTCCTAGTCGGGAACATCTGCGGCGGAATAGGCAGTTGCGGTGGCTGCAGACTCTCCGCACATGCAAACACATGAAATCGCTGAATTATCGACTATCGATGGCTTCCGTCCGGGTCACGCCCCTACTTTAATAAACGACCCTGCAAGGGTAATTATGTAAGATATCCATTGTTTTCACAGTGCGATGGTTCACCAAGGATGAATGAAGTGTTTTATTGGCGCTGCTTGATAAGGAAATAGCCGTACTTAGAAATGGCTTAATCATTTCTACACATGTTGATATTTTTAGCTTTCCCAATCCTTTTTTTTTACATTCAACTATAAATATTTACTTTGGGTGCGAAAAACGTTACTTTAACCTGTTCAGAAAAAGACTGGAAGGTGGAAACTTCCCTATCTCTTAAAAGATATGCTAACGTTATCCCAGTTAGGAGGTCTTCAACTCCACTGGGCTGTCTGATCTTCGCCCGATAAGCTTTTTTTCTGCTTTATTAAAAATACTTGAGAAAATATCTAGAAAAGATTATTATTCTGCTACAGCACACACACAGCGAACTCATAACAGCCAAGTTTCATTATCAGGGTTTTGTTACCCTTAGTTTAGAAACTATCTAAGTGGTCGTTCACAGCTAGCCATCATACGCAGGAATCATGATGACATACAGGTTTACTATACTTTTAGTGCAGCCGATACTTTGTTAGCCATTAACATATTTAGTGATGGTCTCAAGGCAATTTTTTAGTATTCGCCAAATCGTGAGTTACGCATAAATGCTTCCAAAACTAAAGCACTGTGTTGGGCCCCGAAAGGAAGGTTGTATTCAAAAGCACTTAAAAAAATATTTATGAATAATTCTTAGATTGAAGGGGTAGATCGAGCTAAAAATCTTGGTTTCATTTTTGACTGTTCCTTGTCGTTCAGTTTGTATGTTGACCACATATTTCGCATATCAGTTATGAAATTAAAACACCTGTACGATTACAAAAAACTTTTTTTATGCAAGAACTAAAGTAAGATTGGTAAAGACCTTGATTTACGCTCTGAAATTATGGGATCTGCTTACAAGAAGATCACATATCACATATGCTTAATGTAAATATGTTTAGGGTGCCTCAGTGTTACACTCGTAAATACGAAGGTTATTTCGCGTTCGTAACAGCTCGGTTGTTGAATAGCTGTATGTTTTCTTTAATGAACCTCGAAAAAAGTTTAAGGCATTGTGTTATGCCATGTATAATGCAGTTTTCTTTTAGATATCTACACTGGTACTTTCTAGTACTAGTGATGTAGGGCGCAGCCGAGGAAGACCGTGAAAACAAACCTCTTTCCCTTTGTCGTAAGGCAATAAAAATAAACTTTACTTACTACTAGGTCAGGTTAGCTGTTTTAAATCCATCCAAGGAAGCTTGGATTTTTATTTTACGGCATAATCGACCGACCGTTTATAGCTGACATGTTGCGAAAAGGTAAGATCAGTGTTCAAGTTGAGTCGATCGAGTTTGTCACTATGAAATTTTGTTTCGAGATTTGAAAAGGTCACAAAGAAACTCTTGAAATGATAAAGTTGTTTTATGGAGAATCGTTTTCAATACTAGAGTCAGTACGAATGGCGAGAGCGACTTCGAAATGGTGTTGAATCAAGGGACAAGAAAAGGCCTGACTGACTGATTTGGTTCAGTAAATTTACCCTACGCATTTCGACGCTCAGGCAAAGGCAAAAAACAATAGCTTATGTCCATTCCACTGGATTTGTGCGACCTTGTCGCTCCAGATACAAATTTAGAGTTATAATATGGGATTAATGATATTGTTCCGATACCAAGATTCCAACTTCCAAGCGTTCCTAGTGGGAAATGCCCACCTCAAAATCAAAATGATCTTGATGGGTCTTTTTGAAGTTTTTTTTCCAGAAAGGTTTGAGTCAAAAGAGACTAGAGAAAGCAGCGAATGGTTGTCCTTTAAACAACAACACTGCGTTTTTGTCTGATATAGAGCTGTATGTCATCATAACATATGAAAATATTATAGCATATGCACGTTCCGTTCCTTATACAATAGTTTTCGAAAATAACTATATGTTCAATTTTTTACGAACCATGTAGTTGTAACAAAACGTAAAATTGAGTTTAAACAAAAATTTCATACATATTGTTACCAACATAGTAAGGTAGGTATACTTAAATCACTTTCTTTTTTATACATGTAATGCTTTCTGCCATTTGACATATATACAGAACGTGATACCGAAACCAACAGCCGCCATTTTGTCGGAGTCTGACAAGAGGTTCTTGTTAACCACAGCAGATTTTGCACGATATACTGTAGTATTATAGGCTTTTTCTCAAACAAAAGCATTGATGCGTAGTCAGTAACAGAATTGAATTCACGGGATGCTTCCTGTGGCGTAGGTCAGCGTTCGTTTTTTTTGCTAGCTAGATTACCCTAGATACATGCTAGTATAGCACTTGTGATTGGTATTAGATAATAACACCGTAACTTTTTAGATGCGGTGTTTATCTTTTTTCCTTGTTTAGGTGTGCAACTGTCAAGCTGATATTTGGCTTATATAGCGCTTTAATTCTATATTGGAAGTCAAGCTTTTACTTTTCAAGTAATTAGGTACTGCACTTACAGTAAGAAAAAGTACAGGCTGTAGGTAATTCTCCGGGGACTCTTCGTTTAAAAACGTGAAATGACGTGAGTGCGCTTTTTGTTTCAGTCGTTTTCCACGTTTTAATGTAAATGAGGGAATGCTAATTGCCACCTTCCCAAAGAATTTAATTTTGTTATGTTACAGCCCCGCCTTCATTTTCACAAGAGGGTGTATTTCGTATTAAGTAATTAAGCAAATGTGCATAAACACCGCCAGCATAATCATCGTATAACATTACACCGCTACAGATTAAAAATGGCAATAAAGAATCGAGAGATATGCAAGTGCGCGGGGCTCTTTAATTTGCTTTACTGTGTCTCCAGCAGCAGTCGTCCCACACCAGCCATATCTAAATTACAACTTTTTTACTTTTATCTCACCATTGAGGTTTTCCCAATTAAAAAGAGAACGCTGCGTCCCCTAACCCAGGAAATAACGATATAAATGCATTATGTGGCACTCCAATAAAAAAACTTACTTATAGCTCAATCCGCCCCGTCCCTTCCCGTTATGGCTTGAATTATTTATCGCACTATATACTTCGCTTAGGGTATTCGAACAAAATAGTGTTATAGGGAAGCCTTGCAAGTGCAATCACATTTTAAAACCTTAGTGTTTGTCGCATCTTAGCTCATATAAAAATGTTTTGTTTCGTGTATTTGAGCAAGAATTGTATATGTATGTAATAAACTAAAACTGGTTTCCCCATTTATCTGTACGAGTTTGGAGAGTTCTGCGTTTTGAAGACATCCCGTATGTTAATGCAAAACATCTTTTTATGACACCTTGTTGAATTCCTCTCATTCATTACTACAAGAAAAAACTATTGCTCATGTATGTCCTAAAGTAAAAATACGTTTGGAAAGCCCTGCTTTTTGAAGACATCACGTATATTGATGTAAAATATATTTTTACGATGCCTTGTGAAATCGTCTCGTTCATAGCTACAAAAGAGGTAGACAAGTGTAAGTAGTTACAAAATCATTTTTGCATTTAGCAACAATTCGAGCTCCGTGGTTAATATTGTAAATCTAAATCAGCAATATGTACGGCTAACAAAGCTGCTACTTGGCTATGACGTAAACTATCCAGTCAAACAGCCGGCTGTTTTAATAAAAATCGGACATTTTGTTAAAAAAAATCTTCTAGATAGTTTGTAAGTAAGTAAGTCGTTAGCATACAGAACATTTAAAAGAAGATATGTAATGTACGAATTGCTTAAAGTATGTAGTAGTAGTATGCAAACTAACTGAACATTTTCTATAATGTATGAACGTTCTATTGTAGTTATATAAAACAACGATTGAATCGGTTGATTTACCTACAAACTGTTCATATTGTTTAGTCAATTCGCCCACACAATCCTAGATAAATAAAGTAAGTTCTGGTAGATATTTAATAGCTAATTAGTTTTGACAGTGCTACGAAATAAACTTGCGACAACTAATATAATTGGTAGGGCCGTGACAATAAGTAATACTGAATACTGATTGATTTATTTATACAGGATGTCCCAATTAAAGCTACGCTCCCTAAAATCTCCAATTTTGTCTAGGTTCGGAAAAGTTCAATTTTAACTTGAATGAGAACCAAATTTTATATTGGTTTCAAAGTTATTTCTACATCTCTCTAGTGCCAAGAACACAAACTTTTCTGCGACGATTCTTTCTCGAAGCATTTGAAGAGATTCAAGTGGTGTATTAAAGCCTTAGATTTTCAGTGGCCCCCACAAAAAGAAATCCAAAGGAGTTAAATCGTAAGATTTGGCTGGGTATTCGTTTAAACCTTCCGGCCTTAAACACTGGCCGAGAAAACGTGCTTTTAGGAAACCGCGTACTCGCCCATGATAATCGCGAGGAGCTCCATCATAYTGAATGAAAGGTTGTTTTTTTTTAGAGATTTGTGTATTCTTCAAGTGCTTGGATGATGGTCAGTAAAATTTTCACAAAACTGTAAACGTCGATCCCGATCATCGTCGTTAGAGTTTCACTTGTTTTGATCAAACTTATAATTTTTTAAAATCCGATTAAAACCAATTTGTGAGGCGCCCGATTTTTTGCAGTTTTTCTCACATATTGCCTGTGCCTGTGTTGAAGTACGACCAAGAACAGCCAGTTCAACAGGGTCATTTCGGATGGGACGCTCAGGGTGTGTAATGTATTTACGCACTGACCACTAAATTGTTGTTACACATGTTTTTGATTGAATAGTCTGGCACTCACACTGGTGTTATTTTGATAGGAGAGTGTTACTAGTTCAGTTCTCTGTTCTGCAGTATAAACTTTTTAAAAGTTGTGGGTTTTTTTTTACTAAGTTATTGAATCTCAATAATTTATGCAACTGCTTAAAATATAATACCACCGACCAGAATGTTGACAATTAATTTCAATGAGCTTTAAAAAATTTCATGATTCTTAAAAAAGGATAGTTTAAATAATAGCGGAGTAAGAGCTTTAGCCATAACATATGCATATACCTACACTATAAATTTAATTGGTTTGATAATTTTATACGAGTATATTTTGCTGTTTTTAAGATGCAGATCCTAAACGAATGTCGAATTGAGTAATAAGGGATTTCATGAACAGCGTAAACTATAAAAGTAATTAATTTCACATAACAGTAAATCAGCCTAGAAAGAACCATATACCGATTCTTAGAAACTTGAACATCTTCGATATGTATACGTCCGTGGTAAAGCATATTTGTTATATCAAACAAAATAATGCTGAAACTTAAAGCTATTTTTATTTCCATTAAAGTTTTTGAAGAACAGTATTTCTTTGCACAAAAAAAAATCCAATAATTTTATTTTGTCACTTGCCTGGAATTAGTTTGTCTCAATTGTCAAAATGGCAGCGTGAATTGCACTAAAAAACTCGGAAGACTAATTTAGGGTACCAAAACTTCGCCATATATTTGGTCGGAATTACTGTTCCAAGTTTAGTCTGATGTAAGTCTACGTCCAATAAATACACAGAGCAGAATTATTGCGAGTCCCAACAGTCGCATTGATTCAGTAATTGTATTTACGCCACACGACCACACCGCTATTCCAACTGTGATATCGGTGGTGTTAGAATTGAATCACTCAAAGTAGAGTTAACTAAATTAGCGAGACTGTTGTAAACGAAATTGTCTACGAAATTAGAACGGTTTCTGATGTTAGTAAATATAGTTACTGGAAATACTTATATGTGTGCATTCAAGCAGGCAATCCTTCGAGGAAKATTGGCTTTTACAGCTCACAAATAAAGCAGAAACAGAAGCAAAATGGTAAAACAAAAATATTCAATTGTAATACCGAGACATAACTAAAATATCGTTAATAATGGAGTTGTTGACGGATGGATACGGAAGTTTTTGAAATATAACAAACAATACTGGGTTGGTTGATTTTTATATAATGAACAATATAATTATGTATAATAAAGAAGTTTTTAAATATTAAAAAACCATTTAAAAATCACAACATAAGTGCCCAGCAAGAAGGAAAGTATTATTTTCAAGTAGTCAGTGACATGAGAATAAAGGCAACAGCAAAATTGTGTGTAAAAATTGCACTAAAGAGATGCGTAATATGACTACGGAACTTAGGAATAATTATTTTTTTTTTAGTTTTATGCCGATATTATACCAACAATGAACATATCAAGAAATATTAGTAAATATATCGGAAAGAACATGGGGTGTAAGGACAGCAAGAAACAGAAAAGGTAAAATTCTGCTTGACAAACAGTAGTATCCATATTACTTAAAAAGGTTGAGTATTAAGTTTTACATACTCGATTAGCAGATTTTGTGTTAAAGTGGGTTAACTTCAGATATATTGGGAACCTGAGAAACGAGAAAATTGCCAGGAATTATCAACAAATGTGCAAGATAAGTTTTCATATTTTAATACTAGGAAGCAATAATTTTATTTTTTTGGTACCTTAAGTCCAACCTTCCTTATAATAATATAAAATGTTACAAAAACGTCCAAAAGTAAACCTATAGCATTAGTAAAATGCCCTTGCAGGCGACTTAATGATATATGCAAAAATATAAAAGAGTTACAGCAAAATCTGAAATCAATCTCTACTAAAAAGAATTATTAAATTAAAGATAAACACATACAACAAGAAATAATACAAAGATATTGAAATAATAAAGACCCAGAACAAACTTACATACTGCAGAGTAATGGCAGAAAGAAAAATGATGCCCAAATAAATGGAGTAATAGAAACAAGAAACAAAATTTTCTCCGAGCGAGAAAATCCAGGTACAATAAAGTAGCAGGAGCAAAAGAGTACATGAAGTGAAGGAATTCCAAGGCCTACTAGAAATGAAACTACAAAAGTTTATGTACTTGTGGTATATTATAG
Organism: Rhyzopertha dominica; assembly: GCA_025024175.1. Lineage (NCBI taxonomy): Eukaryota > Metazoa > Arthropoda > Insecta > Coleoptera > Bostrichidae > Rhyzopertha > Rhyzopertha dominica. The sequence goes on from QCXZ01000137.1 coordinate 34,085,885, forward strand.
TTTAGTGTATACTTAGCACTTTTTCAGGTAAAATAAATAAATGTTATAATACAATATACATGAACAATAAACGAAAATCGTGTTGGCGCTCATCTAAATGATGCACGGCTGTACGACTATAATTGCTGCGTTGGATCTGTGGACCTACGTCATCAATTTATGATACAATCAAATGCAAATTCTATTCTATTAAATATTGATTAAAATTAGAAGCAGACAGATAGTTAATGCGTTAGCGATTTGATGTTACTCAGAACCAAAGGTCGGAACGTAAATTGCCGAGGTCACTGTGAAAGTCACAATAAGTAACGACAAAAATCCAAAGTGACAAGTTTATATATCTGCTATTTCCATATATATAATATAATATTTTGACAATGTCACAAATTATGCAGTATTAAAGCATTCTACGAGTATTTGTTAAGATTTGATGTAATTTATGACAAACTAATTTTATCGTTCTACATCGCTAATAGCATTCCAAACGCAGCCTTCTCATATGAATCAGTCGCTTTTTAATTCGAGCAGCTACATGAAATGAGTTTCGTGTTTTGTGTTTATTTAAATTCCGCATATTTTTGTTGCACATCCAATTTGGCATCAAGCTTCGCCCCCGCTTGGCTGTAAATAACTCAGGCATCTTGTGGAACTAATATTGCCGCTTCTAAGGGCTGCTACGCATAAAGATGGAGAAGGGTAGGGATCTGTCCGGATGATTTGTCACCCCATTTTTGCGTCTGTATGCAGGTTCCACGGTTCTTCCTTAACGTAACGAATTGCGGGGGCCAAGAAGGAAAGAGTGGTGGGCTCCCAATTAAAGCGGGGACATAAATCTAGCAACGAGCCGAGCACCAGTTAAGATGGACGGCATCTGCCGGAAAGGCGAATAAACAGATGAGGTTAAATAACTTCCTCGGTGCAATGTGGGTTCAGCGTTACTTGTCGGACAAAAACTCACCCCCGGCTTATTCAGCGAGGTCTTGCGAAAAGTTGTGGGCTAGATGGCAAAGCAAAAAACAATGACTCGGAAGATGGAAATCGCTTCTGATGGAATTAGGGAAGGGTAGACTGCAGGAATGTGACCTAAAGTATCATTTTCCAAATGTTTCCCGACGGAACTAATTCCGTTAGTGCTTCGTTTAATTTTCCGGTCGCTTAGTTTTAGTGTATATATGCCTACCTTTTATTTAATCCGTTAATTTATGTCAAGATCAAGGCGTTTTCTTCACAAGCAGGAATTTTCATCTGGCTGAAAGGCCTTCAAAGTATAGTTTGACATAAGATTACCTACATAAGCTGGAATGTAAATTAAAGGATTATTTATCGCAATCTTTTTGCAGTGAGGGTGTGTATTTAATTTACAACAACGTCATACTCCATTTCTTTCCTCCAACCATACATGTTTTGCGAGTAAATAGGCAGGCATTTCACCCATTGCCCCTTCATATATAGAATTTCAGTTAAGCTGTTTTTGCTTTTTTCGAAAACATTTAAAAGATCTATTTGTATAAAAGGCTTTTGGGCTTCCGACTATAGCCGCGTAAACTTAAAGCAATAAGAATTTCTCTAAAGAAGTACGAAGGCTGCGTATCGTTGACCATATTTCTTAACAGCGTATAGTAATTTTAATTTTCCAACATTTCTTATAGGATCATCTGACTGCAATCTAATTTCTTCAGTACAATGTAATTTCTTCAGTATGTCCCGGTTGTATATACGCATTAGGTGACATTAGATCTGGTGACTAAAAAATGTACTCTAAATATTTTCAACGAAAAATAATTCTATATAGTACAATGTGTTGACGGAGTATGGTTCCTGGTTGCATGATGACTTGTGCTATACCATTGTCTGTGCACCTGAATATTTCTAGCACGGCAAAAGCATCTTAAATTTTTTAAAAAGAAAGGAAGATGTAAAAATATTTTTTCTGGCGCGCTTTTGGTTGACAATCGCTATATGCTCATTCTCATCCTCATCAGAAGATGTTCCTCTGATCCCATGATAAAACCCAGATGCAGCAAACCAAATTATAACTTTGTAGCTGTAGATGGTTTCTCTACAATCATATGTAGATGTGCGAATCCAAAACACAGAGTTGTGCGATTGCCGAGTGAAGTGTGGCTTTCGCTCGAAGATCATCCGATTTAAGCAATCTTCTTCTACAGTAAACGTACTAGGTGTTCTAGGTGTTTAGTTTGCCTCATTGCAACTGATGAAATATAATCCAAATACGACATATCCATGTATACAGCATTCAAATGTCGTTTTTTTTATGTTATGGTGAACCTTGTATGTGACAAAATAGTACTAATTGACTTAACATTTTATTGCTAATATTTGACTGTTTCTGCTTTCAAGTTCAAACAAAAAGCCTGAAACTAAAGTTAAGCCAACTCTTTATGTATACCACTTCCTACCTAATTGTGGGTATTTATAACACCAACTGACGTTTGGCATTTACGCTTTAATGAACAACTTTACTCGCTATTTTAAGTTATGTTTGTCGATGTATGTTACTTTATGCTGCATCAGCACCATCTGCTCTGAACAGCATTGATGACCGATGGCACAGGTAGGGATGGCGTCTTCATTACCCGCACCGCATGTTCTCATTTTACATATCGAGATGCACGAAGATCGCTAAACGACTTTTAATGCCCTAACTCATGCTATTGACGAAATATGTGCTCGACGGGCAATAAAATGCGTCCGAGTAGCCCTCGTGTCTAGGGAAATATCTCAATCAGCTTCCACGCACGCAATTATCCGTTTGATCGTAAATTTGGCTTGCTCTATGCCAAGTCGGGCATAAAGACGCCGAGTAATATTAATGGTGGTCTTATTAATATACGGGACCGGTGCACTTGCCGCAGTACTTGCTATTCGTTTTAACCTGATGGATAGTGTGGTAAATAACAGAAACGGACGCTATCCAAAACTGCAATGCGAAAAACGTTGCAACGGGCGTAACCTATAAATTGGATACTATCGATCTGCCAGTAACAAATGGTGCCGATTCCTGCAATTAAAAGTAGACGCACTAAAACGAATTAATTGCTGATGTTCAGCTCATTCATGCTGTTACACGTTTGTATTATAACGATATCAAGATAGTAAACTTATAGATTTACACAATTCAGTCTCGTTGGACATTTCTTCTTCAGTCGGAATCATAATGRTTAGCTTTGTCTTGGTACTGATCCTATACCTCCCTCCCACACCCTGACCTTTTGAAGAAGTTTGGGTAAGATCAAATAATGATCTGCTTCTAAAAATAAAATGTTTTTCTTAAATTTAAGGATAGCGCCACAGTCATTCTCTACATTTTCGCGTTCAGAAAATTGATATCTGACGATCAGTTTAAAAGTTTTGGAGCATTAGGTCTAAGAACGCGTCTGAGTAACGTTTATGACAAACGACACAACCAAGCTTATGTCCGATCCAGTCGGTAAAGTGACGCATGCGCGAATCTGCTAAATCAACCATATCAGTGGTCCATGTCATTATTATTGTATTGTTTTTTGGTGCTGCTTTCTTGTTATCCTTGTAGAGCCAGCGAGCAGGGTCGTGTTGTGCTTTATAAGCTGCATTAACTAAATGATAAAGAACAGATCTGTTGTGAATCCAATAAAGTTTAATAAATTTAGCACGAACTTTTAGTACTACGGATACTGCGGAAATGTCTGCCTTACGCCAATATACACCTGTCTGAGACTACAAAATGGTTTATAGATATTATAGTTGAGTAACGAACATTATTGTAGCCACAGAAAAAAATAGTCGTGTGGAATTCGGGGTTAGATCAGAKCATTTGGWAGAATTCCAAKCCTCCTTCCTGGGTACCTAACATTGTTGTACGTYCTTACTTGTTTTCATCAATGCGAAGTGGGGGGGGGGGTAAGAGCAACGACGTTCTCCAATATGTTGGATTATGTGAACTAAGTTGCTCTAAACTAAAAGGACATCGTCGAAGCATTTTCATTTTTATGGATAAATATTGCATTCTTTGCACTGAATGCGGACATACTTCATCATTGACTCAGTAGGGCTTAACACCAATTCAGCAATAATATTTACTTACTTATTTGCGTAAGAGATGATTTGCTTTTCCGTGATTGAAAAAGTTTGTAATCAATTCTCTTAGGTATTTTCAATAGATAGAACGCTCCTAATGTGTATTATTAAATATTTTGCGCATTCCTCACAATATCGCCGACACGAGTACAAAAACGGATAAGGTGTAAAAGATAGAAATAACTAATGTAAAGTCAGGGGCAGTAAGAAAGCAGTATCAAAGAACAACAGTCGGAATAACTGACACGGACAAATGATATATCGCGCTCATCTCACGCTTTCATTAAGGTCACCCCGTGATTGCCTAATTTGTTTCAGATATGACCCCGAAGCATTTTTTAATTGAAATTCTCATAACTTTAAGCTAGATTTCAATTTTCTAAACCCCAATATGTAGAGAATGAAGTGGCTTTCAAACGAAGTGTCACATGACTGCAGTTGCTATCGAAAAATTTTTAATTGGTAGCGAGTCAGATCATTTTTCAACAATCTTCCTGATTTTATCAAAAATTTTTAACATTCATTCAAATATTATAGGTGAGCACTGTGTAGTGGTGTATGCTCCTTTCGGTGTAGTTTACATAATTGCACACATTACGTTAAGTTTAAGCATCAAATTTTAAAGGAAACAAATATACTAATACCGAGTGATTATCCGTAATATATCAACATATTCGTTAAAAGTACGTACGTATATACATTTTTGCCACAAATTATTAACCGATAGGAAGAGATAAAAAAGTTAGCTTAACAGCTCTACTAAATATAGATATTTCATACACTTAAAATAACAATTGCAAAAAAGCTATTTCTTAATTTATCTAGTTACTTACGTAGATGAGATTTTTTCATAGGTTCGTACCTCACTAAGATTACAACGTATAATTCCTTTTATTTACTTTATTAATGCAACTGTCAGTGCTCCCAATCTATACAAAGGTACCTGCTAAAACAAAATTTGACCAGGCGATTTAGGAAATTATTAAAGAGATTTAGATAAAATAGTATATCACACTCTTTAAAAGACATATTGTTGCACTCATGTCTTTAAAGAATTCATTGTTTATTAAATGTGCATGTACCATCAATGTAATAATAACGCCTAGAAAACATATCAAAGATGCATCATAGTTCTGTCTTGAATTATGTTGATATATGAAACACATATCCCCGTAGGTACTGTGTTGTCAGAAAATGTTTATCGTAAGAGTGCAGCCCCAAAAACAACATCTTGGTTTTAACTAGGTATAATATATAAGTGCTTTACCAACCCCACTAGATCATTTTTCACAGCTGGAGAACAAGATGTGAAAGTTGCTCCTTTAAAAGCTTGCGCTCCGTTTCTTTTTGGACGAGTTAGAAAAAACAGCTGCAGCATGGTGCCACCCAGCATGCACCTATTCGCAAACCGTCCGCAAAAAAAGTGGTTCTTACGCTTTCACTTCTTTTATTTGAAATATACCCTAGGTATAACCGTTTTCGACTGACGAAACTGCGAATTTGTAGATGTAGTTTTGACGTATATGTCACTAAACTTCGCAAGATATTGAACTACATTAACTCTAAATAACTATTCTGGTGGGTTTAAAATTCGAAACCTATAACTTTGACGTTGTAAAAGAGAAATGAAGAAGCTTTATTTGGACAGTGTAAGTACCAATGCGATGGTTCGGAGAACTCTGTCTAAAAGATGATATGAGTTTTACATTTCTTAAGACTTTTTCAATTATACAATTGTGTCATCCTGTTTCAAACAACGGTAGAACGATATTAAGTCGCTGGAACTGGACTCTCTGATTATGCAAACAATATTTGTACTAAAGAAGTTAATTTATTTATCCAAATAAACATTTCCAAACTTCTAATAATCCATCGTCCGTGAACAAATCATAAACGACTTGATGATTTTGTTTCTCAGTGAATACTAGTACTGTTTACTTTTGTTTTGATAAGCTGCTAGAGCTACACCAATATAATACTCTGCAAAAAACGACATTTTACAAAAAATATAAACAAGAATACCGCTCACACTCAGAGGCCTATCAGGATGTTCACGAGTTTCATGTACCAAAAGAATGGCCGTAATTCATTCTATTCTGATCAAAATGTAATGCTTGAATGGTTTTAGATTCGATTTGACACCAGTCAGCCTATAGTGGCGGTTAATTTATTAGTAACGCTCTCGCTTCAAATTGTGTTCAGTTATTGAAAAAATTTAGACCCGGCCATTCGGGAAATTAATTTTTAAATAAAATTGTTTTGCAAGATCGGATCAGTAGATCCTACTTCTGAAACTGAAAACTACAGCGGTAGCGGTAAATTTAGTAGTCCTTTCCCGAGGAATATGGTTACTAAATGTTATGGAATGAAAATAATAATGAACTAACTGATTTTTTTCTAGTATACTGCTAATTACCACTATGCACATAAAGTGTGGATAGTAGATGGCTGCAGAATCCCTTGTAAGAGAAGTACGAAATTTTTCGTAATTCTTTAATTACGCCGAAATAACGGGCGGCGCTCCCACTGTTCCAGACATAAAAACTAAATAAAATTAATGGTGGCCTCATTAATATACGGGTCCGATGCACTTGCTGCACTGGTTGGCGATTCGCTTATCGAGATAAATACTGCTATAAATAACACGTAGCTTCCAAAACTGTAGGCGATTAATCACGGCGGTATTTACTGCAGCTCGGCTGCAAGTTTTGAGTTATTTCATTGTCCGGTGAGTTATCTCTCGCACGTCCTTGGCGTTAGTTTCTCTCGCTTAGTCGGCTGGCTCCCGTAACTCTTACATCCTTGTCGCCAAAGGAGTCATTACGTGCGAACGGCGGGAACCTCTACCTGTACGCCAATCGTGGGGCGTCTGAGTCCTGTTAGAATTCCGGGCCTGCGGGAACAGCAGTTGGCTTCGTGTTCTACAGGATCGCGCTCCTCCTAGAATTGGACGATGGTCGACTCACGCGGCCGAGTTCAACGAGCGCCATTCAGGTATTTATTATATTTGATATTATCCACTGTTCATCTTATTAGAGACGAACCTACAATTGTGCTCAAGCTCCGGTTAATTTTGTAACGGTTTTAGATTTCCTGCATACATACCTAAATATGCACTCGTAATGTATTTATTTATAATATTTTTATAGTACCCTGTTTGGGGAATTATACCAGTCTGCTTATTTATAGTGAGGTCACTATTTATTTTGTATTCGTCCATCGAGTTAACAATATGGTTACATCAGTAAATTTTTGTCGTTTGGCATTCTGCTGCCAGTTTGTTTTATATTAATATCAGATAATCTGTTTCATATGTTTACTAACAATGGCTTTCCCAACGAAGTTATGTTATTAGGGTAACAGATATAGACCAGACATTTTTTTAGCCAGTTTAACAAAATTTAAACTGTGGTATACAAAACAAGTAACAAATATTCAATAATATAAAGGTGTTCTCAAAGTTAGGTTAAGTACCTATTATTCAAGAATGGCATCATGTAGGTACTTAAATGGTTCTTATTCTGCATATATCTACTTTTTAGTTGACAACGTGTAAATCATTTAAATATGATAATTCAAAGTTACATGACTTCATAATATACCTTGACAGGTTTCAAGCGGTCACCGAATAGATACATTGAACTGCCGTTATAAGATTTAGTCAGTAAATTGAATAAAAAAATTCCGACAAAATTACATCACCTTACCACTGGGAGTTATCATCTCCGCTAAAAAAATTATGCGAAACAATAAAACAACATATAATTTGTATACTTAGTAACAATGCCATGAAATATACTTAAGTATTTATAGTTTATTTTGTATCAGTATCTAAAACGGATGCGACATATAAAATGATTGTAAACTCTCATTTTTGATACTTACTGAACCCACTGCAATAAAATGTTGAAAATTAATAATATACATTTAAGGCTAATTTGTCTAGGATTAGTACGTAGTGCGCGTGCCTAGTAGGCAGATGCACTTAACCCTCCAAACTTTGAGCGCGAAATATGATTTGATGTGCGTAATGCAGCTAGAATTACATCCAGCACAAAACTTGTGAGGTGTGCAAACTTAATCTAGCAAAAGCGATTGGATGCTAATACCGCACAGTGCTTTGTATCTTTCTAAATTTATCTCCAGCTAAAGTTATTTAGCGACGGTTTATCTCAGTTGTTTTCCGTGTAATTTTTCCTGCAACGTGCCTCCCATGTTTCTTTATGCTTGTTTGGTATGAAGGAACTGCGAATTGTCTCGAAAAAGACGATAAACGTAACAACTGAAACTCTAAGCTGGTATAATATAGCACCATATAAATAAATTCCTTGAAATGAACTTTTGATGTGGCCTAAGTATATAGGTAATTACATAATTGAGATGTTCGTCGCACAAGTTATGAATGTAGGTATTACATTCCCCACTCAAAACCAAGCTGGAATTTATGTGCCAACTTTTAATACAAAAAAAATGGTGGTTGTCCAGGGATTCACAATTATTACACGCAAATTTGACTATGCTGCTATGAATGTCGGTAATGGGGGAATTGACAATTAATGATTGCAATAGAAAACAACTATATCACAAAACGTAACGCTCTTTACCCATTGTTCCATTTGTTCTCTTGTATACACAAAATAATATGTGAAACAGAAAACATACAAGTACAGTAAACATATAAAAACGAATGCAACAACAACGTATTGAAGTCCGGAAGTGACGAATTTAAATTTTACTATATCTCTATGGTGCTTACACATCAAATATATGCCATGAAAAGCTTACACTACTATTTCAGTGATTGCAATTCAAAACCTGTCAGTATACTCACTGAAGGGTATTATAAGATAGAACGTTTGCATGTGTTAACTGTATGTTTTAATCGAACCCGCTGAAAAGCAACTATTTGTGAAGTAAAGAGTGGAGACTACGCCAGTGAGCAGTAACTTATATTTAAACGAATGAAAAGAGCGTAGCATTTTGACCCGATCCGAACGTGCTATCCATCGAGAATGCTCATAACTCTGTGGCCTGCTCGTACCTTAAAAATATACGTCAGTCAGCAATGAAAGTAGCCTAAAAAGCTATTTTGTAACAAAACACAATTCTTATTGAAGGAAACATAATTGATAATTAATAATTATCAAATTATCACATTTCCATATACACTGGAGACTGTATAATTATGTTTCGATAAAGCACCATTGAATAGACGTTGCTGTTCATTGACTATTTCTGTGATTGACGCCATGGTAGAATTCATGTTTATGTAAGTTACCTGACCACCTCCATTTTGAGTTAACCCTTTGCATGAGACKCTTACTATTGGTGCAAACCCAAATTCCATTCTTTATGAAAATTATTATCGTCTCGTAGGTATTGCCAATAATACTGGCGTATTTCCTTATCAGTAACCTTTTCTCACCAGGCGATTTACGCCGGGATTAGAGTTCTTCATTTCAAGTTTCTCAGAGTTTGCATAGAAACTAGATATAGGTGCTCCGCATTCTAAGATATCTATAAGAGCACTTATACATTTTATACATATATACAGACCTCAAATTACTTGAAATTTAGCCAGACAGTTTTTGAGATAATTAATTTGAAAGCTTATTACACAAATAAGGAGTATCGCCATATAATTAGTTTTACTATTTTTTTACTCATTTACTTACGGAATAGATCAACAATGCAGTGTAAAAAGTCGCTTTTTCAAGTGAACGTTTTGTACTTTTCTCAACAATATATATTATTTGGAGCTGGAATAAAAATTGTCCTTACTAGAGTAAAAAAAATACTTGTTAAATACCTAAATGTTTCACCTAAATATGAAAACAGTGGCTATTATAATATTCAGTAGTAAAATATAGTTGTTAAATTAAATTCATCCATTTGCTATTATCTATCTTTTTAGAAATCGCTTAACTTTATAAAATGAAAAGTTCTAGTCACAGACACCGTGAAAATGGTTTATTCAACAGTTGAATGGGTATAGAAATAATATTTTCTTGTTTATCTGTAAGAAAAGTTACAAAGGCGTACAAATTTCATCTTTACAAGGAACTCGCCGAATGACTTCGACAGAAAACGTTTAATTAATTTTACTTACGAAATTATGACGGAAAGGATTATAGTAAATCCAAATCCAATGTAGAATATTTGCTTCAGCGATGAATGTGCGCTTCTGGAGTGACAGAATCCTCATATTTTTTTAGAAGGTCCTACGCAAGTTTCCTAGAAACCGAATGTGTGGGCTAGCATACTTATGGACGACGTAATTGTAGGTCCAGTTTTTATTGACGGTGACATGTGTTTAGAAATGATTGAAATTGAGAAAACCAACGCGATGTTGAAGGAAATCGAATGCTGGACGAATACCAGTTGTGTTCTATCAACATCTATCGTATTACGCCTTCAGTGTGCGAAATTAGTTAAATCGTAGAATTTCTGATAACTGGAATGGTAAGCATGGAACAAATGAATACCGCCACGATCACCCGATTTGATTATTTTCCATTACTTTCTACAGAGTCATCAAAATCCGTAATGTATTCCAAAAAATGCGAGAAGAATTTCAAAACCGCCTGCACTATTGTATGGAAAGGTGCGGGTGCACATTTTGAGAACGTTTTGTTTACGTTCTTCTTGTAAAACATATTTTTTTTAATTTTGAGTTCTGGTAATGACAAATTTTTCTTGTTGAAGAGTCCAAAATATGTAATCTAATAATCTAATAAGCAACTTGCTTCAAACTGGCCCGTAAATGAGCGAAAAATAGTGAAACTAATTGCATACCGAGGTTCGTTTTAAAATAAGCTTTCAAATTATGTAGCGTAAGATGGGTCGTCTATTTAAATTTTTTGAAAATAAATTGACTACTTTACTAAAACTATTTTTTTCCATTTGAAGTGGTTTAAGGTGTGCTGTTTTCAGAAATCATCCTGCATGTCAGATGTGTACGTATTTATTTACTTCGAACCTGATTGGGGCAAAGCCAATTTTAAGATCTATCAATCAAATAGCACAATACCTCTTGAAAAGATGGCAAAACATCTAAAAAACCCAATAAAAGCTGATAAATGCCCCATTACAGTTAGTCTTTTTTATTTCTAGGTGCAAATGGGCTTCGAAGAAGAGGTCGACAAACGTATACGAGATACCAAACGCTCGAGTTAGAAAAGGAATTCCACACGAACCACTACCTGACGCGGCGGCGTAGGATCGAAATGGCGCACGCACTTTGTCTGACGGAGCGGCAGATAAAAATATGGTTTCAAAATCGCCGCATGAAACTCAAAAAGGAGATCCAGGCCATCAAAGMACTGAACGAACAGGAGAAMCAGGCGCAGGCACAGAAGGCGGCGGCCGCTGCGGCAGCGGTGGCCGCCGCCCAAGTGGWYCAAAAWTAGCGGATCCAGTATGGAGTCGGTGGCGACTCGACGGCTGTTTGATGTACAGGTGAGTTTTGCAAATTTTAATTACGCAAGTTATACTCATACCCGCCCGATGGACAGAAAGCAGTACTAGGTGTTCCGTACACAGGCACCTTCTGTAATTTTAAAATACATAATCATGTCGTCATCATAGAAATATTTGTCTATCTTTATTAACTTTAACTAAGCAAGTAGAACGCGCTAATAGCATTCTTTGAATAAAAATAGAAGGAAGCTGAATATGTACCGCAATTTAATTTAAACCTTTAAATATTCGCACCAAAACTCTTGGTGATGTCATGAATAAGTAAACAGTTTGTTTTTTTTTGCAAAGAATCGATCCGAACCGAATTGGGTTAGAAAGTTCCAAATTTTTTATATTTTCATTGCGAGATAATAGTAAATCGACCGAATGGTTCATAACGGTTATTTGCAAAAGTTACCTTTTCGTAAGCATTGCTTTGTCGATTGTCAGATGCAAATTTGATACAATGGGACTGAGGCTGCCGTAATGCAAATATCCATCTTTGAACATTGAAATTGCAAACTTCTGCTGATATGTACAGCATCCCATTTCATGGTGGTTTTACTAAAAGCCAATTTTCCCACCCCAGCGGCCGCCACTGAACCTCAAACCATTACGCTGCATGTTTTAACAATGCGTTAAATTTTAGTTTACTTCTAGTTCTTCTCCGACAACTCCCTACACTTTTTCCTTTTCCAGCAGAAACAAAAATGTTAAATTCTCTTTTATCCGTAAATAAAACAGTTTTACGAATTTCAAATTTTTGTCTTGATTTGCAAACTAAACTTCATACTATTTAAATTAGACATTCTTCCTTTATCTAAATTCTTGTAAACTATTCACTGTTCTTACTGATCAACATGTACAACTGCTCCACTTTAATTCTGCATTTCCGCAGTAGACCAGTGGACACTTGTTGTGGGTCTTGATGCAATTTTGTTCAAAACTGTTATTACGTTTCATTTTCTTGCATAGCTCACAACATCACAATCAAATTTCCGACACTAGAATTTCTGTTCGCTCAATAACTTAGAAGGATAGCATCGAGAAACGTTTACCAAAACACGCTCCAAAAGACATCAAGAAAAGAAAAATAAATATTACAAGACAAAATGACGCCAAGAGCGATAAATTATTATGTTTCACTATGGTAATCGTACTTGTAGAATACCTAATTCAAAATTAACAATTTCGTACAGTATTTTTACACTCAGCCCTGCATTTAAACGAATACTTTGCAATATGAAATAGATTGTCAAATCTAAAAAGTCTAGACACATCGATCAGTGATGATGTATCAGTAAATGATTGAAGTTAAATTAATATGTAAAAATTAACGCGTCACTGTTTCGCGGCGGCTTAGAAGAGAAAAACGTTTACAAGAGATACTTTTACAGAATTCCAATAGCTTTAAAGAAAATGTATAAAAATATATAAAAAAATTGCTATGTTGTCTGCATCACAACCAAATGCAGCCGAAACCTTTTCGCTTTTCTTAATGCTCGTCAGTGCAATAGTGCCTCCTATCAAGTTGAKTTATGCAAAGTTTCTCATCCCTTGTGTCTATGCATTTGTATTGAAGAGCTACAAAGTAGGTTAAATGGAGGCAAAGTACCCAAATTTGATGCTCTACAATAATGTGTTTTCAAATTTAATTTATCTGCTACAGTTTTTGAGACATTAAATAAAAAATAAAAATGTTTTATTTCAACCTTTTTAGAATTCAAAAAAAAACTTCTTAGGCATTTTAAAGGAGTTTCCAATTCAGATACAAATGTTTTTTCTGTTTTTGTTGTTGTTGTAACCATCATCGAGCTATTTTTTCTTGCGGAGCCTTATTTCACTTGACATATTTTAAAAAAGAGATTCTTTCCGAGTTCAATGATATGCAACACTATGGAAATTTGAAATTAGATGGTGACAATAACCTTCAGGCAACTGGGGTATTCTGCCTTAATTAGTCAGTATTATTTTGGCTTAGTTTGATAAACGTTTAAAACTCCCCAAAGAGAAAATCAGGTACACTAAAATCTGGTAAGCCAGCTAGTCATGCTAAAGGTCCATGTGTCCCAATAAGAAAATCGTCCATGAAAAAATTACTTTAACTGATTCCTGACCAACATGCACAGTATTCCGCAGGATGCATTGTCTTGCAGATATTCTCTAAAACCATATAATTTTGAAATTTTGTTTACAAAAAATCAAAATATGCGTTGCTCGTTAAATTTTTTTCGGATATGTATGGTCCCAAAAGTCGATCACCAAACATTTTAGACAAAACATACAGTGAAAAGTCTGACCTGCACCGGGATTCTTGATTTATTCTTATTCCATAATTAGAGAATTTTTATTCTTCTGTCAAAATGATTTTAGTTATACCAGCAAGCAACCAATAGAACTCCTGTCGCCAAGCAACATTTTTTTTGTAGCCGCAGATTACTTTTTCAAATAACGATGTTATCCATGCATAGAAACGAAGAGGTAGGACACCATATATTCTAACTTTTCAGATTAAGGGTTACTTTTATCAGGAGGTCGTTTTTATTTTACCGATAGATGGCATCGCCCCTTAAAATATAATTTACATAGCTTTTTGTTGCTATTTGTAGCTATATTTTCAACTTTCACTATTAATCTTAATTTTAAAAAACTAATGAAAATGAGATGATCAATAGTGCGAAATGGCCAGACCTATTTCATACATCATACGGATTGCCACTGTGTTGTATTATTCTCTTGTTCTCACATATATCTAAGCAACGTTTTAGTACGATCGTAATACAGGAAGAAGGAATAGTGGGCACCAAAGAATTCAATAAATACACGCTTGTACTTAGCTTAACATTGTATTGGGTGCGAACACACATAACTGTTGCTTTTACTACATCAGAATGCTTTTTGCAAAGTAAATTGAGGTTCGGTAAGTGCATATAATCGAGGCAAATGCTTTGAGCAGTTAGATAGTTACCCATCAATTAATTTACTCATTTGACTCTGCATAAATGCACTGTTTTGCTTCGAAAAGTTACTGTTATGATTATCTCGTCTAAAACGCCCGAAGACTCCGAAACGGTATCGTTATAACAATTTCCTGCGTCAATAAAACGAAGAAATTAATGACAATTTCCTTGTAACTCATTCGTCCGACATCGATACCGATCTTCGATTTTCTGAAACGAGATGCTCAGCCCAAAATCCCATCTCAAGTTGTTTATTGGCTCAATTCATCCATTAATAAATCATGATTAGGGGATTAAATGTATTAGGTATTCTGTATTTGTTAATTTACGATGGCGTACGCGACCGCGACGTGTCTTCCTTTCAAGGAGATTTATCGTGATTCTATTTTCTCTTTCATACGGTGAATTATGCGGCGACATGTGATATTTTAGGTGCCTGAACGTAAGCGACCTATGTTAAAATAGCCTTTTTCCTCATTTTGTTTGTGATCGTGTCTATGCCGAACACAGCCGTATCGAGTGAATGGAGTTTGTTTTAAAATCCTTTCGGTCTGAGCTGTCTGAAAATACCCTACCACATAGCTGCGTTAACAGGCACCCGAATTATTTGATTTTAAAAAGATACCTAAAATAATTTTATTTAACCAACAACTCGACCTAATTTTGCATATAATAAACGCAAATTTTGATCGTCTGACGTTAGCAAAAACAGAAATACAAATTCTGATATCAACAGTTTAAAGACGGAGTAGACTGTTTATCGAACAATGTTGAGAACATATCAGTAAATAAATGTAAATGATTGTTGTGGAAGCTTTTCTACGCATTAATTCAAAATTAATTTGTGAAAGAAATTTAATGTTTAATATAATTAACGAAATTTCTAGAAACTGAATAATATTATTGAGAAGGAACTCATTGTAGTAGGGTATTTCATTGCTCGTACTAGAGCAATTCTAACATTAACAAGGGCGCGTGTCCACATAGTTTGTTCTCAAGCAGCTATAAAATATTCCTACAACCTACCTTACTGATACTACAAATTTAAAATCTCCGAGAACTCGCCCAAGGGAGCAAACAACTTTGCTAAATTTGAAGAGTGTTATCTCGCTTCCTTTGCTGAGTTGGACTGGACTGGGTTGTTGACGCTTCTTCGTGTCCCTTCAAATAATTTTACTGCTTATTTTCATCCAGAAAATTTTCCTTTTTTATAAATCATTGAAACGTAACAAATAAAGATTGTTTTAAGTCCCGACCACACTGATTTTTTCGAATTTACAATCAATTAACATTAATAAAAAGCTGCCAGTGTGTTTGCTAGTAACTTTAATAGTATTTTAACCAAAATAATACATGAGCAAGCCATGCGAATTTTTTACCCGTCAGAATGGCGAAGAAGTATCTACAATCAACTCTAACGGTAGTATCCTCTTCAGGACGTATAACTCACTGCGTTTTGTGGTCACTTGTAATCAGCTTGAATGCATATTTATACACAGTAAATCAATATGCTCGCGAATAAGCGGGTAGATGAAGTTGGTTACGTAAGTTTACGAGCCTCGTTAAGCGGCTGATGTTGCACAATGCCTTTTCTTGATCGAGCATGACCGAGAGGAACAAAGCATACGCAAGTCATTTATGAATTTAAAAGGGCATTCGCATTACTACATTGTGTTCTTTCCCGGCCATGGCTTTCGCCAATAGGCAAATGCGGAATGATTTGTAAATGAACTTTACCACGGGTTGAAAAGAACGCGATCCAAATAAAATTTTGTGCATATTACCGTTTATACTTTTCTACCCCATCATGCTGATATTAGGTGGTTCTTGTGGCATATGGCAGTCATAAAAGCTAATACGATATTGATGCTGCACAGTCGTCCCTTGTTGAATAAATGTTTTTATAAAGCTTTATAACGGTCATCATGACTTTTAAATTGACTATTGGAACCTAGAGATCCATATTTGCGAAGTAAGTGTTCCAATCTTTGGTATTAGCATTTTCTTCAGAATCATTTACAAATCAATCCGCATTATGAAAACCTTGTTGCTGGTTGTTACTTACTATAACTAAGCAGATTAAATCGTTGTATATGAGTAGTTTGTTTCAAGTAGATAAATGAAGTAAATTACAGGACGATTATTTACATCCAAAGCTGTTTTTATTATTCAAGTGTACCTATTGGTAGGTACTTACTTACGTTTTGTATAGGCTATAACTACATAATAATTGACATTAATTTCTTACATATGTGTAACGCATTTACAAATACGAAATACCCATTTATGACATGTTTTACCACTAGGTGTTATGTAAAAAAACGAGGAATTTCCATAATAGCGCGTCATTTTGTAATTTATAAATATAGCTTTCAATATGTTGGTTTAGCTTAGCCGATAAAAGCAAATAAATGTGTGCCAAATTTAAATTCAATACAATTAACTGTTTTGAAGTTAAAATATTTATGATTGACGAATGACGTATGGGATTCAAAAACCATAAAGCTTTGAGACTAACGCTAAATAAGTGTAGAAATACAGGGTCTGATTACAAAGTACAATTAAGCCAATAGAAAGCCTCCACCAAATTACCAATGATATTCTTTTATAAAACCTGGCAGTAGTTTTCCAAAATAAAGGTAATACAACTTCATTTCATGAAGGAAGATTGTATGTATCAAGAAAACCAAAGATTTTTCATGCAAGTAATGTGTTCTGATGGAATCACATTCCACCATAATGGCTTCATGGAACATCAATATTAAGCAGCTAAAAATGCATCTCATTTTCACTACCACCAAGACCTTGGTCTTTTACCCTCTGGATTTTAAGCTTAGGGTGTATTTTTCTACAATGGTAATTAGGTATTCTCTTGCTTGTGAGGGAAAAACTGACTGACATTCCAATTGCTACAATATCTTACATGTGATTTTAATAAGATCCCAAATAGGTGGATTGGTCGTGGTGGCATATTAGTTGCCTGCATGGCCCGAGGAAACTAAGTCCAAGGTTTATAAATACTACATCCACATCTGAAGGAGTGAGAAATGGAGTCCGTTAATCCAGAAATACTTAAAAAGGCCGAGAAAAATATTTAAAAATGGAGCTGCCCGTGTCTTCGAAACAACAGGTCTCATTTTGGAAATGTTTTTAATATTGAGTTGTCTTTTATATCGCACGTATTCTCTGATTTTAGACTCGAAGTAGGGTTGGTAAAATGTAATAAAAATAACGTGTTCTATTAAAATTTCGGATATAACGGGAAGTCAGCTACCTTCTAAAATAATTTTGGATCTTAGTGCTCAAGAATTTCTAGATTTTCTAGAAAAGATTTTTGTATTTTTAGCGATTATTGGGTTGACCCTGTATMTTTTATACTGTCTTGGCTTTCAGCTTTMCATTTGAAATGTTCAGAGTGGACGCTATTATACGTGATCACGTTTAGGTTTCTTTTTACGTTACTCAAGAAATTGCAAAACTATATATTGTTTTAAATATTCATAGAATGCGGTTTGTCAGGTTTGCATGACATGTCTCTATTTGAAAATGACTACAATTGACGAATCATAAGTATAAACCTATTTTCGTTTCATACACCTATGCTTAGCTATTTACAGCTTAGAAGGTTGTGGCGGAAATACAGATCACACGGCTTGGCAAYAAGGTTTCCTTGCGTTACTGAATCAGAAAATTTAAGAAAAAACGTTTTATTGACTATTGTTTATTCAGTCTTTTTTACCTATAACAATTCAATTAATCTTTCTGTACTAAACTATAAAGAAAAATCAAATTTAAGAAAAAAGTTAAATAGATGATAGCAAAACTTAATCATCAGCAGTCAGTTCGGTCTATACCAAACGCTTTTTGTTTTACTTAAAAAAATACTTCAAGACGTTCGTCGCCGTCGTCTGTAGGCTAGTTAGATTTTTAACTATATAGTAAAATACTTACGACAGTGCTGCTTACCTCTCGGAGCTTTAGTGACTGTAACGTGGGCGCAGTAAGTAGCCAATGATATAGTCGTTCAGTTGACTTGGTTTTTCACGGGCATCCATGAACCCGAAAGGTTGAGAATAATTCAGGCATTATCTACCCCAGCAAAGAAGTGCGGTTAAAAAGAAAATTAAGATAATTGTGTTTCCATTCGGCTATTTGTAATGCCTTGGAATTTATGCCCGGAATTTTAGTGTTTAATCTTTGAGTTRAGAAAATCCCCCAGTGTAATTACTCCCAGTGAGAGATGAGACTTGGGTTGGATTTTGGCAACACTTCTCTGGGGTGGCTTTGTTCGCAGGAAAGTTAACTCGCATAATGTAATGAAATAGACTGCTTTCGTATGTTGTTACATTTGTATGCTTATAATGAACATAAACCGTAGTCAAGGCTGAACATTCGTGTTTTATGAAATCGTCTAAAACTAACGTTTTGGTCCAATAAAAGTTGGGTAGAAAGCGTTTAGTACGAAGGAAAATAGCGTAATTAGGTTCTTTGCCTTTAAGGATTTGTGAAATATATTAAAAAGCGACTGTATAATAATGTAAGTCTTTTTGAGTTTTGATATAAGGATACCTACATCTACGATTAATTTTGTGTTTCATTATGAGAATATGCATAGCAAATAATATAAATATATAATATATAAAAACAGATGCTCTAGAATCTAGATCAATCAATTTGAATATCGCTTTAAACTTGTTATGCTTTGCTTAATATTAATTTTGCTAATTTCAGCGTTAAACAATTAACTATGTTAGATGCCTTTTATGTACGCACGTGTACATCGTATTGATCCTTATATCACATTTTGCAGGAAACGTAAAAAATGTTTTTTTTTAACTGCTGAGCTTAGAAATTTCAATTTATTAAATCGGTATACAAAGGTCATTTTGTAATAATTTCTTTCCACTGATATAGGATTTTATGAATTGGGAAAGGTTAGTTGTTATTTTCTCTATAAAACGCATTATAGATATTTTAGAACAATGAAAAAACTACAGTCAATTTGTTTCGTGTCATTAAACATTTTGGGTGTAATGGTAGTCTGTACAGTGAAGGAAATTATTGTTATTGTCATTAACTAAACCCAATTCAATTCTTAGCCAAGGCAAAATCTTTTGCTGTTGAAATTTTCATCGAAACTCATTTGACATTATTTATTGTCGACGTTATTGTGAAAATTTGCCTATAATTTAGTTTATTGTTTTCTTAAACAATGCATTTTAAATATAAATAAACAGTGCATAAATTTAAAATTCTTGCAAGGGGCATCATACTACGAATACTTTAATTTAGATCAAATTGTAGCATAATTGAACTGGTAATAAGAATGTGTAGCATTCTTTAAAATTTAACTAGGGTCCAGAAAATTAACATTAGCAATAGGTTATGGATACGTAATTATTAATTTACTCGTCCTAATGAGATACGTATTAGCTCCACATTGATATAAATCTGAGCTGTCACTTAGTATTTTTGCATTATAACTAGTATTTTACGTGTTTAATATGCAAGCCCCGAATGTTTATATTTTGTTTTTATAATAAATAATTGTAACATGAGTGCTTGAAAAAATATGTTACATGTTTCAATGCTTAGGTAAAACTTTCGTAACGTCAGGCACGCTTTATTGCCATCTAACTTCTGGATGCCCTAACTAACTTATGAGCGGAAGTTAATAACTTTTCGGAACTAAATTTAATTATGATATTAACTTCTTTAGATATATTCTTTTTACTGTGAATGAACTGTGTCGTGTTACATTGTAGGTGGCTGTTTATTGAATCGCGTTCGTGAAACAAAATTTGTCGTCGAGTGCCGCCCGTCACATAAATCCGTAAAGCAGACAACTGCGTGCGCATTTGTCCGCCGCTGTATAGTAAACTGCAGCCTGGTTGTGGCGCGGGCTAAATGTGCTTTACGACGTCCCTAGTTTTATAGTTCGGCCGTTAACTGCTAGATGGCAGGAGAGCATAATCGTTAAATCATTATGAACTTACGGTTCACGTTTATGTCTACAGAGTACGCCTCGAGCTGCAGTCATTAAGAAATATTTAACTTTCAGGGCAAAGAGAATTTTTTTCTATGTTTAAACGAGAAGAATATGGCAGTTATTTGTAATTGAAGTAGATAACTATGGWATTATACTTATTTAAATACCCATAGTTACTTATCGGTATTTAAATAAGCGTGGTGAAATCGCTGATTAAAAATAAATCATAAAAAGATTACGTTGTAAAGCTTTGACTTTTGTTGTTTAATTTAAGTAGCCTATATTTTTCGCTCGATACGCAATTTTTCTGAATTAAAATTAGTGCTCATAAAGTTGAATTCGTGCTTTATCTTTGTCGTGGAAGGCGAGTGTTTGGGAATATCCGTCCACTGTTTTATTTAAACCGTATACGATCCTAGAAAATTTACTATGATCATTAACCACCGCTAATATTTAGCGACGGGCTCGGCTTTACTTATGAAATTAATTAACTATTGCTATCTCGAACCATCCAAGTAGGTGTAAAGTTTTAGTTAAACAAAGCACGTTGGGAATCGGAATCGCTTAATTAAAGCTCGGCGTATGCTGCGGCATAAATTATTGTCCGTGCTTTTTCAATGTGTGTTGGCATAAGCGCACACCAGGTTTGCCCTTTTCAATTCATTCCGTACAAAATTAAATTTCGCCTTGTGCTAGTGTGTGGATTCAATCCTCCGGGAATAGGGAGCTCAGACGAGGCGATCGTCTCCGGTCTCGAGTTTCTTCGAAAATCTCCAACAAGTGCCATCGAATGCTGCCAGGGGGAATTGCTAAACTCTGCAACAAACTTTATATGCCGTTTGAGGGGAGATTTAAAAGTTGGATTACTTGTTTTCCTTTTTCTGCAATAAACACGATATGTGCAGAGAATTATGATACATTTGAAGTTTTTTCTTGGCGCACCCCATGCTGGTTACTGAAAGGCATACGTAAAACCCTTTATTGAAGTATTGCAGGATATTCAAAATAATTGTAGTGTTACTGTGATTCGCATGGTGCAACGTTTTTCTATAGTGCAAAAAGTTGCAAAAACTGCAATTAAGTTTTAACTGAACTAAGCCATTCGAATCGTAAACTTGAAGAAAAAAAACAATAGTTTGTTTAGAACATCTGCAGAGTACAAATATATAGATAAACTACTCAAAACTGAAAACTGATCCATTTCTCAAAGGTGACTTGCTATAATTAATAAACTTCTTTAAAAAATTATTCCAAGTGATATCCACTTTACTATTTGCAATATGGTAGAGCGCTTTCGACTACCTAAAAATCATCGTCATTGCCAACATTAAATAGATAAAAATAAAAAGGTACTTTTATATATACTTTGACTTTGTCTAAATGATAGTAGCGAGCAAATTTCAAATAATAAATAGCAACCTGCATGCCAGTAACACAAACCTATATACATAATATTACTATTTATTATTACTTCTAATAATCTTATAAATCTTTGAAGTTTCCAGTTAATTAGGTTTTGATGATTTATTACAAAAATGTAATTAATTAAACTTAAGAGGATGCTAAATATATTAATAATAAAATTAGTGGCATTGAAAAAATTTTTGTTGCTATCAATATTCACAATTTAATTATTAGTGGGCAAAAGTTTATTATTTTAATTGAATATAACTTATTATTTATTGCTATTCAGTTATAAGTAGGCACGGATCTGATTAATTTTTGTCTTATTAGCTTAAATTCTTACAAAAAATATGGTTGAGAATATATTTGATTTGAAAGGCATCTGTGTGGAATTATTCCATATGGTTTGAAACTTTACCAAACAGGAATAACTTAATTTTGTTATTTATTTCTTATTAAATTTTTATTGAACACTTATACCAACGTACGGAGAAATGAATCTGGGAAAGGAAATTTTACAGAATGCCACTAAAATGCAGTGTTAGTAAACTGCTAACAAATATTTATTTTTTTACGAATACATCAACGCCCTATCCGGACGTATAAAACTATCAAAATTAATAGCCAAATTATTATTTTTATAGCGCTTTGTTTCCAGTGTATTTAATCGATTGAACTTTTGAAAAAAAAATCCGTACCTATTTACTTCGTCAACATTAATGTGTTTTAACGACGTATCGTTAATGAGGAAGCACATAAATGTGAAAGAACCTGAAAATATTTGGTTCGCAGTGGTGTATTTTCATTTATTATCTGATTCATGCTATTATAGCAAGAAACCCTTCACACACTCATTCAATAGGAGAGCTTAGATTACTGTAGAAAGTAGTCCATTTTACTATAAGATTTCCTGAAATCAGTGTAAATTACATCAACCTGTATACCGGGTGACCTAATTTTGTATTCGCACTCCTAAAATTTTATTGTTAAAGAACAAATAAATGAAACCTTGCGATGATGAGGTGATGAAATCATCTTTGCGCGGTCATACTTGTATTATTATATGTCATAATATCGATAGCAACTAATTTAGCGATTTTGCAAACATATGAATAAGTTTATTTTGAAGCGCTCATTATATAATTTCTTGGAGGCTTTAATGTTTTGTCACTCATTATAAATTAATGTATGGTAAGTACTCATGCACACGACACAGCTAAATTGACAGTTCGGAAGATTTAACGTTGTTTGCGATCGTTTGTTTTTATGACCTACTTTGTTAATTCACAAATTTATAATTAATTTTGATTTTTTTTTACCAAGGACAGTGTTGGCTTTTTGAAATGAATATTGTAGTAGAACCATAATAGTTATGAAATTCTTTACAAAACGACTGCCATAACGGTTTTTATTACGGTTAACACAACCTAAAAGGTATTGCTACTGTGATGGAGAGTACCTAGGTAACTTCCGAGCTACGTAACGTTTAGGCGGCCTAAATACAATGAAGTTTTATTTTCGGTTGAACAGATTTAGTGATTTTTTAAGCCTAATTATGTAATGAATTATTTTAGTATAATACATACGGTACGTGTGTACGATATTTTATTCACTTAWGTAGGAATGTATCTTTTATTTTACCTTGGTTTTCAGCWTCATTAATTTTTTCATAAACAAATAAATTACTCGTATCTTTGAATATAACATTTCCAGTTGCATTGTGGTGTGCGCATACAGAATACAATGTGCAATAATTAATGAATAATAATAATTAATTATTAATAAGCTGCAACCATATGCATTTGTATTATTGTAGCCATCTAGGCAAAATTACGTAGTCGCTATAAAAAGATCAACAGGCGCGTGCGCTTTAAAATCCGCCCAAGCTTTAATACAAATAAACTGTAGCATGAGTAACGACCAATAAAAGACGGCGCGTTTGTTGATTCAACAAACTGTTATAGTGGCAAAGCATGTTAAACATGCAACTGCAATGTGAAGGGACATTACGACTTTACGACTACGTTTACAGGTCATAAAAATCAGTTTAACTGCCTCAGTGTGCGTTTAGGCCTTTTATTACGTGTTATTTCTTCATTCACCCGTTTATAACCCGCCAGTTTTAAGTGTCCGCTTAATGGCCATTTAAGTGGCACCTTCTTAACCTATTGATATTAAATTATCTTTATTGCTGACTAATTGAATCAGAAGCCGCTTTTTATTGGGTCACTTATCAAAGATCTTAATTAGGTCCAGCGAGTACAAATGCTGTGGAAATACCGCACATCATTATCGATTTGGCACTCTGGCAGAATACGTTTAAATGACATATGCTAGAGCATGCTATAAGTGTAGTTAACGAAGTACCTACAAACGCTTGCAGAGGTGCTTGATTAGTAGAGGCCCGCAGATTATCTAATACAGTAGTTATTAAGTGGCAATAAATCATTTTACAGCAGGAAAATGTAGCAATAAATTAAGAATTCGCAACATCCATTCTTTTAAAAGTATAGGTAAGTGTCTACGGTGAGTTATGCATCCAACACAACACGTGACTAAGGAGGGGGCTGATCAATAAAATATCTCCCCTAGCCACCCTTACACTCCCTAGAAAGAAAATCGTTACTCGTGAGGAATGTAATAAATGCCTTTTATAAAAAAATTGGCCTTATTGTGTACTTATCGTTTTTTTTTACCTGGACGGTATATATTTATATGTATTCATCACACTTATTAGGACTAATAAATAAAATCTTAGTTTTTTTTGCAACTTTTACAGGAATTACAGTTAGACAGATATAGATATTAATACTTATCGACTTCGATTGTTCTCACCAAAAAGCTTAAAATTGCAGGGAAGAAAGTCGGGTAGCGTGGGTGGGCCCCTCGCGGCAGTATCGTTTGGGCGCATAATACATAAAAATTAAATTTAATTGCAGATGGTGAGTACCCGTATATTGTTTCCGCCAACACACACTTTTACTGTATGTAACTGGTATTCATTTAACAAAGTCATTAAGTCGCTTATGAATTTTACAGAACATGTCGCTTAATAAAAATATTAATACATCCAAGCGCCCGTTAGAAGTAATTACTTTTTTCAAAATGCTTCGTCTGTTGGCTGTCGTTTACAATATGAACAATTCTTTTATAGATTCTTCTAATTTATACGAAGTACGATAGCTCGTATGAAAATTTTCGATTAACAATAGACATTTCGAAGCCTTTTGTCTACCGAAAAGGTAGATCCACTTTAACATGTAAAACATGTCGAACTGTTAAATCGAATTTCGATAAGGACAGTCATAAATCACATCTCTTCTTCGCACCACCTTCTTACGTCAACAAATCGTAAGCGGCGTGATGTCTTTTCRTTGAACACCCATTATTAAGAAAGTATATACATAACCTATATGCATGTTTTCGTATGGCCAACTGCCTCTATACTGCATAAAAGGCATTATTCCCTAAATTTTACCCTTGAATTTTGCTATAATATTACTAAGGCAAAAACGAATATTTAAACAGCGGGTATATATAATTTATTCTGTTATTAATCAATGCCGGTTCGTCTACACATTTTATTAACCAAATTTCTGTTTATACATACGTTATAGCAACTCAATATTATAATTTTCTTAATTCAGATGGGTTGAACAACTAGTCTGGCGTAACCTTGACAACATGGTGACGACGATGGGTTTTCAATTCGCTGTAATTATTTACATTATAATTTGGCTATACGACTACCATAAAACCATAATCGCCTTTTCAAAGAGATGCCCACATTGGAGCATATTTAGAACGTAACATCAATGTAGCGATTAACCGCTAAATTTAAAAGTCTGATACTTGGTTTGTTGTCCGATATCAGAATATCCATAACACAGAAACGAAAATGGAAACACTTTATTGGAGAGCAAGTCTAACACCAGTTGTAATTTCCTTGCAGGTTTAGTATATTTTACTGTTAATTAGTTCCAATACATATTTAACTGGTGAGCATAACTATAGCCCCAGCCCCAATTTTGACCGTAACGGCTTTAAACTTAAATGAATAAATAATGCATTTGGATGCCTTGAAAATAAAATTAATCAACTCCAAAAATTGTGTTTACACCATTTTCAAACAACTTGTTTTATGTATTTAACAAAATTGTATAAATCATAGCTACAGCCCCAGTGATATTTAACTTAAAAAATAATTGTGAGTCCATAATAATAGGCCCATTATTTTTGCTAATTAAATAAAAAAATCTCGTATTCAGACTGTCACTTAATTTTATGACTATTGGAGGTTTCAGATTTCTCCAAACTTCCTCTAAAGAAAGTTTTAATTCGTCAGTAGGGGCATATTCTTTGTTGTCTTTATAGTGGGCGAATCAAGAGTTTTTCTGAGATTCATATCCTGGGAGCTAGCAGGGCACTCTAACAAGTCGATATTTGCATCCCCCAGCCAAGCTATCGTCTCTCTTCTTACATGTATTCGATGAGCTATAATGATAGCGAAMTAGGTCTATTTGCAGTTGGTTGGGGTGTAGACAGCACAGCATAGACATGGCTTTTAATTCATCAGTGTTGTTGGTGTTACACAAATTTATAGTCCCTTCCTTGGTACATAATCTTCCCCATACCATGAAAGTAGGTACCGCCCTTAAAATTCCGTTTATTTAGCAATTGAGGCTGGTAATCCAAATTTAGCTAATAAGAATTAAAACCATCTGGCCCATCTATAGGCGAAACTTTTTGGTCGAAAAAATAACCTAGAAAGCATTCGAAGCATAGGATAAACCCAGGAAGAAATAAAGATTCAGTTCATGTAAATGATTTGCGTGTCCCATATACCGCGGGGTTTTCGTAAATAATTTGGACCAACGTTGGGTGACCGATTAGTTCTTCCAGTAATGTCACGTAGACTTAGCCCTTCGTTTTGAAAACCAAAATTTTGCAAAATGCATCTCTGGGACATTTTTACTCTGACTGAGAACAACTTATTACTTGTACTGTAAAAAGCCACCTTAACATTATTTCTTCCCGAAATTGCCATAGAATGACGGACGCTATAATTAACCACCCTTGATTTATACGATTTGGGCGAATAAATATAATAAATTGTTTGCAATTCGTATAAAACTTGTTGTAAGGCAGTGTGCTTAATTTATTCCTTTAAATTTTAACATAGATATGGCCAAAATCAGGGTTATGGCTATAGTTTTTGCTCACATTATTGTTATCCATTCCATTAAATAATATTAATTTGACACAACTGAACTAACTAGGACGAAACTGTTGTTTTTCAGAACTAAACTTGTTTGTGGTTTTATCATAAAAATTTTGTGTACCGTACTCTAGCGGACGAATTTAAATATGTTGATTGCTTGGGCATTTACCAAACATTCAAGTATTTTCGTATTCAGAAAAGAAAATATTCAGCAGTGCTTGTGTTTGATAGTTTACTTGGTAGTTTTTGTGTTTTTTATATCTGTGTAGGAGATTGCGAACAGTTTGCACAATAACCTACCAGTAAGGTATTTTTTTTCATTTACACGATAAGTTGAATGGATACCAGCATGTAATGCTTCTAGAGGTGGAAATATATTGTATTTTAAGAAATGTTATATCTAATAATATTTATGTAAATTTATTAGCGGTGTATAATTTTTTCATTTTGCACAGCTTTCTTGGTTGTGTTTACATTTTGTATTTTTTAGATTTTGTGGAACTATATTAGGTAATTCGCACCGCGACAACTTTATACTGCTTCACTTTAGCAAACCTAAATTTTTTATTGTTTAATTAGTGTACGCATTTTTACTTTTCTGCAGATACTATATCTTATTTATATGACCAGTAACAAAGATCCACAAAAACATGGAGTCAGACCTTTGGTGTTTATAAAGAGCTGACAGCCAGTCTCGTCCCAGTATTCAGTTGATACGCCATTTATTTTCGTTTGTGTGATTCCACATTGCTGGATAATTATCTGCATAAATTTCTGCCACTTCGCTCCTACATGAAATCTAGGAGGCCATAAATATTGGACTTAGCGGGAGACCTCAATGTCGGATGTGTTATCGCCTCGCATCTGGTGCTCAACGCACAATGGACGAAATTTTCAAATGAATCTACCTGTTTTACCTGAGTGGACACTCCAGGTGTCAGAAAAATGGCGATTGATCTTAGATACGAAACTGACGTCAGCCCTTGCTATGACTAATAGAATTGCTTGTTACTTTTAATTGTGAGCGACCAAATGCATTTTGCGGTGGAGTTAATCAGTATTGTGTTATTAAGCAGTTGTTTGTGTTTATCCGTGTTATAATACGTAACCAGCGTATTTAGTAAGATATTATTTTTTTAAAGAAGTGTTTCTTGCGACTATTTGATTCGCTATCGTATTCCTTTTCAAAATTGAGTCCTGAGGGATTCCAAGGGAAATGTTTTTGTTGCAACGCTCTTTCAAGTGCAAGACCACTACACTTATCTTTTTGTTTAAGCCTTTTGAACAAAATTATTAAATTGACGCTGTCTAACGTATGACTCAGTGAAAAAGTAGACCCACCATTTACTGGTTAATAATTAGACTGGTGTAGATATATTTTTTCTTAGAGGGGGGTAATACCTTCGGAAGAAAGTAGAATGGGGTAATTTAAAACAAAATGATAAAATACATTTATTATCTAGAAAAAATAAAATACAAAGTAAAGGGAACAAACATTGATGTTCCATAGAAATAATTTAATTTAGAAAATAAAATTATCTAACCAGCATAAATATATAATTAGGTAAGTTAGCAAATAAACAGGCTATTTTAAAATTTGTTTTAATATTCAGTTCTGCCTTGGGAGAGGGTTATTATCAACCCCCTCCCCCCTCCCCATGTACGACAGTTCATCTTCATGAACATAATTTAGAGCATTTGTTTTAGCAGTATGAGTAATCTTCATAACGAAATACATTCCAGTGTTCAGTCAAAATGTTACTAGATTCAATTCGTATTTTGTAGTATAGGTGTTACAGGATATATCTTTCACTTACGTTTGACAGACTTACAAAATAATTATTAATAACTTCACTGTTGTCAGTAGCATCTGTAAACATCCGTTCATTTGCTTAAATTCATTCATTAAATTGTATTTTGAGTTATTAATTATTATTTTTCATGTTTCTTCTTTAGCAGTGTTCGAAGCATACAAAACGCAGCTCGAATAACAGTGGTAGTATGAGCAATGGCCCCTTCTTTTGTGGAATTACGCATACCTAGGATATTCCACTGTCTTCTATTCTAAACTCTAACAGGAAAAGGTTTTTAAACAAGCGCTTTCAGTGGCTCCGTTTCTCCAACGAAGATCTGATTGTGAAAATCGACGAAGATACTTTAAAGGTCATGTTATACTAATTATTTATATGATAATAAATATTTTTAAACAAAAAGTAATTTTTTATTTAAAAAATGGCCTATTATTGGTAAGGTATGCTTGCCAAGACATTTGTTGGATTTATGTTCACTAAAATATTAACATTTATTAAAATACGAAATTTCAGTATACTCTATACACTWATACATTTTTATGTTTAAAAACTGCCTGGCTACATTGTTTTGTGCTAGATGTACTACGTAAGTACTCAGTTTTGTTTTATATTTGTCTAGTTTTATTAAAAGTGCTTGATAACTACGAGTGCAACATGCTTATTTGTCGCAATAGCCTCTAATTTAATGCCAGGTATTCATATTTAAAAATATGATTAATTAAAAAATAAATATAAACAGAACTTGCTAACATAATTCCGGTAATAGATAGTATTATTTTTAGAGACACTGCTAACGTTAAGTTTGCAATGAAACCCAAACGTTGCTTTATTTCGGTKGTGTAAGAAMTGTAAATTAAATGATTCAGGGTCAATTTCAACAATTMAAMCTTAATTAACCAATTTTTGTATAATTTTTTTTAAGACGAGGTTGTTAGCCGCTGTAAGATCTGTCAAAAACATGGCCGCAGTGACTGCCGACGTGACAACTATCACGGCCAGAAATTAAGTATAAGCTACAGCACCCTTGAACGTATTTTGATAAATTATTTTAAAAATACAGTTCATACAATATCTGAAGCAACTGCCACTCACGGCAGAGTTGTTACCAGTTGGTTATAGGAAAACAGGGACATAAAAACATCACCTACATGGTTACGTTTACAAGCAGAATTCTTCCATCTGGACGAAATGTATAGCCCGTCCAGAATGCACATTCTGAAAAATTACATTTTGGTGTGCCATGTGTAGGCAGGTATACCATAGCATCGTATTTTTTTTAAATAATGTAGATGGCTCCGTTTAGCAGTGAAACAATGGCGTTATTGAAAATGAATCATGCCATCTCTAGTTTTGGAAATCAAAGGTGGCATCTGAGTAAGAAATTCCACCCATTTCGACTTACTCCTCTGAAGGTACCTAAAAATTAGGTAAGGGTTATGTCAAAGAAATATACAGAACAAAATGTTTTTGAAATTCAGCATTTCGCTCCAAAATGTCTTACAACTGCTATTTATTTAGCGAAAATTTTATTGAATCTTTGTTGTTAACGTTCGTCAACTTTTTTGGTAATTAATATAAGTTCTTGTTGTTGTCGCACCCTACAATATTGCACAAGTACCTAAGATAAAGATAAAATAGCTGCACAGATCAAATTTTTATTAGCCCACGCTTAATTTTCTGCGCGAAAAAGAAGGATCTGGTAGAACTGTAGTGGCACACTGTCTCCGTTTATAGGAAAGCCGTATTATAAATGCCACCGCAATAAAAATGTAAAACAAAACCATATTTCAAAATAACGCGCACCCCATTTGCGAAGATTAGCATTTTAAACCAGACACCTTGGCTTTAAGGAGATGTAATGTAGCAGGAATGGGGCACGAGCTGCAGTGGCGCGAACCGGAACCCGGAGGGGAAAACGAGAATGCCGTTTCCGGTTGGCGTCAAGTCGGGACCAGTTGTCAGTATCACCTTTCTGAGACAATACTACATATATAGTGTTTTTCATTTTCTTTATATTACCCTAGATGGTCGTAAAAGCATTTGCCGTGACCAAACTTCTCAAGTAGTTTAGATTGTGACGGGCGGCGAGTTATTGCCCGGTACATATCACATTCTGAACTTATTCCGATATGGAGCCTATCGCCTCGGCCCGTTGTACATTTTTCTTGTACAATTTCTTTGTTTCGATGCTCGACGTGTCGCAACTGATTGGGATGGGACTTGGGGTCTTATTTTAATATCCACGCAGAGCACTTTATAACCGCATAACCACTCAGAGTAAACTGTTCGTATTTAATTATAGAAGTAAAATTCTACGCCAATGTACAGTAACCTAAATAATTATTCCGGCAACACAAGATACTCTTATAGATAATTAAAGAGCTATTATTTATTATTTATATTATTTTTGTTTATTAATTAAAATGCAGACTAAAAAAGGACTGCATTTTGTAAGTGAATTTACTTCTTCAACAAAAAGTACCTACAATACGGGTACCTGTAGATTGCACTTTAGTTTGAAATCCGTCGAATCGCATATGCTAATCTATCTAATCTACGCTAATAAAATGTAGCGTTATAATACCAATAAATTAAACGATGATAGTGAACTTAAAAATGTGTTGTCTAAGCACCTTTTCTTGTTCAAATTATTTTTTTCCAGAAGTTTAGGTAAAACAGTATTAATCATTCTTAAACAATTTGCCTAAAATTTTGTATTTTTATAATCAGCATATTAAATCTTTTATTTATTTATTACGCATTGTACATCAAACTACTATATCAATATTTGTACATTGAATATAATTTAAATACTGAGCGACATGGACATACATGGAACAGTCGAAAAATTCTTGGAATGGCAATGAAAAAAATTGTGCAGAAATAAATGGCTTTATTGTTTCTCAGAATATACACATTTACATTGTATACATTTTCTCATACATTGAAACCAATTGCTAAAACAATTATTCTATTCTTAAGTGTCCATACTCAAAATGTGGGATTCCAAGGCATTAACTGCATTTTCAGTGCCGTAAAAGCTGCAAATAAGGTACTTGGAGCCTAGTCGGGTTGGATAAGTCCTTAGTGTGGTATCATTACTTTGCAAAAAAATGGATTGTAGCGCCAGCGGTATGGAGTTTAGCATTATCGTGACGACGAATAATTTCATGTTTAAGGTTATTTTTGCGCCACTCATCAATAACTTATTGTAGGTACACCTATCAGAATTTACTTAACGATTCTTTAAAGGAATATTGACGACATGGTTCGGATTTGGCAACGAAACATTTGTTGGTAAATTTTTATGTTTTAACTGCTATTGCTTGGTTTCCAGTTCATAACAGTATATCCAGGATTCATGGCCTGTAATAGCATCGTATGAACATTATTATAAAATTTCATTTTATGTTTTATGTTTCTCTGCACCGTTTAACTCGATCTTTTTTTAATGAGCCTTGGTCAGAAGGTCAGATTATGAGGTACCCTACGATAACAAAGGTTTCTGACGTATAATTGCGCATGCAAAATAGAATTGATTGAAATTCGAGAAATTTCTTCAGTCATTCGATGTACAGCAACAATGTTTTCCGTACCAACAGATAATATTGCGAGATGACCGCTCCTTGAGTGAGCCTGCTGTGAAGCACGACCACATTTTAATTATTGGAACCAGCGACCTGTACAGTTGTTTTTGATGGAACTTCGCCTCCAAATGCAGAAACTAAACGTCCCATGCATTGTTGAATTACATCAAAGGAAATCGTAGTAATCATGTTAACTACATTTTTCCTGCGACTCAAATACTTCAAAATGTAGTATCCAAGCAAAATACTATTTTTACAATCGGACAAAAACACTAAACTTCTGACAAATTACACCATGAAAGGAAGTATTTGTTGCTTAGCAGTGCAATCCAGGTTACTGGATTCCAGAAAATTTTTCGACTGTCCTATACATTTCGGTTTGTTTGTTTGATTATATCATGCACTGGTTTTTAAAGGCTTCTTTGCTTTGTCAGTGTGCCAGTATATATGCAAATGTTCGTCAACTTACCGAGTTTGATTGAGGGCGAATAATGAGTTTGCGAGAGGTTGGTATATTCTTTAGAGATATTGCTACTAGAACGAATAGGAATCTAAACTCAGTAGTGGGTTGTGGTCGGGCGTGTTTCGAGGAAGACTGGACACGAAGAAAGCCAAGATCGTATTGGATTTTTTGTTCTAAGGAATCCCTTCACTCCTACGGGCGCACTTGCGGAACATGATGGGAGGGCCTATTGGCATGCGGACTGTTTATCGCCGAATAAAAAGTTTAGACCTCACCATTGAATGGGGCAAATAACAGTATATTTGAACCAGTAAACCTGGAAGGTAGTCTTACATGAATTGCAGACAACAGAAAACAAGTCAATTGTCAACTGATTATGTTTTGAATTATTGAATGCAATGTACTATTGCTCAGTGGGACGGAATACGCAGTCTAAATAAAATTTACAAATCTAAACTGCATTATGTGTACGTTGTGAATGCGAGTAGTATGAAATATGTCTTAAGCGCATTCATATGATTAACTTAATAAAACTAAACATAACAAAACATACGGACTAGTTCAAAATATTAATGTGATACACACAATCCAACGTGCTGCCCCCATCTACTAAATCGTCTGTACATTCGTGGCCAATGGTTCATCAGCAACATTTGATGAACAAAAATAAATAATCCAGGAGAAATTGAGTTGAGAAGTGTAAAGCATCAAGCAGCTGCAGCGGATGTAACTCAATGATAACATAATTATATTTAAACTTGTGAAAAAAGACTTCAAGATATTTAAATTTGTTATTTCCGCCACAATATATATTATTTCGTTTTTACCTAGAGAGGAAAATGCAGCCATTTAAGTTGACGTACTTACTAATGAAATGCTTTTTTGATAATTGGCCTTCCTCAGTGCTGCTACTACTACTACTACTAAATCACGACTTAAACGTCAACTACCTTGGAAAATTTGAGTCTTTTAATAGTTACTCAAGTAGTTACTCACATAGCGCGTTTTATTTATATGTAAATATTACTGGAACAGCGGTATGTAGATACCTAAATCGAGCAGATTTTGTGATTCGTTTATTGCCTGCTATACCTGTTGCCTTTATTTTATTTGTGTAGATAATCTGCCCATATTGTGTATTTATATTTAGCTTTTTTGCTCATACAAATTTCAATATTTATTAAAGAAGGGAAATAACCGATAAATAACCGTTTAACCCGATTTAGATTCCAACAAATCCAGTAATTTACGTTCGGCTCGCCATCATGCTTCTTGTAATCTGGAATTAAGACAATAAATCATAATTAAACTGTATTTATACCCATCTTCCCGCAGCCCCCTCCTGTAATTATTGTTTGTGAAGGCATCCTCAATTACTCGCGAATCTGGGTGAAAAGGGTAATATTTATGTTCGTTGCAAAAGTGTCTTGGCTTCTAAACAAATGTCAGAATTAAAATGTCGTATCCGAGCTAAAACAACTTTATCTGCAGATGCCGCTGCCTTTTCTAGACAGGGGCACCATCTGTACTCACCAATTTATAGCGGCTCGGTTTAAAAGTTCACAGTTCCCTTTTCCTCTCCTGTGTAGTGTATACCATTCTTTATCTGCGGTCTTCTCATTTCCCGGTTGGTTGGACGCAATCGAGCACCTTTTTAAGTTCCAGAAACTATTGTGGCCCTCTTTAATCTGATACGGGTTTAAGATTTATCGTCGAGAGTCTCCAAGTGATTATCTGTCTACGTTTCGAGGAAAAAGCTTATATGAGCACCTGCGGTTAAAGGAAGAGAACGCCGACTTGGTTTTATTCCGTTTCTGTAAAATAGGAGACTACGACGTTCTAGTTCTGGTTTATCGATATATAGTTATTTTGCATGCGTATAACGGGGTATCTCTTTACTTCACACCCCCTTATGGCTTTGTAGGAAGAAAGTTAAACATAACAAAATTTGAAGTACACCTAGAAGTGCAGTGTTTAAAAAAAAATCCTTCAATAACATATTTTATGTCGAAGTCGTTGACAGTATTAAAAATTAGTCAAGATTAATATAAATAAACGAACCTTTTATTTCTATATTATATGAATCAGTTTGCTTTCTATAACTGCGGAGATTCGTTATATGTTTGGGGATGATGTTTCAGTAGTAAAATTAAAATTTTTGGGTTTAATAATTAGGCAATCAGCAGCTTACTGATTACATAACCGTCGCTCCTACTATGCTATTTTGCACTTGAAATGTTACCAAAATGGCAAAACGTTGTTAATAAACGCAAACCTTGCGTAATTATTATCTTCTAGCGCATCACCTAAAATGTTCTTTGAAAAATGGCTTTTTACACATCTATAGGATTCTTGGGAGGATTGAGGTGTCTATGAAGCTGGCAAGTTTGTTAAATATACTCAAGTTTTTTTTTGCCTCTTGTTGTCTCTGATCTTGACACTTCTCGTACTAAATGTACGCATCAATGAGAACTTAATTATTATTAACAAGGATGTTGTACTTATGTTTGTTTATTAACATTTCTTTCTTAGATACGTGCAATTAGTTAAACAACCGCACTATTTTTATTCTCATGTAGCAAATTTTGTTGGAACTTACACTTGTCGAGAATATTAGTTTTACAGTAATTGTTCGAGTAGTATAAAATTTATAGATGTTATGTTAAATTGAAGAGTATGAATACTAAGTAAGGGCAAATTGTTTATAATATAATATAGTAAGGGATGAAGATTATCTGTATTTAAGATAAGACTTATGTAATGCCAATGAAGTCTGTAAAGTTTCAGTACCTGCATTTACTTATTGTGTCTTAGATTGTCTTAAGACACCTTGCGTTCAACACTTTCGGCTATTTTCAGTGGTTTTCATTTTATTTTTTACCAATGAAGATAGCTTAATCGGAAGATAGCAGGCAAGGTTGCTGATGTCATCTGTGGACATCTAGATTTAGATATTTCGCAGTGACTATGATGTTATTTTATACGTTTGTTTTCTTCCGCTGCTTGACAAATGCAATATTTTGAGTAGATGTAGCAGCACTTTTGACGTGGACACGTATACGCCGCACTGTGGGGGGGTCATTTTTTAATATCGCCAAGTACAGGAAAGTCCAGGGAAATAAAATTACTTTGAATGATTAGTCTTTAACATATTCATTTTAGCTCAAAGTTAACTTGCCTCATCTACCACATATTTAAGATACTTTTTTGAGGAATTTTAAATCTAGTACTTAAATTAATTTCCATTTTAATAAGAATTTAATTCGAGGTCTAAGCTATGACATGTGAGATACTTTGACAATGTACAACATACTTCACTGAGCTCCACTTAACAGCTACTTTCTATTTGTCTTTTTGTTTATCGCAACATTTGTAAGATCAGAAATTTTTCTCGTTTAGTGTGACGATATAAAATTCTTCGTTGACCCTAGTAAAGTTTTTTTTTTTATTTTGGTCTTTGCAAGGGATGTTGCATGTATTTTTATATTGATTCCTTTATCATTCCATTTACTATAAAAGTAGAAGTAACCAATTAAAAAATGTGTTTGTATTGTATTTGGACGTAGTATGTTACTAGCAGTACTGTGCTTGTTATTAAAAACAGTAACTAAATCAAGTTCGTCTTCTACTGTTATAAGTCAAATCTTCCCAACACTTATATTTGTTAATCTTCATTAACGAAATCCTGGACTGCTTCATGTAGCAATCCATGAGTAAGCGCATGAGTGTTCGATATTTGACATGTGGTTTTGAAATGGCTGCGGATATGCACTTCCCTCATAAACCGAAGATGCAACTTGAAATAACTGGGAAATTTATAAGGGAATGAAATTTGCTGAGTACTCTTTTTGAATGAATAGTGTCTATAAATCAGACCCTGGGATATTGCCATAGAAGTTATGTTCAAAGTTTACAAACTCTTTCACCGTCAGATAAATTGGGTTTTGTAATTTGTTACTTGTATACTTACCTACCCGGTTTGGAACTCGAGACACTTGGCTGAACAGGTAGATTTATCTTTCTCGAACTTAAGGTGTGTTTGAGGCCCAAAGCGGTATATTAAGCGGAGTTAAATGTAAAAAAAAATGTAGTTCTGCTTATTGTCGTAACTAATGGTAAAACATCCTTCATAAAGAACTTCTAATATAACATTTTTGGATGAATTAATGAAACTGATATGTAGATGCAAATCGTATAAAAGTTACTCTTAAGTTCCATTGACGACTAAAAATTACTGACCGTTTCTCGCAGTCTGAAGTAAGTAAAACAGGTGAAGCGAAATTCTCTAAAAATGTATTGGCTTCGTAAATACCTGATCGACAAGGTCACTTCTTATGCGTTTAAAATTCAGGGTTTTTTCGGTTCTTTACCGCCCGTCCTTGGTCCTTTGTAGCAGCATTTTTCTAAGCGTACTGTGCGTTCGGTTGTCAGGCGTAGCTGTGTACGCCGTAAATCATCGTTTCTTTATCGTAGATGAATACTTGGAATTTATTTTATTTTTTAAGCTGCAGGGGGTTGGGACACGTGCTAAAAAGATCAACGCTTCACCATGAAGTGGAAAATGTATAAATTGGGACATGCCTAATTTTTTGGTCGACGTAATGGAGCCTAATTTTAGACGTTTTAAAAGCAGTTGCACATTCGTACACTTGCCGCCAATATATCTGCCCGCGTGCCTGAAAGATTGGGAATTCGGTGAAATCCTGATGAATATTCGTGCGGGATCTTGAAAATTACCTAAACTACCCTTCCTTAAGGAGGGAAGCGGCAGAGCAAACAGATTTATCACGATTGTTTTTGCTGCGTTTATGCATTCTCAAGCGCGCCCCATATTTTAGCGGATCTTGTTAAAGCGGATAAAATAGTGAGCAAAAATAATACCCTCCTACGGAATAACGTCGGGTATGTGAAATTTACCGCATTGCTGGTTTTAAGTTGCAACTGATTGGTAATGCGTAGATTTTACTCCAGCAAAATTTCTTAGATATCCATTTACAGTAGCAATTACTGTAGTTTGTTTAAAATTGCTAGTGCTTTACATTTGCATCAATATTTAGGTAGGTTGGAGAATCTGCTTTGATCAGCGGTTCTAATAAAAATTAAATACAATACAAATGGGACATTATAGTAAACCCTAAATAAACCTCGATTGGCCGTCTTGATTTTTGCAAAAATACCGTTCGTATATGCAATTCATATTTATACTTTAGGTATAAATTTTGAGTCTAAAATATGTAAGGAAATTACTAGTTTAGCTTGTTTAAGCTTATATAACACAACTAGTAAAATGACAAATTCTCAATGAAATATTTTAGATATGTAAAAATCAGGTATATAGTCTATTCCTGGCGAAGGTAATCTTGGGCTATAATTTAAACGCTTATCGAATTGTTAATATATATTAAAAACACAGTTTTGCCATTAAATCAAATAAGCAAAATTCTATTAATTATTCCAAATATTTAATTTATCATTAAAGATTGCGTTGCTTCATTAGATTTTCCTTTGTAATGGGACATTATTTTTTGCTTGTTTCTTAAACCGTCTAATTTTTGTGGAGTCTGGAAAACGTCTTCCATTTACCAAATCTAAAAAAAGATAAATCAGAAATTACTGCTTACGGCTTATGCTGTTTGCGAATGTATTTGAATCCATACTTCACAAGCATCTGTTTACTCAGGCTAGTCAATAAAGTTTTCTACATTGCAGATCTGCTTTCAAAAGGCAATCGCACTGTCAATACCATTCTCTTGGGTAGCTTGAAACATTTTGATTTTATCTTGCACTACTCCTATTTACATCGTACTTGAATAATAGACATCAGTTTGTCCTCTTTTACAATTTTTAATCTAAAACATTTTTTGCGACATCTAATTTGTCCCGCTAAGCCCTTTATTTTTTATATTGCTTATCCATGACATTGCTAATATTTTAAAGTGTCAAAAACTCCAGTGCGTTGATCATTCCAAACTTGTGTTCACTGATGGTTCTTTTTCTGACTCTCTTGCCATATAAAATTATTTAAACGCCTTATCTCAGTGATGCTCGTCAAGCAAACCTTTTCTTAATATTAACAAATGTATATCGGTGTGTTGCTTAGAGTTGCTCTCGCGAACTTTTTCCTCTCTGTTGTCACTACAGTGTTCCTCATTTCATAGAACTTTTCCTTAAACATTTACATGTGCGAAGCAATTAAAAATGTTGTTAAACTACTCGACTTCGTAAACAAAAACTGCCGATATATTACTCTTTAATAAGATCTAAACTAGAAAACCCTCGCGCAACATACAGATAGACTGTTTTGGTTGAGGTTGTTCAAAAGCACTTTCTGAAAATTTAAGCTATGCTCTGGTACGGTGTTGCAAGAAGTCACTTATGTTAGATAACGTGATTAAAAAGGAATAATCTAACATATTCCGAAATGTTGGAAACTGAATATTATTTTGGTGATGACATTTTACAACTAAACTAGTTTTTATTTATAATAATCTATAGCCCTCAGTGAATGTTCAGATAGTCATTTAAGAGTCCGATTGCACTACGTAATAATATCTTTTTACATTCACGTTTGCAAGCATTAACATCTAGCCGATGCACCGCGTTGAGACACCGAACACAAATAGGTTTAAGTCCTCATTTAAAGTTTTAAAAAGACTGACGACAAAAGTGTTGAAAATATACTTTATGACTGGGAGAAGCGCGAAGAATATACATTTACATTAGACTGACATTCACCGCGGCAAACTTATGCAAACTTATCAAAACGCAAGTTCCCGGTACGAACTTTTTGGACAACGCAACTTACAGTCAATGCGAGTTTTAGTTATTTGCAATTTGTCGTTTCGCGCTAGAAGGCTTTTTAATGTGCTGCTAAAAAAAAAGTACAAGAAAAGACGACAAATCACGTTGTACCTGCTGTATTCTGCTTACACAKGCCSATCCATTTTGTGTTCACTTCGMTTCTGCATTGTCGCAGGCAATAATTCACGGATTAAAATACGCGCCATGTTACGKGTMAAGCCCAGACTTAGATTTACTTCTTAACTTTTTTTGAATACATTAAAATATTAAAKACATCTCTCTTTTTTCGTATAAATCAAATGAGTTTCACGCCTDGGCGTCTGTGTAATATAGGCATTCTTGGATATTTAAATTTTTGCCTCTACCCGCTTAGCGTATTTGKATAGCATGAAAAACGGCTTTTGAAATATTTTAGGGTTCAACATTTAGGTGTACTCCTAAGCATGATGTTTAACCATTTTGGAATACATTGTTTGCTGTATGTAACGTTTGCAACAGTTTACATAAACTGTAAAAAGTAAGCGTATTTTAGATATTTTTTAAATGTAGCGTGCCCTGTACGACTGTACCAGACATGCCGCAGTTCATTTTGAAACAAACTGGCGTTGAGAGGCGAAGCAGTAACTTGTGCGGGTAGAACGTGTAAACATGGCGATATCTTCATATAGCGCAGTCAGACAGCTCTCGTATTTCTTGTATCAGTACTAGGAAACACCCTGCTGCTTTGCAGAGTTATATATTGCAGGCAGAGTGTGTACCTTGTAGTACTACCAGCTAGGTGCCCTATCTATAAGTTACCATCTACGATGAAGTGTGCGTCTTATATCCGACCGTTGCAGCATAGCACGCTCATTGTTTATAAATACTCTGAGAATATTGTTTTCTCGTGCCGCGGTCTATCTGTCTTTACATCCAATGTTATCAAATAACTACGATTTCTTTATTTGTTTGAAACTCTACCAGTTATTTTATATTTTATATGCATAGTTTCTTATACTTGAAATGCTGGATACGGGTAATTCAGTGTGTCCTATCCTATAACCAAATGAAAAACGGCGACTTCTTGACCATTAAGCTCAGCTAAGCCATATAATTTTTCGCTCGTTGAAAAATTCCTTGCTTAACGTTAATACATACCTATATTGCTCGTGGAAGCAATCAAATTTAACTTCACTCCTATTAATGATAAGTGAAATACATAGATATCTTTTTCATGGCGCGGTTCTCAAATGGTGAAAAAAGCCGAAGTAATATATCTAACCAATCATCCAGTGTAGATACATTTCAATTCGTGTGCACAAATAGCTTTTCGGGCTTTAGGTGTAATTTTATTATATAAGTTTGTTAATTTTTGGTGTAATTTCTCACATTTTTGCAGAATACTGTTTAATTGCAAATAATTTTTAATTAAGTTAGTTGTAAGCAAGTTTATAGGATCTTGCCTTGTTATTGTTTTGTCTTTTAATCCCATTACAAATCCAAAAAAGTTTGTTTTAATAAAATGTTTAATTTCCCAATTATTTACAGCTAAAAGATCAAGAAAACAGTACTTATTTGGCATCTTAAAAAAATATAAAAAACTTCGAAATTGCTTTAAAATAAAATCTTGTTTTTCTAGAACTTACCATTATTTTACACCCATGCTTTGCTCGCCAGCACTTTTCTGCAGGGCATCCAGGTTTTCTTCTTCTGTTTGGTTGCCACTCCCAGACCTTTTTTCTATAATCTTCACGCTGGCATCATCTCATTTCACCTATAATAGTTTTCTGTGCATGCATTCTTCTTTTTATTTATTCATTTGAAATATGTCGCAGTTTTAAAAACAACTTCAATGCACTATTTTCTAAATTTCTGCTAATTTGTTTTGGTAATTTTCCGTGTCTCTTCGCCATACAACAAGTTTCTACGCTTAAGCTATTATATTTTGGACACTGTTGATTTCGTTGGACCATTGTACGGAATAGGTATAACCTTTGCATTTCGTGTTCCTAGGTATTTCTAACCTGAAGTTTTGTATATAACCTTACATTCGGTTTTCAGATCAGATGGTCTACCGCCCACTATATACGAGTAAGGTATCACTAAGAAAAGTTGGACTAGTTATTACTAAAATAATGCACCGTTGCCGAAATCCATTTTCGCGAACTCAAATTTATCGTCAGCACAATGATAACGAAACACATTGCTCATACATCATACCATTGCTTTGGTATATAAGTAAAACCAGTTCTATGCCGTGTTGTCTACACTAGACCTAAACTGCACTGATGAGCTGTAATGACAGCGAAATAGTACTATCTGCAGTTGGTTGAGGTGTAGACAGCACAGCATAGACATGCATTTTAACATTGCTCATTTGTTTCAACACAACAAAAGTTGTTGGTATTATTGTTATTTTTACATTATCTTTCTGTGAAAACAATTACACTGTCATTTTATGATAAGGTTACTGTATAAAGAACAGTAAATATGTAGTTATTGACGCTTGAAGGCAACAAAACATATTGCTAATTCTACCAACCCAATTAGTTCGTATTCGTGCAAGCTTAGGCGACGTCATTTGCGTCTTTGAATTGTATGTGTTCTGTAATGTTATGCGGCACTAGTGTTATATTTAAGTTTGATGGTGTTTATAATGTGTTTAAATGGATGTTACAACAGCAACTTTATGATAGTGACAGGATGTTTACAAACGTTGGGTAATCTAATCCAAAAGTAAAAGAAAGACAGTTAGCCCAAAGTAAACTAAAATCATGGTGTGGTTCATTAGAACCAAAAGGCAGATACAAAGTCAGCAAATAATAACGATAACGGTGGCGGTACAAATACCAGTATAATCAACAACAATAACTTTCGGTAGCCCCAAATGTTTAATATTGTTTCAACAACAAAGATTATTGTTATATCAGATACATAGGTAATACTATTACAACAATAATTTTATGTGAAGCAATAAAATTTTGTTGTAAAAGCAACATTTTTACTTATTGAGTTTAATCTTAGATGTATTCTACTCTATATTCTAAGTAATCTGCAACAGTACATACTGTTACCCCTATTATTAAATATAATATATTGCACCAACTGTATTTTCAGTTGTGCCGACAATTTTTTCTTTCGAGCGATATTTTGTTTTCTTCTAATTTACTTTTAGACAGKCTTTTGTATATACCTATATCTTGCAGTTTTTTTTGCAGCAATGGTGTATAAAGGACATTATAATATA
Source organism: Rhyzopertha dominica (assembly GCA_025024175.1). Classification (NCBI taxonomy): domain Eukaryota; kingdom Metazoa; phylum Arthropoda; class Insecta; order Coleoptera; family Bostrichidae; genus Rhyzopertha; species Rhyzopertha dominica. The sequence goes on from QCXZ01000137.1 coordinate 34,128,882, forward strand.
GGCTTTATTAAAATATTTTCCAATAACATTTTGACTAGGACGTTGTCCTAGGTCTTCTTCAAGATAATAAATACCACCACCATTTGTGTTTCTTCGCTTCTCGCTTTTTTATCAATCACCTGCTTAATGCTGACTATGTTTTCACAACATCATCCATCCACTTTGCACTTCTGCAATAAAAAATATCTTTTTCTATGCAAACTTTTATTATTCTCATAAAGGCCCTCCACTATTGTTGATGGACCTACGCTAATACTTCTATGGTAATTACAATCATTTCTAGGTCTCTCTTCGAAATGGAATGTATATACATATATGTGCTATCTAGCATTCCTTTGAAACATCATCTTGTTCCATCAGGCACTTCTTAAATATGCTTGCAAGAATATTCAACACTTGCGCTATTGTGTGGATAAACTAAATAATAACTATATCTCTCACTAGAAAGTCTAAAATCCTTATAATAACAAGAACTGCGAAGCTCTCGAAAATCCAAGACAAGAAATTTTCAGTTGACCGAAAAAATGTAGAAAATTTGAGTCAGATTCTGGCTGAACTCGAACCTGTCTCTATGATGCACAGATTCGAACATTAAGGCGTACATTATAGTGACGACAGGCAATCTTCTAAAAGTGGAAATAATACATTTTTACCTTCTTTGTATTAGCTATTCTCAAAGTTTTTTTTCTGATTGTCTGCTTTCATTATGCTTCATGAAATCAACTTATAGTTTACTTCAACCAATAAATAGCATTCTAATGTCATCTCTTTTATGCAATCTCAGCATGAAAGCATTTGAGATAAAGCGGGCAGATGCTGATGCGAAAATTCGATTCATCCACCTCGTATACAACAATCCATAGGCTGATTTCCGCTTTGATTAGGGGTGTCCGGTAGCAGTGGGCAGTGGTGTATTCGCCTGCAACATAAATAAATCGTTAGCACATACTAAATTAATTTATAACTAAATAATTCTCAATTAATTTAATTACGATGTACATTAAAACATGTGTTTATTATGCTTTTAATCAGCCGTATTTTATCATAAATTGTAATTTGTTCTTGCTGAAATTAATTTTATAAATTGCATGCATGTATTCATCATCGGCGGGCACGTTTACATTGCAGCGCTCGGTTTTGCGAGCACGCAATTTCTCTGGCCGAGCTGCTGGATTAATTCAGATGCATTTTCCGGTGGTTTTATGTTAATTAGTTTCTTTCGAGGCTCACCGGACGGTTCGGCCTTGCGTCACTGTGGTCCTTCTTCATCTCGGCCGGTGCTCTCAATATGGCGGGGTACAATTAACGTAACTAATACTGCAGGGAAGAGATTAATACGCAATAATTTACTGCCGGCGCTGCCACGGGTGGGTACAGCAGAAAACTGAGCTGGCTTTGTCTGCAATTCTGCCGCGCGCCGCCGAGCGGCTGCATGATTAACTGACTTCATTTAGAACACAAATTTCACCAAATGCAAATTTAATAAGCGAATTTGGGTTTTTGCTGCAGACCAAAGCTGCCAGACGCAGAATAAAACTAATTTTAGCTACTTCCTTAAGAAATCGCCTAAAGCTGTGTAGATAAGCAGATTTAAAAGTCGCAAGCTGCGATATGGCTATGGTTTTTCGACTTATGAATGGTTCCCCTGCTTAGTGTGATAAATGCATAAAATGGAAATCAGTAGCTGACCAGATATTCATCTAAAAATTCCTTCATGCCCATATGATAAGGGGTCTTCAACTATCAGACCGATAATTTCTTACATCTTCTGGGCTTTATCTATGAACATGTTACAATTTACAAAAATCAACGAGGAATGGAGCTCTCAATTTGTTGGCTAAAGACAACATTCTCCCTCAGAATGCTTTATAATGATTGGTTTCGTAATCGATCATTATCCTACAACTCAAAATGGTAATAACAGTTTATTGTATATTTATGGAAATATACATCTACATACTAATAGAATGTTGCTAGCAAAACTTGATTTCTTCCTTATCCTCCAACAGCTTATACAAATATCCAGCACAAAATCAATAGGACGATAAATTATTAATTACTGACCATAACATAGTTGGCGTTAAATGACAAATTATAATCTAATGTCATTAGCTACAATGAGCACAATATACTATCAACGTATCAACTGTCATATACTGAAGGTTGCGGCTAAAGCTATAGCCACGAAATTAATGGTTTTATAGAGATTTTCCAACAACTTAAGGTTATATTTTCTTTTCAAAGGTAAGCAATGACAATAATTTGCACTTACGAAGCTACACAACATTTAAATATACACAATTACGGCCGTCATAACCCCCTTTTGTTGTGGTCAGCGACTTTTAGATATGAGTTTATAAATTTCTTTGTTTTCCGCAAAGAAAACCTTCGCAGTCAGACTCAATTTTTTCCCTATTTTAATGTTTGCACTTCTTTTATAACTAGCATTGCACCACCACAATTTAGCTTATTACAATTTATAGGTTAGAAAACTTCCTCGTAAAATAGGTATACCCGGTACCCCGATAGTGCAGTTAACGTCACTGCCACATAACCTAACTGTGTATTCTACCATTGCGGCAGGCTAAAAGCATATTTTCGTTCATCACAGAACAATGTCACAGGTTTACCTACTGTAGTCACAACTTCACAGCTACGATACATAACCTAAAAGTTATACGAAAATGTGTCACTCCATAGCTCCGAAATCTAAGCTTACTCCAATCTTAAAGTTAATTATCCCAGAAAACATTACATCGTATGTTGAAAATACACACTCCCTCGCGTTTTCTCATATTAGAATATATCAAATAATTCGGCAATCGACAGATGACAACATGACAAGTATCTGCCAAAGCAGATGTTCACTTTCCTGAGAGGCGGTAAATTGATTTAATCGATAATTTCCATAAGCTCCTTGATGCATGAATCATTTATAGAAACTCTGTATAAGTATTGGGTGAGCGCAAATTCGTACCAAGTAATCTAGAACTGGTCACGAGATTTTATGCTATGGAGAGAGACCTGTAAATATGGACCATGTGTAATAGCCCCAAAAACTGTGGTCACCGGAGAAAATATTAATTTACTCCAAGACATGGTGTTAAATGACAGAATAATTAAGATCAGGTTTCTCGCAGAGATATGTGGGATTGGTGCTGGAAGCGTTCAAACAATTGTTCATAAGGAGCTTGTTATCAAAAAAGAAACYGTTGCGCGTTGGGTTACAAAAATTCTTGCGACAGCCCTGAAGTTCGCCCGCCAGGTTACTTATTTGGTGGAGATCATTAATGAGATCAATTTAAGCAAAACTTTCTTACGCTGAATGAAATTTGTGTCTATCACTTTTATCCAGAGTCAAAATGTCAAAGTATGGAACGGTGACATATGAGTTCGAAACAAATTTAAGTAGATACACGGGACCATGTGCGTTTATAATATTGTACAGCACGTTAAAGTATACTAGGGGTATTTATAAATAGTTAGCTTTGAATGTTTTGAATATAATAACAGAATCCCATTTCCACACAATACACTCTGGTTTTTCAGAAGTATCACGTCACGCCAAAAGGTTAAAAAACCATATAAAAGCTAATCTAAAAAGACGTGTCAGACGAAAGTGATGAAACCAACAAATTCGAATTTTGAGCTATCACAAAGTACCTACCTGTTAAAATGGTTACAAGGTAAGCTCCTTATTCCTCGCCGATGAAAAATTTTCCGATCAGTATGACCAGAGGCGTGGGAGACCCATTTCTGTGACAATCCCTCAACACATCAATACACTGTGACATGATATTTTCAAACTGACGAATTGGACTGGACCTGCTGCGGCAGGAGACAATGGGCATTTCACGAACGAGTTCGTGTTTATTTGGATATGCTAAAAAATTCCACGATATGGATTCCAAAATATTTGAAAGCTTATCAAATGCGAGCGAGTGTTGAATGAAACTTCGCGTTCAATCTGTGTCCGATTTAAAAAGGATTCGGAGCTTCTAAACACACTTGTTCCCATGGATGAGACTTTACATACATACATTTTTACCACCCTGAAACGAGACACCTTCATGCTTCAAACCTTGATCGGACCAAAGAAGCAAGATGTTCATGAGGTATTTACGAAAATACGCCTCTCCTCTGTTATTTGAACTTTGGCATATTTAAACTTTCAATGGATATTTTCGGATTTTGCTAATTAATTCCGATTCGAGCAAATATCTATGCAAATTGTGACTATCTGTAGATTACTATTCTCAAATTAAGATTTATTGCTGTACGAAGGTGTTTTTGTGGACATTGAATAAGTAATCATCTTGTGAACGCTGTTTTTTATCTATAAAAGCAAGAGCAAATCCATGTTTTGTAAAAGCCGCTTTCTATTTCTACCACAATCTAATATACATATACCTACTTATGATGCATAACCATAGGCGTCTGTGTCAAACTGGTTTGACTATTACTTTTTTTGTAAGCGTAGTCACATGGACCTATATTTGGCAACTTAGTATTTCGCTGTGTCACATCCTTCATCCGAAAGTTTTAGCTGGACCGTTTTCCGAGCTTAGTCAAGACACATTCGTAGATTTATAGAAGCAAAATGTATGCATTATCCAAATTTGTGCTTCATCTTCTTTATTGTTCTTTAGGCTCCCTATAAATCATCCCGATAATCATAACGTCGTGCGTGATACCTCTGCAGCCTTTTTTGCATTGCCAGCAGAAAGTATATCCGTTTTGAGTGTGGTTTGTGTTTCTGACGAAGTTTTGATATGCTTTACGCTCTTACAATTTCTGGTCATATAGCATTTTGCAGAATTACAATAAAATGTATTGCAAAAGGTAATAAAAAACTGCTTGTAATATTTTATGTTTTTGTGATGCTAAAACGTAATAAAGCGTGTTCACTATAATAGTACTTTCAATTGAAATTCAATTATTAATTAATTATACTATAGGAAATAGCTTCCTCATAATACATATTACACGTGAAATAAATAACCTTTATTGAAAATAATAATTTTATAGAGCCATATGTTCTTAGTAATGCGCTATATTTTTGAAAGAGCGATGGGCTCCACCGCTTTTGTTTTGTTGAGTGGTTTATAGTAGGTAAAAATTCAATTATACTTGTGCGATATCTACCTGTGGCGCTGCGTACTACATCTTCCCTTATGCGTGCAGAACATGCTACCGGGCCATTTTTGTAATTTACTGTGTTTGAACAATGTGGGTTCGTTTTTCACATAAAGGATTCCATTATTCGGCAAAACGTGTCCCGCTCCATCCATGTGATAGCAGAGCAGAGAAGTTTCGAAAGGTAGCGTTGGAAGAAAAAAAATGTTTTCATGTGCGCAGGATGGATGTAGTGTTGTTTATGAGCCGTAGTAATCACATCCAAGCCTCGGACGACGTCTGGTATCTACTGTTAGTCCAATTTTAATTTTTTGAACAAAAATTGCATTATAATGCCGTGTAACATATAATACCAGTGATGCCGCTCGGAATCTGCATGAAATCTGAATTTTGACCTAAAATTCAGGTACGTTCAAGGCTATATACTTGGTTATTGTGTATGATATAAGAAATCGGTTTGTAAGGTCTGCATGAAATCCAGGAAATTCCAGATTCCAAAGAAGACACATACTTTGTTATTTTAAACAGAACACGTTATATACTAGGGCTTTTCTTCGGTTCTTTACTGACATTAAAGGAATAGCTTCTTATTTCTTAAAATTAAGAAAACTGACATTAAAGCGATGTTTGGCACTTCATGTATGCGAACAAATTTTAGCTTCAAATAAAAGCTTACATTTTTTAATAAAATTCTCTTTGCAACTGTACCGGTAGTACTGTAGTATTAGCTGCGTCTAATAGTTTCTGATATTTGAATTTAAAGAAATACATTGTCGTGTGCCAACGTTGGCGATTCATTTTTGTCTGTTCTGAACTCTCAGTTTAATATAAAAAATTTCTAAACGTTAGGTATCTCGAGATTTTAAGCTGCAAATGTTAAGATGTTTCTTGCACAGGAAGAAAAGGTTGACATTGTATTTATATTAGGTCGAAGGCATCCTCAAGAAATTTCGTTCATAAATTTGCTGGTGCGGAAAAATCAATTATTGCTGTTACTGCAATCTGCAGAAGACAATTTTTTGTGAGTTCTGAGAAAATTGATCGAACATGGTCATTTATAGGACGTCAGTGCAAAAAACACCGCTATCATCCTTACCATTTTCAGGGAACTTAAAATTAACGGATGTAAAATTTGAAAGAAAACGAGAACTTCTTCACTGGGCTCTTGATAAATTAGAAACGGACAAAACGTTTTTTGTTCATGTTATGCTTTTCGAAAAATCAATATTTTATCGACGTAGTATTTTCGAGAGCAATTTAAATCATCATAATCGTCATTGTTGTGCTACCTACAGTAATTTACGCATTACTCTGATATCACTGGATTGGGATCTTACACAGTCGGTTGGTTTTTACGGTCATTTAAATACTACGCGGTACTTAGACTTTCTACAAAATAATTTAATGTTGCAGTGTTCCTCTGGTCACATATCTCTGCATGTACTTGTATATGCAGCATGATGGTGCCTGCACGTAGTACAGGCGGTAAAGACTTTTCTAGATCAAAGGTTTCACAGATGGATAGGATGAGAAAGTCCTGTGAATTGATCATCGAGGTCTCCGAATCTAGCCCAATTATATTTTTTGTGGGAATTTGTGAATGTTCAGGTGGAATTTTCGTGGGAATAGGTTCTAATAATATGTGACTTTTTTTTGTGTTTTCACTACGTTTCGGCCCTTTTTTCGTTGGGCATTCCATTCCATCATACATCTGCCACCACTATGGAAAATTTTATTAGAAATATAATTATCCAAACACTTATTAGAGTTAAACAAGCCTTCCAGAAGCATTTGCGCTTATGTTTGCAAGAGAATGGAAGAATTACATATGTGTGCTGCACAGTTGTTTTCTAATAAGGTTTGTTGATATAATCGTACCGTACATATAAATAATGTAATATTTATCTTATGATACAGGTTACTTTTCATGATTTCATTTTGTCCAATACGTGAATATTCGATAAAAAAATGCAATCTTTCAGAGACATAACTCATATATGAAATTCAATTTTGAATAATTATATTACTCCTTGCCGGAGCGTTTATAAACGATAATGACATAAGTACATAAAGGAGTTTTCTCCTAGGTTTTCGTTTGCGCCGAAGGAAATATCGAATGCAGAGGGCGAGCATGGATATAACTTATTGTAATTTTATAGGGGGTTGATACATTTTAAAATGTGCTGAGTGCGCAAAGAATGAGCAATGTGACGTCCGCCGCCATACTGTCGCACCCCTTCCACCAACGCGACCCGCATACACATAGCATCCATCTCTTATCTCCGTTCAGACCCAATAAATAGGAGACTGCACAACTCCTTTATCCATCCTTGAAGCAATACTTCGAACTTTTTCATTTCCCCGACATTCGATCAGATATAGGTTATAAGCAGTCCTCTTTGGGAGGGAGGGTCCAAGGCCCCAGGCGCCATATGTTTGCTGAACAGATAAAATTTGGTCAGTGCGGATGTACCAACAATTTTCCGCTAAATATTTTTCCCGAACATTTCGTTCAACACTGCTAACTGCGAAAAAAGGAAAATAAGACCCTAAAATATGGAGCAAACATTATTTTGATATAGGTACCTACTTTGTATTATATATCCTAAATAGTTAAAGACTGAGACTTGTTCTCTTTGCTTTCGTCAATATTTTGTTTTTCTTTTCCTTTTCTCTATGTTTCTCCGTCCTGTTGTAGTTTATTTTGATCTTCTGAACATATCACACCATCCACAAAAGTCATTATATTGCTGCCGTTACCACCGCTACTACCACTACTGTTTCATTTCTATAATGTGTAATATATGGACCACTGACTGTACTTCCCACATCTTCACCGTCAGAACATACCCTTGCTTCAGCCAATCCGCAAGTCTTCATATTTTTTATACATAACCCTAGGTTGTTAACAATGTCTTTAATACTTGCTGTAGCTTTTTCGTAGACACTATGCCAATATAGGTACTATAATTTCTTCTGCTTAATAAACCAGTCCAGATAAAAWCGTGACAATTAATAAAGAATTACATGCCAAAGCTTTTCCAAATTTTAATGTCACCCAAAAGATCAATGGATAATTACTGGTAGGACATACACATGTAGGTACTCGCAGACGTAGTTAGAGATCTTACACCACCGGGCAACAATCAAGAGGTACTACATCTAAGTGTATGTATAATTTAGTATTTTTAATCATTCTACGTATTCAAAGTTTCTAGTAGGTATTCATTATGATAAATCCTAACATGGCTGCATGGTTACTTATAAATTAATGTGGCATGGGCCACAAATGACAGGGCACAGTTCTTGATTATACCGAGGTCCTTATACTTGGCGACACATTCCATTGTTCCGTCTAGTTTATTGTCATACCACAAAATACCCGATATCTTCGAAAATCTTGAAATCCTATATTTCATTCGTGTAGTCATAGCCTACTTTCGTATAAATTTCAGCGATATTATCTAGATCTTTTTTCAATAGCCAGCAATCTTCCCATGAGGAAACACTTTTGACAATTTTCAGATCATCGGCATATATATAACGAAAATAATTTGACCCCTGAGTTACACTTCTATAGGTCGTATGTGGCCTTGATTCGTTAAATCAACTTACTGCCAGCGATTGATGTAATAATATTTTGTGTTTGACTATACGAGTACAGCATCAAAGGCTTTAGTCAGGTCTGTCTACAGCACACCAACTTGTTGTGTTTTGTTTAAGGCTTCCGAAACATATTGTACAAATTTGGACGTAGAAGATACAGTTTTTTGAGAAATTCATGCTGCCTATCACTGACCACATAGCTAAGTAAATTGTGTGCCCTAATAGATTTAAATACTTTTATAAAGWTTGGTATCAGGATTATGTGTCTATGGTTAACATTAAATTTGCAACAAAGAGGAGAGTTCCTTGTTACAATACACCATTCGCCCATGAATGGCTTTTAATTTCATCGCTTCATATTGATATATGACAAAGAAATCTGCGACTGCCCTTACGGCAAATTTCACATTCTTGCTTGATTGAAACTGGTGACTCTATTCTTGCTACAAATGTTTTGGCGTGGACACATCTGAATCTTCATTGTGGGGTTCATTCCGGGTAAGTTGTCAGATAGGTAAGGCTATCTAGCGGTGCTAACGGGTACTATGGTCAATACTAAAGGAAAATGTCTCAAAAACTGAAATTTAGAGATAGCATCTCTTTATCTACATCGATAATTCGTGCTTATTAAAATATATGTGCTGTTCTTTGCATGTGTATGGCAAAAGTTACCAAACCAATACGCTACAAATATGACTAGCAATTTTGTGAATCTAATCAAGACAAAAGACAATATACATTAGATCCATATTCCGTAATAATGAGATGACATTATTAAAACTCTAGGTATATTAGAACAATATAAATTAAGCGAAATGATGAATGAGTATTCAGTTAATTACAACACCGGACGTGTCGATATGTTTTACCAAATTCAACAACGTTTGGTATTCAGGGTGAGGCAAGCAAGGGTCGGGTAGGGTCAGTCGCAGCAAAGTTTTTACGTCCCGCCTCTATCTATTTTGCAAAAGCTAGTTAACCGGCAGATTAGCGGGCGCGCGGAGTTTCATCAAATCCCATTGAGATCCGCTACCTTCCAAGCCAGGGATAAATTGGGGGATTGTTCCGGCTTACGTTGAGTAATGCCGCGTCGGACCGCGTTTGCAGCCCGATATATCTACCGCGCTTCCATTCTATATTTAATTCTGGATTTATATTTGGCCATACATCCTCAAAATTTGATGCATTATTATACCTTGAAATATAATTTTGAGAGCGTAATAAATCGACCAAGTTGGGAAGTGCAGGGGAGCGATAAGGAGCGACGGATTGCCCCGCCACCGGCAAGGATCACAAAACAAATAGATCAAGATTGGAACCAACCCGAATGCGTTCTGCTGGCCTCTGCATGCTGTATTTCTCTAGCTGAACACAAATTCACTTCTTTCTCTGCGAAGCTGGAAAACCGGATGTTGATTGCGACAAACGGACGGAATTTACGGGAAAATGATATCGCTCCTAAAATAAATTACATTTCAATGGCTACAGGGAGGAGATGATTATTTATAACGGATACAAATGCCTATATCTATAAGTAGAAGGTACTTCTTCTTTCTTGGTACTAACACGATTCATAATGGTGATCTATAGATTTAGAGGAAAAGGGCATAAGCCTTTACGAGGCGTGAATTAGTAAAATTTAAAAATGATTATTCTGCACCACCCCTTCATTCTTCTTCCCATTAGCAATTTAGAAGTACTAAACTGATAGCGACACCCAAACTTATTGCAGAGAAAATTAAAATATAATTTACTTTACTGCCAGACTGGTAACTAGGACAAAATTAAAATTCTGGTTATTGATGAAAGGCCTTTAGATATGATAACTTAAAATAAACCTCAAAGCACTGATATACGATTCTGGATATACATACCATTTTCGTGTATAGCGTATTCATCAATACCTAATTAAAAATAATGTAGTGCATCGTACTACTGACYCACGAAGAGGTAATTTAAAAGGCTAATCAAAATTAGAAACCGTCGAATGGCATTCGAATTGTACTAACAATTTCTATTGTATGTTATTAATATAATTATTTTATTAACTGTAGTAAACTTATACGTAAGACATATTGTCTGAATTAATTATGTCATTTAAAAAAGGTAACCAATCTCCTAGCCTTGTAATCTGTAGCTAATTTTAGGCCCATTCGACTACTTTTTCTATACAAGGTAAGACACCTTGTACAGGTTCTGTACATGGGTACCTCGTAAATGGTAAAAGATGCAGCAAGGTTTAAATGGATGCAAAGTTGCAGAATCTAGTGCTCCTTTGGAACTTGAAAAGAAATCTGCGCTAGATTATGTAGCTTTCAAGATATTAAAAATGAGGTTAAAATGGTAATTTTAGTTTTCTGCTCATAACTAGTTTAATGAGTAAGACGAAGAGCACATTCTGAAGGTGTGCAGACACTTTTCTATTGTTTACTCATCATGCATTTATTACGATGGTTAGCTCACGAGTAATCATCATTAACTTTTTATTTTATTTTTCTAATGGACAGGGAATCCAAAATTTGGGGCAACATTGACGTATTGACATCCAATACCATCGGAAAACGTAATTCGATACTATTGACATATCTTATAAATATCGGCAGAATATTCCATGCATTTTTGAACTTATGAATTAATCAAATGGAATTTTTGGTATGACCAGCTTGAAACTGAAACATCGATGTTATCGAAACATCGATATATCGTTTGCCATTTCTACTAATAGGTGCTATATTAGAAAATAACACTGTCACATAAACTTTTTTTCTTGATTAAAATAATATAACACACTTGGTCACTTTTTGCACAAATAGGTGTAATAGTACCAAACCAACTAAGAAAATCTAGTAATATTAAGTAATTTAATCGTTGAATATAATTGTCACAATTTCGAATGTGGTTGTTTGCTAGTCGGTTGTTATCTGCAACGTTATGCACTGCTAAAACATAGGAACAAGTCGATTACAAGTGCTATTTTCTAATAGGAGCCTAAAGAGAAATAAAGTTGATTGCGGTAATTTACGGGCTGAAACGTATAACTACATTTGTATTGGAACCCATGGATAGTAAATAAAGTTTTATTTTTTATTAATAAACTTATGAGCAATAAACTAAAGCTATCATTTTCAGTTTTTTTATATCTTTAAAACAACCTTTTTATTTTACGAATTTACAAGAATTCCTTGTAGATTCTTTCCCGTAAAAACTCTATAATTCGTACCACAAGTGAATCATTTGTGTTTGAAAGTTTTGTTAAAGTAATAATAGGCGGTTGTAACAGGATGAAAAATAATAATTTCACTTGAAGACGTCGTCCATTCATATTCGTAACTGAATCGAAAATTTTGCTCTCATAGCGGTCTCATATGATGCCCAAAAATTTTGACGGTGAAAATAGCACAGTACTATCCGAAACAATAAAAAGAATAGCATCTCAACCCTTTTGCAGTTTGGTGTAAATTACTACAAATTTAGAATACGTTATTTCGATCGCTGCTGAAGAAGCAGGATTACGCCCTCGTACCAATGCATGCACAGAAAAACATTTATAATTTCCTTGTTTATCATTATTATTTTTTTTGGTTCAAACCAGGGTTTATTCGGTAAAAAACGGATTTTACCCATATATAGAGGTAATCTAAACTAATCCACACAATGTGGGCAAATATATTGGTTCAAACATAAAAGTTTTCGTTTTCTAAATCCACACAGTAGACGGTTATTAGCCTCCTAGCTCCATTCTTTCGAACAAAAAATGAAGCGATCGGTATGTTCTTTGATTTTAGCCACGCCTTTGATGTTGATAACCACAAAATTTTACTTTTTAAACTAGAAAAGATCGATATCAGATACCTAGCTCTTAGCTAGGTAAAATCCTACCCAATGGATAGAGCACAGCTAGTCCAGTTGCGAGATGGCACCTTATCAAAAACTGCACAATAATTTTGGCGTGTCAGAAGGGAGCTTGTTAGCACCTTTGCTATTTATTATTATGAGCTCTGATCTAACTAATATTATCCCACAAAATGCCACGGGAGTATTCAATGCAGACGATTCAAATTTTGTGGTGCCATCGCGTACTGGCGACTGGCGTAATATTTGCCAAGGCTTAATAATTGAGATGCTTGATTGGTCAAAAAGAAACTCGTTACGTGTTAACGTATATAAAACTAAATTAATAAAATTTCGAAACGTCAAGAATTTTAATTAAACCGAACTCTGGAAGATCATTAGAACAAGTTGAGTCTGTAAAATTTCTCGGAATTCAATGGAATTCAACGKAATTCGTGGAAAACCCACACGGAATCCCTCTGTAAAWAAGCTAAATTCTGCGTCTTTTCTATTTCGGCATTTAAGAACCTTTTTAAGTGAAAAAACTGTTATGTCTCTTYATTATGCYCAAGTGTACTCAAAACTTGACTATGGGGTTATATGTTGAGGTAACTGCTCCTCGATATGCTCAGTATTAACATGTCAAAAAATATCATCAGGAAAATAGCTACCGCTCCCACCTTTATTTGGAAAACTAAATCTTTTGACAGTGGTATCAGCTTATATTGTAAACTGTGCTATCTATGTTAAAAAAAATCATTCCGAATTTCTTCGAAGAGGGCAGGTGCACCAATATGAAGTGAGAAGTAAATGTAACCTGTGCTTTCCTTTCTGCAGGCTTGCACAATCTAAAAAAGGGCCTGACATAATGATGCGAAAAATATACATTAAAGTACCTCAAAATATTAAAAGTATTGATAGTACAAAAATATTTACTGGAGAGCTTAAAAAATACTTAATCGCATACTCAATTGATGATTTCCTTGATGACCGGGACCCTGTATAAAACCTTTATATTGTTTGTATTTCATTGTTAAAACCTGTCTATTGTCATATTTATATTGATTTATGTAATTCGTTTTTTATGATGCGTTCAATATTATTTTATATGTAGTATTTGTTAAATATTATGTTTATTGTAATCCTGAGGAAATAAAGATATCTTTATCTTCAAAGTTGCTACACATCATTGATGGAATAATCGCTATTAACTAGTCCTTAGCATATCGATTGCTATGGAGCTGTACTTTTCGACACCAAACTATACCATTTAGGAGCCTATTATCAAGGATTCCAGATGTGCTGCGGGTCGAATTTTTTGTTTCACGAATACGTGTCCGCGTTCGATGCGGCCCATCACGATTTTTCTCAATTCCCACAATTTTATGCCGGCCCTCCGTGGTGCTGTCGCTTGTCCTATCACATGATCGCACAGTAATTAACAAGTTCGTGCTCTGGTCGCCGATCTCACGTGAAATCACGGCGTTGGCGGCCGCGTACTGAATGAAATCTGCAATCAAGATTCCCAGCGGGGTAACATCTCAATACATGGAAGTTTCAGTTTTAAAAGGCTGAACTCGTCCAGCAGCATCCTACCTTTTCACGTGCACGAAGACCATCCGGATCAATAGAGATGCACAATTCCGGTGTGTTGTTCTTAATACCCCGGAGATCGCTAACGTCTCGGAAGCCAGTCGATCGTCGCTGACGATAAAGCGGCTAATATATTTACTTATACAGATACGCCATTAGGCAATGCTGCTTGTTCGCTTCCCGCCTCAAATAAAAGTAAAATATGCTCTTCAAGTTAGTACATCTTCCGAAGTAATTAATGTTTAACATCCTATCACAACAAATTAAGATAAGCTTGAATTGTTAGCGTACCCAACAACTATATTAGACAGTTAGCTATTTTCTACCTAACAAAGGGTAACTATGCAATTGTCGGATGCAATGAATCGCTGTTCTTGACTGGCTTAGTTTGAGGAAGACGTGACCACCTTTAATGCTAAACAACCTTGTTATGTATTTAATTAAGGTGGTGGATACTCCATCGGATATAATCATTACAGCAATCGGATGTAATAGGAAGCTTCCATAAATGCGTATCGTGATAATACAGTCAATGTTGATCTGCAAAAACAGTTTAGACATATTACCGCTCATTAATAAGGATTATCATCTATCTACTTGCTCGTTGAGTTAATTTTATTTCATGCGTATAATTAATAAAATATCAAGTGTGTTTTGTCAAAAATTCACAAATAACTTGGTGGGAAGTGACTCTAGTCACTGATTGATCATTCAAATATAAATTTAGGGAAAGCGAAGGGAATCGAAATAAAGGGTAGGTACTCTTCAAATATAACTAGGCTTTCGGTCGACTTTACCCAGATCATCTTCAGAGCTTAATTTACAAGGTTGCGTAAGAGTGCAGAACCATACTCAAAGAACACCATTTTAATTAGCGAGCAGAGTTAGTCAAGATTTTAAGCGTCCCATGTGGCTGTACCTGGATGCATCCGTAAATTTGACACGTGTATCTTAATTACATTTTAGAGGAGGTAGTTGACTTTGGGATAAAATGAATATGACAAATTGGCTCTTTTTCCATTGAAGTTTTCTTGTCCCTACAGACAGTTACACATCGTAGTTCATAAAGCCACCGCTAGATGGCGCACATGATTAACGGACAATCGTCAATTTGGTCAATTAAGAGAGGTCACCGTCCTTAACTCATATATACCAGTAATCCTAGGGCTTTGACGAAAATAATTGTGTGGATAAGAGAAGTTGCCGGAAGCTATTTTCACATTCGTAAAATCAGAAGTTATTTTCAAGTTTATAGAATCGCCGCTAGGGCGCGCTACAGTATCTCACATGTTTGTGCCATTGTTTTTTTTTTGTAATAAAGCTATGCAGTAATGAATGTTATAAGATTTTTGAACTAAACTCTATAATTTTTGTACCAAAAACTTTTTGTGAAGTGAGTGAGGCTCGGAGAATGTTGAAGTAGGAAATTGATAATAGGTATGTCTGGTTTGGCTTAACTGACTTAAATGAGCCAGCTATCATTTTCAAGAGCTTTTATCCTTCTGTAAACTTCAACGTTAAATGCTAGCATAGTTAAATGCTTGTGTACTTGAATGTCCTACCCAAAAATCGATTTTTTTTTCACACAATTCAAGAGAAAATTAAATGCGCACGCACGGAGAGCTTGAAAACACTTGGCATATGATCCGTATGCTTACAGTTATTTTTAATTATATAGGAATAATTATACGCACAAAACAGATTTTATTAGGAAGTATTCCAAGATGTCACTATAGAGTATTAATCAAAAATTCTTCGGGTGCTGTAGCTCAGTCGAAAATAATAGATACGCCATGATTTCTATATCATTTCTATGTGTATATAACACGAATAAAACGTGCAAATTTTTTTGCTCGGTTGAACCACACTTACAAGGTGTTGGGTGTTGTACTATTTTTAAGCCCTTGTGAGCTAACCTAGAAAATTTCAAACATAAAAAAACTCGTATATTTAAACGTTACTTATTAACAAATAGCAAATGTTAACATTTTTTAGCTATCTACTAGTAATTACTATTGTCAAATATATTTAGTAGATGACTTCTTTATATCACAATACGGCAGAATTCTGCCTTTGTCCTATAGATAAGCAATTGTAATTTAGATAGTGAATTTCAAAATTTGAGTTTATAATAAAGATATGTGCCAGTACACATTTTGTATATCTTATCAAACCACGAACAGGATACATTATATTAATTACTCGGCTACATCCAAGTATCTACTATTATATACACCCACAAGCATGTGTTTCTCATCCAGCTATTAAAATAATTCTTTTGGGTTTGTAACTTTATGTATTTTAATTTGACGTCAATTAATTTTCTACTCTAAATGTAATCGACCTTGTATTAAAAATTTGAAATATAAACATTCAACGATTTTTAATATACGTGTCGTTGTACAAAGGCTAACTAGCATTTGTTTTAATGGTACGGAATACAATTTCTAGAAACTGCTTGTATAACGGTAGAAGGGTTCTGTACTTTTTTTTAGTTTACTGATTTACTGCTTTAAACTGTTACTTCTTACCGTATCTACATGAAACGTTAAACTCTTACAATTCACACTTGAACTTTTTCTTTTGCGTCGTAAACCTGGTTGCAAGCTCAAGACTGAGAATTTGTATGTGTTGAATCCATCTTAACTGAGTTCCGAGCAATTTATACGCTCCACAACTTGCTTTATGGCTATTTTGTGGAACTCGTTTCCAAGCCGTAAGATGTCTCTATCGTCTGAGGATAGCTTTATGGTTATTTCACAGCAATTAGATTAGTCTGTTGTAATTCCAGTTTTTGCGAGACTTCGGAGTCGTAGCAGATGGCGTTTGACTTATTGCTTGCCGACGTCGATATGAGTTTTTGGCCACTGCTGTATCCTCACTGATAGAAACTAGTGTCTTTTGCTAAGAGATTTTACACATTAACTTAAACAAAACGTTCAATCTATAAAAAAATGAATTTATTTAGCGCAAAACTAGAAATGGTGGCTAAAGGTAGTGAAAACACCAGCTTAATTATTTATATATCTCAACCGATCCGGTACGATACGAAGTATAACATCTATTGAGGAATGATTCCATGTCGTCATTTAAGGTTAGTAAAATTTTTCTTTTCGGTTTCGTTGTAAATGATTATATCTGATTCTGGATCGCTAAATTGTATTAATATGCGTTTATATCCAACTTGTGAAATAACTTAACATTGAAGATTTAACTGGCTCTGTTCTTTTTGACAGTTTTTAGTAGTAGTCGCAAATAATGAAGCTGTTAGCAAGTTAAACTTTATTGTTTCAAGAACTTATTGTCCCTACTTATAGTTACTTCTGAATATAAATTATATGTATGATCTTATTTTATACTGACACCGAACAAGCAAACAACTAAGTGAATAGGAAGAAGACTCTCAAGACAACTCAATAGCTTCCCACTGATGTAAATCATATGCTTGTTGCTGCAAATAAATCAATTATGTCGTGATGTGAAACATTAAGGTATCTGTCAAAATCATGATTAATGTGATTTCTGATGAATTATCGTTGTTCTACTGCCATACGAACTTTAATATTGTTACGTGACGATTAATCTATTCGATAGTAAACACTGCACCAATATGCATGTTGAGGAGTACATACCAAGTTTGTATATTTTATTAGTAAAGAAGGCAATAGAAGGAAATGCTTTCGCACGTGTCGTACTTATAATACATCGAGGAATTATTACGTCACCATTATCCCGTGAAGTTCATATTTACTCACTCAAGCGGAAAATGCGCATTACCGATGCCTAACATCAGTTTTGTCACGTTCAAACAATGTAAACATACGTGAACCTATTTTTATAGTTGTTGAATGTAAAAGGTAAAGAACAGAAAAGGACAACTGCAATGAGGATGTCACAGAATGGTAAATTCATACGTGATTCGCAAAATGTCTGCGGGTGGCGCTCATTCTCTGTATGCTTAGAATTCAAAACTGGCTCTTAGTTTCTCTGGCACACTTTAGTTTCATGACCTGCCCCAACTAGAAACTCTAAACAAACCTCTAACAAATTGATAAAACAGATTTTAACCTATACTAGCATCAGAGTCGTCTACCCAGTTGGTATTAAGTGTGTGTATGCTTAAGATTAAGCAATATCGAAATAAAGCGTTATGTATTACAATTTGCGGGTTCGTAAAACGTAGAAACAAATTGATTGAGCTCACTGATCGAACTGAGAAAAATTGTATTAGTGTCCCCTAATTCAGGTTTAGCATTATATAGGTAATAAAGGTGGCTTTGTTTACTGTCTTCAATCTTGCGGTTTAATTGAAAAATTTAAGTTTTTATTGCCATGTTTATAGTTCTTGGCATTCAGCTTTAATTTTATTCGTAATTTCATTAATAAAATTGCGATAAGCTGCTTTTTGAATAAATAAAATAATTTTACATCTTGCTGAAGGTACAAAAATTGCACGTTCGATAGGTAGCAATTACGTAGATGAACGCATTAAACCCCAATTGATCAATGCTTACCTCCTAGGCTCCTCAGGATTCTACATCCGTAACAAAAACGCCACACTCCCCTGCAGACACAACCCTACAGCCCACGTGACCGGCAATCCTTCACAGCCCGACGTCGACCGTTGCCATGGAAATAAATCTCCTATCTTGCCGTTCGTAATTGGGTTTTAATTGCAAACGTTTCTCTAGGTTCCATTTTATACTCGTAGCGCGCTTATCGGATGGATCTTGATTATTAAACCGGAGTCAATCAAAAACGCGAATAACTCTATTACCTCGAGCTAAAAGATATTCTGTCCTTTACAAAACTTATCTATCATTTTGCGTAACGAAATAAACTCAATCAACAACTAATAGGCATGTTCGCTGCCTGTTCTATTTTTACCAGCTTGAAGCAGAGATATCGTTTACGATAAAACATTATCTTCCGTTTGCAACTATCCGCAAAGGAGTAACGGTTTGTCGGAATAATACCATGAAGAGTACGCTAGATGTTTTTAATGAATACTCATTACAACACTTCTTGCTGTGTACAGTTTCTAACAGCACCATCGGATTTTTCTCATTCCATATACATACTCGAAAATTTACTCACAGATGTAATTCTCGATTCTAGAATACTATAGTAATCATACGTAAAATATCTTTACCTCAGAGTTTCCTTTTCGTTAGTTTTTTTTTCGCCAGCTAACAAGCAATATCTCTGAATGTGGAACTTTTTGTCACAGTTAATTCTCATATAAAAAGCAAGGGGGCGAAAACGCATGATATATGACCTCGGAAAAAACAGCAGCCGTTTATATTTAAATAACAAGTGTAAATGACACCCTGGTAATTATGGTTTATCTTTTTCGTACCCCACCCATTAATCTCTGTGCGGTGAAAAATTTCAGCATCCGAAGCGCTAAATGCCACATGCATTTCTTTTCGTCTTGTACGCCATTGCAGCATGGTTGGCGTTTTATATCTCAAATAATATGTAGATAATAATTGTTAGACAACACAACATCCGCTAAATATTTAGTATAATATATAAATAATAAAGGTCTATAATAATGTGACAATCTCAATTCTTTATAAGTTTATCAACTTTTAGAAATTAATTGCTATTTATTGCTGGGGACATTTTATATGAGTACAATTTTACAATTAGACTACTAGTTAATAATGAAAAGCAAATTTTATTACAAACACGTCAAAAAAATATAACCCTAAAGTAATGTTTAATTTGTTCTTTTCTGTCCACAATGTTCGCATCAAATATAGAAGCTGAAATTAGAAACGCTGTCCAAAGGTATCCATTTTAATTATATCATATCACACTGAAAAAATGAAAGGGATTTAAAAATTGATGAAATAATTAATCGTTGGATAAAGTTTATAAATGTACTGTTAAACAAGTTAAAATAAGCCGATAATGTAAATATTATTATTACGTAAGCGTAAGGCTCCACTACGTTATACGTAGGTGGTAGATTAGCTATGCTATTTGAACACTTTCGACAGCGCTGGATTCAATGTGGAGCTGATGTTCCAATGAATCCCCAGCGCGATCCCCAGACCACAGAAGAAGAAACGATTTATCCAACACCAACTAAAATTATTCAAGAACAAGATTTACGAAATTTACGGGGATCAAATATACGGTAGTATTTGATTATTTACTGATGGGAGCTAACAATTTTCATCTCAAATATCTTGGAATTGGTTCATTTTATTGGTGTTCGAGAAGGAAATTTTAAGACACTTGAAATGGGTGATCAAAACACAGTGCAAGATTCTATAGAAACCTAACGTCACATTTCTGTTCTATCAACCTTGGAACCTTGCTTCTATGCAGCTCTGTACATGCGTGATAATGTACGAATGTGCGTTGTAGTCATAGGTGCCAGTTTACAAACTATGGAGTTTCCAGGCTTACTGTTAAATAAGTTTAAAAGCAAGCACTGAATTAGTCTGTGGGTTCAAGTACCTATAACGTTTAGGAAAATACTTGGTTGCTTGTTAATAAGTATACGCTTAGTATAAGTAACCTTTAACCGTATATAAGTGCGTCAGTTTCTTCCGATAAAAATTCCACCTCCGCTGATTTTTACTGCTTATGCAACGCTAAGCTACTTTTCAGCTCTTGATTAACGTTGCTCATACTGACAAGAAATATCTGGATGGAAAAAATATAGTTACTTGGCTTAAAGAAAAAGCCGGTGTTAAATGACATATACTGGCGTCAAACAATAAGCTAACTAAATCAGAACAATCTGTGGACAGCTGTTTCGGTTCACTAAGCCCTCTCAGCAAAGTTATAGTCTCAATGCTTACAATATGGCACATATCTTGGCTTTCCTTATAAACACCAAGGTGGGCGATGTATACGCGACAATAATAATAATAATAATAATAATAATAATAATAATAATAATAATAATAATAATAATAATAATAATAATAATAATGTTGTATTCGAATAAGCTCTTTATTAACATTACATTTTTATTCAACACCAACTGTATTAGGGACAGTAATTAATGAACTGTCCTAGTACATCTTACCAGTAATATTGATTTTATAGGGCTCGTAACTATAGTTAACTGCACTGCCGCTGGCGGATTTATTAAAATTGGTGCTTGTAAATTTAATAAGGGAATGCCCTCCTTACTTGGCAGTCTGTAATATCACCGATCACTTTATTGTCACACTACATTAGAATTTAAAATTGACTTCTATATATTTGGGTGGGCATCTTGTTTGGCTATTTAATATACTACAGTATGTACCACCCAAGTACTCATACGTATTCCACGCTTATAACACTGTGATACATAAAACGAAATATTTAATTTTCTGAACGCAATTTTACGACCAGCAATAAAATAACAGAACCTTCGCGGTCCAAAAGTTCTTGCTGATCACACCTAGCTGACTGTTCCTGCATATGTAATAATAGTATCCAACGTAATCAGTTCTGCGTCTTACTTTTTGCGAAACACTGGTTGTAATATAAAAAGCCAAAACTGCTAATGCTCAGCTCATTAAAATTGTGCGACCACACTCTTTTTGCTAATATTTATTGCATAACGTCGGCAGAAACTCGCATACACGGAAAAGTCGTTCTTTTACTTGGCGAGACTGACTTCCGTTCCAACAACATCCGACCGATTCATTGACTGTGATATTTGGGGCCGTAAAGCTTACATCAGCAGGGCCCAGATATGCAAAGCAGGGTCACAGTCTTAAAGCCTGCTTCAGATATGCACATAACACTGGCTCCCGAACTTTGTATGCGGATTTCTGCAAAAAAGGACCCGTATATCAAGTCGGTTACCTAGCATGTTATTTATGCAGTCGAAGAGCAACAAGAACTTACAGCATCGACTATTGTAATAGAAATTTATAAATATATCGGGACAAAGTTATTTTTATGTCGTCATTTAAAACCGTTGGATGAGACAAGTTTAACTAACTGAAAATACCTGCATWCAWAACGTTTGTAGCGTGTCGGAATTATTTCAAACAACAGGACCGATAGAAATGCAAGATCTGTGTAACAGCTGTTAATCACAACAAAGAAATTAATTCGGCAAACTGATACTGGCATTGTGTAAATAAAGTCGCGAGTCTAAAAAGCAAACATCGCATTCTTGTGCTCAGAAACAAAGAAAACATGCCAAATTCCCTCGCGAACGTCGTTATTTATAAAATAAATATATTATTTGCGATTTACAGTCCAGACGATACACGCGCCCATAAATCTGCGTTTATAAATTTATCTGGGCTTCTATTCTTCTTCTTGAGCCGCTTGAGATAGTTGGCGCTACTCGCATTTCGCGAGCCCAAGTCTGGGGGAATTTATCCAGACATATAATACCCTGTTGTATGAAATTTGTCGCCCCATTAAGCGCTTATGTATATCTACCCTTGTTTAAAACTTAAAAAGCCACCACAGAGGCTGGGAACAGACGTGGTGCCGTATTAGCTTGACAAAAACACGTCTCTCGAAAGAACCTAGGAATGAATGTTACTTTATTATCATAGTGATTTACGTAGCTAGATTAATACTGTGTCATACAGCAGACCAGCTAAATCAAAGCATAACACTACAATTAACGTTATCCAGATATAAGTTGATATTAGGTGATCCTTTCTAACTCAATGCTATATATTAAATCCGCTTAGTTACAAGAATTAGTTATTTGCTTGATTTTTGTTGTTACAATTAGCTTTTTGGATTAGCATACCTGTAACACGTGTGCATACATCCAAATGAATGTTTGACCTTATTGGTTTAGAGTGAAGCCTGGACTGGTGACAAAACCACAACCAAACATGAAACACTCTAACTATAAACACGTGTACATATATTAATAAGTATTATCGATCAGCACCATCGTATTTGTAATAATACCTTGTTTTTTGTGCTTCATGTCTGAATTCACTAAATAATAAAACGAACGTCGTGTAGAAAAACAAACAACTTGTTTGTAATGTAACCTACACAATACACCGAATATACGTATACGGTCCATTTATATTTGGAACTTTTATATTGGAGAAATATTACTACACAAGTTGTCAGACAATAAAACAAGAGTTTATAAATTATTGATGGGCGAGGATGGAAGCCCGCCTACAAAGCAACTCATGCAGTGACGATATATTTTGATAAAATGTATTTGAGAAAAGGCGGCGGTGCACGATTTGGATCGGGGTTTTTTCACTCAGTTGACATGTCTAGACAGCATGTGGAGAAGGTGAAAGAAATCATAACCGCTATACGATACAATAGTACATAATGGATACATAAATACCCTGTGAACGTTTGATTTGCGGTAATCCGTATAAAGAAATCCCAGATCATCTGCAGCCAAATTTTTCGAACCACTTTAAGGCGATCATTTTAATATCAATCTTCTTTTTTACCACCATCCTTTTTCGTAATGACGCTATCGTTATTTTTTAAATAATCCGCCCCAGTTTTTTCAGAATAACGACTGCACGTAGTTGAATACAAATAGAACAATGGAAAAACTAGGGATTATCTACTGCCTGGTGTTTTTAAGCATCTCTAAAGTAGTTGCTTTAATTTCTTTACTAATTTCTTTCTTTTAAGGCAGGCAGTTTACTGATTAAATCAGATGTTATAACTCTTTAATATAACCCCATAGAAAATAAAAGAATAAGTAATATCAGATGAGCGTGTTCGGCTTTTCAATATCAAAAAAATACTAGTCAAATTACACCAAACACTAACAAGGCATAAGAATGATTTGAAAACCATCAAATTTACTTGTGGAAGTTTCATCATAATTATTATACCGGGAACTGCCATTGAGAATGTCAAAGTAGGCATAGCTGAAATCAGAATTCTCAAATCTAGCCAAATATGCTAGAAAATTGGTGAAGCGGGTTGGTAAAAAATACTTTATAATTATCTAAATGCTTGAACGCATGAAATCATCTCATATTCTGGAAACGCTAACCTAGAAGCTTCGGGTAAATCCGGCAAAGCGGCCTCATCTTAAATGTAATGCAACTTTGATTATTGACATTATCGCGTTTAGTAAATTGAAATCTGATAGTCGATTTGAAAATTATGAATATTTAAAGCTGAAAACACTTCAGTGTCACATTTGTGTGCGTAATTCCGTGTGGGCCAGCGCACAATCTACTTTATTATTGCCAACTTTTATCTATTGTCATTATTTATTTACGACTTCATTTAGTTAGTAAATAGTAATGATACTTCAAAATTGTACGAAGTGTTATTTACAAGCAAGCTTGAATAGTTTTTGAATACAAGGAGTTTCATAAGGGGTGCTCTATAATTAAGTCTGTTTTGTAACAATCCGTAAGGGAAAACTATACTAATTGTCTGTTTTCCTAGGTATTTTTTTTTGTAAGCTAATAAGCCACCAAAAATACTCATGATACTAAGTCTGCTAAATACCTTCGTCTATAGATACATTTCGTAGAACATTGTAAAGATACTTGAAAAGCTTGCTCTAACGTCGAACGTCTGAAATCATTTAGTAAGGTCGTGGTATGAACACTCTTAGTTAACTGATCACAACAAATGCATTGCAGAATATGTATATTGTATATGTATTTGTCAATACCAGATGACATACGTTTTCACAAAATATCACTTCCGCAGTTTCCGAATTAAAATACTTAAATGGCAATAATATTTCCAGCGGTTAGCTTTGCAATTCTCTTTTTGCATTTTAGTTAAGGCATTGTATATATTAATCTTTGATATTAAAAACTCAAACCATGCCACACACTTTTCGTTTGCAAATATGAGTTTTCTGTTCCTCGGACGTTTGAGGCCCCACAGCGTTTCGAACGAAGCATGCGCC
The DNA here is from genome assembly GCA_025024175.1 of Rhyzopertha dominica. Lineage (NCBI taxonomy): Eukaryota > Metazoa > Arthropoda > Insecta > Coleoptera > Bostrichidae > Rhyzopertha > Rhyzopertha dominica. Next base: position 34,153,906 of record QCXZ01000137.1, read on the forward strand.
TAAAGAAAATTGATTTAGTACTAGTAAATTGGCTGCGAAGTTAGTAATATTGAAATTAACTCATCATCAATTATTCCAGACACCGGAAGTGCCAGTGCCTCACGCCTCCGGTGAACAGGATCTCGATCCATTGTCAACACTTCGCACGGATACCACTAAGTCGGACCATCCCAAACATACGTACTACGCCTAAATGGACCTGCCGTGTGCAAATGTATACTATAGTGTTTAAGTGTAACATAAAATGTAAGATGTCACCGCAGTTAATGGCAAAGGTATTTTTTGGACCTTTTTAACTAATTGATGGGTAAGCTGTATAGAGAACCCTATCGCAAAAAGATGATCATGGTCTATATAAATGTGCCATAAGAAAATGATATACGTAATTCATACTCCTATAGATATAGGTTTGAACTATTAATGTACAAGTGAAATAATAGTTATTGTAAAGGTATGATTGCCTAACGGCTAGTGGAATATTGTAGCGCATTTCTTTAATTCTTGCCAGTTTATTTGCAACACGTATTTCATAAAATGTGTTAGTATTATTTTGTATGCCTATATTGTTTGGGAATTGCTAATTCCGCAAGTATTCCAGCGAATTGTCGCAGTTGCGTATTCATACAACAGACTGAATAAGTATAACTGTAACTTAATGTATAAGATCTCTTGCGTCTGTACGATTTCTTTTTGTTCATATAAACCTTTTAGCAAATGCTCGTAGGTACTTCAGTATAAACTGTCTTGGGCAATACGTTTTGTGTTTCGTGAATTTAATTGGTGCCCGATTGCCCAATCACACTGGCTTATTCGATGTAAATTTTTCGTTGATAATTACACGCTAGACTAGGCTCCTTACACTCTATGTTACTTCAATCCTTATTAACTCTTCTAGAGCACCGCTTGTACTAATTCTTTAAGTAGGTCCGAATATTTTTGTAATTATTATTAAATAGCGAATAGCATAATATAAAAATTTTGTACATATAAAAATGAAAAACCTCGACGTGAATTTATTAATACATTTGTGCGTATAGTACCTAAAACTTAGGTTAGAAAACTACTATAGCGACAGTAGGTGTGTAAAATACGTTTTGTTTCACGAACGTAGTTTTTACTGAAACGATAGTACAACAAATGTATACGTTTTAAAGTACTTACTCCAGGCAGAGGAACTCTGTACCTTGCATCCCAGTGTGTTTGGGCTGTAGAATAAAACCTACGTTCACGTAATCCAAAACACTGTATATAAGTGCTGTAAAATTTCCATAGGTTAGGATAAATATGTATACTGTTTTAGTAAAGGATTATTGTTTGTTTGTTTTAGTTTTTATAGACATTTTGTTGCTTATTTGTTGCTCAAAATATAATTTTTCAGTGTGTAATATATGCGCCCTATCTTCTCTGTCGTCTGTGTGACTGTAATTTATTTTAATAAAAAGTCATGTTCTCATTTTGCCTCTTTTTATCAACGAAGGTGTAGAATAAGTGCATTATAGTAAATAACAGTGCTCGGCTAGGTGCATACTGAACCCGAACATACCTACATTGGAGCTGCAATGAATCAGAGTTTCAGTTAAATCCACCTTGATGAATGTTTTTGGCTTCATGCCTGTATAAATCCTCAATGCATACCAATGAAGTACACTCTGTCCCCATTTAAGTAGTACACACAAGAGTTCGCTCCGTCTCACTTTGTTTTAGATAACTGGCAAATGGAGAAAGAACCTCTTATTTGGAGCGCATCTGGTCGAGTTGGCTTCGTAGCTGAAGGCGTCTCGTGAGCCTTTATAATTAGACTTTCGAGATTTCTGTAAAAGCCAAGAAAACTTCTTAATTACGGCACTGCCAAATTCTCCACTTCTAGCGGATAAATTCTAATGATATTAAAACATATTCTGATATTACGCAAAATGACATGCATGAGCTCACATTGCGGTTTAATGTTAATTATTATTAATATGAAGAAGTCAGATTAGGCCATACGCGTGACCTTCATCTTAGATTTCATATCCAATTTGTATCTGCTAAAATCTACATAATGGTAGTAATTTGTTATTATTTCATATATCAAAATTTCTTTACATTATAGTGCTTCCTGTTGGATTTTGATAACCCGAATCGTCCACAATTTACAAAAAAAAAATGTAAATAGCAGCCTTTTTTGTCAGATACAACACAACTGATTATTTTTAAATGACAACTACTAGCTATTTTTAAAGTGTTTTTCAAGTTATACATAACTATCAAATTTAAAACCTTTATTTCATATTGTTCGCTCTATGTTGAACAAAAGCGTTTTACCTACAATTTACCTTTATACTTTTACATCAACAAATGCTCAAAATGTTGCTCATTCACTAAATGACAATTAAAAGTACTAAACGCAGCTGAAACTCGTTTTGACGATTTTTGGTCACTTCAGAAGGGATTATAGCCTACGTCCACAATTTTTCTTTCCTGAACGGTTGTAGGTTTTGCCCTACGAAGTTTTTTAAGTATTCCATCAAAAAGTACTCCAAAGAAGTGAGGTATGAAGTCTTATCTGATTATTGTCCAAATTCACAAAACAGACAGGCATACAACCTTGTGTTGAAATTAGATGTCTTGATTATCACTTGTGCAGGTCAAGGAAACATAATAGCTAGTTATTTGAAATATTAGGCTCTATTGAGATATTTTCAAAGAAGAAAGATTAACCAGGATTTTTCCGATGGTCGGACCGTTCGAATGTCCGGTAAAGCCCTCGTTTGCAAAACTGAAGTCTCCTATCAAGATCGTCTTCAGTGAATTCCTGGAGGATTGTTCGTTTGTAAGAATTAAAATTAATTCTTACTCCTGAAGATTAGCTAATTTCACATTCACTAGTTAGCTATTTGGTTGGCTTCTTTGTTGAATATACTTTTCCTTACCTGTCCGTTTTCCGAAAACTCTTTTGCAATCGTAATTGAATTCCTTGCGATATCGGTAGTTTTCTCTCTGAATTAATGAATAACTTTATTTTGTGTTCTTGTTCTATTTCCATATACAATCATCGTTAAGGTTAGAATTTCGTTAGTTTCAGTTAAGTAAAGCTCTGCTTTACATAGTTTTTCGAAAGGCGACATAGTATTTCCACACGAAGGCAAAATTTGACAAGAAATGTTAAAAGATGCTGATTAAATTTGACATAAATTTGAAAAAACGCCCAAAACAATCTTGCTCTGCTTAGTGATTGTGATTTAAATTTGTTATGTAAACTGCAAATCAATTTTGTAGAGAAGACAATTTAAAATTGAATAACCGAAGCCTGATAATACGTAGAAAGAAATAAAACTTTTTGTTTGAAGTCAAGACAGCTTATTTTGAATTTGACAATATCATTTTTAATTTAAATTCTTTTTTAGACTATGTTACTTTGCATTAGGCACTGGCTATTATTAGCTGAAAGCGCTTTGCCTATTGCACATTTGTAAATAAAGTAGACACAGTTGGATTTTGTAAAGTTGATAGGTACCTAAATATACACTTCGAGAGAATGAAAAAGTTTTCAATATTAAAAAGTAGGTATTAAGGCAAATGTTTTATTTTTATTTTATAAGCACTTTAAGAATAGTCCGCAAAAAAGATTTTGATTTAAAAAATAATCGTCATGTGACAAATTTTCAAGACACTTTTTAAGCAAAAATATGCCGCTCCTTAAAATACTAGTCGACGAGCATTAAAAAAGGTTTGGTGTAAATACTGGATTTATTCTAAGTTACAGGCTGGCACTGTACGTTTTACTTAAAAACAAAATAACTATTGTAAATGCTTATAGCCTTTTAGACAGACGCCTATAACGACACTGATGATGTCATCCACATCAGACTTGTTCGCAGAAAAACACTGAAAACCTGATTATGTAGTTCGAAACAAATAAATAAAATAAATTTCTGGACCTTTTTTTTGTCATAAAGGTATTGATAAAAAAGTACCCATTATTTTATGAATGCATCCAGAAGGATTCATAATATTGACCTATAGTCAGTTATATTTACTGAAATTTTATACGTAAAATATATCGTGAAAGGCAAATAAATGCGTTGGAAAGTTTGTTATTGATTTAGTCATCTGCTCGACAGAAGAAAGCACAATTTCTTCTTTAAACAGGTTTGCATTGGGAGGGTCACCTTTCTTGGTGCGAGCTTGGTTTATAATTATTTAAATGGCAATATACAAGTCTTTAACTGATAACACATAAGATCTTATAAGCAATAATGGACAATCTTATAAACTAGGAAATAACTCACAATATTCGTTTCGATGAAAGCAACTATAGACATATTGCAAATTACTTATTATTAGAAGTATTGCCAAATAAGATTGAACACTTATAATGAATCTAAAAAGATATACATAAGAATTTAATAGTAATTTTGACACAAAAGTTGAGTTCAGTTAGAGGTGCTGTACCATTCTATCCTAAACGAGGTTAGCCGTAACTTAAGAGAAATAGGGACATCACATATTGCATGTCGTCTGATTTGAAAATCAAACGATCAATTTCTTTTGTCGAAAAATTAACTTTTTATTAGAAAATGTTAAATCGTTTTAAATAAAGAAATTTTCCATTTCCTTAAAAGTGCAAAATCTCTTTCTTTTATTTCTGTTTTGTGGTTGCAGCTAGTAAATTATATTTTAAGAGAACGAAAACATAACTGGATCTCTAATGCATTAAAACTAAAACAGCTTAATCGGTCTTCATTTTTTCCTATTCTTTTTACCCTCCTGACTTTTCGTACCGGATGATCAAAGTTACCAATCCAAAATGGTGTTACAATCCAAGAACGTGGTTAGTTTCTTTTACAAAAACTGTGCATTGGACTAAACCTGTCCATCACAAATACGTCTAGGAAAATTTAGAGAGACTGGGTCGGTTCAAAATCAGAAAGATAAACTTGTCCAAGACATCTTTAGAAATGTCAAGAATAGGTATGCATTTGAGTCCGGGACCAGCTTGTATGTTGATTAAGGTCATTTTGAACATTTATACAGTTTAAATGTGATGTAATTTCACAGTTTTTTTTATGAAATGAAAATATTCGGGAAAAAATTATTTTTTATAATTTTTCGTAAATACTGAAATGAGCTCTACCCCTCTGCCTTACTTAAAAATTAGAAGCAATCAGGGGTGACAACTTCGAATGCTATATCACAAGAAATAAAATCGATCTGTTTCAGGATTTTACTCCGATGGCAATTGTTTTTGAGGTTCGTGATGAAAGAAGAAAACAGCTGTATTACCGAACGTTTATTTGTAGATTGTAAATTCTGTTGCAGACAATGCTAGTAGCATGCCTGGTAAAATTACTAATTCTGAGATGACTGGCTTCCTTAAAAGTGAAGTTTAGGACTGCAGGACATTACAGTGTTTGAACGTTGTACCAACTGGTTTTCTGTCATGTCCATTAAGTTACTAGTACAGAGATGTTTTTGTTAAATTCCTAATAGTACAAATATGTAATATCAATCAGTGTCTGAAAATATTGAGTTATTGGTGTCGGCACGCTATACAATTCATCTCTCAATCTGTGATCCAGAAGGAGTTTAATGTTTAAAAAGGCGTGATATTTTTATACGCCTGCAAGTTCAAAACAGAAAGATTTTTCAAGGTTTGCAAGAGGAATATTATGTGTTTGTGGGGGGAGCTCGATAGAACACCCACATGGTATATTTTCTTATTTTTTTGAACTCAAATGGTGATCCATAGTTCCTCTTGTACGTAGTTCTCTGGGAAGTTAAAATTAAGTATACCTGCATTTGGTGACTCCTCTACGTTGTAGGTTGCATGTACCTATACATCTTTTCTAACAACGCAAAGTTTTGGTATAGCAATGCTAATGTTATTGTGCCTGTTTAGACTAAATTTATATGTAGCAGCAGATCGAAATATATATTTTTTTATAATTGGCAGTAGTGTCTAATTTAGACTTTTTAGAAATGCAAGGTAAGATTATCCATGAAAGCTAATTATGTAATCAACTTTTCGTCTTGCAGGAAATTAGTACCTGGCTTATTCAGATTCTTAGAAATGTAATCTTTTTTTCCAGAAACCTGTTACCCATGGATATCGGAATCTTTGAGCTTGGTCAACAAATAGTGCCGTCGTACATATTTATAACCGTCTAGCAATACCGTGGTTTTGAAAATGTGGCTCACGCATAGAGAGCTACGTGTGCAGGTCTACGAACCATCCCCACCGTTCCCGCCGAAAGCGTGACTCCGCATACGCAACGAGCACGCACCCTGAAAAATGTCAATTTGTTCTTCATTAATACAGGATATTAGTTCTGACACTGCAGTAAATTTTCCCCGCTGCAGGCGAACTTCCTAGGTATTTCGCAATTAACCCCCCATTATTTCTATTAAAACGCCGTAAATATGATGGCCGCGGCAACGTTCCTTAAAATATGGCGATTGTCAGTTCCTTGCCAGAACGTAAGTCCCTTATATTAAGTAAAATATTCCTTTAGATACCTGAAATGAGAGCTAATCCGTAGTAGCTCAAAGCGTACTTTGTTTAGGCGACAAGCCCGCAGGAATCAATAAATTTTTGTTAACAAATTTTGCAGAAAACATATTTATATATACAGTGCGTGTTTTCATAGACAAATTCACATATTTCAAGTGTAGGTAAAATTAATATCTTGTAACAAGAACATCCAAAATGCAGTAAATATTATGAGACAGACGAAAAGGTAGAAAACGCTTTATGTAATAGCAAAATTTTTTTGGTATTTCTTTAGTATTTCAATGTAGTTAACACAAAATTTTTATTTAAAAAAAAACTAATTTTGTGTTACCGATTCTATGCAGAATATTTTATAATCGAGAATGAAAGCTGTTATAGGCATTCAATCTTGAAAGTAGGTGGCAGTAGCTCTTAACTAAGTGATGAATATGTGCAGGACCAAAAGTGTAGATTAAAAGTTAGTTCTTTAACATAGGTAGGAAGCAGATTTGCCGCTAAATGTATTACCACTACGCAATGACGAGCAAGTTCTCCAGGCAACTCTGCAAAGCTCTGCAATAAGTGCATTTCTTACAAATAATATAGTGATGAATTTAAACATTCTGCAATACAGTTTGTAAACTTAAACAAGAAAAATAGGATCTGCATTATTATGGAAAAATTAAAACAATCTTAACGCAATTTCATTAACAACGGCAATAAAAGCAAATCAACTTTCTTGTCTCCTGTCTTATTAGTTTCTTTCATAAAACGTTTAATAGATTTATTAAGTAGGTAAAAAATTCATGGCCTACAGATAACGGTCTATGCTAATATCTACAGAATAGTTGCGAATATATTACTCATAAGTTGTAACAAAGTGCATTACTATACGAATGCATTTATCACAGATTCACAAACCTAACGGGGCAAAACACACAATAAATGCTTTTGATGAATAACGGTATTAGAACTGGACCAAAGTGAACAAGGTAATTGCAAGTGGCCGGCCATCAACATGGAGAAAAGGCTTATACGATTACTAGCTAAAAGATGAATGAAAGAGCTCTTAGATGGCAAAAACGGCTCTCAAAAGAGTAGATACGTATGAGACAAAACATTGAAAAGAGCCTGGAATCTAGACGGAGATAAGTTAAAAATAGAAGACTCTGTTGCATGAAAATGACTGTAGAGAGGAAAATTCAGAAGTCATATATAACGCAGAACAATGACCAGGAAAGGCAAGAAACAAGAAAATTATCATAATGAATTCTTGAAGCTTTCAACACATGACGGACTCCCGCAGCATTTTAAGCAATTTTGACTAAGTCTTCAAATCTTGTTAACAGTGGGACCGCATTTACCCACCTAGGCTACTGTGCCATAAAAACAGTAAGCGATAATTACCGTAAACTACATGCAAGCGGTCGACCATTTGGAAAAAATATCCAAACAGGTCAAGCCCTACCCACCCCGAAGTGCAGTCCCATTGTTAAGATGATTCACTGAGTTAGTCAATATTTCCAGAAATGCTGCGGGAACATACAACTTTTCTGCTTCAATGCTCATATATCATTACCATGCGACAGACAGAGACCCTTTACTAGCAACCAACCTTCAACCCAGCGTAGATGCAGCCGACCCGGCGGTATATCTGGGAGTGGCATAACTATACGTTTGTTTAATTAAATTCAATCAATCAGAGTTTCCCAAATAAATGTATTGGTTGTGATAGACCTCTTTAATTGATGACTTAATTGACTGGCAGGCCACCTATTTTTTATTTAGTGCTGCATGAAGTCCATACTGTTCCTCTAGCCACAAGTGACGACTTAAGAAATCAAATCCGGGTTGGTATCAAAAAATTGCTCCTTAGCTTAATTACTAAAGTTGCGAAAATTAACAAAAAAGACTAGTTCGGCGACATCTTATGGAATTTAATTTTTTTCGAGTACTATAAGCGTCATTTTTTTTGCACAATGTTGCATAACGCCATATAGGCGAATTATATAGTCAATGTATGGTGAAGAAATTGTGTCAAGATTTCATAAAAGGTGCGAATGTATAAAAAAAGAAATAGTATGTTCCACGAATAGGAGAAACAAAGTTGGTGTGATAAAGCCGTACGGCAACATTAAACATAATTTGAGGTTATGGTATTCAGAAACTCAATACACTTTACGTAAAAGATTTTTCATCTGTACTGTATCAGACGCTATGTATAAAAAGGGTATTAGACTGAGGGCTACCCTTACAATGCAAATAATGATACTTGCGATAATTTTTGGTAAAACTGTGCTTTTATCATCATGCACTAAACTAAATCCTTTGAATTAGTTTATCTTACTCATTAATAGTAATAGTCACATATTACATATTAAAAAATATGTTCTAAAGTGCTTGTATAAAGTTGAGCAATTTTGCTGCAGAAGATCAGTAAAATTGCGTACACCTATAAATCCACTCACAGTTACAATAGGTAGGTACCCCAACGCTAAAGATGCGATGTAGCACATTAGGAATTCAGACCAGGATGTCGGCTCCATAGATCTTCCATCCTCAATGCACGCTATACGGCGCCTCCGCCATTTTTCTCCATCAAAGTCGCACCGTTCTGCGTGATCGTGCTATGTCCTTATTAGGTTTCCTTCTTGCAATCAAAATTGATCCTGTCGTTACGGCAACCCTGTATTTCACGTATAAAATAAATGTATTTTCTTAGCCTGTAAAACAGTGTATTAATCTCTAGTAACAGCTTTAATTTCGACGACCACATACTACATTTCAAGCTGCCATGTTTATTTCTAAGTATATAGGCATCTATAAATATCAAAATGTTTAACTATTAAAATTTAAAGACACTGCTCTATAAGCGATAACAATTTGTAACAGATGCAGTATATTATTTTTACTTCTCCTGAACAAAACTTGTAAGTTTCTCTAAATATAACACAAGGCATGCATTTATAAAGAGATTGTCCCCCCAGATACTTTATATTCCGGAAGCATTATAGCGGTTCATCATTTCTCTCCCGAAGTCCTCCTGCTGTGAAATTTAGCCCCTTGATATAGGACTCATTCCTGCGTTCTCGTACATCCTCAATTCATAGTTTTATACTCTTCGTCGGTATTGGTGTACGTACATCTTTATTCAGCCACTAAAAAAATAGCATTAGAAAAATGCTTGGCTTAATTGCGTTGTTAAGTTATCTGAATTTGTATTCGGTTTGTCCTTCCTTAAAGTCCTTCCCTTCAATAGGATCCATAATCTGGCCTCAAGTCATTGCGCCAATAAAATAAATTCCGAGATATTCATTTCCTATGTCTGGAACGTTGAGAAATTGTTCCATTTAATTTTCTGCTGAACAAAACCCGCTTCAATTTAGTGCTTACAAAGGTCAACTGGCACAATTCCTGAAACTGACTTTAATCTCCGAAAGGAAATCGTGACATACGATGTTGCGCACTAAAGGCCTTCCGACTCGTGCTAATTATTCAAATACAGAATTTATCGCTCTTAGTACTTTTAAATCATATATTTTAAATCACCCGATAATAGTTTATATGGGACAGAAAATTAAAGATTTATTTTTTTCAGTGTATGATCGTAACCACTACGACGTTTAATTATACTGCTTTCGTTATATTCATAAGAAAGGGATAAAACGGATCACTTTTTCTTCCTTTAAATTCAGTTGTATTGATAATCACATGCCACCCTTGGGCCATCGTCTGTCAATCACGTCACACAAATGAATGAAATTGGTCATTAACAGAACGCCACACAAGCATATGAGCGATGTTCATTGTGGTCGTGGAAGATTAACCCAGGCACTTAGCTCCCATACCGTAGATTAGTAGAATCTCTTACCATGCTTTAGTATTTTGTTGTAGTTCTCTTTCACCTTTAGCCACTAGCATTTATCGGCTGTATCGTCTGCATAAATACAGTCAGCAAGTTCAACTCTCTCTGAATTACGATGTCCAATAAATAGTTTATTTGTAGGTACCAGAAATACAATTCTAATCCACTTCGTCCTTTTCTCAGTGCGTCCTTTTGTATATTAAATTTCTCTTTAAATATTCCCACACCACGTTCCTTGGATTTCTGTCAAATGGTTTTTCGATGTCAATAAAAGCACCGTATGCTTATCATGTTGTAGTACCTTATATGTAAACTWGCTTCAGGKTAWATATGTGTTCGTGAACGCTATGTCTTTTCCTGAAACAACTGTGTGTCTCATGTAGCTCTAATTCTATTAAGTTCCTTAATTTTAAATCAATATTTCTTCATAAATTTTGTGTTGCCACACGCAGTTACGTAATTTTCACATGTGGCAGACATCCCTTCTCAAAAAATGGTACAATTACTACTGCTTCCCAATCTACTGGCATTTGTTCATCCTGTCACGCCTTCTTTTGCTTTCTTCAACATTTTAAAGGCTTTTTTGACTTTTCTTCTGTTATGGCTTCTTCATTTCCATAGCAAATTTTCGTAATCGCCCTCCTGAGTGTAATTCACTGCCATTCTTTTGTTAATAATGGTCGCTGTTTATTTTTAATAAAAATAATACATTACTTCTGCAACATCACGACCAAAACACTTTTGTCTTGCTCTTTTTACTATATTTTACCATTGTATTAACAAGATTCACGAAATTAACCATAACTGCATGAAAAGTACGTGTATTAAATAGCAAAACACTTTCAAGGACCGAAAAAAACGACCAAAGACATCCACGTGGTGCTGCCAAGCTCACTTGGAATAGCTGCCAAAAACGACACCAGGGTGCGCGATGCTTAGCTAGAATCACGAATACACTTACTTTACCTGCTTTCTATAACACAATTCTTACTAAGTTTAATATTGTACAACATGTTTTTATCTTCAGTCGCGTTCATTCTGCTATATTGCTTGAATTCGCAAGCAATACGATAATCACTGCCAACTCTGGGTGAAAAGGCCAATCAGTAGAATGTGTGCGGTTAAACACAAAAGGTCCACTCTTTAATTCAATAGCTGTGATAGTGCAACCTGCAACTTCCTACTACTGCGAAATAACTTGCACTTAAACACGTAGAAAGTTTACGTACCCTGACGAGCACACCAGTTATTTATTGCAGTGACTCTGGAATAGTAAATTCTTGGAAGGAGACATATTTGGCAAGTTCCGTAATGCAACTAGGAAACTAAATTTGATGGAATGCACACAGACGGGTAGCATTCCTGAGTTCCTGTCTGCGTGATGTGCCCGAGCCCAAACTAGACAACATTATTATGTTTCTAGCACGCCGGTTTCCCAAGTGTATCCTGTACGTTATGTTCTGTCAAGTTGCGATTTTAATGGACTTCATTCTTTCCTGGAAAGCACTTAAAGCGTAGTTCTGTTTATCTTGAGCATTGTTCAGCAACAGAAATCAAGTTCTTTGTTTTGCTTTATTTTAAAATGAAACTACTACCGTTAGTACTAGGAGTACATTTGCAAATATTTTTATTCTGCTAATACCACATTGCTTCAGTTATAGAGTTCATAATTGAATAATATGCCGAGTTTAAAGTGCAGTTACTGGTTAAATGAAACTTTCATGTAAATAAGTGTGTATAAGTTTAAGAGCTCCTTATGTGTTGTTTTCTTGTCTTTTGCAATTCCTCATCACCGTTCTTAGACTTTATCTCCACKGTTGATTCCCACTTATAGCACGGTTTTCCTGCTTTGAGCTCGTTGCCGTTCATCTCGTACAATGTAGTCCCCTCTCTACGTTGGGTATGCAATTTGTCCCCAAATTTCATTAAATGTGCGTTTATTCTCTTTGTGATGGTTTTGCGCTCCACAAGTTCTGTCTTCTACCTTTTATCGTTTTTTTTTACAGCTGTAGCCAACATTTGCACTAAATTCCTTACTGCGTTTCTCGGGCTATTTCTTTTAGCTTTGCTAGTGGCGGCACTTTTACTATGTATCTGTTCCTATGTCATAGTGTTCAGGATTATGGGGTGTATATTTTTTAAATGCTCCAGTTTTTCTACAAATGGCAGTCACACTGAGTGCTTTTTGTCCTTTCCCTGACTTTCTCTGTGGCTAAGTTTGCTGGATATGTAAGTTCCCAGCTATTTTATTTTGTTTACCATTACCATCAAGTCATGCTTGCTCATTTTCTGTTATTACTACCAGGCCATCTACATTTTGCGAGTATAAATGGCATTTTTATTTCATTTGCTTGTCTGTTATTTCTTCATCGTGTGATTTTTTAAAATGATGTCTAAAATAAGTAATTGTAAATATTTTTGACGATAATGGGACAGCCTGGGTTTACTCCTCTATTTCTTTGTTTTGTCGATTTTTGTGCCTAGTTGCTACTACCTAAACGATTCACATGATGCTCTTTTACAAAACAATTTATACATACGTTAATAGTCTGCTAATTTTAGCACTAACCATATGTATGTCAATTGCTTTACGATTAAAATGTTATTATTGTCATTATTTAATTAATACAATGAATAATTCCTGTAGCGGTAAAACACACAATAAGTACTCGTACTTATAAAATGGGCGATAGTATGAGCTCTACTATTTAATGTGATCTATAAAACGAAATACCTTATCGACTTTATATCTACTAATTAGTGTTTTATAAAATCGTAACTATTTCCTAGGGTTATAAGTTCCTATAACATATCAGCTCATACAGGCCGATGATGGCGGCTTTTGTCATCGTAAACGGACGTCGCAGTGGTGCGGTGCAACAAACTGAATTTTCAGTTGTGTAGATATCAAACGAGTTATGTTATTCTTGTCTGCTTGTTTCTCTTAAAACTCTGACATTGCGAATATCCATAATAGGGTATTCCGCGATTTTAAGCGTTTCTGCAGAATCAATAGTGCCCGATTTTCATCAGAGCAATAATCTACTAATACGTCAAGCTGGCTAAACATCAAATGTGTATCAAATTATATGGACTAATTTACACTGCAGGCGGTACGTTCACGTTAGAAATAGTACTTTCTTGACCTGTTTATTTTATGGACACACGTTACTTTCAATTAGATATTTGGAATATAAAAAAATAAACCTAATTTTTTTATTGGTGTATATTGGAAAATACTTATTATTTGCCATATTTTTTCCTAAACATCTGTTTCTGTCATAACAAATCCGGTCTCTAGCGATTTGCGTTCTACGGCCAACTTTCATTCTTTTCTAATTGATATAACAGGTTAAATTTAATTTGCATATCTACTAACATTTTAATTTCAAATGGCGAATTAGTGAAGTATATTCTCACATTAAGTAACCAGCTCCACCAATGGCAGTGGGACTTGACAGTAGAAGGAGAGCATTCCAATGTTTCATCCAACTATTACAGAAAGATTTATATTGCGTCACCACTTTGGGCAGAACTAATTTTAGGAATATGTATGTGTTGCACGACTTTTTTAATTGCCTTAATGGTTGATTTTGACTAATCCGTTATTTATAATGAGGTATKTATTCATGTCATTAAAGAAGACGCATTCCAGCGTGAGAAACAGCTTAATTGTGGTTTTTACGTGGCGTCAATACTTCGGTTAGAACGTGTTCTAAATTTGAAGTTACGTATGCTGTTAGCTACTATCAGTTTTAGATATCTGAGCTAACCATCTTGCAAGAGGACAGAAAGATGTGATTCAAAGGTAATCCGGTAATGAATCCTATCATTACTTTTATTACACAAAAATATATACCTATTATAAACACGATTCGCCAAAATTTTTAACATAAATTTTGCTATTTTCATTTACGTATCTGTTTTCTCTCTAAATAAACACTGCAGCGGTTAGTCCTACTTGATTTTTAAGTGATTTGCTTCTTCGCCCATAAATTTAACAATTTTTGTGATAGGATTGACGTGTTCTACAGCGACTAACCTGTCATTAAATAAAAAGTTGTTAGTTTAAACAACATTTATATAATCTGCGGCTGTTCCATTCAGAAGCTGGAGCACTTGCGAATGTTGTGTTTCGCCACTCTAGAAAACGGGGTTATTGATTTTTATGCAAAATGTAAATATGGTTTATGTAGCTGGCGAACCCCTCCTGAGAGTGAGGAATTGTTCGCCGTTCTTCTGAAAATTTACGACCTACTATTCAAGACAAATGGAAAGTCTGTGTTCAAATTTTTAATCGCAAATTTTCTCAGCATGCTTTGCAGAGTAAACGTGATATTCAGAAAAGCTCTCTCTCAAAGGCCTATATGGTATAGTACTTGAGATAAGTGGTATCATAACTAATGGCACAAAATACGTAAAGTGGCATTGAATTCTTTGTAACAGTTATGGATTGCGACACTTACGTTGCAACGATGCAATTTTTATTATTTGTAATTTTCGTATTTCATTGTGTTGTAGCTGTAGTTGAAAATAATAATAAAGAGCTCCTACTGTCAGACATTCTCGCTGTTGCACATCCTTGTGGGGCAAAAAATTGTGTCGACAGATATCTAAAGTATTTGCGATTGATGGATCACCATGCATATTTACGTATCTTAGAAAATTATATTATTCTGTTACAAATAGTATGATGATGGAAGGCCAAATTTGGAAATATATAATGCTGTTAACTTGAACTTAAATTGAAATGAAAACGGGGTGATAAAGGAATAATATAATGGCACGACCATGAATTTTACCTTAGCACCTAACACATACTAGTCGCACCCGACATAATGTACCTTAACTTTACATTTGAGAAAGTAAGCAATATTAAAAGTTGTTTGTTATAAGTAAACGACATGAGTTATTTCTTGTAACACCACTGAGTGTGTATTAATGAAAAGTATCTCTTCATCGACTTAAAGTAAAGTTAGAAAAATGTTGCTGACTTACTAAAGCCTCTAATCTGTCGACTCCTTTACTTACAAATGCATTAACCATTATTTACTTTCATAAACAAGTGCAATTGTCTAATCATACATATATTAAACTGTGTTTATGTCCGATAGATTCAGTACATCTATTAATCAATCAGTTGAACATTCTTCTTAAAAGAACTTATGACTCTGACATTTATTTTAAGTATAGAAGTAGATTCAATTCAGGTCAGGAGGATTTTTTATTTCACTTTGGACGGTGTACGACTGCTCTCTGAGAAGCCTACCTTTAGTACTAGATATCTCCAAACCCTTTGTTGATGGAAGAGAGCAGTAAGGAACAGAATATGTTATCAAATCTGTCAAACCAAACGTCAATAAATTATAATAGCAGATTATGTTAGTAGCAAGCAATAAATCACAAGCCTATTTTGCACCTTCTTTCTTTCGTCAACAAGTCATAATCAACTTGATAATCATTACCACCTAGTTCTTAAGCATTATGTAGTAACGCAGAATTTTATATCACAAGGGAATTCCAAACACATTCGAAAAACAGTGCACACTTTTATGTCTTGAATGAATCGTTTCATATACAATTAGTGCTAAACTGCCTACGTTATACAGTTGTATGGATTAAAATTCATAGTTACCCTATTTATAAATCCCTTTAATTCTAAAATGAGTGAATTTTCGTGCCCAGATGACATCAAATATATCTGATACGTGCATTGTTTTTCAAATACCTGTATATTGATATAATAGCACAGACCACTATTATCTTATTTTGAAAAGAGCTTTGCTCCTGTTTAATGCTGTAATAGTACTTGTATGGAATTATGTGAATAGTTTCTTATTTTGGATTTACGAGGTTTGCTAATTAGGGTAAAGAAATGTCCTCGAGTAAGTCGCACTAACTGGGTGTCATTCAGTATAAGTGACCATTTACTTCTAACATATCATGTCCAATTAAGTATAAACAAACAGACGTTTTTTTTCTCAACACGGATATTGAACATTATTATCGTTCCTATGTAATCGATTTGTGTTAAATGAATCTGACTAAATATAGAGGAACGGGAGGGTAATTTTAATTTTTACACCAGAGGTAAGGTTTAATTCACATTGGATGGGCCTTCTTTTTCGCTCTATTAGTAGTGAGATAATCTTAGTCGTAAAATGCTCGTTGTGGCACAGACCAAAAGCAGAAATTTGGCCGAATACTGAGGCATCATTTAGACAAGATCATTTTTTAGAAAGGAGTTTCCATTGAGATGATTAGGTAGCTTTTGTCATCATCTTAGTTTTTTTACTGATAGATCGCATTGTCACCTATACTTTAACTTTCATCTTACCATTAGCTGTGGTATACAGGCAGAACCAGTTCTGCGCCATGACGTCTGCCCTAGAGCCGAACTGCACTGATGAGCATTAAAATAGCGAAACGTTTTCGTTTGCAGTTTGTTACGGTGCAGATGGCAGATCATAAACATTACATTTTAGTTCGATTTGTGTTTCAGGCTTATGAAATTGCGTAAGAGTAGTTACAAAAAATACAAGAAGTCCACAACCACGGGAACCCGATCTTCTACTTAGAAGAATCATGGTATGATACTCACAGAAAAAGGCTGGCTGGACAGTTCTAAAAATGGAATATGGACGTACCTTTTCAAGACAATAAAATAAAAAATGCATTTTTGATGTGATGCTGGTGGATATAAAAATATTCAGTTCCATATACAATTTGCTTAKACTACCACCGGGATATAATTTTTGATCTCTTAAAAGGCAGGTTTAATAACACTCCTTTCGCCAGGTACACGAAACACTTACAAATACTTCCAGTGCAAAGAAGAAAATACAGGAGTAGTTATTCTACGAAAACGAAACTATATTTTGAGCAATCTTAAAAAAACGATTTACAGGTTTATGGAATTAAACGCTTTAAAACCATTTTATTATTAACTATGATGCAAGGGCACGTAGTTGTGAGGTTTTACATTTAGATTGCCTTATATTTCAGATTTCAAGTGTCTCTAAAGAAAAAATTCTTGGATGTATAATCTAGGGCATTCATAGGTCTTCTGCGTTCAATGCCCCTGGATATTGTCATCAAAAAATTGTCTGATAAGAGCAGCTTAATGAGGCAATAGTGTATCTTGCTGCAAAAATTGCTCTTTTTCATCCAGCTTACCATCTTTTTCACWGATGTAAATGATATGAGGAGRAATGTGTCTGTAGCACATCGAGATMAATCTGACCGTTGTGTCGAAATTTTTCTCAAGGAAGAAAGGACCTACCATACGACCATCTAATATCCCAGTCCACACATTCAGTTCTTTTGATATCTGAGTGTGTACTTTCCGCATCAAGTGAGAATTAACATCGCTCAACTATCTGCATTTGTGTCGATTAAAATGGTCGTTCAAGGAAAATGTAGACTCGTCTGAGAAGCAAATATTTTAAAGGAAACGCGAGTTATTACAGATATTACGTTTCATTAAGTATCGTCTTCCTTTATTCATGCCATAAGTAAATTTTGAAAGGATGAAACTTGTGTTCGTGAAAAATCCGGCGATTGATGACAATGGTGTCTTCAGGAAACTGCGATATGTTTCGAACAGATTGCGTACATTCTACAACATGAGCCTTAACGGCAACAGCCGTAGCTTAAGTAGCAACAACTCGGACGGGTTTATATTTCCGATTCTGACCCAGTTCCCTACATTTTCTCAAAAGTTTGAAGACGTATTTGTGATGTACATTTAAAATTTCCTGATAAAATTCTAGAAAAAATTATCATTTTTCCTACTMTYTTTCAAAAAGGACTTTGAAAGACTCTTAAAATGAACCTTCTTCCTTATTCAAAAATTAAGGGTGTGACCTGCCAGTGGTAGAGGGTTCTTGTGACAATTTCGAATGTTTCATCACAAGAAATCCTCTGAAATAAAATCGACAGCATTTTACTCGAATTTGTCTCCCACTGAAACACTCGGTACCTGTATACGTGGCCTGTAAAATATTTACAAAAGTTTAAAAATCATATAATAGTAGAAGCTATTCAGATTAATTTGGAATTAATTTCAAACAGAAAGTTTAATTGAACGATATAGGCAGTAGGTGTAAAATGATGACAATATTTATTCTAATGAGGCTAATATTGCCCATTTCTGTCCATGTCCAAACTTCAGATAGCAATGCCAAGCTGTTTCGTTATAGCTCGAACAATTTTTACATTTCTAGCATCCTCAACGAATCATAATGTTTGCTGTACAGGTGCAGTATACGCCATCATCACTCAATTTCATAAATCGATTGATACCCTCTGAGGATAAACACGAATGATTTAAAGTGATGTATAGCTGAAAAGGTTAAGTGCTGCACTTGGATGAGGTAAAAAATAGGTGTCATTCCGTAAATCCCAAAAATCCCCTGTAACCGTATAGACCGGACGATGGAAGTCCTGAACGGCAGCATAAATAAGCTATTTCCGTGACCAACACGTCATGTTTTTATTGCCTGTTATTACGCTATCGATGCAGTTTATTATTTATGTATTAAGCGGGCCGTCGGTGCAACGCAGACACTTTACCTACTGCAATTCCTTTCAGATGTTTATAGGCAGTAATATTAGTGCTAAAAAATTAAAACAAAATATATTTAAGGCGTTTAGAATACTTACAACATCTGACGGAAATTTGTAATTGTCGATACACGTTCCAGCATGTAATATTGAACTTCTGGTAATAACTATAACTATAGGTCTGATTTGACCACAACGTATTCAGCTACTGGTTTAATATAATGAAGCAATCGAACATCGAMTATGCCGGTGTCAATACTAGTGGTCCTTCATATTTCTGATATGCTATTGTTCATGTAATTTCAAAAACATTTACCTTGAGAACCGCATATACAGTCACATTAGATCCATCATTAGCGACAATAGTCAATTCCAGTTTTGTTTCTTGTTACGTTTTGTCGTGTACTAAAATTCTGATCTACCGAATGTCTGATTGTGGTAGGGTGGCTATTATTTGTTCCTCGTTGTTACGGCAGCATCAGGAATTTATTGTGCGTCACTCCACCATCATTCATTTTGGGATAAGATTACTGTATCTATTCAGATGTTTCTTGCTGCAAAGTCTAGGAGGACAATAAGAAAAAAAAACAAAAAGAACGGACGGCTCGTGAATTATTGTGTGTAAGATAAACGGGTCCGCTCCAGCTCGAAATGAAGTCTGGCGGGAAATTTATACCCGACTCCACTGCAATATCTTCAAAGAACAGAATTGGACTAGCTCTGGGGAAAATAGGCTACTGCGGGAGACGCATTTTAAATTAGCTTTTTATTGGAGACTATTTAGGGGAAGCGGAACTTTCAAAACACTAGTTTATCTTATTGATGCATGTGCGAACTACGACGCTCCCGTACAAACTAAGGAAGGAACATTTATTAGTTCTTTCCTATTCCGGATACGTCCGGAAGATATAATTTCATTGAGGGCAGTCACGTCAGGACGGAATACATCAATCCTAACTGAGAAGTGGCAACAATAAATAAATATGACATACTGTAGAATATTTAGGGCAATCTTAATTGCTAATATAATGATTTTCGTAGAATAAAGGAAGTAAACTAGCACGATCTGTCAGTAAAAGGCCTGCATAGAAGGTAGACGTCACTCCTCGTAAGCTTTGTTCCATAGTATTATGCTTTGGACTCGTATACAACACTGTCCAATGAAGATACATTTGTAGTCACTTTTAGTACATGTGAGACTGATTATCTAACATGAAACATATTTTTTTTAACTGAGTAACTAGACCAAATTACCAAGAGAACACGAAGCTTGAGAATTTATGTTTAGAAGCAGTTAAAATAATAGCACATAATTTTAATTTACTGTGCTATTAAGACACGACTTACAGCAAAAGTGTTTCTGAAATTTGTTAAAATAGTGTGTACTGAAAGATACGAAAACTTAATTCACGGCGTCACGCAGACGGATCAAACCTACCAGTCGGGCAATGTTATGAATATGATAAAAATATCCAGGTAGAGAATTTGCAGTGTTTCTATCCTAATGTGGTAATACATGTGTGGTTAACTAAGTGGCTTTTATTTTTGACAAGGAAATTACATTACATTATACACCATAATATTCAGTGTATTCCCTTCAAAAATATAGTTTGGCAACGCCCAGAAAAAATGGGCCGATCTGTATCATGCAAAACAATTTTGTAGCGTAGAGAGCTTGATTTGATACAACCTTTATCTCAATCATTTTTCAAAATTTTTAATATTAACCGAATTACAGTTCCTCATGCCTTATTAACTAATAACACACCCTGCATTAGATATTGATTTAGATAGATATTGATTTACGGAATATTTCTGGTAATATGCAATTGATAGAACCTCAAAAGTTTTCTTCAAAGTTAAACTAAAAATTTTTATTTACTTTATTACCAGATGGCGAGGTATATTTCTTTTATTGGAGGTGGTAATGCTCTCTGGGAAAAATACGGTGGGTTAAAATAAAATATAAAACATTTTTAATATGTAACAAACACAAAATAAAGGAAGAAAGAATGCTATTCTATTAAGCGTTAGAAATAAAATTATCTAAGAAATATAAATTCTTGCTTACGTTACAAATTAAACAGTATACTTTTAAATATTACGAGCTCAATTTTGTCTTTCGATTAATTACTTCCTTTACCCCCACATCTATATGCGCCAGTGATCAGTAAAGTGCTTTTGGCTCCCTAATATCGTCAGTAGCAAAAATAAAAATGAAACTTTTATTACTTCTGGAGTAGTTCCCATTAAGGCAGCAAGTTAGCTTTGCCATCATGCCAGTGTAATGCTGACAGATGGCATTGCCATCTAATATTTTACTAACACCAAACCAAGCATTTGGTATATAGGCAAAACCAGTTCTATGGTATGCCATGCTGTCTATACTAGACCTAAACTATACTGACGAGATGTAACAACAGCGAAACAGATCTGTCTGTAGTTGGTTGCGGTGCAGACAGCATAGCATAGATATGCATATTAAAGTATGTCGTTTTTTTGCCCGCCTGCAAAAAGTGCAGAGGGTGCGGCTGTCAAGTGCATGCCAACTTGGCAGAAGACAGGCCATTTCCTTTAGGAAGTAATTCCCATTAGGGCAGCTGGGTGGCTTTGTCCTCATCTCAGTGTAATGCTGACAGTTGGCATTGCCATCTAATTTTTTACTAACATTATAGCGCGTTGTATGGCGAATTAACTTAGATAGCTTGATCGATGTATTTGAATTAAATATAAAAATGCAATAAATTATTTTAGACGAAATTTCTTTTCTCTGTGATATTGTAACAAAATTTTCTTAATCGCAAAAAGCTGTGCAGAAATTTCTTTTGTATGAACTGAAGCACGTAATGGATGATTCTTGAAGTGATTGTTTTATGTAACAGAAGGTTTTGTAATTCAGATCACCTATCTTGCATATCTTGTGAATGGGTCTCATCAATTTAAAATATACCGAACGTAATATTTTAGTGGCTATGCTAAATTATTTCGCTGTCTTGGACTTCTTAGTCCATCACAACTATTAGTTAAAATAAAGAGAAGATTAAAATCAATATAAATTTACATCACTAATTTTGTAACAAATATAATTATATTAAATTTATTGAATATGTATGTGGGTGAAAATTAGGTAGTGCTTTTAAAATTGTTGTTTAACTTTTTAATGATCATACCATTTGTTATTAAGCAATGGTAAGTTTCGTTTATATTAATGGTGGTATACCTAAGATTCTATTATTGTTAAAACAATCATCTGCAGAATATTTTAACTTTCACCTCTGTGACACGATATTTGAATTTCTTTTGTTAAAATGACACTTTATTATAAACTGTGCCGTATGGTGGTGCCGAGATCAGGTGATGAGATCAAGGGCCACGCTCGTAAATCTCTATGCCCCAGGGCGGGACCAGAACAAGTGCTATCCAGATAACCTCTTTGCTCCACCGTCGTCCATTCTTACGGCGGACATGTAAGAATCTCGTCACAAACTCCCTGCCATATTTTATTTCAAATGGTCTTGCCAACTACAAGCTCAGTAAGTGGAAATAAAGCGGTCTCCCTTTGTATATATTTTTGATATAAGTTTCTCAGAATTAACGGGATTATCAGTCCAGCATATCCACATTCGACTCCCTCTGCTAGGAAAATTTTATTATTAAACCATTAAGCATTAAAACGTTAACACATTCAATATAATATTGCACGTTTTGACTTTTATTTAAAAGGGCGGTTAAATCGGTTATTTACGTTGTTATGGTTAGACTTCACACGCAGAAACAACAAATATACGATTATCAATCGTAATCGCAAATTATGCAACTATTGAGAACAAAATAGGAAAACTGTACATAACGTGTATCCCACTATAGCGTTTATTTATGCTTATGTTGGAATCTGTTGGTAATAGGTTTTCAAATAAGAGAGTCAGAATTGTTTGATATGTTAAGCTCAAACTTAAACTATGTTCTGCAGTAGTGGGCAGCAATTAATTAACTAGACGAAGTTGATGAGGACAGTTAAGCACCATTGCAATACATCCCAGAGAGTAAAGTAATATAAAGACTAGTATATTATTTCTTGTAGTTATCGTGAAACATATACAGGGTCCACCATCTAAAACTCCCCAGGCTCGTATTTTCTTTATTCTTTTACGTACAACCTTAAGTTATATGTAAAATTGTAGCTCTTTTTAAACTCTTTAAATATAACTAAGTGGGTGTCCAAAACTTTTTTTGCAGATTATCATATTTTGTATTTAAAGTTAATTTTTGTAAATATTTTTAACCTTACCCCCTATAATAAATATTGCTTCATAGTTGAATACCGACTTTTGTCTTATTCAATTTGTGTCATTACCATGTATGCGTAATTATTACTCATTCTTAGTGAAAAACAAGAAAAACTAGTCGCCGCCATGTTCTGTAAATAGGGTTGTTCAGAATTTTTAGGTGTTAGTTTAGTAGCTTATTACGGTACAAATTGTGCCTACATACCCATCGCCGCACACAAACCCGTAAAATTTTAAGTACTTTTAAATAAATCAAGTAGAAAGTTCGTTCTAAAGAGAGAGAAACCCTGCCACGAGGCTAGTGCGCGATGTACAAAACTAAACTAGCCTCATCGAAGGGTTTCGTTTTCTAGCCGCTCTCTTTCTCTCTTTAGAACGAACTTTGTACTTGATTTATTTAAAAGTTACTGAAAATTTTTGGGTTTTGTGTGCAGCGATAAGTATATAGGCATAATTTGTCCCATAATAAGCTACTAAACTAACACTTAAAAAATTGTGAGCAGCTCTATAACAGAACATGACGGCGACTAKTTTTTCTTGTTTTTCACTAAGAAGGAGTAAAAATTACGCCTACATAGTAATGACACAAATTGAAGAAGACAAAAGTCGGCATCCAACTATGAAGCAATATTTATTATACGGGGTAAGGTTAAAAAATATTTACAAAAATTAACTTTATTTGTGAAATATCACAATCTGCAAAAAAATGGACACTCACTATGCTATTTGTAAAGAATTCAAAAAGACCTACAATTTGATATATAACTTAAGGATTTACCTAAAAAAACAAAAAAAAAATACGAGTCTGGGGAGTTTTAGGTGGCGGACCCTGTATATCATTTTCTCAAAACATCTTATATTGGTTGACCTGGACACTTCTTACTCCGCAATTTATGGGTCATTTAGTGGTAGCTTTACGAACTACGATGTAGGTTGGTACCTACGATTTGTAAGTGCACAGACCTACAAACATTACCGATTGTCCAGTCATTTGGTGAAAATCGGTAATGCGTCATCTAACGGTGGATTTACGAACTACAACGTATGATATTGTTGGTAGGTGCAGAGACCTACATTGTCGATTGAGCTATTGGAAAAGCCCAGCAAAAAAGACCCCAAGAAACATCGAAGTTACCTACCTCTCTTACGGCGTATTTAAGATGGACGTGTCCACGTCAAACTTAAGGGTGTATCTAAGTCACGAACACCTAGAATTCAAAAAAAAATCTTAACCACTTTTTACGCAATACAGAACCCTGTAAAAGTATCAGCATCAGTGTTAAACACCTGAAAACTACTAACTGACTTAACTCTAAGCCTGTAGCCAAACATTAATTCTTCAGGCTTCTGACCAGCCTTTTAATTTTATGAAAAAATTTATGAAGCATTTTAAATTGAAAAGTTTGCTACCTTTATGCCCACATGACATTTTTTTTGGGAGTAATTTCAACGAAAATTAGAAAACGTTCCTGTGTATCCTTTTAAAGACATATTTCAAAGTTATAGAAAGTGTTCGAATAACCATGAAATTTACTTGACGGAAGTAGTATTCGGAACCGCGGCATATTAATACAACATGCTACAATATTACGCGTTATAGGAATTCTGCATGTGCGAC
Source organism: Rhyzopertha dominica (assembly GCA_025024175.1). Taxonomy (NCBI): domain Eukaryota; kingdom Metazoa; phylum Arthropoda; class Insecta; order Coleoptera; family Bostrichidae; genus Rhyzopertha; species Rhyzopertha dominica. The sequence goes on from QCXZ01000137.1 coordinate 34,178,712, forward strand.
ATAAATCCACGGTCCTGCAAGCGAACAGCAGCGAGAAATGAGATGAATCGCCCTTGCGTCCAAGATGGCACAGCGGGCGGGTAGCAGTGCTGCGACAAAAAAAGTAATATCTCTAAGGTGGACAGTGCAGAGGGAGAAGGAGGCTCATATCATGTTTCACAGCTTTGTTGGGATAGGTGAAATATTGCAGATATTACTGCTGTTGTGCGTTTGGAGGCTGCAAGAAAAACTGGCTTGCATGACCAAGGGAAAGCGTACGTGCGCTTTTATTAAATTTAACGGGGTGGGAAAGGAAAAACCTGCAGGCGACTCAGATCGTCTCTCACATATTTTTCTTGCGTGTTTCGGCAATTTGTTATAGAGGATATTACAGGCAACGATTGAGCATTTGGTATCGGAACTTAGAAACTTGCCTTCATGGAATTAAGTTAAAATGCTATATACTGCTACAAGTGGGCATTATGTTTATTATAGTTATTTCCTTCATATTCTTAACTTCCATTCATTCTTTACTTAAACAATATACGAGTATGTTCGATCATCAAACACGGGGAAGTTAATACATCTTGCAGTGATATAATATAACATTACTGTTATTATGGGTTTTAAAATTCCGCGACTTCAGTGAGAGAGACGGTACTCTGGTCTACAAAATAAAAATATCTTCCCCCCACCACATACACTGGGGTGATTCAATAAATTTTTATAAATTTTTTTAAATGAAACACCATGTATGTTATTGCATATTTCGATTTCTCCTTTAATTTTCATAGTACTTCATATAACATACATGTATATGGGCTCTAAAGTGCACGGAATTTTGTCATTTGGGAAAATTATTATATCATTAAAACTGTTACAGATACAGGAATGCGATTTTTGCAGGCATGTTACTAATAAAATACTCATCACTTATAAGTATAAAATAAACTAGAGTTTACCGTAAAATTAATAATTAGCTAAAATCATATTTGTATGGATCGTCCCGAAAAATTTGCCCTACACGCCAACACGGCTCTCCGCGCCATGTACCGAGTGTGTATGTACATACGATCCAAGCGCTTGGTCGGCAGACAACGAACTTCAGCATTTATTTCAACTATTTTAAGAGGGGCATTTACTAGGAGCGATCGGGCAAAAATGTAAACTATGCAACCCATATTACCAGCGGGAGATGGGACGTAAGAGGGTAGCCAATAGGTTGAAATCACGCAAAGATCAGACGGGCTAAACTAATATTCGAAAAATTACTGACTGTAGCGTGTGCATAAAAAAGTAAGCATGCTATTAGTAACTTACTATGATATTATACCAGGTTATTCTAAATATGGAATAACCCATTTATTTCTGTAAATATGAACTATATAACATTTCATTCTAACTGCATGTCGACTATGATTTCTGGAGGAACTTTTATAATAATTTTCATTCCGCCTCCCCATTGCTTTGGCAGACAGTAAATTAATGTGAAAGAGCTTTTAACATTAAACTTGTCACGTGTATTTAGACATACAATTTTAGAAATCCAGTCATATCGGAATAGATCGTATACCGCTCGATCATTCCCGACAGGATTGTATCTTAGCTTCACTGTTCACTGGATCCCACGCGACGGACCTGGTGGGGATGGACATTCGCATTCCGCTCTCTTGACTGACTCGTGCGAAAAGGGTTTGCGGTTTTAGATTTTTTGAATGTTTTTACTCATTTATCGTGCTCATGTTTTTGGTAGTGTACAAAGAAATATGTAGCTACAACGTGGAGTTCGAGTTTTTCGTTTATGTGCCTTAGTTTTCGAGAAATAGCTCGCCAAAAATACGCATTTTTAAGCAAAATATAACAACAAATATTTACATTACCGTACCAAATTCAGAAAAAACTCGAACTCTACATTGTAGCTACATCTTTTGTCATTGCCATGTCAAAATTTCACTTCGAAAAAGTTTCGAATAACTCGGTAAAATGTGGGAAATATGACGATGCAAAAAAGTATAATGCTGTGTGTGAAAACTAAAAAGTGTGTGCTTTCGATTATTAATCAGTTAAGAAGTATGTATAATTCAGATTTGTGAATCTGCTACCTGGGCTACTTTACACTAAGCACCGGCTAATGCGTGCTCATCAAGACCTAGCAACTCTGATCACTGATCAGTTAGGGGTTAGGTAGAAGGCTTGCAAGTTTACCAGACTTATAGTCGTCACTTTGAGCATTTGTTGTAGGTTGCAGTGTTGTTATTTTCTTTGTTTCGATGTTTTCCTATGCTTTTGTTACTTTTATTTTGTTACGTTTCTTGTGTTTCCTTTTGAAGATTATACGTATAAATAATTTAATAGTTATTATTATTATTATTATTATTATTATTATTATTATTATTATTATTATTACTAAAACACGTTTAAAGTAATAAAAAAGCCAATTTCTCAAAAACTATTAAACTGTACCGTGAAAGTAAGATAATATTTAAAAAATCGAATTGCGACTAAATACGGTTAATCTTGAATACCAGATTTACTGCTTTATTTTTATGCTCCCTTGCTCAAATCATTCGGCATTTCTATACCTGAAGAGTTCAAAGGAGGACGAAAGGCGGAGACGTAAGATCCGAATACATTGACCAAGGCAGATGTTATTTAATTACAATACCATATTTATTTGTATTTCGAGAAACTGCCTCTAAAAATAGTGAACAAATGCTGCCAAATTTAAATAAAATTATCTTTTAACCTATTATAGTTAAGAGAACGCTTCCAAATGAGGCTTTAAGTTATTATTTCTTTGTACCCTAAACGCTACCTAGATAACTGACTGAATAATAATAATAATAATAATAATAATAATAATAATAATAATAATAATAATAATAATAATAATAATAATAATAATAATAATAATAAGCMTTTATTTATACTAGCGGGATATCAGMTAATAGCTGCTTCGATCCAACCAGTTTATCTTTGACAACAAGTTTTACAATTAATAATATAAACCTGGATCTACATTCTTAACATTCTCCTTAACAAATCCAAATTATTACTATATATTTTCAAAAAAAAGAAAGCGTATGTAACGAACAAGACCATAAACAATATAACGTACAATGTTATGCAAGAGCAAAAAAAAATAAAAAAACATTAAGAATCATCCTCAAAAATTAAACATTTTAAATTGTTTTTAAATAATAACAACGACATGGTTTTCAATGTATGTGGTAGCTTATTATAAAAATTATATTAGCAGCAGAGTAAGTAAACGAAACCTCAAAATCAGAAGTTCTGTGCACAGGAATATTTAAATTAAATTCAACAGATCGTAATCCTAAATTATGGTGTTGTATTCTAAACAATAACTTTGACTTTAGATACATAGGAATATGAGCGACTAACACGTTATGCACAAGTGAAGCTAGATGCAGAATCCATCGCTGGGTTAGTAAGCGCAGACATACTTGACATTTAATGCATGTCAGATTTTTACACAACTGCAGTGCCGTCCTTCCTTCCCCAGCCGCGGCCAGCAAACCTTTCTTGAAGTACCTATTGCTTGTTGTAGTCTCGTGTACAGTTTGCGTTTGTAAGCTGTAATGATTTATTTATTACAAACATGTAGACTTAGTGTTACTTAACAAATAAATCTCCGTTATACATGGTGATTTATGTTCTTTAAATAGGTGTGCAGGTGATTTAATACGGCACGTAATCCAAATAAATTTCGATGCACTGATGAACGAAGTGTGATTATACAGAGTATCTTACACAGGTTTGTATTGCACTGCTTTTACTATGCACAATAGATCAGCAACTCTCAGAAAAATATTTTTCCGTAAATATCATCGCAGGGTTACGAATCTATTTAACTTTTTATGAAACATTAAAATTGTATATTTCTCTTTCTTATTAACAATAAGAAATTGAAGCATTGCAAATGATTATGATATTCTTGTCACGGCATTTTCATTTCTACACATATAATGGAACACCCTGCATATTTTAAAGGGATTTTATGTATTTCAGTATTATCGTATTCTTATTCAGTACATGGCGTCTCTCACATAATTAAGATATTAATTTTGTTGTGTAAAATTGCCACTATTTACCAGACTTTTCAAACATTTGAAATAAAAGGAATAGCAAGTGATTAAAAAAAATGGAAATTAAGTAGAACATTAATTAGCATTCCCAATTTTATTCGTATGTAATACAGAAAAGATATTTTTAAATTTAATTTAACAATAGTTTTTCCATGGTCTAACAAATTTTTAATTGTGTCAGCCCAAATATTGGCCTTCAGTTTACCTATGCTAATAATTAGCCATAGTTTTATCATAGTGAATGCATGCTGACTTGCGTTGTCCGTACAAAACAAAAGAGAACGTGGTACGCACAAAATGTATACCTACATGCATACTTTTCTGCATATGGTTTCTGTTTAAAAATTGAGCCGTGTCAAATTTTTTGTACTAGATATTCAAACTTAAAGAAATACGTCACCTAGATCAGCAACTCCTTAAAAAAATTTTTTCCTTAATTATCATCGCAAGGTTACGAATCTATTTTACTTTTTATGAAACATTAAAATTGTATATTTATCTTTCTTATTAACAATAAGAAATTGAAGCATTGCAAATTACTATGTTTTCTTTTCTCATAACGACATTTTCATTTCTACACATATAATGGAACACCCCGCGTATTTTAAAGGGATTTTATGTTTTTCAGTATTATCGTATTCTTATTCAGTACATGTCATATCTCACATAATTAGGATACTAATTTTGTTGTGTAAAATTGATACTATTTACAGATTTTTCAAACATTTGAAGTAATAGGAATAGTAAGTAATTAAAAAAAAAAGTGGAAATTAACTAGAGCATTAGCTATCGCAATTTTAATCGTATGTAATGCAGGAAAAATATTTTTAAATTTAATTTAACAATAGTTTTTCATTGGTCTAACAAATTTTTAATTACGTCAGCCCAAATATTAATCTTCAATTTACCTATGCTAATAATTAGCCATAGTTTTATCATAGTGAATGCTTGCTGACTTGCGTTGTCCTTACAAAACAAAAGAGAACGTAGTACGTACAAAATGTATACACGTATACATTTCTTCATATGGTTTCTGTTTAAAAGTTAAGCCGTGTCAAATTTTATGTACTACATGAACTTGCGGTATCTAAATAGCATACTTTTTTACACGGTATCGGCCTTGTTGCTTACAATTATGTAATGTAATCAGTAAACAAGCAATCGGCACGCAAACATCACACTCAATCTTTAAATCAGTATTTTTTGTGAAAAGAAATTTCTATTGTCTTAAGAAAAAAACACCAAATTTGTCTAATATAACGTATTTAACGGACCTGATGACCGCTTACTAGCAAAAGTCACTTAAACTAATATAGGTTTTTGTTTGTCCACACTTAAAATGGGCAGGACAAAATTACATAATGCGAAAGGTCTGCATAGGTGCAAGGTGCCTAAGCTACTGCTTTCTACTATTGCGATTGTGGATACTGTTGCAATTGAAATGCAAATGCGTGGATAAAATAAGCGGTCCTGGCTATGTTGAAAATTTGAAATAAGAAAAGTTGTTTTAAGTAAATTTGGGCGCTGAACGTTTATGCTCTATTATAAAAGGTGGCGCACAAGCGGGATACGTATATGGGATTCATGTATGTATTGTATGCATTTATAATAAGTACGTCTAGTACGGGATAAACGCAAGAATTAACAAACGACCACTACTAGATATGAAATTATTTTGCTGTATGGAACTGCAAATTTTGTGTGCTTCAAACTTTAAACAGCATTCACCTTATGCAATCTAGTGAATTAATTTTATGTAACAACAAACGATTAAAGTTTGATTCAAGCTGAAGGAGAAGAGAATCCCGGGTATCTTTGGTATACCCGTAAGTTTGACGTTGACACATCTATCTTAAATACGTGGTAGATGAGGTAGTTAAGAGTTAATCGATTAAAGTAACTTTTATTTCACGTACTCTTTTTTCGCGGAGCTTTTTTTGTACTTACTGGCCATAACACGTCGTGGTTCGTAAAGCCACTGCCAAATAACGCCCGCCGATGACCATCGGAAACTTACAGGTCTCTATACTTATCGACCGTACTAACCTAGTAACCTATGACGTAGTTCGTAAAGCTAGCACTAGATAACCTTTAGGTATTTACACAAATGATCCCAAAATTGGGGTGTAAGACACAAAAATTTAATATTGGGCCGTACCGCCGCGGTTGTTACAGCAGGATCCAATTTGATCAGGCATAGACAATATCAAGCAGTTGATGTCTTCTCGTGATATGAGGTCATACACCTATTGAACACATAGTCGCAATTCACCGAAAGTTCTTATAGGGGCTGTGGCAATCGCTGAAGCGTTCTGACGATGTTATCCAGTACATGTTCTGTCAGGGTCTTGCGGATCATTTAAAAAAAAGCTTTTTGATATTAGAATAGGGTGAATTTATGATATATTTACATCTCGAAGCACTTTTGTGATGTACCATTGGGCTGTTAAATTAACCCTAATGAACGCCAACTTGCTTTCTAGTCATATAAGGTGATTCCAGGAGTGTTGCCTGTGTGGCGTTCTAAGACACCGTGGAATCACCTGGCACGTCTACGTCCATAGTGGAACCCTAAACAGAATCTAAAATCTTCACTAAAGCAGGTAATGTTCCACTCTACATCCCAGTTCAATCTTACTTGACACCATCCCAAGTAAYGAGAYTGGTGCTGTGCTGTTACCCAAATTATGACAGATACATGAAGAACTATGGGAGGAACATTTCGATTAACCGTTTGTTGAAAAACCACTTGTTATGTTACTGGCATCCCGACATCTGCTGCAAATTATCGTGACGATTACAATTTGCAGTCTCGGGCAGTCTTGACCAACCAGAACGTCTTTTTCGCCAATATAGTCATTTTATTCGCAATGCTCGCATTACTGTTGATGGTGTAATTCTGAGTCTATTTTCTATAAGTGAAGTTCACATATATTCATTTAATTAATAAAATACACGGAGTTTACAACATCTAGGCATGTTATAGCCAGGTTTTCCGAATACACAGAATAGTTCACAGAGGATCGGTGTTATTGGTTTTCAGAATAATTACATTTTTAAAATGCAAAAATCATTTACATATTAAGATAAAGCAGTAAAATCATTATTGCTTCTTTTTTTCCTGACGTGAATAAAACGTCTACAAGGTGTTGCATTACTATGAGCTCCAACAACATTTCCGCGGTAATTATTTTCTTCCGAGATTTTCAGATAGTGCTTCCTTTAATTTGATTTCAGGCCTCGGCAATGCAATAAACAACATTTTTAAATTTATGTATGTAAAGAAACAGTCAAATTTGAAGCTTTGATTTGACTCTACCGAGGTCATCAAAAAGTTTTGAAACATGATGTTTAAATGGATTGTACCAAGTCATACTCTTTACGCTACATAATTATTTTGCATTATACGGGGTGTTGCATTTTTTCTGGGCATTACCAATCTACATTTGTATATATTTTACCGTTTTTTAATTCCTTGTCAAAAATAGAGACTAATATGTTAATAATACATATGTTTTATTTTTACTGTTTCTGCCATATTTGAATTTTGGCGTTTGCACTCTTAAACCGAAAAAAGCCAAATATGCATGTGTAATAGTAAAAAGATGCTATTTTCACTCCTATTTAGATAAGCAACGAAATGATCTCTAACAACTGTACCAGACATTTTAAATTCACCTAAAATATTTCCCAATAAGAGAATTTAAATTTCGCAGCTTTCCATCATAGATAACTTAATTTCTTACGTTTTATGTAAGTATTTTTAGAAATCATTTTTGAAATTGTAATTGTCCTGATTTTTTTCTTGAATATTATAATAGGTAAGCAATCAAAACTGACTGTTTAGATCACTTAGATAGCGTTTTACTGTTATTGTCTCGTCGAATCTTTAAAAGGTCTCTTACAGGGAGTAATCTGATTAAAGTACCTTGCCTGCTTGCAAAATGTAGCCAAAATATTTTGTTATCAGCTGTAAAGCCTATCGAGTACCTACGTTTCAAAAATAAAATATAAATGCAAGAAATCTATTCCTGGAAATTATTAGATGACAAATGACGTGAACAAGTAGATTAAAAACAGGCTAGAAAACAATTTTCTGCTCTGCTATTTTATTTTCTTAGTCTTTACATTTGTGTTATAATAAACATTATGTTGAAGTCTTTTTAAATGTCTACAAACATCATTACCAAAATTTGGGTCTACATCAAACGATATATATTGCTTTGATAGAGTTATAGGCTTGGGCTATCAAATGTTTGAAGACCACCTTGATCGTTTAAAGAAAATTAAATCAGACACCTAAYCTTGTATTTAATGTATAGAAGAAAAAATTGAGAATATTAATGAAATGTATGTATTTTTGATAATGTGCGTTATATTCTTTTTTTGAATTTTATACATGTAAGAGCTTTTGATATGTCTTTTAAAATCATGTATTTAGTTAATGTAGATTTTCTATAAGAGGGGTTGATGTCTGTATTTTTTTTTGAGAATTATTTTTATAAAATGATGTCGATCTATACAAAATTTTCTTAAGATTTATATTTTATCAGAGTGTATAAAATCTTATAAATAATTATTTTGTTACTTGTTCGCTATAGCGATTTATATATTTTAAATATGTATGTATGTTTATTTTTTACTTCAGATTTAAGGAATTGTTATTTTTTTGCGAAATAAAGCAAAATATTTAATATGAAGTTCTTTGATTTCTAATATCATTAATAATAATTTAATACATACTAGCAGCGAACAGTATTCCTTAATTTAGCTAATATATTTTTATAAAGCCAACTAAATTCGTTATATACTTAATATATACATTTACCATTTTTCATTTTATTACTAAAATCTATATATTACGACAATGAAACGCAATTCGTTGAAGCAAGAAAATAATTCTTATTAATACTGATAATTTAATACAAACTAACAACAACAATTGTGTTCTTGAATGCAACAAATAGATTTATTAAGCCAAAGAATCGGTTTTTAAGAAACTAGTTCAAAGAGGCAACGACTTATCATTTAATAAACCTGTTCATTGTTCACTCATTCATTTTTATTGTAACAAAGAATTTGCCCGTTGGATAAATTTTAATGTACCTTTTCACTGGTTCAATAAACTTGTTTATTACATTAAAGTACCTTTTTGGTTATGTGCAGAAGTTCCAGTTGTAACTCTGGGCGGAGTATAAACTGATTTATCTGCTAATTCATAAATATTAGTAGTGTTCCCATTTGATATTGTTAATATTTCCAACTAAATGTCTACTAGGTGCTTGAGTATTTAATTTCTTATCTTTCMAGTGACAAGTGCATAATTAACACAATTTCAAATATCACCCCATTTTCCACTTCTATCTACTATTTTCTGTCCATTTTTGTTTTAATCCTCACCGTAAATTTATCGCAGCATTTTCTCCTTATGTGAAGATTCTTTACAGGGGAGTGTGCCTGCACATAAGCCTATCCATTCGGAAACTAGAACACACCCACGAAACTTATCGCCAGGTTCAGTTGCGGGCATCAGGTGTGCGTTAATGGTAAACATTGGAACCTGAAAACAGTGCACCGTTCATGAAGCCGAGACTCATTCATCATCAACGGCTGAAGAGTTCGCTGCAGTCAATACACTAATGCGCATACATCAAACGAGATTTACAGCGGTACCAAAATAACCATGATAATATCCAAATAGTTGTAGAAGAGTGGAAACCGCCCATGGTCCGGGGTTTGAAGCGCACCACTCGCGAGCCCGCCATTCGGCAGCGATAAATCATGGGTTACCACATTGTAGCCCGGTAAATCATGCGGGGTTGACGGGCGCGGGGCGGGAGGCCCAGCGTGAAATGAAACCCATTCGTCTCTGTCAGACTTGAGCGTCTCTCTCACACGAACTCCTTTTCCGAGTTGGGTACACTCAGTGTGTAAAATGCTGCGCTGGGTAGTGATGCTGATAATTTGCTGTCAAATATCACCAAGATGAAGAAAAACTTATCTCGACACCCATTTACTATTTAACAAAGCAATTACTCGGAGCATAAACAAGGGGATCACCTAAGAAGCTTTTCTGTCTTTGTTGTACACAAAACTCAGCAAAAGGTTAGACCATCGGCACGCCATCTAAAGTGCACGTGCAGAAATAAATTCTGCCGAATGCCTTATCTAATCTAAGAGTCTGCTTAAAGCATATAATCATGTGCCTAAAGCGAACACTGTAAGTGTGTGGCTACGAGATATCACGTGCAAATCTAAACAAAAATCAAATTTAGCCCAGTACTCATGTATTTTAAACCTAAGTGAACGCAACCACAACGCATCAGAAGTCAAATGTTTAGCATCCAGCGCAACTACAAGTTGGATCGTCTGTTCAAAGCGAGAGAACATGCGCAGCATCGTGCAAGACCTGATGTTACCTCAGATAAAAATACTAAGCAGTAATGACAATTTAATATTAATACTGTCTCGATGATTTATTGCTGCCGTATAATGAGCGGGTTTTGTTATTTATAAGGTGGATTTTTGTTGTCGGAGAAATCTGATTTAATTGAGATGATCGCGATAATATAATGTCGTTCTTTGTAAATGCGAAATTTCAGAGGCATATTCATTATACATTTATCAAATTTAGATTTACACTAATATACAGAATTCCTACGTGCTGGTTTTGAGTGTCAATTCCAAAATCAATTCCTAGTAATCTCTAATGAAATGAATATATGCAAATCTTGCAGAGGATTGTTCCTATGATAGTGAACGTTAGTGTGCAATTATTAGTTCGCAGAACACCCCGACTATTCAACACTTGTTTCCGGTTTCAGTACAGAAATAATCAAAATCTGCAAAAAAAATGCACATGTTACACTATTATCTTTATTATATTACCAGTAACAAAATAAAATCAAGAGAATAACTTATTTAAAATTATTAACAATGATACGATAACAAAACAACTGCAACCCATGACATATGTACAGKTAAAAATATATATATATATATATATATATATATATATATATATATATATATATATATAAAAATAAARAGATTTAAAATATTGTGAGTACTGTAAAATCGAATTGGTGTAGTAGCCATAGGTATCACTCCACATTTGGGTATAATTTAATGTCATTTTAAATCAGACAGATGAAGTTTGACAGATTGAGCTAAAATGAATATAACAAAGATTAATCATTCTAATTGGGCTGCCGACAATGTAGATCTCTATACTTACTGACCGTACCAACTTACATCGTAGTTCGTAAAGCCACCGCTAGATGACGCACTACCAATTTAAAAAAATTACCAGGCAATCGGTAATGTAGGTCTCTCTACTTACAAACCGTACCAATCAACGTGGTAGTTCGTAAAGCCACCGCCAGATGACTCATTACCGGTCTTCACAAAGTCCGGAGTAAGACGTATTCAAGTAAAAAAACTAATACGAATGCTGTAGTTATAACGCAAAACCGAAAAAGCTTATTATGTATGCAACCCCATAAAAATACGTTATTAATAATTAAAACTATTTAAAAGTAAATGTAATAAAAAAATTTGAGAAAAAGATTTTATTGCAAAAGGTATTCCACTCATAAAATGTGTTTCCCGTAAACTGAACAACGTGCAGTTATAATAATAACAATTAATACAATAATTACCTATATTAATTTATTTCTTGGTCAATAACTAAGTTAATAATTAAAGAAATACCAGAATCAAACAGTAAAAGTCTAAAAAATTTGACTTCTAAGAAGCATGTAAAATTTCTAAAATACCACAGCATCGCAATTTTGCATTTTGTATTTAAAATTCAAACGTAATATTGTTGACACGTTCAATCAGCAGCACTGTATTAATGTTTCAGTTCTGCTAAACTTTGGCAGCTTATTTTATCTTTTCAAGTAAGTGAATAATTGATGTAGGTGGAAAACAGTTAATTTAAATTCTACAGCATTTTCCTGTTTAAAGTGAAAAAATAATGCAGGATTCATAGAATGTTTTTATTAAAGAGGGTTGTGCATATAAAAGAAATTGATCTAAGCCTTCCCTAAAAAGATTATGGCCCGTAAAAGTGGAAAGTGGGAGGAAGCAGCTTCCAATAATTTCCTATGATATGCTCAAGTACACAAAAAAAATTTGACACAAAAGTAAAAGTCATCAGCTACTATCTTTCGGCAATATACACAATTTTCAAAGTTTATTCAGCGCCTGTGTAGTGCTCCTACTCTTTTTATTGTTTGTGTATATCTTGCTCGTTTTAAATATTTTGGTTATGATTTAGATAATGCATTATTTTGGTGTAGGCACTAGGATTAGCAAAAACACGTTTCATAATTTTTTTATCTAAAGATGTACTACCAATGTGACTTTATTGTAGGCACTGGTGTAAGTTTAGATGATTGCAAAACACCGGCAGCTTATGTTACAGACCTGCAAAACTGGAAGCATTGAATTTTGCGAGCATATACAAGTTGACTCATAAAAGCTAATAGGTAAGTTGGTTCCGTTGTACGGTTTCGAAAAATTACGAGTGTTGTTATATAGAGGGGTGGAAATCAGGAAATTATGTGTTTATGTGTTTATCTATTTTCAATTTTTGTTCGCTATGGATTACTGTTTATTGCAGGTACTGAGAACTGGATATTGGTTCCGCTAGCATTTAATAATTGGAAATTCCGGACCTAAACCTTTACGCCTCCTCGATCTGTGTAAAGTTTGCAGAACAGATCAACAACGAAAACGTACAAAAATATGAATTAAATTTCCTTCCTCGTATTTGTTACCATTATAAGTCTTAGAAAGTTTAGAAGCGGAGTACTAATGGTTGATGTTTAATTAACTTGCTATGCTCCATTGCCGAATTTGCCGGCATCGGCTTCGACATATTATAGCATGCTTATTAGGTTTTGATGGCAATATTTTTCTAATCTAGCTGGTCAGCTGTGTTCGTAACAGGACGGAGTTACAAGAAGGGCTGGTATACGTTGTCGAATAAGTAAGTAGTATGGTCGCTGGCTTTCTTAAAAACTGCTTGATTTTTCCACTGCCGAATCCTAGATATTTTTTCTTTTCGTAGCAGCGTAGGACCAAATTAATGTGTACCTGAGTTATTATTACCTATAAAGGCACATTTTGTTCGTAAACTTTGTTTGTATAAATAAGCACCTGCATGTTTATCGAGGAGTCAGTAATCTCCTCTAAATGATATTCATGCTTTCGAGATGCTATCCACATTCAATCCTTCATTCAGCTGGCGAATAACCTAGTGAATAATACTCTAATGCAAGAACGCTAAATGAAATAGATTAATTTTTTTTCTCTACGCGCACGTGAAAGAGATTGAGAAAACTATGGCCTGAGTCCCCCTTCGTCTATCATAATACTTCTAGCAGTGGAAACTAATAGCATGTCTGCCGAGGGATGGTCATGCTCGCTTCCACTTCAGAGTATATTAATGCGCGGGCACGGTAGGGACGACATTCGAGCAGCCATGAGTCAAAGTGAAGGATGTTCGGACTTAGACCAAGTTTGTGCAAGTTTGGAGCCCCGCTAAAGAAAGAAGGATTTATGATCGGGTTTTTTCTTATTTGAACCTACTTGCTTGCTTCCTTCCTTCTATGCATCGATTTGTCTTCTTTTTGTCGCTTAGCATTTAATAATGATTTGTAGTAGTAGGCTTTCCCGTTGGCATCTGTAAATGACATATTACCTAGGCGGATATTTTTTCGACTTCCATTTAAACAGCTTATGTTGTTGAACTGTCAAGGACCGGTGGCAGTATTATGGCTATATAGAAATATGGGCATTCTTTAATATCTAACAATAAATGCAGTTTTCTGCCATCACTATAGAAATGATGTAGTGATATGCCGTACCTTAATTGCACTAAGAATGTTAACTGAAAACCGAACTGCCTTATTTTTTCTTAAATTAACTATTAATTGAGTATATACAGGGTCCGCCAGCTAAATCTCCCCAGGCTCGTATTTTCTTTATTTTTTTAGGTACAACCTTAAGTTATATGTCAAATTGTAGGTCTTTTTAAACTCTTTAAAAATAAAATATTGGGTGTGCAAAAATGTTTTTTGCAGATTATCATATTTTGTAAATAAAGTTAGTTTTTGTAAATATTTCTTAACCTTACCCCGTATAATAAATATTGCTTTGTGGTTGGATGCCGGTTTTTATTTTCTTCAATTCGTGTCTTTACCATGTATGCGTAATTTTTACTCATTCTTAGTGAAAAACAAGAAAAACTAGTCGCCGCCATGTTATGTAAATAGGGTTGTTCAGAATTTTTAAGTATTACTTTAGTAGTTTATTACGGTACAAATTATGCCTACTTACTCATCGCTGGACACAAAACCCCAAAATTTGGAGTAACTTTTAAATAAATCAAGTACAAAGTTCGTTCTACAGAGAGAGAGAGAGAGTGCGTGATGTAGAAAACCAAACTAGCCTCATCGCAGGGTTTCGTTTTCTAGTCTCTCTCTCTCTCTGTATAAATAACTTTGTACTTTATTTATTAAAAAGTTACACCAAATTTTGGGGTTTTGTGTGCAGCGATGGGTATGTAGGCATAATTTGTACCGTAATAAGCTATTAAAATAACACTTAAAAAATTCCGAACAACCCTGTTAACAAAAATGCCGGCGAATAGTTTTTCTTGTTTTTCACTAAGAAGGAATAAAAATTACGCATGCATGGTAAAGACACAAATTGAAGAAAATAAAAGGTGGCATCCAACTATAAAGCAACATTTATTATACGGGGTAAGGTTAAAAAATATTTACAAAAATTAACTTTATTTGCAAAATATGATAATTAACAAAATAAATTTTACACCCAATATTATATTTTTAAAGAGTTTGAAAAGGCCTACAATTTCATATATAACTTAAGGTTGTACCTAAAAAAATAGCGAAAATACGAGCCTGGGGAGTTTTAAGTGGCGGACCCTGTATATGTGGTAGTACTCTTATGCGCAAATTCTTTTAGAACTTTAGAGGTAAAAAGTACGAAATGGTAGCTCATAGCTAAAGACAGTATGAGACTGCTTCTGGAAATTTGAAGCTGCATACCGGTATACGATTGTATGGAAGCAACCGATATTTATGAATAAAAAAACAAATTTCACGGCATTATTGAAGACTGATGAAAATACTTTTAAACGTATTAGTGACTCTTCTCTTTTATTGGTAGCTTCTTCAGGCCAACTGAAATGCTACAATAAATATTACATTATGAATTTTTTATTTTACTTTTTATGGTCTTACATTTGTGGTTAAATGTTACTACTATATACAGACCATAAAAAGAAAAAGAAAAAATGATCTGTAATATTTATTGTACCATTTCATCAGTTGTCCTGAAGAGACGGTCAATAAAAGAGCTGAGAAACTCGTAGGCTAATTATAAGTTATTTATAATTATATTGAAAAATATAAAATTCATTTTAAAACTTGTCTTCATTCGTTGAATTCGCTTAAACTATACTTGAGTTATGTTATTTTGCAGATTTGAAACTTCTCTGTATCCCTCCTATTGTCGTTGTCATAGCAACTAGGAAAAAATGATCAAACAAAATTTGTTAAAAACTATCTAAACATCGATTACAATGAGTTTATGTTAGACCAATATCGTATCGTAACTTTTGGAAAAAAACGATCGTTTGATATGTCATATTAAATGCACGACCTAGCGGCAAAGTTTTGTACTTCATGATATTTTAAATGAAATCTGTGTGGCCATATTTGTTTTAAAAAAATTACCTCAAGATTCTAGCACGATTGATTTCCAAGATACAACCGCTGTCCGGCCTTAACTGATCACCCTGTATATGGCTTCAAAAAATCGGACATTATTAAAACTTCCCAATGTGTTAAACTTTATATGATTATTTTAATAAAGAGTAAGTTAAAAAGAGTTAAGGTCATTTTTCTGTTTTATTCTGACTTTAATCTTGTTAGATATGGAAAAATTAAATACCTATATTTGTTTTAAATTTTGCAAAACAAGACTCTTCAAAACACTTTTGACGAACTGATGGAATTTCATTTCTGTAACAAAGTAGTACCTATTAAGTATTTATAAATATAACAAAAAAAGGGTAAAACTTTTGTTGCAAATCTTTCACGTTTTCGGGAGTAAACTTTATTTTTGTTTCCCACACAAAAAATGGGGCCTACTCTGTTCAACATTAAAACATGATGAGGATTTTCCTGCATGCTAACACATTTTTGTTTCTGCAACTTCATTTAGGTATTTGATTTGAAATGTCTTTTGGTTTACTGAGGTAGTCATAAATTGCCAAATTATCACACAGTTTCTTATATACAGACAAGGAAGGCTGGTTGTGATCAAAGTGACGTTAACAATATTCTTGTGCAGTTTGGACAGCACTTAATTACATCGTATCGCGTTTTTCGAAGTTTGAAAAATTTATTAGAAAAATACTTTTCAACTAAATGTCAAAGTATAATGGATTGACGGTTTGACTTGTAATTAATTTGTTTTTATTTATCAATAACTAACTACGTTAAAATTAGAATAAAACGGAAATATGTCCATAACTTTTTTAAATAATCAGATCTTTTACATAGTTGGGAAGCTTAAGAAATGACCAATTTTATAAAGGCATAGCCAACTAGAATTTGTATTAAAAAAAACGCAAAATGCCATATCTGGAAAATGACAGCTTACTTGCAAAAATAACCTGATTTTCTACAACTTTCGTTGTTAGAAGAATAGGAAGATAGTAAGCCTTGAACTTTTTTTAAAAAATTATACAATTATATGTATTAAACATTCTGCGAATTACGTATTGCTTGAAATATGTCTTATTTGCTATACCCCATTCAACTGCCTCTTGTTTCTTATGGCATTCATTTTCTTATTGAAAATCGCATAAAAGTATTTAGTTGTACATATACTCATCTATAACTTATGCCATTTCGACGAATCACTGAATAAAGTAGATTCGGTATTGATGAAATAAGAAGGGCTCCTTGTAAAGAACTACTCAAATGTCATCGGTAACGCATGCAAATCTAACAGAAATTCTTAGGTAAGCTTCTAACCCACCTAAAACTAACTTATTATTAAGGAAACTGCATGGATAATGAGTAGATAATATTTTCGATTTAAGCKTTTAATACCTGCAAAATGTTTGTKTGCGGCTTACGCGTTTCCATAGAACGGTGTAAAGKGTCAATAAAAAGTTAGTACATATCTGTTGTTAGAGCATADATAGAAAGAAAAAGAAATAAATGCTGTTACATGTTAACCCTATAACAATTCGACGAAGTTCGAAAAGAACTGTTTATTCATCACGATATTTACACCGATTTCAACCCTGCTCATGTAGTCGCGGTTAATGTCTGTCACCAACTAATTAAAGTAATGGCAGGTACTCATGTTTTACAAGCTATTAAACAAACTACTGATTGTTGGATAGATGTTAGTAAGATGTGCCAGAACTACAGCATACTTAAGGAGAACTTGTTATCTCTTCATAAAAGCATCGTAAACAAAAACTGGCGGCAGAGCTTGTTTGCTAAATGATTTAGATGCAGTCTTTAGCACCATTCGTCAAGTTCACGGGTTACATATCTGTGGCGGTAGAATTCGTCCTGCCGTAGGCAGAGTTCTAAAATAGATCCCCTAATAATACGCAGCGCGTACGGCCCTCAGTGTTAACTACTACTAGGTATTGACAAGTCAGCAGTGCAGCGGGTATCAATTTTTTATTCCACGTCAAGGGTTCACCACTACAAAACGGTCTAATGCATCCCAGCAAGCCGTTCTAAACTATTAAGGGAGCACTTCGTGTCGGATAAAGCGATATTTAACCGAAACACATAAAATCAAATCACTCGTCTTTACGGCACCATAACAGCCCYCCTCTGTACACCTAAGATTCAACCTCGGAAGCTCGCGTGCGCCTTTAGTTTATGAAGTACTAAACTCGATTCCCAAGATCGTACAGAAAAGGAAGGTATTATAGGCAGCAAAGGCGGCTGCTAGACAAGGGCGAAAGATGCACGGAACACTCCGTTGAGTACAACAAGTGTGCCCTTAACATAACTGTTACTATAAACATAATTTCGGTGGAAGCAGTTTTATTTCACTGAAGGTCGGTGAAAGCGTTTAAAGATCGACGGAAAATTGAAATGWMCATTGAGACCGGAAACCTCAAATAAAAGTTTTGCAGAGTCAAATGTAACAATAATTTTTAAGTGCATCACAGMAATACATTTTCGCTCGCAAAGAACACAAAATTACTATAAAATTAGTTCACTCTAAGGTTATAGTATTATTGTACGATTATCAGTGTATACCAACGACAAGGTGTACTGCAGCAGTATTTAAAAAGAGCATGTAATTCGCATAATTATAACAAAGAAAGAGGAGCGACAATATTCTTTGTAAGTGTGACAAAAAATCAAGATTAGCTTGAGGGTTTGTTTAATTTTTTAATTTATGAAAGAAAAAAGAATTAAAATCGCGTGTAAAATAATTCTATCGCTATTTTAGCACTGTGTTTTACCGGCTAATCAACAGATAGAATTTTTGCATACAAGAATAGACTAATTTAATCATGTTTAATAATAACTGTTCGCCAGCTCATTCAAAACTAAACCTCTAGTTTGCTAGGAGTTTGATACATCTTATTTTTATTTACAGCTTAAACCGCTATAGTAATACTTTGTATATTAAGAAATGGAAAATTATATACAAGGTGTTCCGAGATGATATTTAAAGGTAGTGTTTTATTAACAATTTTAGAGGGGGTCTTCTCATAAACTTTTGAATTTCAGTCCTCCCTACCAATATATTGGAGTCTTAAATTGGCAGTAATATCTAGTTTTTATTATATTTCCTGAAGATAGATAAAGCTGAAAATTTAATTTTGGTATAGACCTTCACTTGGTCGAAATATATTTTCTGTTGGTACCCTTTTCTTCAGATTGAGGTTAGTAATTGGCAACCGCAATATTTATTGCTTCCAGAACTTTTTTCTACGTTAGCCCATGCCAATATTTTAGCGCAACCCACTCAAGATGGGAGCGTTATATACTCGCACTGGGGTCTATTCGTACCTAGATAGCTCCTAAGCGTSGAATTTTCGCYAAAAGGTATGCCTGAGGTACGGTCACTAGAATCAAAATGCACATTTTTCATACACAATGTGATTTGATGCTAAAAATGATGCACTATTTACTTAAAGGTATGAAAATTCGAAACTACTTTATACGGGTGTAGACTCGACCATGACCATGGTAGCTACATAAGGTCCTATGCGAGTTGGATCCCACTGGTTCCTCCCAATAAAGCAATTACAGGGGTTATTACTGAGGATATTGTATTTTTCAAAATGTCCTGTTTTCGATTATTTTATCATACATTGGTTATAAGTTTATAATTTAGCCGCCCATTTATAAAATGTACAATACTTGGGCTAAGACAAAAGATCAAAGCAATTTCTAGTTTCAGTTGTAAAGTGAGTGAAAAAGGTAAAGAACTTATTTCTACAAATAAGTTCAAATTCGACTTTCACGAATTTGTAAACGAGGGGACGTAAAAAGATGGACGTGTACAAATGAAAAAAACTGTGCAAGGCATTTATTAAGAAAGAGAGTAAGTTTTACGGAGTACCTTTTTAGATAAGTCTAAATCTTGTTCTTTCAGTTTTTAATGTTGTAAGATATCAAATCGGTGTAGAAAAACAATATATATTGTTTTACGCGCGACTGTTTTCACAAAAAGAAAGTTCATGATTTGAAAATTATCTTTAAATTACGAACTAAACAACTGACAATTGTCAAACTTGCTTACGTGATATTCAGTAAACAATTAAACAAAAGCGTGAATTTGCATTATTCTTCATGCCTAAACATAGGTAAATATGAAATATTATGCAGGGTGTTTTAACTAAATGTTAGATTTTAAAGTTTATTGGCTTATTTAAAGGGGGTGTTCATATAAAGAGTTGAAAGTCTTGAAAAATGAACGAGATGGGAGTTTTCAGTTGTGGTCTAAAAAAATTTATAAATCAAAACTAATTTTGGCACAATAGTAACATTCACCAACTATCTTTCTGCTACATATTTACATAGTTTTAAGTGAAGAACACTACTCCTTTAGTTTTTGTCAGAATTATTTTGGGGTTTAAAAGAATATTTTTGGAAAGCAGCCTGTTTCATTTTAAACGCTGTTTCTTTCTAATAATTTCTTCGTATCTCGCTCGGTTTAGCCATAAAACTAAAATCGTAATAATTGTATTTTTACATGTTTTATTGTTATTAAGTATGTAAGTTATTCATTATACCTATACTTATATATGCTTTAACGATGTTTATATGGAATACTAGGTATTATAGAATTTCAAAGAAAATATTTTTTATTACACTACGGCTTACTGGGACCCAACTCGCATTGCAGATTAGTATACGTGCATCGGCCGGGACCCAATTGGCCTACTCCCGGTTCCTTAAGGTGCAAGAAGTGGTTCTGCTTCATCGGTGTCATTGAACGTGATTTGTGATGCTGAGTATGACGGTTTGACGGTGCATGCCAAATTTGGATTAAGACTATCACTGACATCCACTATAGCGCCTAAACGTACAAAAATTAGGTTTTGATTCAAGGGTGGCATGTCTATGACCATGGTACGTACCTAAAGGTGCAAAAAAATCGACTTTGCTTTATGGATATCGTTGAACGTGGTATGATGTTGCTTGCCAAATTTAGATTAAGGTTACAAAAGATATGGACCATGGTACCTAAAGTATGATATTAAATACCAATCTATGACCGGGGGATGCGCTGGCAAGCACCCTTGTACAGGTTTTGATCAATTTCTTTTTAAACATTTCATTCGTTCCACTCATACCACTTCATTCACACATCTAATAGTTTGAAACAAAAAAAAACAATTTCTTTTTTATTCGTGTTTCTGACCACAATTAGTAACTGACGGTTAGATGTTAAAAACATAGTAGGCAGTTGTCAGTTTTGACATTGTACTAAAAACCTTATTTAGCAAGCTTTAAAGCGAATTTGTCCTCAAAACAATGGCAAAAATGAGAGCCGCCTACCACAGTTTTTGTAACCGTAGGTGACAAATAATTTTATGCGGCACATAAATTTTATTTTTGCATCCACACATTAGTAGTACAAAAACATGTTATGCATGAAAAAAAGTTTCTAAATAGAATGAATTACCTATATTAAAATGCTTTTTACTGGAATTCTACCCTACCCTAACCTGAAAAAAAGGAATATCACACTAAAATAGCATTCAACTACATAATAATTGGTACCAAGCTTCAAGACTCGAATACCTTGACAACGGAACACTCACTACCTATATGTAAAACTTTTATATACAAGATGTGACAAAAGACTTTGCTGGGATTAAATTTAGGTTAAGGTTGGGGTTTTTTTATGTAAGTACATGTAGTACTAAACATACAAGTACTATCGGATAAGGGTATTATTTTTTTTAAAGAAAACTGAAATATTTCACCATAAGCTGGTCTTGCAGTGCTGGCGCATTTGCGTTTTTTGGTCAGGTCAGGTCAAATTCTCAATTACCTACAGTTGGCGTTATACTGCTGGCTTGATTTCAGTGTAATTTCCTTCTTCAATATACGAGAGTGAATGCTTTCAGCTTTCAGTTTGGGTGGTCGTGGGCTTGTTGGCATAAAGTTTTATCTTCATATATAATAACAGTGAAACAAGTCAACGTCAAGAACGCACGTTCTAAGGGGTAATATGTGGCCTAATAATTCCATGCTATCGATATCTACACTACCACTTGAAGCTTAAAAAATTATGCCGTTTGCTACTGACTGCATTTACTCACTCCACATGTGACAATTTTGTTAATTACAACAAATTCATCAGGATGATAATGAGCATAACTAAAGATGATTTTATTGCAAAATTTACTACTCACCTGTTGTTATTTAATGGCACGATTAAAGAAGCAAAAATGGCAGTAAATTAAAAATTTTAACTCTTGTGGGAAATCCTTTGTAAGAGGCAAACATAATATATACCTACAAGCTGACTATAATATAAAAACGTAAAAAACTAAGGGAAAAGAAAAGAGATCAGAAAGTGCAGTTTTTGTTGAGTCTGATATGTCGATGAAATGAATGGTTAGCAATAATCAGTAATAAAGAAATAAAACAGTGTAATCACAATTTTTATTTTATGTAAGAGGCAAACGTGTGTGCAAGTTCACACTTCTGCAATGCCACATAATTTTTAAAAACTTTTTGAAACGTTCTGTAACATCATCAGTGGATTGTAAAAAAATTATAGTGCGTCCGGGTAACATATTTTTGCTTATTGTACTTCCCCGAACCACTAATAGAGATATTTAGGAAAGCACTTCTATCAATCTTGTTGTAGTATGTTTTATCTAGCAAATTAAAGAAACAGGTGATCAAGATATTTATAAAACCTTAATTATCAACTTGCTTTTACTGCCCTCATATACAGAGATGATTCAATACAAATTTGATTTTTTTATTCAATTGAACATTCTATATGTTAGTCGTACTTTGCATGCATGCGTGGGGTGAAATAAAACGAAATGTAACCAGTAAACATGCAGATGCAGTTTATTTTCACACTAAGGCTGAATGCGTTAGTTATTTCCTTTCGGCGTCACCTAATATCTCTCATTAACAGTTTTCGATTAATTTCCCAATTTATCATTATGGTTGAGACGAATTCCTGTAGTATTGTAAATATGTGTAAAATACTGGAACAACGAAAAACAGAATCTTAAATCAAAACAGAGCGATAGGGAAGAGGCAAGGGTAATTATAACAGGTGCTCAAATTAATAAGAATGCAATCATATTTCCACAATATTGCATAACGAATCCCTCTTCACTCTCTCTAAAATATCTGGAGTAATATTCTGAGAATGCTTCCATTGTGTTTTTCTTATTCTCCGGCCTTTGAGGGTGGTTCCTTGTAAATAATTTTGTTTACATGTGTACCCACAATAAATAATAGGTGGGTGTTAAATCATGCGACGTTGCTTCTCGGAGAACCTGTCGTTCAGTTCAGTGTAATAATTGATCGTGCACGTTAATAAAGCAAGTGGGACACTTTCAAAAGGTAAACATGATTTTCCGGACAATCCCTGAACTTCTCGGAATATAAATATCAGGTTTCTTGTACTGTAATCTAATTTCCCAGTTCTAGCCCACACGCCACATGTGTATAGATTTTTTTCAACACAAATGAATACTTGTTTCTGATATTCACGTACAAAGTTTTTATAAGCTGGCCGAAATTTTAGAGTCTCAACGTCATCCTAGAACACTTGTTTTTGTGTCTTTTTTTACCACAGCAGCAAGAAGGTTAAACTTTCTTTATATCCTCAATTAAAGCAGTTCTAGATTTATTGTTTTGTTATACGAGATTGAGTTAACAAAAGCTGTAAAAAGCTTTTAAGGCATACTCAATATTAGTGGAGGGTATATTAAAGCTCAATCAAACCCACGTGTAAAGGGAACCTAGACGCATACCACATGAAAGTCACTCGCATTTTCTGGTATTTAATGAGTTTTTTTGAAGGTTGATTAAAATAAAGTTAGAACACGAGGATATTGCAGGAACACGTTTATGACAAATCCACTAACAAAGAATTGTTATATGTAAGGTAGATTTGAGTATTACAATGGCAATTTGCTTTATCTTTAAAATTGCTTTACTGAAATAAGGTAACGTGTTGACCTAACCCCTGAGATAGGCATATTAAGAAAATCTGTTTTGTATGGTAGAAGCCAAACTTGGTAGCGCCGCCACTGCTATCATAAACTTTAACAAGCCTGCAAGTGCGAACACACGATGCAACCGCACACATACATCGTGGTCGATTGAGATATCCCTACACAAAGCCGCCGAAAAAATACTGCACTACTTTTTACTGGAATTAATGATTGTGGTTTTCATTCATGCTTCACTGGAGTATCGGTCAAGATTTATGGGCATTTTGTGTTTTATTTATTCCTGTTTCCCCGACGATATGTTTTTATTAAGACGTGAAGCATACGTGATTTCTCATATTGAGACAAATTTATAGAAGATAACGTACGGTGAATGCCACGCAAGTTCCAGGCCGTTAGGCACAGCGAGGTACGGACTGACTGAACTGGTGTTGAGCCATTACCGGTAGTGCGCTTTTTTATGGGGGTTTTACCGGTTTGCACAACGTGTTGAATGCACGCTCAATAAACAAAACTAAAATTTTGGAAAAACTTAAAGATGGGTTTAAGGTTTCTAGTTTATTATATATATTGTTCATTATATATTATATTGAAAATAATATATCATACCTAATTACTGTTAATATGCATATCAAGACCAAAAATACAGTAGAATTCACAATTTTGATATTCTGATCGTGTTTTTAAGATTTATATTTTGGATCAGTAGCTAGAGTTAAATCTTTACTGTGAGATATTACTGTCGCTGTATACCTAAAGTGAAGATGATATATCTAACGGACCTAATTAATAATAATTTTGCTAACGGTAGTATAAAGTTGTAGTGCAATTGAACAGCATATATATAATTGAGTATAATCAATTTAATGGCGATAAGCTTGGTGATTAGTATTTAAAGATATGTTCGGTTCCTTAATATACGGAAATACCAAGTATCTACGGATATATAAGACATTTAGAAATTACATACTACTCGCGAATTTCTTCGCAGAGCATAGCTTTAGAATTAATGGATTGATTGTCATTTTGGCAAGTAATTACATAATTGTTGATATACAGTCAACGTATGATAGCTGCTGTTATTTGAAAACCATAATCGTATTAGATTCTTATGGTAAAAAATAGACTGGACGGTGTTAGAGATTTAAAATATTGTCGCTGGGTGACGCATTATACCCTACCAAAAGATCGACAAACTTTCCAAAAACTGACGCAAAATCATTAAAATCTTTGTTTACTCCTTTACAAATTTGATTCGAATGCTTTTTCTGTAGCCATGGCAACGCCAGCGGGAACGATAGAAGTTCCAAACCTTCAACGGGCGATAGCTCATTTTGTCGCTTTAATTGATATAGATTTTATTTTAGATATTCGAGGATAGGAATTATCATATGTATAAAGTTATTTTGCATTTAGGCTTTTTACCGTTTATGATATCTTCTTATTCTTATTATTTGTTCTAAAAACAGTTTTGTGATTACTGTGTGGCAACCTGTTTAGTTCTAGGGTTCCAGGTCTGTTTATGTTTTTAATAAATGAGGACAAATATTAATACAAATAAAGACCATATATTTACTCACAAATAAAATGTTCATGGTCTTCTACTGCACATACACAACAGTACTATAACTAGGTACCTACAAGGAAAACAAGGGTTTCCTAAATGTCTGCCGTTGCCAACCTAATCTTATACAAATGGAGAATAGGGTGTAGCCACTGAAATTGCAGAGGTGGTTATCGAAGAAGTCCTTTAATACCAGACCAAATTAAATATAAACACAACGTTGCAAAGTAAAAGTAATCATAGTCTGCTCTGCTGGTACGAAATAAAACTTATTGCCATATTGTTTAAGTAAAATTTGGGTAAAAGTAAATAGGTACCCAAAAATTTAATGGACTTGCTTTGAACATTGTGTTTAAGTTTTAGGGTTTTCTCAAAAACTGTCGATTCCTTAAGAAACTATTACTCCTGGTGTAAGTCTATATGATGACATTTAACTTGTGCGTTCTGCCTAAGGAAGCAAGAAAATTGTAAAATTTGTCTGTATTAGCTCTTCTTGACCAGCTCATTGAACTAGTGTGACGGTTTGATAAAGTGAAAATGATGCATCTAAAATTATGAATTTCCACAGTTGTTGAATTCAAAGAATTCACATTTTAAGCAAACGTCGCAATCTTCTTTACTTTACTGTAAACATTATTATATACCAAAACGTAAGCAATTCTATGTTACATAATAATATTAAATGAAACTACTAAAGGTAATACATATCAGAGCAAACTTTATTATTCCAGCTGTACCTAACAATAAGTAAATAACAAAATTTTTGTTCGTATATAAGCATTGGTCAGGCGCTTTATTCTGTCTATAAACGCAAAGGTGTAAAACACTGGCCCAAAAGGGAAACAACTGATTTTGTAGATACATACCTACTCAACTAAAATATCGTAAAAAAAAATTCGAAATAACAAAATTTAATTAATGCAGAGTAAAGAATGCATCTTTATATTAACCAGCACTCTGCAGTTTTCAAATTAATTAGTAAAAAGCCTCATGGGATTTGAGCAAATTCTTTTTAAGAAATGAATATGTATAGTTTTTCGTTCACTGCGTGTATGATTATCATATTGGACTATTACTCAATAAGTAGTGTGCAATCCTCATTATGTAGGTAATGTAGGTATCCATCAAGGGTCATGAAAGAGCCAAAAATAAAATTGCGAGTCTATTAAATTTTTCCATATGCAGCTTCTTAATATCTATAACACAAGTCTGTAGATCACAGGCCACATGCGAGGAATCCTTAGTCCAGTTCGTATTTCTCAATGGTTAAATATTTAAATAAATAGATATACCTACCTACTTCCATTTTTACTCCATGTAAGTAGTTATATGTCATAATTTGCCGAACCTAACCGCTTACAAGTGCCTATGCAAACAGGAATGTGCCCAACAGTATAAATGGTAGATAGAGGTACACATTGTGGTTTCAGTACACCGGTAAATTTACTATTTAAAATGACATTCACATAGGTACCTACCCAAGGAACTTTTTAAACAAAAACTAATAAAATTATTATTTACGACTGCTGTAGGTACCTAGGTACCTACTATTGTTTGTTCAAAATTGTTTTGGGATGTGCTAATGAACTCGAAAGACAACACTGTTCACTGCGATCGGCCGATCGTAAGTGTCTACTTGTACTTGCTGCTATAACATGTTCCTCATGACAAAACTGAAAAAATTATTTTTTGAAAAGAACACTAATTAGGTGCCTACTCCCTATACTTTATACCTAGATAGTATTTGTACATACTAGTACTTATCATTTATTTTCTTGGAGTACGAGTAGTACGTGACAAATGATGTAACTATGCATTTGCCAATTGGTACGTTATGTCCCTACTTTACATAATTTAAGAAGCAGTTAGTTGCCTAGTGACTTACTAAAGATGCAATGCTCATTTTCTTGAGTACCTAGGTAGATACCTGTCCATAAGTCACGTGCATAGGTACATTCAAGAACACAATAAGCCATTAAAATATACACCTCTAGTTCACCAAGGCACTAGACAATGTTTTGATATACACATGGTTGATTCTCCTCGTAATACATCCTTTGCAGGCGTACAGGAAAGTCGTCTTCCAGCGTGCGTGTTCAAAGAGCGGGAGATTTGAGTTGGCGCCTAGCGCTTGCATTGGCCGTCGGCCTCAATCACGTGGCGCTATTACGTCACAGACGTCCGTGTGATGCGTGCGCGAGCGAGAAAGTGACCTCATAAATCGGTTGCGAATGAGAGAGACGCGCATAAAGCATGGTTAGCGGGGAGCGTCAACCATTATCTTGCGTCCCCTTCGGAGTCCGTCCTTGTCCCACACTAGCACATACGGATTTGCGAGTGAGACGACCGACGTGTTGGTCCGCCCATAAACTGAAGTTGCCCCCTTTACGTCACCTCGCGATCGGGCGGAGCGCCGGCCGTAAAGCATTCGCTAACACTTAACTCACGTATTGCAATCGGACAAGTTTGTCTCGCGATATCACTAATATCTTATGTCTTCAAGACCTGCGACACCTCGAAGTTCGCCTCCTCGGTGACCCCCAGTTCAGGTTTTCATGACACGTCACGACCGTTAGCACGCACGATTCCCGCTCTAGTGACCGATGGACTGCCGTTTCCGGGAAGCTTCCGGTTTCTCCTAGGCCTCCGGATTCAGCTTCGGATCTGAAAGGTCAGTCCAGTTATATTACTTCCCTTATTAGAATCCGCCCGCGTTAAATCATACTTCGAGGGTGACTATGACGAAAAACGTCAGCGTTCGCGTGACGAGGGAATTCTATCCGAAGGGGGCGTAACCGATCGAAAACATGTGGTGCTTCTCTATTGCTAAGCTCGCTTAATTATCGATCTAATAACTCGAGTACAGATCACAATAATGTACCTATCTGTTTATATCGCTCATCTTCCGGAGATATGTCATGAATCAGCTAAAATGATCAAAATATAAACTGACATATTTAACAAAAGTCCTGAATGGCTGTTTCCCCCTTTTTCTCTTTTATGACTAAATTTGAAAGCGCGTCTACCAACGAATCTATAACCAAAAACGTTAAAGGGAACGATTACATTTAATATTTAAATAATAAAGTGAACAACTAACCTAGTGAAAATATAAATCATAACCATACCTGCTTAGTACCTAGTCCAAAGCTATTCGGTATTCAGTTACCTAGGTGTGTGCTTAATATAAAGGTTCGTGATATTTAAAAAAACAATCACGTAATTAATCATTATCTGTACATAAAGTTTACCTCTACTATGATGCCGTATGTAGGCAAAACAGGCGACATATTAAGACACGTGGAATTCCACCAAGAAATTACCGTACAATCGGCGTGCGCCTTCTATATGTTTCCCTATAATTATAATAATATAGGCCATAAATTTGCCCGCCGCGTCCGCGGACTGCCAGTATTGCAGTTGCTTATCTTGCTTGAATGGCTTCATTTTCTCATTATAAATGCTGTAAAATTATTGTCATGTATTCCACTCAAATTACTGGCCATTATTTATTACTGCGAGTCCGTTTATTTTCGACCTACCTTTACATCTTACACTACCCTATTTGTGCTGGATCTTTCTTGTTTTAGGGGCTTTAGAAATATAGTTTCCTTTGTATACATAGGTACTTATGTGAAGGTATCTAACATTAATGATGCATCGAAGACGTTTCTTTGATAATCTCTTTGAATGTAATATTGTTACTTATCTCATGTTTATGTAAATACGTAGCTAAATTGCTTGATTACCCATTGGAATCCTAAACTTGTTATGCCTACCCACTTTAAATTTATTTTCACAAGCGACGGCTCGTTGTCGATTGAAATACTATACGTACTACTTCTTCATCCCGTCTTATGTTAGTAGTATAAATTTAATTTAATTGAAATATTAGAATCTTAAAATATGGTTGTTAGGTTCTTGATTAAAACAAAATTGTAGACCCCAGATTTTCAGCCATGTAAGTATGGCATTGAAAATGTGTTACAATGATTCTTATTTTTTTTTAAATAACTACTTATCTACTTATTTTGGTTCTTCATTTTAAGCTACTACAATTATTTTCCTTGACCACTTAATATGTAGAGCAATTAAGTATTAAGATAATTTGCCACAATTGCAGTATTTTGTAGTGTTTTATGCAACACTTCCATATTTATTATTTTGGTATTGGTATGACACACGCGTCACAGATTCCACTAAATAACTAACAGAACGATTACAGAAGCATGATGCTATTTTAATTTTTCAATTGTATCTATATGAAATAGTTGTATAAATTAAATTTTAGTTGCGCTACTCTTTGTTTGTATTTTAGGGACTTTGATACCTTTTTAGAGAGATTATTATTTTCGCTTTTCTAAATATGAATATTTATTCTACAAAAAAAAACTTTTTTTTATTAAAAAAGATGTCATAGTTATTGCTTTAAACTACACTAACGTAACTAAAACCTAGAGTCACATAATGTGGTTTAAGAATTACCTATTCGTTTCACAGTACCTATCATTATCATTTTGTACTTTTAATGGTGTACTATAGATATTCCGAATACGGCTCTTGTTGTACTAGTAATCCTAACTCAAAATCCCTAATTGTAATTGTGTTTACAGGATATTATAAGAATTCTCTAAATAATCTATACACCTACTAAGTGCATAGCTATTCCAAAAATTGAAACTAGTAATTACCCAAATACTCCACATTTCTTCAAATCTTTATCTCGCCAGCTTTTTAATTGGCATTCAAGCATCTGAGAATCTGTTCAACACAAAATGTGTCAATCTAGTCTCTAGTGTAATATGAACTCTGCTATCTATAAAAGAAAGCTTTGCTCACTTTGTATATCAGCTAAGCGCAAGTAACTTCTTCAGATTCACATAACATAATTGGTGATTTTCTGGGTTAAGTACGATTTGTTACAGCTACGAGTACTTAGTTGAATCAGGCAAATTGTCCATGTGAGACAAATAATTAATAAGATATTTTTTTATTGCACATATACGCAATAAAAACAATTTTACGTGAACTTGAAGTGAAAAGAAAAAAGTGCGTCACAACTTTTGTATACAATGCCACATGCAACGTTATATTTAATTTGTATAATGATTCTTAACCATTTTGTCAAAAAGCTGAAGGTTGGAATGGGTGTTTTTGAACAATTTGGGAAACATGAACAATTGACAACTTGAATATTCTGTGGTATCCAATATCATCCGCTTGACTTGTGACTGATTTGTTAACACATAATGTGGTAGTGACATAAACTTGTCTCATATTATAATTTTTAGGTAGGTATCTACTATTGTTTTTTCCCTATATTATAACACGTTTGTTCGCACCAGTTTGCCATAAACATCTTTTATATCACTAATCTAGAGCAATTATTATAAAAAGTTTATTGTCGCCATAAAATTAATCGGAAATTAATTTTTACTTCATATTAATTAAACGTACATCTGAAAAAATATTTTTGCAATATAATTCGATTCGAAATACATATATGTTTTTTTAAGTTAGTTGATACCTAGCTACATGACTATCGGGCGTCATTACCCCCTGTAGATGCGTGGCTGTTGTTATTGCAAGAAACCTACCTTGAATGTGAATGCATATTGTCAGTCTCTCAGTCAAATTAATAGTGCCAGTCAAAAGGAGAATGTTCAAACATTGCGATCTCTTTCGCATGTCATCAGCTAGTAAAACAGAAGCTCGAAGTGTAATCGAAAGCCCAACAACAATAAACTTTCCGTCCATCAGTGTGTAAACAGGTGGCCAATAACCATAACCGTAATAATAACGCCACCGTTCCTACACAAATGAGTTGGAATTACGACCCACTGAGTGCCGGTAAATACGTCATTACAAGCCAATTCCCTCTAGTTGTGGGACAATTGCCGCGGCGTTTGAACTCTTTCATTGCAAGAATAGACCTCCCCCAAAACGGGTAATTAGGAGTTCGTTATCACACCAGGACACCTATCCCAGAGCGCGCGTCGTAGATCACTTCAGCGCCGGTATCTTCCAGTCTTTTGGCTTCAACTTTATGACACCGAGCTTTGACGGTTATGATGCTTGCCGTCCTTGTCTGATCCGTGCCCCGAACGACGGAAAGCGTTTGTCGGTACTCAGACGCAGTCGTAAGGTTAACTTTATGTGACGTCTGGTGTATTACACACTTCTCCTAGATTTTACGAGGGGTAAATGCGCTATTACTTCAACACCGTGGTGTTTATGGGATCTAGATGTTACACTGATTTTAGGCAATTTGTCACAACTACCAGAGTAAGTTTTATATCTTTCTGGTCACCAAGAAGCTACCTGAATTTTTTACTACCTTACCTAACCACGGGCTTTTACTTTTATTCGAAGCAGGCGTTTGTACTGAGAGTCCACATTTTCTAAGGTACACAAAGCAAAACTGATATAGTTTTTTTGTACCTTGTTCTTGTTACACAGAAACACATTGTAATTCTAGAATCATTCGATGTTATATTACACTAATTCGTCGCTCGTTTTGTAACAGACAGTTACATGAACAAATAAGAACATTAGGAGCGAATTTTTTATGATATCTGGAACTTTTATCCCTGTAACATATTTGGATTCCACTGACGTACCTACTGCTTCTCCATACTTGATATATTTATCTTCGAGAAACCATTCGCCGTATTCGTCACTAATTGCCCCTACATTTCCCTAGGAAAAATCCAAATGAGTCAGGACAATGCACTTTTAGTGATATATATTACACCCATCTGCTTCAACCACATTTTTGAAATACGTGCGTGTTTTTTAGGAGAAGTCAGTAATTGATCAAAGTAATCGTCTTTCATCAGATCTCTCATTTGAAAGCCCATAAATATTCTGCTTCGCTGATTTTACGAAATTTTTGTTTTAGAAAAGTTTTCTATTCTTCTGCCTAGTAGTCCAATGCGGTAAAACATCATTAGGTTTGTAAGAGATAGGTACTGGAATAGCAGGCCAATATATGTTACTTATGAAAAAGTATTGCCAGCGTGACCGGCAAATGTGATGCTACTGCACCAATAAAGCCCTAAACAAATTCTAAGTCAAAGCGCCATATATACGTCAAAGTTAAACTACATGCGTAACGCTGTTGAACGCCATCCGGCGCATTTGCAGCTGAATTTTTGCGTTTCACTAAATGCGAGAACTAGTAATGTAGGTACCTAATGGTCTTTTGCTGACTCCGATGCTGCTTTCCCAATGTGTAACCCGGTTGTAATTGAAGTAGAGTTGCAATTACTTTTAAATCTCCGCCAAATTTTTACTGTTACTTGCTATAATTCAGTTTTTCCATTTTCCGAAAGTGTATTGCAACGTGACTGCTTCATGCAAGTTATTTGCATTGCGCTATAATACAGCCTATTATAATAAGCTGACTTTGAATGCATGAATTCTGAACAGTATAAGTTGTCCAGTATGCCTACTTATTATCATTACAAACCATCAAATAATATCCTTTCTGAGAGAAAGATTTGACGATCTTGTAGTGAGGTTTACCACAGTACGCTATAGGCATGGATGCATTTTGGGGGTCACTTTGTCAAAATCTCCAATAAGCCATCTAATAGTGGTAGCTTTATAAACTATGACCTGTAGTTTTGTGAAAATCGGTAAGCGAAAAAAGAGT
Source organism: Rhyzopertha dominica (assembly GCA_025024175.1). Classification (NCBI taxonomy): domain Eukaryota; kingdom Metazoa; phylum Arthropoda; class Insecta; order Coleoptera; family Bostrichidae; genus Rhyzopertha; species Rhyzopertha dominica. The sequence continues at coordinate 34,211,780 of QCXZ01000137.1, forward strand.
CATTGAAATAAATAGAATGATTGATCTTTGTCATTTTATTTTAGCCCAAAGTTAGTTACCTCTATCACATATTTAAGATACACATGTCCAAGTCAATCTTACGGATGTATTACAAATACAGCTCTCCGGGACTCTTTTTACCCCCTCTTTTACTTTTTTTCATACCAGCATATAGAGACAAAGTAATAATAGCTCGGAATCTTAAAAGCGTCTCCAGCTCTTTAGACAAACTTAAATCGCATACCAAATAATTCAGATCACTTTGAATTTGTAAATATGGTTTTTCTGAAGATGCATTGAGATTCTTGATTAGAGGTACAAACTGATGTTCGGCCTCCAACTACTCTAGAGATGTTGACGGAGGTAAATTTTCATTGTGAGTATTTAGTCTTATTGTGGATGTATAGATGATACTCTACAGTATGCTTTGATTTGCTTGTGATACCTTTTATATTGGTCAAGTAAAAATATCAGCAAGAAATGTAGTCTCTACTCTCTAGACACAAAGTAAAGTAATCGTTTATAATGACAGCTGAAGATAATATGACAGAATCTCATAATAGTACCTTTTTAAATGGAGAATGTTGTTAGTAGATTTTTTACTCATATACGTAATTGTAATGATTAATTAGATTATAGAAACATACTCCCAGAATCAACTTTTTAGGACGGTAAATAAAGCTCCATCTATATCTGTCAGATATATTAAATTTAAACAAACACATTTTTCCTGTTTTTGAAAAGAGATGAAGTAGAAATTCCATAACGGCTTATTATGTACCTACATTTTTCTTTCGGTCGAGTAGGCAGTAAAATACTAATTTTGCTTCAAAATAAAAGCAATGTTTTTTTGCCCAACAAATGTAGCAATAATAAATACTTGTCATCTGTACCTACACTGATTTATTGAACTAATGAAATGGAAAAATCTTACTTAGGTGATTTTGATATATTTTTTGAAGTTTCCTTGTGGCTTATTTGAAGATTTTAGTACAGCAAATTCTACAGTATGTAATCATAAATGAGTATACCTGCTAACGTTTCTATCTCAGGTTCGCGTAAAAAATATTTTTACAGCGTAAATATAATTGTTTGTTCACGATTCTTTGGCAGTGGTTAATAAATATTTTAATATGTTTTTGAGACCCCTTAGTCTACTAAATTTCATTTGCTTTTTAATTTCGTTCTTTGCTGACCTATATATTAGTATGTCAAATAGCAATGATGATAAGTAATCCTATAGATAAAGAGAGCAAATATACGAAACGCCATCAGAATATGGGATCTCTTCTTTAAAAAGTATTGGACCTAACAGATTGTTAAATTGTGTTTATAATGACGCATTTCAATAAAAAGGACAATATCCCTGATATTGTGAATTAGAAATTGAAAATGAGTTATAACGCAAACGTTTCATTTATACCTCGCTGTTATGTGTCTGTTTTAGTAAATCATTTAATAATGCTGAACTTTATAAGTCTTGCGCGGTATAACAGACTAGGAGCTACAAATTAGGAAACTGTAACCATTAACATCGTTGTTATAATACAAATAATTTAAAACCGGGTGATAATGTTTATAAAGAATTCCTATGTGTTAATATCGTATTATTATCTTGTAACTGTCATCTGAAATACTTATTCGTTTTCGAATTATCACAAGCTTTGTTTGTTATGAAACGTTTCACCAAGCTGATAATTTCTCCAACGGTTCTAAAAATAACACTTTTAGTCTATTTCAAAATAGATATCCAACGGTTACATACATATACTACGAATAATTCAAAACTCTGAACCGATAAGGTATTCTGAGAACACCAAACTTTCAAGAGTAAAATATCTTTGGATAATAGGTACGCCTTGACCAATAATTTTAAAACTTCAAACGATAGTGTTAAATGCGATTGCGGTAGTTACTCGTCCATTATGTAAATGGAAAAGGTGTGGGTTGTTATACAGAAAAAGGCATTTACAGTCCTATTCAAAAACAAATAGATATCTGGTTTCACATTTTCCTGGGTGATAAATTAAAGATAACATATTTTGAGATTGACATTCAGAAGTGGTACTGCCTGAAGCGCTTGTTAAGTTATCGCCATTTATTACACGAAATATTAACGTTTTAACCAGTGAAGTGCTACAGAGCTGGATGATAAATGTGTGCATGTACTTTGCGCAAACTGTTTTTATGAAACATGCGGTGGCTTTGGTGTTGGACTAGCAGTATCTTATATCCTAGAGAGAGGACCAAAACCAGTTTATCGGATTTAAGCTGGCTGCTTTATTTATGATACCTCAGCGGAAAGGTATAATATTGCAACAGGATACTGATTTGCTACATGCCGGTGGAATCGTCGACTGTTTTGCATAAAATAAAACTGTACATTATTGAATTCTGGAAGGAAATTTTGGTGTTTCTTCATACTAAAAGGTTTGTGTACCAGAAACACACATTGTCAAGGAGACTATCGCTCAATTCTTTTGCGAAATTTCACTTAAGTGATCCAAGCTAGGCTTTCAGCTAATAATAGTTAGCAAATACAGAACATGTACTTCATCGGTGATTGTTTATAAAATCTTTAAGGGCTATGGGCAAAAAATAACATGATGATAGTATTGGAACATAAGCTGCCGCGGTCAAAATCAATATTAAAACCAAAATTCGAGCTGATGGGTCTAGGTCGGGATTAACGATAAAGCCCCTACGTTTCGTCAGCAATTGCGGCTGACATCTTCAATGGTTGGTGGGATGTCCGCCCGGGTGAAGGTTGTACCTCGCACTGGCAGCAAATGAAGCGCTCATGTTACACTAATATGAAAGCCACTTTCTTTATCTACATAATCGCGTCTAGTAAGTAAACTAAAATGGGACCATTTTTTCTAAAGTTACTAGGATTACAATCTGAAACGCTTCAGTGTTACATTTGTAACCTTCATAACTTTAGAACGGATTATTAAGTATCAATTTACTAAACTCGATTATTTATTTTTATTAAAGTTTCTAGTCAGAGTTCAAAATAGCGACTGTGCCGCCCTTGAATTAAAAATAAACATTCTGATTAACACATTCACAAGTTAGAATGTATTCAAAACTCACATCTTAATTATTATTCACCCTAATATCGTAAATTTTTTTGATCATATTCCAGTATTAATGGCTAGGATGATCACTTTTTACTTAAATCGCAGTTTAATGTTTAAAACATTCTGGTTCAAAAACCTTGTTTTATACATGTGCTTAATTTACGCTGCCTATTTAGAACTGCTCATTTGGAATCAAAATGTTTAAAATGTGTTAAAAAACATCCAGTAGTTTATAAGATTGCTGGTTTGCTGTTTAAAACTTGCTTAGCTGTCAAATAATGTTTTTTCCAGCTAAGTTTGAAAGTTGAAGTAGCTATGTTGCAAAGGTTTGGTTCACAAAATTGTCTATCCATCACGATTATAAAGTATAGTAATGCACATATACTATCATCTATACTATCTATGTCAATAACCCTGTATTATACTGGCTAATATGATAAATACAATAGTTTTACTGACAAGATAACAATTTTTTTGGCTAGTGCATATTTATAGATTAAGGTTGCCAGGTGCTGTATATTTAAAATGAGATATATATTTAATCTCATATATCATATTACGAAGGCATATATGAAACGGGGTCTCATATATTGGTGAAATGTGCAGTCAGTATAATCAATGCAGTTTATGATCAAATTCTGACTATTTCTTGTTTGAGTCGTTAGAGTTTCGTAGTCATAGTTGCCAGACAGATTTTTAAATGGAATTGTAAAAAACACCAAAATTGGTTGGAATGCAAGTTATGAGTACACATTCGCAAATAGTATATGCGATACAACACGATGATTATTATTTATTATAATAGTAAATGGTATGGATATAAAACCTGGTGGTCTTTTTTTGTGGAATGTCTAATTGGCTACTAATTCTTCATGAGCTGGTCGTTGCATCTTCTTCTAGTTGCAAAATAGTTTCAATTTTTAAAGTTTGTTCAGTGCCTCGCTCAAATGTTACTTTAGCATTGAGAAGGCAGCCAATCTCGCACAATTTACTGAAAACTGAAAAAATGCTGTTGTGGAAACCGTTGAGGACATTCAGCAACAGTAGCACTTCCATTACAAAAACTGTAAGCAGACACAATATTTGCGGGTTTCGCATTTTGTATTACTCATACTTTAAGCTTTAAGCTTGAAAATAAACGTTCACTCACTATCACAATAAACTGATAGATTATCAAAGCAACATATTAATCAAATATTTCTCAATGTCGAACAAGGCACGTCTGTTTTTTTTTTGCAAAAGAACTGAATAGAAGTGGAACCCGGAATAAACATTGTTATTTACTCTATAACTTGAAAACAAATTAAATTTAACTAGAACATATCAGTTATTTAATTTGTTTTCGTGAGTTTGGCTTGTTCATCCCGACTCATCCTGTATGTAAATAATTGCGTTAACACTTCCAGATAAAATCATCCTTAGCTGTTTGGGATTTTGGTTCGTTAGTGTATATGCTGGTGTAGCAAGGTAAAGCTTGTATTTGTTCTGACATTTCAACGTTTTACTTCTGCGTCTTCTTGTGATGTTTATTTTAAAAATGGAATTTTTAGTGTAATATTTTGCTAGGCATTGCAACTGTGTTATTTATTTGTAATTAATAAAGCTTTTACAGAATTAGATATTAAGATAATTTCTATATGCTTTGCAAGATCTGCTACATGTCGGTGTTTTAATACATTATTAAGTACTATAAAGGTATCTATTTCTATAAATTCTTTATAGAGACTTCTTTTTTGCCAATCATTCAAGAAAAGTACCTATTTTTCTACCTACTACTGTTTAGTAGGTACAATATTAATAAATATAATGTAATGTATATAATGTCATTATGAAGAACAGTTCTTTCCTGTAGGTACTATTGTACGATAAAGATTATTCCAAAAGTTTGATTGTTATTTTCTATATAAGCAATTAAATTACCTACAAAAGTAATATATATGTCTCGTAAAACTATTCTACTTCATTTATAAAAGGGTGCATATCAAAATAACTTAAAAAAAACAGATGTGAAAAATTATAATGAATTATTTTGGCATTTCATTCCATTTTCAAATATGCAGCATCCAGCACACAGACGTGCGGTTTATTTTTTGCGCCCGAAGTGTTTTGTGTTTTTTCCTGGTAGGCACCGTTCAGCAAAATGTTTTTGTTTGCCTGAAGGTCAAACTTCGTCCGATTTATTGCGTGTACCGTTAACTACACAGGACGCTCTTTCGGTCGGCACCACAATGACGATTTTCATTATTTGTTGACCTTCGATCACTGGGGAGAAGCAATAAGGTGCCCATAACAATTAGGGGACAAAAAACGGTCAATTTTTATATTGCTCGGGCATCGGTAGTCTGTGAGCGACAGTTGACGTGTACGCGTTCATCGCATACATAGTTCCTGCTTTGTGCTAAATACTAATCGCGATGGAAAATTTGGTAGAAATTGCGATAAAACTGTGGTGTCAGTGCGGCACCTGGTGGGAAACTTCAGGTGATGTGATAGGTGGTTTTTCTCTAAATTGGAAATCTCTAGAGAATTAAAAATTATAAGTATGTTGACACAAATTTTCCAATTGAAGAAAAATTTATTCATATTGTGTAATGGCTATTAATAGAACTTTTCTATAGGAACTACAAAATTCATTGCTAATAATAGCTTAGTATATATTATTTGCTATCCAGCGTAGGCTCACGGCGCCACTCACACGTTTATTTGGACGTTGTGTAGAATACGTTATGAACTGTATAATAATTTAAATAGTATAGTAAGAAAGTTTCTATATAGACTTGCTTTGTGTGTGTCTGTAGGTATACCTACATACGTCTCTATCCCAGTTAAGTTTAAATTCCACGCTTTTTACCGTCCGTAAGCCTTTTTTAGCCTACAATCACGAAAGTCGGGGTTTCCCTATTATTTAAATGCTGATAGCATAGCGTGCTGATCGACTTGTGTGTTTTATACCTACGTTACGTCGAGTCAGTACCGAGTATATTACGGGTGTGTGCAGACGTTTCCTTTCCGTCTTTAATCTCATTCGGTAGTTTGTATGTACATGGAATTAAGACAACGATGACCTCATGGTGTATGATTAGTGTGATAGAACTTTGGCAATGGCACATTCAGGTAAATTGTCATAATGCTGTCGACCATAACCTAGAATTTTGGGGTTTAATTATGCTTATAACAATTTAGTAATGTCTCTGAAGAAAATATCATCTACAAGGTGTGCTTGAATTCCCCGTTTTCTAGTATTGTAATAATCAGTAACGTAGGTATCTCTTCTCACTTTGGAACAGTGTATAAGCGACGGTACGTAGATTTGTGCCTTTAAGGTGCTGGTGCTGAGTATTCGAAGTCCTGTGCTACCTAAAGTACTGTTAATATTTCATTTGTCATTGCTAAATTTATATGTCAGCATTTTATACGTTGTTAGGTAATACGGTGGGAGATTGACTGTTTAAATAGAAGAACGGGATATGATTTTACATAAATTGTTTCAGGGAGTATTGCTCGAATGCGATATATCACCTTACTTATTGGGTTTTTTACGTAAACTGTATTTTAAAATATCCAAAAACGATGACCAGAAGGAAAATAATGGTGCCACATTAAAATGAAGCTGGACACCACTATCAGAATGGCTATCAGCATTCCTGGTAGCATGTCTTTTTTAGTTATTATACAAAAGTACTTCCTATGGAGAAGCAAGACAAGCGATACATCAAAGTTAATAAAGCTCACATCATGCTCTAAACATTTAAAGGTTTAGACTTAAACTTTTTAAAAAAATATTATATCAGTTTACCCTAAGCACTCAGTCTTCACTTGATAATATTCTACCAGAATAATAATTGTTGCTGTATGTTTATGCATTATTATTAGTACTTACATGCTTATATGCAATTATTTCGGATCATTTAAACATAATTTATTTTTCAATAAGTACATTAAAACCGCTGAATATACTTACTGACTTTAAAGGCGATCAAAGTGTAAAATATTTTCGCATCACTTACTACATCAACGGATGTTTTAGATTATTGTAAAATAGAGGTTTTATGCAGCTTAGCTTTTGCTATATACTGCGATAAAAACTTCAATACGTATTTGCATTTCAGAACGTAGGGTCTTTATTATATTGTCGATTGAGAGACACGTGCTTCGAAATCGACAACGTGAATTTGCAGTAGAAAGGTAGCAAAGTAAAATTTGTGTATTTTTTAATGACAATTTGGTACCATTTTAGAAGAAAATAAAATATAAATTTTCTGTGAATTGTCAGTTTTGTTGCTAATTAAATTTTTAATATATTCTGTTACAACTTTTTATATTTTCTACTTTCAACTTAGCGAACGTAGAATTAAATGAATGATTAGCAGGTCTCTACTTAATGCACGCCTAGTGTATACTTATTATTTACTTGTCATTTTTTGCTAGTCCTTTTGCAATTTTACGTTATTTCTGATGTTACTTGTTTGGTACATTTTCAATTGCATGCCTTTAGAAAATACGCTGTGGTTTTTCGTCACCTTGAGATGTACAGTCGGTTGCAGAATTAATGAAGTAGCCAGTATTACCTAGCAAACAAAGAAGGAGATAATAAGAATTTGATATTTACCGTGTTTCTCAAAGCAAAAATCCGCATTTGTATGTGTTGTAAGGAAAATGTTAATTAATAAACCTGAACCTTTATCCCCAGTACTATGGAACATAATTTCCGTAAATAAAAAATGAGCAATATTGTCAATACCCAAAACACTATTAGAACCTTGAATGAACTATAGACGACGGACTGGTTGCCTAAGTAAGACTATTAGAGGAGTAATTATTTTACATTTAATTTTCAACTTCCTGATGCTTAAAAAAGGGATTAAGTGTTTCTGTCGGGTTATGCGGACATAATTTTTCACCGTTGTATACAACAAAACCAAACAAGGGCTTTCTCGGATAATGACATTTTTCATAATTTTACTATCAGTACCAATGGATATTGCGGACAGCAAGAGCAAGAACTGTGTATGCCACAAAGTAATATATTAGAAAAAAATTGTAACAGACATAATTATGCCGTAATAATAAGTACTGGGAATAATTTATATTGATTTGACAGTAACATTTTGGTCATAACTAACAACATGAAGATACTGTGTGTGCGCATTTTGGGAATGGAGTAAACACACTTTTGATTCCAAAACAGAGTAAATTAATAAATATCTCGAATGTTGTGTACAGATAGTAATGTTGTTTATACTGCGAGTAAATATTGTCTAATCAAGTTCAAAAATATTAGTAAGAACTTAATCGTGCCGTTTGATTACTCACATGCTAAGAACATATTATCAAAGTAGGATATGAGCTATGAATGCGTTTATAATAAACGGGAATCTTCGTAAATTATGTGTCGCTACCAACTCAAAAATATCAAGAGGGATGCAACAATTTATTTCAAAGCTGTTGTTTACATAATGGCGCTTAGAAAGTTGAAACTGGATAATTTATTTTAAAATTACAAAGGTCTCACTTTGAAAACGCTTCAGTGTTACATTTGCAACAGGTGAAGCAAATACTTGTGACCTCGATGACGTGCCTTACCCATGTCCCAATGTTCTCAATTTCGTTGACTGTTGTGTTGTGCTGTTAAGCTGTTTTTTTTGTCGTTAGTACACTGTTATTCATGTTTCTCTTGCATTTTTTTCATATAATTTCATTTGAATAATTGGATGAAGTTGTCAGCGAGACATAGGAGAGTATACTTCGTATTCCCTTCTGGGCCACACTATTTACTGTATTGGTTGTAAACGTGACCCTAGAACTATTTCAGACACACAAATGTTATTCTTTAAAAGTCATAACGAGCTTCTAAAAATGCGATAGCTATTAATAAATTATTCAACAAGAACAGTTCTTTGAACCATCAGCAATCAGTTCGCAATCAATAAAAATTAGTAGTAGTCCAGAATAACACAAAGTCTCGATATGAGTTAAACATCTTTTTTCTGTAAGTAAGAAATTAGGATAAGCAAAACCAGTTCTATGCCGTGTTGTCTACACTAGACCTAAACTGCACTGATGAGCTGTAATGACAGCGAAATAGTACTATCTGCAGTTGGTTGAGGTGTAGACAGCACAGCATAGACATGCATTTTAATCTTTTTTCTGTATTTTGATAACAAGTGCTGGTGAGGAACGGTTTTTTTCTGCCTTTATGTGATATTAATACATAATCTCCTGGTCGTTCCGGATACGCGCATTTCAGGTGAATAAACGGTATCGTAAATCATGGAGGGGATAGTATTAAAAACTCGGTATAAACCGCCAATGTATCACTGATATTTTTCACTAAGATAAATTCTCTCCGACAAATCTCGCAATAAATTCGGCAGTTAGTAAAATCCTCCTGGCCCGTCGTAATGAATGTAAAGCAAATAGTCTAATTGAGAGGCACGTGAGGACCCATGTGTGTGGACTACCACCGGGGTCGGCAAATTTACTACCGGGTAAGCACGAGGCGTACTCGGCCATTCGATCCGCGACCGACCGGACTGGTTGTTATTGCCGCGATAAACGTTTGCGTTGTTTTATGTGCTTTATATTATTTATTGGATCATCTCTCGTTCTTAACGTTTATTGCGTTTCATTCAGGATATTTCTGCTGCTCGAGCTGCAGCTAGTGTATTCGCACTACACTTTTTGTAATTGTGTTACTAACTCGTGATGATTGTAAGTAATACTGTTTGAGGTAGGCTTCGAAAATTATGCCGTATAATTGTAATAGAGTATGTCTAACCCAACTTACCTAGAAAGTTGCTAGTGCGCTGCAATACTGAGTTATTAACCACTGCTTCTTTAAAAGTATCACAGTAAAAACGTTAATTTATTTTATATATTACCTACCTTATATAACGTGTCCACATATCCAAAGCTGAAATGAAAAAGCAGTATAGCTTCGACCTTACTGATGCTGGTTATTTCTAAATAAAGCAGACAAAGAAACGCACGGAATTCAAAATTTCGCCATTCAGTTTGTATTAAATAATTCCCGAGACTTGTCCATCATGATTTTATTTTCTGAATGATACAATGATAGATAGAGCCACCGGCATAACCGATGTGATTTTTACCGACAATCTCGTATTTTTTTTTAACAGAACAGTGTTGTAGATTTTATTGTACAATGGTGGTTTTGTCTTACTTTTAATGAAAAAAAATTGGGCAAAGAATATTTTATTGCTAAATATGAATAAGTTAAGTTAAAAATTACTCGAGGTGCTGCGCATGACAATTATTATATAAATACATTCTATCCATTCTCCATAGCGAGTAGGAAATAGGTGTACATACTTTCTTATTTAAGGCCCTGTATATAAAGAGCTCTGTACTTATACCGCTAAATTATGTTGCCAGATGGCATGGCCTGCTCGGCCTGCAGCTAGTATTGCACAGAATGTACCCCAAAACGAAAGGCAAAATGTCAAAAACGATTAACAATTTTGTCATTGTACCTCTAAGTTTAATTAATTAAATAAAAAAAATAAAAACATGGTAAAATAAATGTGAATAATAAATGACATCTAACATTTGAAGTAAACAAAGACAAATTATCAAGTAATGGTACAGTAAAATTTTTGTTACTTGGTTATTGTTCGTTAATCACGATATCGTTTTATTTTTATTTCTAAAACACTTGACCTAGTTCGCTTAGGACAAGCACGTTTTCAAGAGCTTAACCTTTATATGGACATAACGAATTACCTAAAAACAGTATGTATTATTTTATTTTGTTGTTTAAGATACTTTGAAATTGGAATTATATTAAAATGTAAATTTTTTTTGCTGAAAACGACACAAATATGTTAGCGATGTGAATCTGGCTGTTAGTTGTAAGACAAATCAAGAGTATATGTAAATAATTAATTACAAAAAATAGTGCTGACTGTGAAACAAAACACTCGGAAACGTCTATTTTTATTTTTTGAGGGAATTTTCATATAATATATGATTAATTTACACATTCAATTGTTTTTCGTCAGAAATTGACACATCGCAGTTCTTCTGAATACCATGATATCCCATAATTTTTTTTTATGTATTGTTTACGGCGTTAGAAAATTATAGTTTGTTTTAGTTGAAGACAAATATATTTAGTTCAAGAAAATGGGACACCCTATATTTGCATAATAGTAGGAATCATTTCAAACTACGTAAAAGTTGATTTCTTCAAATATTTTCATTTCTTTTGTACCAGATCTACTTGGAATATTCTGTCATAAATCCAATTAACGTTATGCTTTGTTGTAATTTTTTTTCACAATTACTAAACAATACGTGGCAAACCCTGCTTATCCTATTTGGAAAAACAAGATTATTATATTATTATTAGATATTTTCTATGGGCAAATGGTGGTTCCTATGTCAAAAACAATTGAATGGGTGAGTTAAGTGAAAATAAAATAAAACCACTAAGAATAAATGTAAATCGACATGTATGAACATTCAATACTCACCAGCATTTTTATGCAATTGTTTCCATATTGATTCACACTGTATGTCTGTAAGCTCATGAAAGTGCGGAATTATATGTACTGTTAAGGTAGGAAATAAAGAACCGCTTATCACGTAAATTGCGAAAACACAAATGCAAGCAGTTAATTTGTAGTCAGGCTATTAGAAATAGAAAAATATCGCCTTTATAAAGTGTAGGCTATTTAATACACTATCCATACCGCCGACTGTAGTTTGGCGTAGCTGTTTTAGGAAAATGCACATTAGTATCAATAAACATGTGTATATACAGTGGCAGGGAAAAATAAGTAATTTGGATTGGAATGATTGAGAGAGGTTTTCTCGGTTTCTCGCTTGCTGTTATGTAATATTTTATTATTTGTTTTAAAAAAACACAATACACATTAGATATGCTATATAATGCGTAATTTAAAGTAAAGTAAATTTTTCTTGATGGTAACCTTTAAAGTAATAGTACTAAGTATGTATGTATATATTCTGGGGGAAGACCCAATTTAGTTGGTTTTGTAACTATTGGAATGTAACACCTAAAAAAAAAATGAAGGATATGACGGAATGCAGATACACCACAACTAAAAGTAGCTGCGTGAAAAAGTTCCCTTGGCTCTCTGCGCTGCGTACAGTATACCAGTAATTCAACTACCTGGATATAGTAGAGGATGCACGACATAGCAACCAGTGCCGTTAGGTTTCAACCTTGGAAGCTGGTTCCTGCGGATATATTCTTAATATATTTCCTTGTACACATTTAAAAACTACAAGCATTGTATCTCCCTATGGTGTGGGTAACTTTATATGAGAGTTTAGAAATGTTAGGATAAATTAAATAATGAGATGGTTCCTATAAAGCTATTTTTTAAATAATGAAGCCTCATTTCCAGAAACAGTTTATACTTGTAAAACAAAAATTGAATTTATAGTTTAAAAAGTGCGACAAGGATAGGGTTAAAAGTTAGAACTGTGAAATGCGCAACAGTGTCAGATTTAGTAACATACATGATTGCGAGCATGATTGGGTTTTAGCTATATTGGTAAAAAAACCGGTCCAAGTTTAAAATACTTTCATCGAGATCCTTGAGAAGTGCAACTTTTACTCTACAATACGCTACGTTTTGCTGTAATTTGCATATAGGAATAAAAATTAAATACAACATTATTTAATTTTATTTTGACGTGAGCACACTGTGGGAGTCATTTTGTGAAAATCGCCAATAAGTCATATAACGAAGGATTTACGTACTGCGACTAACTATGGACTGTAAATACAGACATCTACATTGCTTTTGCCCATTAGCGTTCGAGGACATTTAAAAACCCTAGTGAAAAAATGATAAAAATATCAACATAAGTCATGATGATGGGTGGACACAGTTCATCGTTTTTTAGCTTTTGTGAAGGCATGGCTCATTTCAAATTCCGGACTAATGAACTGAACCATACAGTGTTTTAAATAACTAGCTCTCAATAAACACGTGAACAGTGGTTGAAAATAATTCATTACGTGTACTCATTGAAGAGTCTTACTATCTGTAAAAATTTTTTTTAACTTTCGGATGTCAATGTATGTGTATATGTGTAGAAAAAATTATTGCACAGGTAAATTTCAAAAGTAATTGTAAAGAAATGTTAATTGCAAAAAAAACAACAAAAATAAATAAGGTATCAAAGTTCACTACTTTCTCTACCAAATGTGTCCACGTCAACGGTACAGCTATTAGGAATTCTTTCTTTGTCTACTTTTTACAGTAGGTACTTTTTTAGTTATATTGTTGATTTAATTACAATGGCATTCTATACATCTAAAAAAACTGCCCTTGCCCATTAGTCCTAATCATATTGGAAATAATGATATTTTGTATGTCACCATATTATGAACGTACGAGTTTTATTTTTTTAAGCACAACCTTAAGTAATATGTAAAGTTGAAGGAGTTTTTAAACTCTTCGACAATGGCTTAATGAGTATCCAAAAATATATTTGCTGATAATGATATTTCACAAATATTTCTTTAATTATTAATTATATATACATAAGAATTTGCTATATTGTTTATTAGTTTTAATAGTTATTTTAACTTTTATTATATTAATTAATTATTACGAAGTTAAAGAAATTTTAGAATTATAAGTAGTGAACGATGAATTTTTCTTGTAAAAGTAAGGCATATACATGGTAATGACACAAATTGAAGAAGATAAAAGTCGGAATCAACTATGAAGCAGCAATATTTATAAAGTAAAGCGTATTTTTAAAAATTCACCTTGTTTGTGAAATATCATCATCTGCAACTATTATTTTTAAACACGCGCTATGCCATTCTTAAAGAGTTCAAAAAGATTTTAAATTTGACATTTCACTGAAGGTTGTACGTTCTTTATTCTTGAAAATACGAACCTGTGGAGTTTTAGATGGCGGACTCTGTAGAGCAATATGAGTCATTTGCTAGAATTTTTCTAATTATGCATGAATTGACATTCGTCTTTTTATATACGTTATATTTCAAATTTCATCAGTAAGACAAATAGAGTTGTATTTTATGACTTCGAAACTGCTGCGGAATACTTTATGTGCGAATTTGTCATGTGTGGAAGAAACATGTATGTATAAATTATATGTAAATGTTGTGTGCAAGGCACTATTTTGGCAGACATGGCGGGATATAATCGATGCGAAGGACTTCCGTGGCCGTCTCGTCTAATGTATCATTTCGGTTTCCGGACCCTGGATCCACAATGTCGTGTTCGTTTGGGGTTACAGAACTTTGGAGAGCGACCCAAGGGATACATCGGAACTCGTTTGCGATAGTGAAATCTGTCGAAGGAAAACGACTTCGATAATAATCCCTTGTTGAATTTATATCATAATGAGATTACTAGTTTACTTCACGTTCTTATATTTGCGCCCCATTTAATATGAGCCTGAGTGTGTTTTACCTACATTGTTTTGAAAGTGGGTAAATTCACTAGGTTTTTATTATCGCACCAAATGGCAGCACGAGAATTTTATATTTAGCCGTCGCATTCTACATGCGTAGAATATAATATTTCACACTGCCGTTGGCAGTTGCACAAGTGTTCCTAAGAACAACGATCATAAATTTCGATATTCCCACGTCTTGCTGTTCTTTTTTGTAGTTGGAAAACCTGGTGTATTTTAACTCATTGTGACGTGGGTGTAATGTTTTTCTCTATTCTTTTTTTCAAGTCAGTGCTTACGTTAGATATTAAACAAGTACTGGATAGGCAATACTTATAACACATCAACGGTAAAAAGATTTGGCACTGATTAGGTAAATAATCAGGCGTCACAATATTTATAAAAGACATAGGCCAGTAGTTTTTTAGGTACTGCTAGGTCTTTATACAATGTATTTTTATATGGAAGATAGAACTAACAAATAAATAATATAAAACATTCACCCAAAATACAGGTTGTTCCACAATGATAATAATCCTGATGAGATTGAAAATACAACTCAGAATGCATTTGCAGAGGTAATATGGATAATTGTTTTACGTCTTAAAAATATGACACAAACTTCAATTATTTGCTTTAATTAAAATGAAATTGGAAAACAAAAGTTATTTTTCAATTAAACTAATGTAACAACTGCTCAAAATGCTGCTTCCCGCTGTATTCACAAGCTTGAATTGGTTTGGACACTTTTAAAACGTATTAATATTTCTGGAGTGATCTATCCACATGAATCACGTATCTTATTTTCTAAATGCCCTAATACACTAATTGGCGTTTGATAAACTTGTTCTTTTACCATTTCCCATACAAACAATCCAGACGATTAAGATGCTTCGCGATGGCCAGGAATTCCTACCCATCGGTTAGCTAAAACCAAATCAAGATTTTTTCGCATTATTATATGGTAATGAGTATAGATGGTTTGAAAATGTCCCTCTCGAATCGAACGAGTACTTTATTGCGCATAGTAATGCATCTCACGTTTGTAAACTCCACCATTATTAGGAAATGTTGCTTCATCTGAGAGAAACAAATGTTACCGTCAAATCTGGTCTTCGTTTGGTATCTCGAAAAAGGATAATGTATCTCTTTTAAAGCTTGAACTAAATGTGATAGGGATGGAATTTATTGCCTTTAATTATTCGATGTACTGAAGAGAAACTAATATTGGTTGCGTTTGAGACTACTCTTTGCTGATGTGAGAATTTTCACTGATCATTTCCAAAACTCTAATTTCATTGCCAGGGTCCCTATTCTTTCTCTTGGCCTTTTTAGTGGTCGCAAATTTGTGCTTAAATTTAATACAAGTATCTTAAAAATTGTGTCGGAATGAGCTCTCCATTCGAAAAACGTTGCCTGTACAAACAGGCCGCAACACAATCACTTTTATTGAAAAGATATAAAACAAGTTTTTTGAAAATTTGGGTAAGTGCGGCGTCTTTGAAAAAATTGAATAGGCAAGAATTTTTCAAGATTCTTGGAGTTTCAATGTGTTTGTGCCATTAAAAATAACATAGGTACATAATACTACGAAGAATTATTGATACTGAAATATATATTTGAAACCTCTACAATGAAAGTAGCAAACGGTTATCAAGAATGTTCCTGTGATCTTTGGATTGCAAACGATCAGCCGTATAATATTTCATTACAATGATCTGATTTAATACCGCGTAACTATTTAATTTGGGCATATTGTGAAGAATGTAGTTTATAGTATAAAATGCTGTCTGAGGAGCACGGGGAGTGTTCAGTACTTTTGGATAGTGATATTGTGAAGCAATTTGGCGAGCTACCTAAATTTTTTACCACCTAAAGAGAATTGAATAGTATATAATTCAAAATTTGACTTGTTTAAACGTTTATTATAGTGCTTAGTTCTGTAGGCCTATTATTATTGTTTATATTCTCGTTTTTGTTGTTGTCATTATTGTAGCTTTGTTTTCGATTTAATGAGTCAGACATTAGTCAGTGCAAATGCTGCTATTTGATTAAACGTTTTTTTTTTATTTCATGACTATTTTGCGCTACCTATTTTTTGTAGAACATGCCATAAAAAACGGTTTAAAAAATCAAGCCATTTGGAATATAAAGTTTTAAATTTTGATTATATATAACTCAACAAATTTTAATAGAAATGTAATGTACTGTTTGCTAGTAGTATAGAGAATTCTAAGTTGAATCGAAAATTATAAATCAGTTTTTTAACATGGCGCGAACGTCAAAATGCAAAAACGTCTGAGACTACACTTATTATTAACAAAGTAATAGGAATTTGAAAGTATTTTAAATGGAACGCAACCAACTTAAAACTATAACCTGCAAATTTTCAGAAAGATGCTCCCTTGCTTTTCGATATTCTTCTAATGAAAGCTCATAGCAACTCTCCCTGTAAAGCAGTTATACAGTACAAAAAGCTGTTTTACCTCCATTTCAATTCATTTCATTCATTTCAATAATTTTTTATCGTATTTTTTCTTTTGTATACCAAATAAGATAGAGCTGATACAATTCTAACTTCTTTAGCGCGGTTTATATCACATCTTGGATACCGCAAAATATTCCTGCTATAGGTAATTACAGCAAATTTCCCGCCAGCACGATTGCTTCACTTCTTTATTGTGTGGCACAGCCTGTTAAAATTTTGTGCGAATCGTTATAGAGAAATCAGTTATTCTGGAATATATACATACGAATTAACCAAAACTAACAAGTAACAAACGTAAGTAAAGTGGACGCCACACAACGGTAATTAAGCAAGCACCTCAAGTACCTCATTAATAATGGGCAAGCAAGCATACAACATTACAATTAAACAAAGAGAGAACCATAGCTAAACCAATCGGAAGTGTGAACCGCGGAGATCATATCGTAGGTATCACAGTAGACGATAATACTCAATACTTCGAATAGATGCTATTTTAGATATTACGAATTAATATTTTTTTTTCAAATTATAGCACACTTTGTTACTGCTATTTTGTAGTTGCTGATTATGCAGATTCATTCTTCCTTAAAAGCTTTTATGCAATGTTTCTCACATGTTAGAATGCAAACACGACCTGCTCATTCAGTAATTTTTTATTAAGGCATGCATGGTTACCTCGACTTGCATTTGACGTGTGGTCAAGGTTTACCTTTTTCAGTACAATACCTTACATTTATAACTCGCCTTAAACATTGTTCGCATAGCCTGCTGCATTGCACAAGGTTAGCCGTTGGTGTTTAGAATAGCTGATCCAGAATATAATCATTAATTGGATGCCAAAAAGCGCGAGCACGACCTTTCAAATCAACAAGCAGCTCATTCCACATTTCTGTTTGAAGGTCCGTTCAGATCCAGAGATTGCATATGTCGCAAGAATCCGCAAGGTATGATAGTTGTCGCAGTGTATGCATAGCTGCACATTTTGTCGTAGAGCCAGAGAGTAAGCGGATCAGTTAATAAATCAGGCTTGTAATGAAATACCTGTGTGACAAACTAAGGCGCGTAACTTAGATGGAAGTTCTCCACGAGTACGGTGCTGAAGTTGCCGCCCATGAGGTACCKACTTACTGCACCAGCTCGAAACTTGAGGTTTCACCGTAATTGCACGCCATAAATACATATCAGATACAAGTAATTAGAAACTGGAAGCATGCTGATGTTATTTATCGTTAGGAACTTGTTCGGCACACATATAATAGGTTTGTACTGTCGGCCATGTTACGATGTGTCCAACAACTTACATATCTATTAACGCAATTAATGCAAAAATATGTCTGTCAGTTTCATTTTGTTAATTGATACGAACGTAACTCTAAAATTAGAATTAACCTTAACGGCGTTCTATTAAAAAGTTACAGTTCATGTTCTGTCAAAATATTTTTCTTGAAGTTTTGCTTACACAACTTAAGATTTGAATATTTGACTGTCTTTGCTGTAATTGATATCTTCTGATAGAAATGTCCTATTTTTTGCTTACTAAAATATTGCATGTTGGGATCCTTAAGAAAAAGAAGGCATGGCAATACATAAAGAAGAACCTATTTTAACAAAACAGAACCACTCAAAGCTGCTAAATATTTAGAGATAAATGAACGTTTGTCAAAAGATAAAGGACTAAACTAGACCCTAAGGTATTTTGTTAACAAATATACTTTAATATTTTTTGCTAAACTAATAATTGCTAATTATGTGGTCTATCTTTCAGATCATTTTTTGTCTTCACTTTTACAGATTTTAAGCTATTGCAGTATTAGTTTGCACCTACAAGATAGCTTACTTACGTAAAAATGTCTATCACCAGATTTCGAATAGAACTATTTTCAAACATATCTGTGCAGTAATAGTTATTAAGTAGTGCTGTTTGAACAGATATCTCAGATAGGTAGATCTCAGCTTCATTGAAAAGTGCAACGTCATAAGCCAATTGTGTCTTCTCTATTAATTTCAAGATTTACATTTTATATAAAAAAGTTGGTGTAAAGAAGCTCAACTAGATAGAATCTTGAACATGCGCATTTTATATCTTATCTGTCGCCTAGGTTTCCTCAAAAACGGCTTTCAGTAACCTTTATGTGCAATTGTAAATTGAATATCTTGTTCAGTTGACTTTTCAGAAAAAAATAGAAATTGTAAAGGTAATGCAATAAAAACAAACAACAATTCAAAATATTTACAACTGCATTATGAGTTATACGTACAAAATTTATTAGAACGTATTGATTGCATACATATCTGTATGTTTTAATTCAGTGGCTTCATTTGCCATTTGCATAAACTCTTTCTTGCTGAAATCAACTTCCACTATAGACACCAGCTTCAAAACCTGGCGAAGCCACGAAGATCATGAAACAGCACATTCCGCATTTATTTTAAAAGTATTATAACCTTTTGGTTTTTATTGATTTCTGAACTTACAACTTACACATTGTCTAAATAAATATTGTTTGTTATATCTGTATTCATACAAAGCAACGTATCAGTATTTACTTTTAAAAATCCTATGTCCATTGAAGTGATTAAATGTGATATAATGTAAAAAAAGGAAAGATGTAGTCTAGTAGCTTACACAAACGTTTTATAGAAGTCAAGATTGATTTGCGTTGCGTTCTGCAATATTTAATGTTGTCACATACTACCTAATAGTAATAAAATAAGAACAGTTTTATTAGCATACAAATAATTTAAACTGGCATGAAACAGTATGTCCTACAAAATGTGAACCATTGGAAATCAAAATGTTCGTAAACATTTTTTTTCGGGGATATTTCTTCGTTTAATATCAAATAATAACCCATATTTAGGAAGAGACAACATTACTAATACCATTATTGGATAGTAAAAGAGCTTTTCCGTTGTGGTGAAGTAAAAAAAATAATTAAGTTTGGTTGGACGGAGTTTGAACCTGGATCTGTCTGTCAGCTTATAAGAAAACACGTTACCAACTGCGCTATATAGCCTGAAAATACGTTTCCAGAAGTAGGAAATTATTAACAGTTTTTTGAGGAAATGTTAATCAAAGCTGTTTCTGTTACTTCCGAAAAATAGCGTATACTTACACACAGAAAATAGCTTTGGTGCTTTGAAATTCTCTGGGAATGTCAATGTACAGTAATATTCTTTTCCCATGTTATTCAGCATGGTCACGTACAGTCTAAAAAGTAAAATATATAAGTACACCTAAGGGATACTTTAGCCGCTTTAATCGTTATTTACAGGTTCGTTATTTCACCATGCATTACTTTTGTAAAATCACGTTTACGTAAGTTATTATACAATGTATTTTATATAGCTTTCTTAACATACCAAGCACTAATTGTAAATATCAGAAAGAAATTTTGCAACAGCCGTTGACGTTTAGTATACCGAGTGATTCGAAGTGTGGTTAATTGCAAAAGAGGTTTTGAGTAACGGTGCTAAAATTTTAGAAGAATTTAATCATACTTTGAAATCGTCATGTTAGCCGTATTTTGAATCCGAGTGGGAGCACTTTAGAGTTTTTTTAATTTTTTAAAGAATATTGCCTTTGCATTACGTTTTGATTTTTACACCAGATCAGAGATCAGTGGTTACATCTTGATAAGTGTACGTAATTCTAATCGGCAAATTCTTTGTAGTGGTAAATGGAATCCACAGTTTCATAGGAATTAAAAACAAAGCATTTTTTAATTGAATTATATAAAGGGTAATGTACTAGTCTTTCTTATGTTACATTCAGGATAAACCTAGCAGCACATGCAAGAGTGAGTGAGTTAATTTGTTTCTGAAGACTTTGGCAACAAACAATAATTTTAGAAACTCTTTAGCGGAATCGATATCCATTACATGTTTTCCGATTTTCTGGAATGGAATTCTTGTCCTCTTTCTGAAAATAATATCTTGTAACCTTCTTTACGTTATTTATTGAAGTACTGTGGATGTTAATTAAATTTGGGAGACGTAGGGGATTCAGTCCAAGGATGGACGCTAGAATATAGTTCTATCGCTTTCACTGTCAATATTTAGGTAAATGTTACTGTTTCAGTGAATCTTATAAGTCACATTTATATTTTCTACATAACGGCAGAAAATGTTTGTTTGACAATTTTTCATATGTCTACAGATATCGGCCAAACAAAAATATACTTATGGTAATGCCAATAATGCACAACAAAAAAGTTCATATTACAACTATATTTTCTATATAATTAATTTTCTTATAATAGGCTATTTAGCATATAACGATTTATAGAATATAAATCACAGGATGAATTTTTTGACATCTCCTCATCTCTGTTATTTTGTAGAGTTTACTTTACGCACCTTTTTACCTTACGTCACCGTTGCATATAGCACTTAATAACTTCTTTGTTTCAGGTAAGAAGCCGTTTCTTGCAGCTGCAAGATCTGCCACCTGTGAATGTGGATGGACAGCAACGTACAACTAAATAATGGCTGCTGTTCACTTAGCGTCCCTTCTTTCACTGCTGGTGCGTATTGCCGTTAAAAACGAGCATTATACTTTATACGAGCATTGTTTCCCCACGAGATGCTCAATTTCTCATCGAGCAAATTTTCTGCCGGTTACCTACGTTAAAGTCCCGAAATCAGTGTATCTTCGTCACTCGCACGCGCTTTATTGCACCATCCGGCAAAGATTTGTTGACGTTGGCGCAGATTTTCATAGACGGATGTTATAGCAGATGATGTATGGAACTCAATTATTCAACAACATGGCATTGTTTTAGGGAATGACAGTAACAGTGATTGATGGAATATCGGTATAGCGATGTATGTAGCCATATTATGCGAAAGAGACCAGAAAGTGCACTTTTTCATCGTCGATTATGCCGTTACATGTTGAAGATACACTAGCGTACATTATTATTGAGAAATCAAGTTGGGGAAAAAAAGCGGTCTAGGCTTTCTTGCGGTATGAACGAGTGGCCTGGAAGTACCTGCCTACGTCAGGAAAGAACTAAGCAGTATTTGTCTTTAGTCTTGTTTTTTTTTTTGTATAAAAGTAGTAAAGCTCAGTGTATACCGTTATTTTAAAACGAGTTAATGGAATTATATTCAATTCTTCTTAATAAAATTATGCGTGAGATGAAATCCATTTTACTCTTTAAATTGTAAAGCGCTTTCGGCTAACAAGTGGCCATCGTCAGTACAATCAACATTTGAAAAAAGAAACTTTTACAAACAGTCTGACAAAGCCAAAGATATAGAAACAAGCAAACTTGACCACAAACTGAAAAGTAACTTACATGCCAGCAACACAAACGAAATATTAATTTAGATCAAATAAATGTTTGTTGAAAATAGATTGCAAAAAAGTGCATTCAGAACGTACTTTCCGCTTCCTAATATTTCTTTTCGAATTACAAATTCTAAACTCAACCACTTCGCCTCCATCTAACCCTGCTATATTCCATATCATTGATATTCCCACGTAGAGAACGGAAAGTTTGTATTTATAAAAACTGGCTTCGAAAATTCTTGTCTAGTTTATTATTCTGACATATTTTTATAATTGCATTGTTTTCCCGTATTCAGTTTTCACACTTCCGTTTAGTGTAATATTCTACAAATTCAATTTAAGCAAATTATCGCTCTTCAGAACCGTATAAATTAAAATACGGGTTATGATTTAACTAGAACATTGTGCTTGTAACTTTAAATTGAATCTGATTTTTTTTGTCGGTTTATTTATTCCATTTAGACGTTTTTAGTATTGGAATGAGATTGGCATCGCAATCAACACCCCATCCGTGAATTCATCTCGTCAGAGCCACGCCATTGAGGAAGATAAGCGGGCAATTTTAATGGCCGTTTTAATTATTATTATGTGACTCAATTTGAGGCAGTTATGCAGCGCCGCTACAGACGAATATCGTAAGGTTCATGGTGAACCAGAAAACCAGTTTCGCGTTTCGCCATCCGCACTTGTTCGTGCGCTGCATGAGAACCTTTATCTTTTCTTGCCACCAATCTGCTAACATACCTGTTACGTTACGTAACAAAGACCACGGTCGGTAATAATGAGATCTGCCGTAGGCGCCATTCCTGAAGCAATMWCTGCGCTTGGAAGCAAAATTTTAAATGAAAAAATTCGCCTTGTGGTTAATTGAATAAGGAGCTCTTAGGGGAATCAATTTATTAATAATAAGTAGTATCCACGATAGGTTTTCATTTCAGAGATAAAACAGTTTTCGATACGAGCTATGTCTATCCATTCTAATACTGTAATGGTTTCGTAAAACACGAATAATTAGTCTATAAAGAATAATTTTTGTACGACCGTATCACGCGCCTGCATTTTTTAACTGTTTTGTTCGGAGAATTCTATATAATATCAATTGTTACTGTAGCTTCCTCTAGCAGTTATTCTACACTTATTATTCTAAACTTATGTAACTTTTACTTTGCCTATTTAGTCTAGGCAAACTAAAGGTTACATAAGTCTCTACTGTTTAGTCTGCATCCTCTGACGTTTTAGATCATTTATACAGGATGTTCCAAAAGCGATGGATAAAACCAAAGCAAGTAGCTCATTTCCAATCAAAATAACCCCATATGTCAGGGGTATCGTGTATAACATATTTGTATAGATTCTATTTCTAATAAAGAAAAATACACCCCATTTTTCACATTCTTTCTTTAAAATAAAACTATATGAAACAAATATCTCCCATTGTTCACTAACTGGTGTCATAGCACTTCTCTTCTGAATGCACCTTATGTAAGTCTGGCGTTAGGTAGGTAATGTGTTTTGCGAAAAACCATCGAACAGTCTCGTGACATACAAATTTTGTTGATGACGTCATCTGTTTTTGAAGTATACTGTCAGCATCACCATCATCATCGTGTTTTTAAATAGCAGCTCCCAACTTTTTTTTCACATGACCTTTCAATTTTTTTTAATTTTATGATAATGCCATCAAAAAATTCCGATACGTTGATTTTAAAATAAACAATACATTTCAATTAAAGAAATGTGCCTCAAAACCTTTCGTAATCTTGTTTCTTTATTGTTCGATTTTCAAATTTGTGATTTTTAAATTTTCCTTAACTGAGTAAAAAAAATATTTAAATATAAAACTTCTATTTTTTTTCAAGAAAAACGTTGTGCAAGGTATCATTTTTTATTATTATTGAATACAGAACTTAAGTATAGCGAAATATAAAACAAATTGGAAGTTGTCATTTAAAGATATGATGTTCTAAAACAAATTTATGTTAGAATAGGGAATTAATAATAAAAATTTTGAGCACCGTAATTCAATATCATTTCGATCGCTCAGCAGTTACTTTATACTGTGGTTTCAACACAAATAATTTGATTCCACAAGCTTAATTGTGGGCTGCGATTAATTCAAACACAGTAGCGTGCCTAGATAAAAGATCTGCTAAGTGATACTCAGTACAATACTCATACTCAAATTTTCTTTGCACTAACAAATCGAATAATTTCGTACTATTTCATTAAAACTATAATTTACACTGCTTTACGAACACTAGTAAATTAGCATTGAGCGTTAATACTCTTGACGTCAACAACTTCTCTTTTGTCAACATTGTTGCTGCAGAGCAGAACGCTTTATGAAAATCTCGACAGTTCCACCTCCGGTAATTCTAATGACCGCTATTGGTCACGAGTACCAAACAGCACATCTTCTTTTTAAAAACACGTTAGGCGGGAAAATATTTGTTTGCAACTTTAACTGTATTTATCTGGCAAACGTATATCAACATTTCAAAATTTACAAGAGAATCCACTACGCGCTATACAGTTAGGCTATACTGCGAGGGTGTACAACCGACCTGCCTGAAACGACAAACGAGCCCATGAGTTTATAATTTATAATTACCATCGGTGAATAATGTATGCCTACGTAAGTGACAAGGTCGTTGTGAGAAAATTGCAAGATATGTTCGCCGGGTTCTGTATGCAATAAATTATTCATTTATACATCCCGTGTTGGAGACGTTTTAGTTGTTTTTCTCTTTTACATGGAAAACCGTTTGATAACGTAACTAATCCACAAATGGAAATGCCGCATAAATAAGTATGTATACTTACATATTTAGATTATTTAAATGTGCGGCACCAGGTAGCTCTTATTTGAGATAATGACCGTCGCATAAATAGTGGAGTGGCTAATTCTTATTCACTTGATTATTTGATTGCAATATATTGAGTATCCAAGGAAGAACGACTCTCTAAGAGCCTAGTTCACTGGCATTAATGGTATAAAACAATCCAAACTATCACCATTGCATTTATCAAACCAAATACAAACCTCAGCACTTGCATGATAAAAGAAAAATTATGGCAGGTTTTCTATTATGATGTGGAAATATCACATAGTAAAATTATAAAAAATTGGCAGTGGTTGCAAAAGATATTCTCATGTAACTTTTCTATTACGATGTGAAAATATCACAGTAAAATTATAAAAATTGGCAGTGGTTGCAAAGGATATTCTCATGTAACTGCCGTAGTGAAGGTGGCACTTAATGGTGGAGAACACTTTACTTATAAGCAAAAGAAGTGCACTGTGGTAAGGCTTCTGCTTTCTCTTTTCCTTTGGATATTAGATATTTCATACTTTGGAATGAATCAGTTGATATAATAACATTGTTAATCTTCAGGCTTTAGCGAGCATCAAGGACGAAACAAGAAGTGTTCAGTGTACTTACATATGATGGACGTCTAAAAAGTCTCCCCATCATATTGATTTAACTCAAAAAAATGAAATAGCAACTAGGCTAATGCGTCTCATTTGAAATCCACTTTTATTATCTACACGATCGCACTTAGAAAAGTGCAATCGAACATTCCATTCTAAAGTTCTGGGTTATTTATTCTGAGAACATTTCTGCACACGTTCGTCCTCCGTCACAGCTAAAGTTGCCGAAATATAATTTCTTTTTGAAAGTAATGTGTTTCTCAAAATTAAAGATTGCGCCACAGTCATCTATCATAATCACGTTTAGTAAATTCAGATCGGATAAAAGAGTTATTTTATCCGAACCTAACGTGTTAAACAATTAAGAGGGGTGTGGGAGAAGGAAAGAATCACCGTGTTGTGGTTAATACGTTTTAGAGATTTGTACTGGACTTCTAGTATTGCATTTACTATTTGTTTACACCAATTCTAATTAAATATCAGCGTGTGTACGGCAGAAAAATTGTAGACATGTGTATTTTAACTTAACGTACTGAATTTTGTCTTCTGTGCTATAGTGTAGATTGTTTTTATGTGACAAGTAGTTGTTTCTAGTTTTATACGAATTTTGTTAAAATTTAATTTCAGATGTGTTGATGGCGCCCTTTTTTAAGTATGACTTTAGATGGATGACTTGCACTTGCAACGAAAATGAACGTTAATTCTTTGTTTTACAAAAACTTTACATTATTCTATGTTTCATAGAATATAATATAACTTTACAGATATTACCTTCATTGCATATCAATTGCAGCATTCTGGAATTAATTTCATATATGCTTAAGAGCTTTGACGTTTGCTATTGCTATACTATTGTGTTTTTAAAATCGCTGAAACTTCCATCATCAGACATCATATTAAAAGGGTACATCGATACATCTCCTAAGTAACAATAGCTCCTATTATGAAAATTGTTTCATGTCCATTGAATTAGGAACAAGTGTGCTTTAGGTGTCCACTCGTATTGTGCAGATATTTTTTATTGACTATCTTGCACGGCGTTAACCTGGAGATGACCACCAATCAAAGCAGTTTAAAAAACCTTCACCAAGAACTGTTATCAAATAAAAAGAGGTGTTTTATCTCATCATGCAATACTAAATTGCAAACTGATCTTTCACTGTATTGAGCGTCCATTTTATTTCAAATAGGCAAATCGCAGTACGTACCTAATACAGACAAAGTTTGAGGGCCCATGGACTTCCAGGAAGTTTTTAAGTTTTAAAAATGATTTCGTTGGTAAAAATGACTGTACTTGAACAATAAACTTACAAGTTCCAAAACACGCGTACATGATGGTTTATTTTGATTTCAGACGTCAGCATTTATTTCCCTCTGTCTTTCCATAAACTTTAAGTAAGCTATACATCATAATTGTCATTTATGATTGTTTTGTACAAAAAATACAACTTTGGTAATTGAGTTGGTTTCATATCAAAATTACTTCTGTTCAACAATAAAAATCATATACAAAGGTCAGGTCAGGTCAGGTCTAAGAAATTGAGTATTGGGACTCATTTGTTAGATCTAGCTATGTTATTGATAATTATCAACAGCTTGTACTAAGTACAATAATTTAGTAAGATTCTAAAATGGATCTGACTTAATAAGTGGTTGCATCTAGGTCATGTTAAAGGAATAAATACCTGAAATTAAGGATTCCGTATTTCTTTGCACCATTTTGTACAGAAATTCTTCTAAAAATGTTTAATGGAATTTATTTATTTAACAGAATTCCTTGTAAAATCACTAAACCATAATAAAATAAATAAATTGTGGTGTCATTTTACATTTCTTAGTTAAGCGAGCGTTTTTTGTACTTGTCTCCGCAGCAAAGACAAACTTTTAGTTCTGTATCCCTGATGAGTATTTAATTTCTCGTGTAGTAATTGCAGTGCAGTTTGTCTATGACAATCAGAGGGACCTCTTTTAATCAGAAACAACGAAATTTACACAACTGGAAAATATAAAAGCACAACATTACTTTGATAGTTTGATATCTACGTGAACAGCACAGTTTCAGATCATTACATTTTTATAACAGATAGTCTAAATTTAGTTATACAGATATTTTGAAAATATAGAAAATTGACCAAAACTTCAGTGTGGCATAAGCTATAAACGATGGCATGAATAGAATACAGAATTTATTTTATACAAGGAACCTATGAAGCACTGTAGTATGCAGGTATTGTGTTTAAAATTTCAAAATTTGTCTCATTAACCAATGCAATCATATAGCAACTTTAAAATTATTGTAGCTCGTACAGGTAAGTTTCAGAACGTGTATTTTTTCATTTCAATTTGATATAAAACAATTTTTTATAAAGCAATGTTGTCTTGGTGATTTATATATAAATAAAATTGGGGATTTTTATTTTTTGTGGCTGAAGATGTTATAATCAGTACTTACTGCGAGCATTTTAACAGTCAAGTTAAACCAAAATATTTTCTACTCTAACGTTTCGGCTTGTTTCTGAAGCTTATCTAACTTTTTTCTTTAAAAGGTTTTTTATTGAGTACATTTAACAGAAAAGCTTATGCCAAATTGGAGATAACAAATAAAAGACAAGAATGTTTCAAAGAATGACGACACAAAAAAAAGACTATTCTCCTAGTTTTTCCTCCAAAGGGTACCCCCTCTCGTTTTTGCTGCTGTTTTCTACGACGGATTATTTTAGCATTGTTGATTTTTATGTATTTTTTAGTATACACAATGACGATTTTCGTATTTAATAACTGTAATTTTATGTACGGACGCACATAAATATGCAAGTAAATACTGTCCAAATTGGAATCATTCACCTTTCCTCACCGGCTCCTTGAGGTTGAAATGAAGGAGTGCGTTGCGGTGGCCTAAGTAAAACTTAAGGTTGCTGTCCATTACTTTCGCGTAATGGCCCGGCAATCTCATAAAGCCTCCCAGACACGGTTGTTTCACTTCCTCAGACTGCTACGTCGAGATTTTCCGTCTCACTCATCCACGAGATAAAACTGCATACCGTTTGTACGGTAATTGCGGTTAATAAAGTTATTGCTCGCCGTTATCTAAACTTGGATCCGTTTTTTATTTGAAATTGTCGGTGAAATTGACACTGTGCGCCTTGTCCACGTAACGCCGCACAATTGAGTGGCCGGTCAATAAATCTCGTCCACCGTGTTCGCATTAGCCGCTACATTGATTACATGCATCGGCTGGTGCAGAGACGGAATGAATTGCGACGCGATTTGTTATAAATAAATTAGTGCGAGCGTGCTATATCCATCAAATTTATAGATACGTTGCGAATTCGTTTAATTAGTGAGGAAGTAATTACCGTACTAATGAAAGCAAAAATTGCTGAACGTGGGTTTTTATTAAATTGGCATTATCTCTTTGATCCGATAGGGTGGTATCCAGTAGCGGCTCATCACCTAAATGATCAGGGGGAGGGCGACAAATTTAGTTTTTATAAAGTTGCACATGAAGACGGCAAGCAGTTATTTTATATCAATAAGTGAGTTAATTATGAGTGGAAAATCTGTAAACTGGAGATTAGTTGCAAAAAATAGGTCGATGCAATTAATCTAAAATAGGTAACGGAAAAGAGGGCGTGAAAATTGGGTTTATAAATTTTATTTCCTTTAATGAAGGGTGCTCTGCATTCAAGGGCTACAGGGAATATACATATTCTTGAGGGCTATTCTAGATCAAACAGTCTTAATATAAATATAACCTAAATGTATCGTTTGGTAGATTATTAATTAATTAATTGTCTGTTGGAACACAAACAATAAAAATAAGGAACCTGGACCCACAACAAAAACAAAAAAAGATTTCTGTGGTGTGCAGCACTACTAGAATGCCAACGAAGATTTGATCGCAGAGTAATGAAAGAGCGCTTCATCGACTTTGAGCGGTTACAAAACTGTGTAATTGCTTAAAATAGTAAAGCGCAGTTCCTCCTCCTGTATAACGGCGAATTTCTGCTTGTCTTGAAAGTCCGTAAATAACTGTATGGAGAACTGTTGAGCCTTTGTTTCCGGAGGGTTACGTGGCTCAGGAAAAATTTTGTTGACAAAGTATGTTTCAACAGAGATGGAATAACAAACGAAATGCACATTTCTGATGCTCTTCCGGAAAGGAAATCATTTAGTGAGACTATTTATTCTTGTAAACCATTCGACAGGCGAAATGTGCATAAACTTTTTGCGGGAATTACTCCCAGAATTATTGGAAGATGTTTCACAACACACAACATTTTTGAATAAGCGGTTTAGGGATCGATGGATAGACTCATAGGAACCGATTGATTTCTATACTAGATCACCTGATCTTACTCCACCAAATTATCACACATGAGGACACGTGTTTATTTTATAATGATACAAACTATAGAATTAACCGAAAGGATAATGGAAGTCACATATGAAGTCAAAATCACAAGTGTCTTAAATGACATCTTTCATAAAATTAGCATGCGTTAAAAAAATTAACAGGCAAGGAAAATAAATAATAATATATAATATTATGATGGAAAAGAAGTAGCGGTCGTAGTTGTAAATATATTTTTTATATTTCGACGCTATTCAAACTTGTATTAATTTATTTAAAGGAATTTCAGGTGTCGAGCTTTCGAGCTTTGTTGAGCTCTTCGTCCGGACTTCTACCGTAAAAGACATTTTTGATACATGCTAACAAAAATATACATATTTTAAAAATACTGTATTCAACTACCACTAACCAAATTGAAGTTATAAATATAAGATAGCATAAAACGAATGTGAAAATCTTGAAGAAAATCTAAGAACAAGATCCAAGAATTAATCAGTTTTTATTCGAAAAATATTAAACTTGCAGCTAAAATTAAAAAAAAAAATGTATAAATTATTTAGTAAGTTGAAAGCAAAACTTCTAAAAATTATATATCAAACATTGTTTATTCCTCCAAATGGCTAAAAAGCCGAATATCGTTACACAAAAGTGACGTATAATAATAATATATTAAAAGGGATATTTGTGCTCTAATAATATATAAATAACAACCATTCTGTCCGTTGAGACAACGTAAATATTTTAGAAATTTAGAAAAGGTTACTTTACAATAAAATGTCGTATTTAACTTCCATAATTTGAAGAAGTAATGTTAAAATAACTATTATCATAACAATTGTATAATCTCAAATTTCCCGTAAGTAAACATCGTTCTAATTTTTAAAATAGTTCGTAACAATAATGTCCTGTACTGTATTGTAGAAGTCCTGACGAAGATCTCAATAAAGATCGAAAGCTTGACACCGGAAAAGGAGTATTATTTAACTGAATTAATATAAGATCGAAGGGCCCCGAAATATATAAATAGTATAATATTATGTATAATAATAGTAATGGCGATAATAATAGGAAATGAGATGAATAGCGTATAAATGTTGGCTAAAGCTGTTAAAGAAATCTGGAAAAGACGGAACAGAGCTTTTGGCGCAAAGGACCGCTACAAAAAGAAATACAAATGCATATAGGTAATGTAATACTACGGACACATTTAAAGAAGAAATGGAGAACAACCGTGAAAACGAAGAGTCAAGAACAGTGAAAGTCAAAAACAAAAACAACAAATACAACTCCAGACAGCAGCAGCATTAGAGGAAGAACAATTGAGACAAAATAAGTCACCTGATAACCTTCCCATTCAATTTATCAGCCTCCCGTAACTTGAACTACCTGTAGCCCAACTAGCAACAAGCATGTCTCCCCTCCAATCCAGAGTAGACATAGCCGACCCGGTGGTATATACGGGTGATACAGAAATACCTACCGCACGATGGTTCAATCAATCAATCTGTATTTCTGTTAATATCAACTTTGGTACTAAGATACGTTAAGTCTATCGGCATATTTTTATGCCACTAACCTCCGGTTATGGTTATTTCGCTCATAATGAATTGTTTTGTATAATATGATTATGACCTACCCTAGCAGCAATTAATTTTTCTAAACGCCCCTTCTGCTAAACGATAAAATAGTAAATTTATTAAAATTGCATTGAATATTTGAATCACCCAGATAGCTGTTCTTTAAGCTATACTCTTATACTGTTTCGAGAAAGAAAAACAGTTTCGTTGAGTGAAAAAGTTGTGAAATTATTTTATTATTATAATAATATCCTCTCTATCTTTGCATTCACAAAGCTTTTTGTGGTTGTTCGTAGTGTGTATTTAGGAGAGTTGCTAAGCACATATGCGATAAACAGCACATGAGAGCTACGTAATTCGGAAACTTGCGGTTAATATCAAGTACAGTCAAATATTTTCTACGCAGCTGCTATAATTATAGAAAGGAATGAACTGCATATCCGTATGTTGTTATTTGTGGCATTCTGTAACGGTATTATTTATTGCTGTGGAATACGGTACTGCCATAAATCAGTGAAATCAAGAGTACATAAATAAAATTTACTCCTAAAACATAAGCTGATAATTAATGACTTGTTATAATTTAATACTACGTACACCGTAAATTCTGAGCATTACGTGTCAAGATGGCGGGAAGTTGCGAGTAAGTAGGCTGTGTCTTCGCTTGGTGGAGCGCCAACTATTCTGTGTTTTTGGAAGCCGCTGCAAATTGTACGAGTATAAGCCAGAAATATAGTCTCTTGTGTCAACTGATGTTGCGAATCATCAAAGCAACTGCCATTAACGTAAAGCAGGTGCCGTACATCACATGTACTCCAAATGTGAACGGCTCCAGCAAAGAAATATTACCCCTCTATGTATTGGTAATATTGATTTATATGTATCCCACATAAATTTTGCAAGACTGGCTTTTATTTACTTTGCACAGTTTTCGTTGAAATATATAGTCAATCAAAAACTTGGCGGAAGAATAACGCAGTTTTCAGGGTATTTGTTTTTTCTGTGGAAGGTACTGAACTTGTATGAATGTACAATAGGGAATGTTCTAAAAGAAAAGAATCAATGTTCTATTAAATTATCTAGATGGCTATTGTAACGAGGATAGTACGTTTACTCCAACGAAATATTTATTTTTATTAGTTTTTAAAATTAACCACATATTTTACTAAAACAATACAATATGAAAATGTTTATATATTGTTTCATTGAATACTACCGTCTTCACATATTATTATTACAACCCACCCATATGGTGAAAATTTTGGCATCCATTCATAGGCAGCTCTGATTGCTTCATTATGTTTGCATCCCACACCGGTCCTAATTAGGGACGAGCTTGAAACACTATTAAAATTAATGTTCGGGTGTAGAAGAGCATACCACCGGGTTGGGTGTATAGCAACACCTGAAATTTGCGTGTGACATTGAACTTTATAAAATATGCTATACAATTTCATTTCAAGGCCGTCTTTATAAATGCGCTATCATTAATAAATCATATGATATGCCAAATAAAAATTCAGGCTCTTCTCTCTTTGATTACATTATGTCAAGAACCTATTCTTTCTAAATTATACATTTAGTCATAATAAATGGTTATTACGATAAGTTGATCAAAATGAGTGATCATTGTAAGTCCCAACATTACTGTAACATTTCCAACAAAATAATTATCATACCTAGGTATGCAAAGTTTGCGGGTAGGTTCAAATTATATTGGTAAACAATGTATTTATTATTAGCGGGTACAGTATAATGCATTCAGTTAAATGTAAGATTGACATTATAGGGTTCGAAAAATGCAGATTTCTAATTTAACTTCCCTTATTTTCTGAAATACATTAAATTTAAACACCGCTAGTACAATCAAGGGCGGATCCAGGGGGGGGGTCATGGGGGTCATGACCCCCCCCCGGGCCTGGGCTGGGTGTAGTACTTTCTATGATGGCGAGTGCCTTCATCCACCAATAACAAGCACTATTATCCGTTTTAATAAAAAAATTACAACGTCGCAATTTATTCCCAGAGTAACGAGTGGCAACATAATTTTGGGGGAAAATTGTATGACAGCGTTGACTTTCGAAATGTCGATGGAAGGGTATACATAAAAACAATGCTACTTCTAACGCTCTGTCATAGAAATCCCATTACTTAATACTAATTTCAATCACTAGAGCTGAGACTTTTGATTCGAATCAAATCATTCCTTAAAGCGCGTAGATTCGAAACATTTAAATCGTTCATGAATCATTACCAAAAATAAGTTACCGAGCTGTAAGACCTTGTTAAAGAGAGTTGCAAAGTGCGTAGCGTAGCGTAGCCAGTAACTGTATAGCAGTGTTAACTTTTTGATTTTTTTTATTTACTATTGCTTTAAAGATAAAAAATCATACCTAACAAATCAGCATGTATAGTAGAATTATAATGGTTTGATATTTGCTGATAATTATTATACCTTTGTTTCAGTGATGGGTATTTACGCGTAATATCTAATTTTCTAGATAAAGCACTTTGGCATAGATTTTTGAGTAGAAAATATAGATGAGTATATTATGGCTAAAGTCTATTAGCTACATGCTAAAACTAAATTGGTAATTAATTTTTTTCTAATTTCTCCGTTTTGTTGACTTTTCCATTAGTAGAATACATTGAATTTTTTAAAATTTCATAAAAAATTTTTTGATATCTGGATCACATACGTGTTTAACATATATTAGTAAGTAATCGGGGTAACCAAACGATTTTCCTACTTCTTTGGGACACAAAAGATTAACCATATGTTTCGACGTCATTCCGTCCTTGACAACATTACATTAGTTGAGAGTACAGTTGCAAACCGCATTATTCTCGTAGAAAACAGGTAAACAAGTCTTACATTCCTCATTTCTAAAACGGTACAACTAGGTTGTTCTTAATTGATTTAGGTTTTTTTTTGTGCATCATGCATCAACTCTAATTCAAGTTTTAACGATTGATTCATTAGCTGTGAGTCGAATCAAACGAATCAAGGCATGAATCGTTAAAATCGAACGACTCGCTCAAGAACGACCCAATTTTAGCAGTATATTTTAAGTTTCTACGTTTTCCTATGCGCGCATTGCCTGCCCGTCGAAAGCCATATTGAATAGTGTAATCCTAAAAGGTCTAAAGGAGGTTATATTTTAATCTATCATGTGACACGTAGTGCTTTGATATCGTGTTCTTTGTATAAAAAATGACTTGTTTTTGTAAACTTGCTAATAAAAACGAAAGCATAGCTAATAATTAATGAATGTTAAACCTTAGTGCCTTACCTGTGACGAATTTATTTTTTTACCATTGATTGTTTTCACCACTACTAAAATCCGAATTCATTTCTTTAATGAGATAAAAACAACACGTGATTGTCAGTTTCATTTGTGCACTCTATGAATTTCTGATTTTTTGAACTGGACTCCGCGTTTAGAGAAACATACCGATTGAAGTGGATTAAAGTCACAATTCGTTTTTCGAGAAGAAAAAAAAACGAAAAATTAATTTTGCCATTTGATTAAAATTATTTCGACTTATAACAATAAAATACTATTTCTTTTTCAATTAGATTATTTTAATAAAATTGTAGCCTCTCCTGACTAGGTGACCCCCCCCCTAATTTGAAAGCTGGATCCGCCCTTGAGTACAATACACTAATATTTCAATACTTCTATTTCATTTACCAATATTGAAAACACAGACGCTGGTTTCCCTACATCATAAAACAATAGTTTAGTAAATACTTACTAAATTTTGTTACAAGAGGTAATCAATTGGAATAAGTATAGTTAAGTGTGTATAAGATATTACACAATAGTAATACATAGAATTCTGGAAGACGGAAACTACCCTCGAAGCTCAGAAGTAACTTGGAAAAACACTGTTCAAGAACTACGAACAACATAAACCTCAATGAAAAATGCCGACAGAATCTCAGCACTCTTAAACGACCTCCAACAAGAAGAACAATGCAGCCGAGCCAAACCGACATCAAACACATCAAATACTAGGGATACATCTAAAGGAAAGAGGCAAACCACACGGAAAACTTGGGAGCTAAACTTAAACAATCTAAAAAGAGGCAGACCTTGCTCTACACGAAAAATAACTTTAGAGAGGGAGACCAGGAAAAAAATGAAAAATAATGGCTAGAAAAGAAATCACAAGGTACAAGAAATTAATCAAGCTACTCTGAAATGGACCAGTGATGTCAACAGGACCAAGAAAACATTCAAAGAATATGAATGATCAATATGAATCATTCAGTCCTTATATTTCCTTATCATGCGCTAGGCAGTCGCACTACTAGCAATCAGCATGTACCCCTCCAACCCAGCGTAGACGGCCCGCCCGGCGGTTATCCGGGAGTGGCAGAAATGCCAACCGTACGTTGGTTTAATCAACCAATCAATCAATCAATCAATCAAGACGCAATCAATTGGAATAAAATGCTCTTTTTTTGTAGTTATATACATAAAATTTAGTTATTCGCAAAGGTGGAACCTATGAGATGACGAAATAGAGCAGAAATCTTTTGAAACGTCGCATATAAGAAAATGCAAATTTGCTGCAAACTGTTTAAAACTATTTCAGTAGCAGAACAGCATTTTGTATACGAACAGTGGTAGTTTAACGTGAAGCAAAATATATATATCCCATTCTTCACTTTATGCCCAATCCAACCATATGTCACACGATTGGTGTGTCACCGTGTAAATGAAAATTAAAACACAACAGGACGAATAAGAAGCTATAATAAACGAAATTACCCACAACAATCCTTCGAATAATTGATCATTAGGGTGCTATTCGAAAAAGTAATTCATATTGTTTCGTCCAAATAAGAGTCGAAAAGTATTTTCAGTTATAGAATAATTTTGATTTATGGCAATTTACACGAAGAAATGTTTTTTTCAAATTAAGTAAAATGTGTGGTCAATTTTTTACTCTACGTGTCTGATCCAACTATGTACCTATATAATACGGTTATCCTTCAAAATACCTGAAAATCTGTAAACAGTCAACTATAAATCTATGAAAAATAGTCTGCTGCTAAATATTAATAAAAGCAATGTAATAGTGTTCTCATCCTTGGATTGGATTGGATTCTTAAAATTTGAGTGTATCATATGCAGGGAATGTGCTACCAATAACAAACCCAAGTTAAGCTTTGGATCTAAAGTTGGGTGGTGGATGCGATTGGAAAATGTGTATTAACTAACTGATATTTCTAAACATTCTCAGTCCGTTTGACTATGCCTTGCTTACGGTATCGGAAACTAACAGTTAGGGCCAGTTCGAGTGAGCGCTTTACCTTTCTTTAATTTCCCTTGCAAGATGACGTATTGTTGTAGGTAAACAGATTTTCATCCAGCTTTTGTTGTACATAAGCGATATCAGTTCAGTGTAAAAAGGAATGTAAATTGCAAAGCGGTACTCATCTCCATCTCCCATTATACACGAGAAATAAAAGGTGGGTTTCTGAAAGTGCCTCAGACTTATTATTAAAAAAAGTATGACGACACTATGTGTAAGGATATACATTGCAATACCAAAAGATATGCCTGAGTTCGCTGTTTTCCAATTTTCTAGAAGTGTTCACATTAAGAGAAAAAAATCTATTTTGGTTCCCTTTTCGTACATGCTGTCTCAGAAATAAATAATTACCAACTAGAAAATACCGGTCGATTTAAACGCTCGGCAGCGGCACTCATTAGACCACGTGATCTCTTCTATCTAAAAGCGTTGCATGAATATTATTATTATTATTATTAGTACTCGTACAACGGTTAAAGTTTCGATCATTTATGACAGCTGAAACTGGACTAACAGGTAGCTGTCAGATTGGGCGACTTATCATAAAATATATACTTGGATAGCTATTAATGATAAAATTTTTGCATCGGCGACATGCAATGAAATGCGCGACTTTCTCTTTTTGTTATGTCAGCAAAATATACGCTGGTCGCTAACTTCAGTTCGGATTTCTAATTAGCAACGAAAGCATAGCGTTTTGAAGGTTTTTTTGAGTGATTTTAAATCAATTTCAATGGGTTTGCTTGCTAGTTAAACAAAAGTACATAGATATATCCGTACTTCAAAGCATAGATTCTCAAAAAAAATCTTGTGCACGGTGCACTATGTGAGATGTGATATAAAAGCTTCCCTGTATAAACTGCTTGTATATGTTTTTAAATAAATTGTAAATGTTAGATAAATTTTTTATTTATTATTAGTGGAAAACATCCAATTACAGCTTTTTTGCTTTAATGCTTGTGATATGGTCAATTACGCTTAGTTATATGTTAAAATGTAATTGTATGTTATTTAGTTTATTTTTTATTTAGCCTTGTGACATGCAACAGACAGGAATTACGACATGCTGACCCCCTATATTAAGTGAGAAACATTTTTAAGGCTAAATTCGGTGTTTAAAAAACTATTCTCGAAACACCTCGCCTTCAATAATAAAAATCAGCGCGACAGAAATTATATCTAGTAATGTTTGTGTTTCAGAAAACCGGAGGAAGACAGGATGGGATATGCAAAATATTGAATTTTTATAGGTACAATAACAAAAACTGATCGGGTTAATTTTAATACCAAAATATATTTAAAAGAAACAATAAAATACAGCATGGGACCAATTTTTTACTTCAATATCTCACGTATTTAAGACTAGATATCGGGAAGGATATGAAACCTTTTTACTATTTTGCACTCAATTCCATGGATTTCTCATTGATTTTAAAGTGCATTGTGAGTGCTGCGTGAAAATGCAGTATGAGCAGACGTATGTTTGATATAAAATATTTCACTATCAAAATTAAGTTTAGATTCAACTCAAAGTCGTACATGGAAATTGCTGACCTGACCCGACCCGACCGCTTCCGACTATGTTGTATATATTCTGACATAAATAGTTCAAGTATCTAATCCACTAGAAGAGTATACCATGTTAGTCTGAGAAAATGTTTGTTCTTTTTGCTATTATTTTATTTTATTTTCATTCTTACATCAATAAGTGTAATAGTACTATTGCTTCAATTTGCATACTTGCATTTTGTCAAATCAAAAGCACTGCCCCTCTAAAAGAACTCCCAGGTTGACTGATTAATAATTAACTCATTAAGTGTAATCCAAATAAAGTTACAGGCGTACTTTAAACTGTTTAAAATAGAAACCGTTTAAACATCAGAGTTTTTCCTGTGAAATGAAATGATTCTTCAAGTGGAATTTTACGTGTTTGCCTCCTTTTCTATTCCGGATAGGAAATGCGTTACTCAGCACTCTATATACTATAGTAAACTTCCAAGCAACGGAATAGCGCTTAATATGGGAAAAAGTGCCCCGGGGTGGAGTCCTGTATAAATATATTATCAGGAAGTGTTACCACTCCCCGATTTCGCTTATGTGATCTTGCAGTGTATTGGGGACACAGATAAACTTTCTGGGAAAAATGTGATGCTTTGAAAATTTCTCATGCACGGATGAAGTTTATAAATTAAACTAAAAAAACCTTATTTATAGCTATTAAGAAACAACATAATCCTTGCGCGTTGTAACAATGTAACTAAACCTAAATTAAATATTTCCACAAACAAAGATTTCTAGGTCAGCGCATTTTTGAGAACTGCAGCGTGCTAGTTTTTATACTCGTGATGAGATATGAAGCTTTGTTGTTATACTGCAGTATATGCCCAAGGGAGCCGCTTCTATGCGTTTTCGTTGGTGGCATTTTTATTCGATACGTCTAGGCTGATAAAAAAGCGGGAGGGATGAAACGAGTTTCTACCACAATGTTGATGACTTCTTGGGGTTGCTGTGGCGCCTACGATAAGAGGGCCAAAGATAAACAAATGAAAAATGGCTACCGAAAATATAGAGCCATTAGTGCGGATCGGAATGAAATACACTCACAAATGCGGTTCCGTTTTAGTGATTAACCGGCCGAGGAAAATAAGACGCATGGAATATTCAAATGACTTTATCGCGGCGTACAGTGCTGACAGAGGAAATGATCATATTTTTATGCGCTCGCCAGGCATTAGTGCCATAAATCAGTCTCAAGTGCTGTCTTGTTAGTCCCGATACGCGTTCACTTTGATTTTTAGCATATAATTAGTAACTAAGAGAGTCTATAAACGCCGTCTACATTAAGCAGCACATCTGGCATCTTATCCGCTTTGTTGAAACATCGTTTACGAGTGTAACAATGTGTCCATCTTGGTAACCCGTGTAGCCAAACAATAATAAACGAACGTCAAAATATAGTATTTAGCTCCTAATTTTTACGGTTTGGGAATGCCATTACCTCTATCTTATCTTAAATAGGTTAATTACTTATAGAAGTGCTACAGGAGATTTTAAAAAAGTTCAGAACTTGACTCTGAAAACAGGAGTATTTTTTGTTGCACACACCAAAGGCCGAATAACTCTAAAACAACAGCAACTGTTTATTTACAAATTTAAGAGTGGTGGAAAACAGGAAAGAGAGTGCAATACACGTATAGCTAAAGGTTTGTTGTTGATTGATCATAAAATACGTATGAGTGAGTCAAGTTTCCTAAAGATTTGGAAAACTTAGTTACAGCTAAGAATGACAAAAAATTGCTTTGAATACAATAGCTCAAGAAATAAGGTCATTGAATTGATAATACATAGTTTAGAAGAAAAAAATGCCTAACCAAGGAACATGTTACTAGGTACCTACTTCAGTTAAGAACGGCACAGGATGAACTGATCAACTATTTTTCATATGCGTGTGTATTTTCACTGAAATAATTCCCTACTGATTGACGTTACAGATCAGTGAACTTAATCATCCTGACCAGTTTTCTATTCTCACGCTTGACGCTGGACGTAGCAACCGAGATCATCAGCAAAAATTTGCAGCATCAAAGTTCAGCGGTGGATATTTGCATTGGAGAACAAAAAGAACAATTTGCTCATGATAACCAGCAAAAGTTATTTTGAGAGGACTTATGTAAAGAACTTTTTATGTTCTATGTCCTTAGAATAATCTTCTTCTTAAATTTGCCTTTATACCCACTATCTTTACAAGTTAATATGCTAAATACATGCAAAAACAGTTTAATAAGCTGAAATATGCATATATATCGTTTTCAGCTTAGGTCGTCTCCAAAATGCAGAGGGTAAGTAATAAGGACACTAGTTGGGTCTGAAATTGGTAATTTTATAACCCAGCTCGGTGCTATTGGTCCTGGTGACAACACTATTAAATTTGAATTTGCGCTTATAGTTCGTAGTACTTGGATTATTTAAATTCAAAATTGATTATATAACATTATTCCCTTGATCTTAGAGAACATACTTCGCTTTCTTCTATTTTTATGCTAGAACCTTATTAAAGAAATTATTCGTCACGTTGAGATCAGGTACCTTGAGACAATGATAAAACAGTGCCAAGATATTGGAGACAAAATTCTTTAAAATGTATTTAAAATATAAAATAATTCATTAATTAAAGGTGCACTCATTATGAAGCATTTTCAGTAAGCTAAATAGCTTGGAAACAAGCTGACTAATTGTACATTGCTAAATATTTTTTTTCTAATCAGATATCCCTGACGATAGTTTCAACCTAACGGTAATTTTAAAAAAGCAAATACTTTTCCCACAAGTCAGTTCCAGGAAAACGTCATTAGTATTTGTAAATCATCAAATTACGAGAAAAGTGAAAATTTAAGAATAATGAACTCACGAACCTCATTTATAAATAGCTTTGACACCAGTTCAAGTCATCTTAAATAATTTCGCAGTTTTCTCGAACAGCGTAAAAGAATTTTCAGTATAATGCAATCTGTAACTCCCTTCGCATTTCTTTTGTTCTATCTATAACCTTTTCAACCTTGTCAACAATTCTCAAAGACAAAATACACAATTCCCTCCCATCAAGCACAGAAAACAGAACTATTAAATATTGTGGAATATGCCCAGACGAAAACTTTATTTCCAATGCACCTTTAATACTACCGAAATTATTAATTGTACCTTCAAGCTCAGGCCATAGATTTTTATAACCACCGTAAAAGAGGTATGGGTAAAATTTGCATCTCTGAATTCGGTGTAGCTTTGTGGTTTGAAAAGATCGTCAGAGCCATCTGATAAAAAAATCTTGAAGCAAAGAACAATATACTTGTTCCCGAGGTATTTAATTTTTGTTTCCTTTTAGCAGCACCTTTAAATTTGTGAACTGCTAAATGCAAGTGCAGTAAAACTTCTACTTTTGACAACGGTCGGTCACTCAGAATGCAGATCAGCTTTGACTAGTTTTTTTTTACATAACTACCATGTCCTGAAAGCTTTATCATTACTTGCAAGCATCGGAGAGCTGATAGACATAAGCTTACTAGTTTGTTGTTTTGTTACCATCTGCAAGGTTCACACTTTCACGTTTCTTTTGTGAAGAATTTAAGTATATTTAGATGTTTTGCATATTCAGTGATTCTTTAATGTTCTTGCAGCCAACGATATTTGAGCATTTGCTATTTTTTTCCTCGTTCCCCAAACGCCCTTTTTGTGAGAAATGGCTTTTAAAAGAGTGTTAACATTAACATTTTTATTTTCATGTGTATTTATAAGTATTATTGGTACACTGCAGTCAACATGGGTTACCGTAAAACCAAACCAAAATGTATATTTGGCTATATAATGCTGTGGTTATTGGGTACATTAAACGTACAGTGAAACGAAATTTAATTTAATACCTTGCGTCTGGGTATTGCTGCGAGTTTTCCGCTGCAAGTACGCTCTTGCAAATAAGTTACGAAACACCGACACCAATGATTTATACAAGTTAGAAGTCGCGCTCGACTGTAATGGTGTTCCATCGATTTTACATTAGGGGTTTCTTTGTACATTATACTTTATACAATCTAAAGTTGGATATGCACCGGTCGGTGAATTATGTCCTGGAAAAAACTCGAAAACTAAGTAGATAGAGAGCGAGAAAAAATAGATAATGCGAAATAAATTTGCCGGGGAGCTTGTAGCGGCGGTATTTTTTCACGAAATAATTAAGTAGACCAATTTATTACTCTGTCAAGAGGGAGAGGAAAGGGAAGCGAAAAAG
Organism: Rhyzopertha dominica; assembly: GCA_025024175.1. Taxonomy (NCBI): domain Eukaryota; kingdom Metazoa; phylum Arthropoda; class Insecta; order Coleoptera; family Bostrichidae; genus Rhyzopertha; species Rhyzopertha dominica. Next base: position 34,254,548 of record QCXZ01000137.1, read on the forward strand.
CTGTGACTACCGAATTCGTTGGGACACTATGGAGTTCTAAACATTTAATTTAAATTCACAAGTAGATAACCTTAAATAACTAAGGGTTTGATTTTCACCGCCTGGGTGCATACATACTGGTTTGCTCAATTGACGAAGCGTTAATCCTTTTTTTCGTGGCTAAGTAAGTTGGCTTACTGTGTAAATTCTTATAAATGGAAGCCAATTACCATAAGCTTTAAATAACACGGAAACTGGGTAACTGTTTAAAACGATGTTCTTGGTTGAAAGCACAAACCAAGATTTGTACTTGGTGAGTAATACCAGAGACGATGGGATCCCATGTTTTTTATGTAAAACCTAGCTCATTCTGTTAAACAGGTTTGTCTAAATATTTGATGTGGTGTTCCAAATTAAACATTCGTCAAAAACATATAAAATAGTAAAAAAAATAGCTTATTTCGAAATTAAGTTGGAAAAACTCAAACAACTAAACCTTTAAGGCTAGTGAATGCATTTGTCACTCTGTAGGACCTCGTTATCCTATCCACCTATTGGCGAACTTTTGCGCTAAAATGGACCTAAATTAAAAAATATATCGCCCAATGGTTCTGAGCCAAACATGTTTGCTATTTTTCCTGACGCTGGCTGTGTTTCATGAGATTAGTATGAGTTTTTCTGACACTAATAGTTTCTATTATGCCGTTTAACACAGGCATTACATATGGGAGCAATGTCCGAAAAAGAACATTTTCTTGATGCCGATGGGGTCTGATGCATCTTCTTAATTAAAGTAATCATTTTTTTGACAGTTTAAGTACAAATGAATTGTGCCTAAATCATTTCTGGGCATTTGCATCAGAGTGGAAACAATCTGCACGAACAATATCTTTAACACCTATCATAAAATCTTACACCCAGTATTGAATGTTGGACATGTAATGGGAGGTCTGTCTGTTCGTGATTAAACGACATGCAGATATGAAAATATTAAATGTGAAAGCCACGCCTACCTTAAAGAATAATCAAAAATTCGAACTGCACTTTGTACATCAATTCATCGAAGCGATCCATATCACCGTTCAGTTTGGCAACTTTGTTTATCCCTGTGAGGCCCGATTTCAATGTTTAAGTTAACAATATTTCAATTTAATGATTTCATTTAATTTAATTCATACTTTACTTTTTCTATATATTGGCAAAAATAATTGAATAATCTCATAAAGTGTAAGACCAAGCTTATCTTTACTATTTTTTATTCAGGGTAAGAACTTGCATCAACTTATGGGGTTTTGGTAAAAAAAATATGTTGTTGACGTCATACCTGGAACGATAATAGCTCCATTTCAGACCTTTTAAAAGCTGAGTAACTATATTTGGAATTGCGTAATTACTTTATCACCATTCTCTGTATTATACGTCGTATCGACTGGCTAATTTCATTAATTCATTTATTCATTCATGTTTATGTTCACCTGAATTAATTAGTTAACATTAATACAGTTTAGTCAGTATTAAATAACCTACCTTATTTTTTTCGTTGTGATGTATCATGATCGCGATTAATGAAAGGTAATTACAATAAAAGTTAATTTGGCAGTGATAAAGGCTAATCATTAATGGATGCAAGGATTAAGTTGGCATGAAAATTCTTTTCCAAATACCTGCTAACTTATCTGCGAAATAAGTTATATTAAATGCATAGAGCCATTCATATCCTAAGTCGGCCAAATTAGGCATGGCATTCCCCCTAATGGCATTTGTCCTACTTTCTGGTGATTATAAGAAATTGTTAGTCAACTGAGTCTAATAACTTGATTGAAATAGGTAATAGTGGCTAGAACTGGATTAGCAAAATTTTAATGAGCTGACAAAGCATTGGCCTTGTTGAAAAATTTTTTAATAGTTCTTTTTTCACGCAAATGATCTATTCTTTGTCGTAGAAATCCATAAAAAGAGTAAATAATATGGTGAATTTTAATGCTTGTGTCCGTAAAATCAAGTGTGTTATGAAATGTTAAAAACGTTTTTATTTTTTCCTTCTTGTGAATGTTTGTTTTTTAAATAAGCAATTTATTTGATTGATCATCGCTTCACTTTCCACCGATAACCAGATAAACCCTAACTCTCAAGATTTTTTGTTCACTTCATGCTTGCCATACACACTTTGTTAATAATTTTAATCCGTATTCTAAGAAGTACGTTACGTGTGAAATATAGTTAAGTATATTTTTATTAAAAGGCGCGAACACAATCAGAAATGAAAAGCTCTTGTTAAATATATTGTGGATTAAACTTGGCGAAGCTTATTTAACAAGAATTAATTCAAGAAATCCACGTAGAGTAAAATGTATCAGGTTTCAACGTAGAAATGATAAGCTTTTAAATGTACGAGTGTTGTAATGTTATTAGTATTTTCGGGATTAATTTAAGGAAGGAAATACTTTGTCGTAATGTTCAGTATATTTACCACATAATATGAAGTTCTGGTATAGTTTTACAAAATAATTAATTTTTGTGTAGTTTGGTCGTAGTTTTAAACAAGTTTCTGATTGGCTGTACGAAGTTTGAGGAGCTAACTAGCTAGAACAGTAAATTTTGTGAGCCTGATTAGGTAGTATTGTGCTATACTGCTTGTAAATTAATGTTCGAATTTCTCAAGTAAATACGAAAGCATTTGTATATGACTCAAATTGCTATACAGTGTACAACGTTGCTAAATTTAAGGTAGTAAGTTAATTGTGTTATTCGTTCATTTGGGCCCTCAGCTTTTCTGATTATGGTATCTATATTGATTACCGATACCATAGAGTTCATTTTGTGCACATTGCTTGCTTGTGTATGATATATGTACACCATTTAGTGTGAATGTAGTACGACTTGTTTGTTTAAGTTTAAGCAATTTATTTATTTATATCTTTTTCTTAAGTCGGTCCTAATAGGTAAAGGTATCTGAATTTAAATTTAATTTAAAATTTTAAGCATAAGCCCACACCACTACATTATTACAGGCAGTGCTACTAACCATTTCCCCATGCAGACCACAGGATGCACGAATTAAATGTTAATACTTACCGAAATGAAACAATGATAAATTTAAACCACCCCTTTGATTACGAACTCACAGCTGTTCCAATCCATTCGAAGGGATGCGCCAGTCAGCCTCCTCCCCAAAACACAGTGGTGTGGCATTGTGCGTGTGCGCTGATTGCTTACACATTATGCATGTCGCGTACATTGTGCACAACAATGGAGCCGTCGTTCATGTTTTGATTTTAGCGAAATTATATTTCGAGCTTCGGCGAATATTTTAGTGTGCTCCGGCATGCAATGAAGCGTAACGAATACACAGGAACAGAGAGACCGGAGGATATGATTTATGGGTGCAAAACGCCGTGTGCAACTTGTACGGCACCTATACGCTGCAATTTATTATTTTTTGCATGGCTGACGTCTAAACTAAGCACAATTTGCTGTTACAACGCTATGGAAATGTGTGTATTCAGTTCGAAAGAATTGAGTTTAACGTATATGAAACTGAATATATATATAGAAACTGTTGTCTGTTGCTGTAGGGAGTACCATTCTTTTTTATATGTTACTTCCCCCATTTGCAAGCAGTCAAATATGTTATCACTGAAAAAAAATTATAGTAAATTTAACTGCAATTGTAATAATCTTTACCACAAAATATAGTGCAAATACGACTAGATACAAACTGTAGAAAATTATACTATATTTTTGTAGATTAACTATTGTAGCTGTATTTACTAAAAATGTAGAAATCAGTACTTACCATTTTATAGTGTATGTTCTTAGAGAATGCAGTACACTTCAATACAAATTTTGTAGGATTTACTAGGCAGGGTATCACAATTTTTTCTACAAGATGTAGTGTACTTTATTAGTGTTTTGTTTATTGTAACATATTATAATAGTCAAATTTAATATTCCAGTATGCTAAATTTTACTATGTTAAATCTTTTTCTTTACTATAAATTAATGTTATAATTTACTAAAAATATAGTGGATATAGTTCAAAAATAAATGAAACCAATGCAGCATTATTATGATTTTATTCATTAGACAAACAAGGTTACATTTTTGTACCTGTAAATTAAACATTTAACGTAATCGTCCATGTTGCAGTACACAACAATTAGGGGCTGTTTAATAAGGAAAATCCAATATAATAATATAAAACACAATAACCACTAACACTTCCGCACAACTAAAACAAAAACGTGAGTGGACGAGGCTTACGTGATGGCGGATGGCGTGATGCCACGATGTGATGACCTGCGCGCGCGCTGCCGCCGAGCGACTATAAGTACCAACTTAACAATAGTGCCAACCCTTAGCTACTAATTTTCTCACTAACGTACCACAGATCAAATTTGTGAGATTATTATTCATCTGTCGTTATACGTTATATCGTAAACCCTAATTTCCAGACAATTACAGTATTGAATGCATTTTAGTCAAGAAAACATAGGTAGACTTTGTAATATAGGTATAAATTAATAAAACTTCCAATGCTCGACATAGTTTTGAAAAAAGCTATACTTTAAATTATTGATATTACCTATGGATGTTGTTTGCATTTATCATTGTTTGTAGAGTAACAAATGTTGTATATAATAATGAGATTTGTAGCATGCAATATGTGTTGATGCATTTTATTCGTTTTTAATAATGATATCATCTATAATTAGTGTAATGTTTGTTTTTTTGTAATTTAACTAATAATGCCTGAGAATGTTCTAAGCGTGTAAAAAATATGCTTCAGTGAGTAATCTACAAAAAAACTTATAAATAATTACTAAATGATTTTTGTTATATTTTTTACAATGATATTACTTTTTAAAGTATTGATTTAAGCAGGTTAATCAAATTTGAAAAAGTAACTCGCTCCAGAACGGGTCTCTGAGTCTATATATATGGGCTTTATTTAGAATAGCTCTAAGATGAATGGTATAATGTAAACACCAGAGATTCATTCGGTTGTGGTTCGAGTCCCGACCGTAGCGCGTTACTATTTCTAATTTAATTAGTATGCTAACCTAATAACCAAATACTTTATAATCATTATCAACGCGAATTATAAAATACTTTAATATTATTTTGTTAAACTTTACTTAATTTGTAGAACATTCTGCTACAATGGTTATACTACAAAAACCAGAGACCTATTTCAAGACGTTTATGTAAGATTTCCTACAATATTAGTAATGAGTAACACAAAGCTGTGCACTACAAGCACGTAGCAATTTTTTACAAGTAACTTTTTTCAGTGATGGAATGATAAAACTACGTGCAAAGAATTTTACAACGTACATTGATCCCAAGTGGTTTTTATTTTGTAGCCTCCAAAAATTTTATAAATTCTCAAAATTTATACACAAAACCATACAATGATCTAAATCAATTCAACAACACAAATTAATGATCAAATAAAAATTTTTGTTTAGACAATTGATACTAAAAATATAATTTTTGTTCGATTGCGCTATAAACAAGTATTTTTCGACAGCGTCAGGTAAAGTAACATTTGATCGTTCTGGGACTTTTTACGTTACAATCGATCATTAACATTGAAATGAACTACTTTATTACGTTATTTAACGGCAGGCTGTGTTAGGAATAGGAAAATTGATTTAGTTAAAAAGATATCTGATATAGCCATTTTGCATGCATAAAGGTGCAAAGAGGGAAAATAAATATTATTGTGTATCGGATCGGACCTGACCTGACCTTTCTATAATTTCTAAAAAAGGTAAGTATAAGACCAGCCTCGAATAATAATAAATCAAAAAAAATATACTGAAATTCATATTTATAATTAATATTTTCTGCAAAAGGACACAAAGCATAGCCAAGGATAGAACCTATACTTAACTAAACCTGACTTTTGCGCAATTTTGTTTTCGTCGAAACAAGTAAACTTCGTTAAGCAAACCAAATTATTTTTAAGCAGTGATGATGATGTAGTGGGAAAGAAACAAATTGTACAAATGACAAAAAACGAGGTAGTCTATTTTTATAGAAGAAATAGTTGTTAAAAATCAGATTTCACGGATTCCTTCTGCTCATTTGTAACACAGAAAGTCTGAGAAGACATCAATTTAAGGTATTTGGTAGGTTCATAAAATCTTGGAGTTATTGAGTTCATATATAAAGTTTGTGATCTAGAACAAAGTCTAACAGGTCCTTTATTTTGCTATTATGTCAGTTTTGTTGTTCTCAATCATATCAGAATCCCTGTTTTCCAGGAAGTTTAGCTTTATTTATGTAATCGTTGGTTGTCTACATTGACCATATAATATCCTTTGATGGTCTTCTCCAATTCAATTCTTTCAAGTAATTTATTGGTATTATGTGTAATTATTTAGTATTTTTTGTTTGTTTTTTCACAATCAACCACCAACAAGATAATAGCTTTAATGCCAACTTTCTTAGGTGAAATAATTTTTTTCCGCTTAAACATCGTATTAACAAAATTAAATTCGAAATCAGTGATTTTAAATTGACACTATTATTAATGAAAATGTAAGGTGCGCAACTTTGTGTGAAACGGAAAAAAGGTACTCTAAAATGCATGTCATTTTTAGAAGTTTAAATAGCTACATTTTATTTTGTTTGAACTCAGGAAATAAACATTTGACTAATTAAAAACTAAAATATTATTATTACTTTAAATACTACGGGGGAAATTTGTATCGTTTAACTAGCACAAATGTGTCGACTTATTTATTTATAGCGATTTGCAGGTAACTGTAAATTTGACCAGAGAGTCAATGCGTTTCTGTTGATTAGTTGATTGATTGATTGATAAATAAATTACTTACTATATTAACACCTTGCATACGTATAAAAATTGCTTTTCGTATTTTATGTGATTAGTGAATAACACTTATTTATATAATACCAGCATTACTTGCAAGTAAGGCATAATATAAGTGAAAATCGTTTATATTAGATCTAGGATGACTCATGTTTATTATTAAAAATACACAATCTGCTAGAACCAAGAAAGACAGTGGGATACTTCACTGGTTAGTTGGGAAATATAGTGTGATATTAAAGTTCTTACCAACTTTTCCACAAAAAAAATTCATCAACATTATTATTACGAATTAAGTGATAATATCTGAATTGTTTATGAATTTACGTATACATGAAAAATATGTTTTTTGTATAAAAATCTCGGACAAATTGGATACTACATATTATTATTATATAAAATTCTCAATTTTCAACCAAATTAAGTTTCTTATAACTATGTAAACTGTCAGCTTCCTAATATGTTTTGGGGTGTATTCGTATTTCAAAGCGACTAGCTGATAGCTAGCCTTGTAAAGTTGATAGTGATACATAATTAAATAGATAATATGTTTTTCTGATCACTGATGCCTATTATACCCGCTTTCTCAATATGAAAAGATTTATAAACAGCATGAACCATCCTAATGAATAAAGGTTAAAGATGACATCCGCCGTCTTGTATTATTAACAACAGTCTTAGAAGGGATGTGCTGCTTTGGTGTCCGGTATGTGTTTACAGTTTTGTTTCAAGCAGTGTAAAAGAGCTCTATATACAATGTATCCACATTAACTAATTAAATTGACGAAGTTTTAGAAAGTAAGGTTTTCGCTAACTGCAGATTTAAAAATACTTAATAAAGTAAACCTATATCCTATGGAGGTATCCTTTTTATATTGTGTAATACAATATTAATAGTTATTCTGCAACAAATTGTTCGCTTTCCTAGCTGGTATTATGTAAGTGCAGAAACAAATTCGGGTAAGTGCGAACAGTTGCACGAAATGTGATGTAATGGAAAAATACCGACGGTGGCAGGACTGCGAGAACACGGGCCGTATACAACCCGGGTGATATTAAATTTTCCAACCTTCTGCTCGTGTAATATATAGGCTCAGGGGAAAGATGCGGTTTTTGTTATATACCGACAACGTATTAACCTGTTTTATTGAAGTGCCTAGGCAGATCCTTGAAGTCTAAAAGGACTCCCTTGCGCTTAGAGAGTTCAACACCGCATTGTTATTCGCATTTGTAAAACCATTGCCAAAATTTAGAGGCGGACACCCTAGTGAAATGGGGTTAAATAATGCCTTGATGGGTCGAATCAACTTTACGTCTTACTGAATACTAATAAACCGTATGCTATAAAATTATTTTACCTCTCCATGCCATCAGGACATTTTATTTTAAAGCCTATTGCGCGATGTTTAAGAAATAATTTTGATTCTAAGTAGGGATAACCAAAATCGATAAGATTCAAAGGTCAAAGTCGAAACGATTTAGTTTAGTTTTTGAATCGAGTCTAATGTATTCGATATAATTTGTTTTTTTTGTCGGAAAAATGGTAACCTGGTAACATCAAGATTTTATTTTTTCACCTAATATAATCGGTAAGGCACTTCTTTATTACCTAGGCGCGGGTACCACAACGTTTATGTGCCTTTTTTTTTGAAGTCTCGGTGGAAAATGTATGTACAGGGTGTCCCATTTTCGTTGTAATTGTAGGGTATCTTGGTAACTATTAATGCTAGAGCGTTGCGGTTTCGACATTACATTCTTGTTGTGAGTTGAGCTGTACCATTACCATTTTTGTATCCTCTTTTGTTTTAAAGCCATAGCCAGCCTTTGAAAAAATGTAACATTTCTTTAGTTTCAATATCTCGGTTGGCTATGTAGACACAAAAAAAAACTGTGTAGAAACATTTTTTATGGATATTTTTATTCTGAATCCAGTGGCGTATTCAGAATTTTTTAGGGGGTCACATTTTTTAGATATAACAAACTTGCATTTTTTTAATGGAAACCATAGTTGACTTTGCTATGGTTGAAAAGAACTATTTTTTCTGGTTAAGAAAATGTATACAGTGTTAGGTTTATCTTTACTAATTTTGGTATTATTCCAATTTTTGTAATAATTTAATGAGATTTTACGTTTTTCGTCAATATGGATGTAAATATTTGATGATAAACAACGCATAGGTACTTATCTCCAAATAAATAATCATTTTCATTAGTTACATGGCCTCCTAGATTATCGATAAAAAATGCACGAGCGCTCTTAGTAGTCTTATGTGTGTATTCAAATATGCATATATTATTTTTAAAGGATTAAACTTTTTACTTAATAATATAAATTATGTCGTATCTTTTTTTATTCCATAGTCTCCTGGATGTAAACGTAAAATATGATTAAATTATTGAAAAATGAATAATTCCAAAATTAGTAAAAATAAACCTATCAATGTATACATTTTTTAATCAGAAAAATAGGCGTTTTCAACCATAGCAAAGCCAACTATGGTTTCGATTTAAAAAAATGCAAGTTTGTGTTATATCTCAAAAAAGGTGACCTCCTTAAAAATTACGGGGTACGCCACTAGATTCAAAATAATAATATCTATAAAAAATGTTACAGTTTTTTTGTATCTACATACCCAAGCGAGAAATTGAGAGCTGGGGATTTGTTACATTTTCCAAAAGTTGGCTATGGCTTTAAAACAAAAGACGATACAAAAATGGCGACGGTACAGCTGAACTTAGAATAAAAAAAGTAATGCAGTAATGTCAAAACCGCAACCCTCTAGCATTAATAGTTACCGAGATACCCTACAATTACAACGAAAATGGGACACCCTGTACAATAATAGCATTAACTATTGCTATTATTATGTTAATTCAAGAAACGTGAATTATGAATGTCACTTCTTTGATTAATACTATGAATTTGTTTATTCGTAGGTGCCATTTTGAAGAAAAGACGGTTTTTTAAAATTTACTTGCGTATAAATGTGTATAAATATAACTAAAATTGTTTTATAAATCCTAATTTACCTAAAATTTCTACATATCTTATCCCTTTTTAACCCCTTTCCCTACATAATTACCTACCTGCATTTTTCTGAATGTCCAGTCTATCTAGATTTTCGTATTTTATTAGTGAACTTATTTTGATAAATGCCAGTGTTATTTAAAAATTATATTCATATTCATAGTAATTAAAAATTACCTACCTTGAACTAACATAAGTGTACTCCATTAATGTCATTATTGTACATAGGATAATTTCACGTCTATTGAAAGTAGTTTTAATATGTCTTTTGCTCTCTTCTTAATGTAATTTATGCAATGAATTATTCTAGGCACCGAAAAAAGGGGCCAGTATACGAAAGCTTATCACAAGTTAAAATGAGTTTTATTTTGTACAGACCGATACCCAATTATACTTCTAATATTATAACATTATATATTATAACTGACAATACGTGTACTTCCTTATCATAGTATAACATGCTCCTAAGTAAGAAAAGTGATATGTGTACATGATTTGCTACTTTAGCAGCCTATACATTACACATGATTGATGTGAAAGAAATTGAAATATCATTCATAGAAAAAAACACATTTGTACATAGTTTCGTTTTCATGGGATTTTTTATTTAGTACATTTAAGAGATTTAAGGATACATCCAAGTGCATGTCCGTTACTGTTCAAATACAAAAAAATCAACGTATCTGGTCCTAAATAAATACATCTTTCATCAATTAATTTTTTGTTGTAAAGAAATTTTCTTCAAAATTCGACATAAAATTTCGACCAAGATTGAAGACAAAGGTGAATCCATTGGCAGTTCGTCTGTAAAATATGCCATTAAAGATAAAATAACTTAAATCTATGCAAACAATCGACTTGCTTCCAAGCTATTTGCGTTGCATTCGTAAAGTATTCCACCGCAAAAAGTACTAAATTATGAAATAATAACTTACATTTTTATAGTATAAATTCATACTAGTTAAGAGCAGATAAATTCTGCAAAAATACAAAATAATCAATCGATAACCTATTTTAGATTTATTTTAATAATTGCCAAATAAATTAAACCCACCAAAGTGTACCAGATACCCATTTTGAGATTAATTCTACTCAAAACCAGTCGGATTAGTTCGGTATTATTGCTAATGTTGAAATATTTAAAGTTTTGAGGTATCAGCATAAGGCTCATAGTGATGTTGATATAAAGACATGTTAAAAACAAGGAAAGAATTTTGGGTGAACTTCATCATAAATACAATTATTGACGTGGACACATCTAATGCATTATAGAAAAAACATATTCTTACGGGTTGTATAATTTTGCCAGTTGCGTCCTTTATATCACAAAACGTAAAGATATCTGGTAGTTTGAAATGTCTCACAAATACTAAGTGTTTTGCTTAATACACCTGCACGCTTAGGATTGTTAGAATGTGCACCACAAACTGCCTTTATGCACTGTACATAAGTTTTGTTTCTGAGGCTAAATCCTACTAGACATAATATCTATGAATACCGCTAGATGGCACGCGCCATTATTGCACGAAAGGTAAGGCGTGTCTACGTCAGAAACAAAATAATACAAAAGTTTTGTAATATGAGCATAATGCGAGATTCGTATGAAATACATGTACCCCTGACTAACCTATAAAATAATAATATCCATCAGATGAATGCTGTGTACTAGTAATACTCACTGATTATAAAAATTTACTTGAGTATCTAGCAATTATTAAGAGAAATAAATTCTAGGCCTCTTAAGAATTAATTATCAAAAACTAAAGGCTAAATCTTGAATATTTCTAACGGATTCTTTAAATGGAGAATAACTACTGCTGGCTTCAAACGTCAATATCTTCTTATTCAACTAATCGTGCCACCAATAAAAGATAAGTGCCATGCAATTTCATTATTCGACGCACGAAATATACCCGAAACCAATATATACCTCGAAAACCCAGCAATAGGCTAGTTTCGCTCACTTGTGAGACAAATTCTGGAGGTTTTATCTTATTTTTCAGCCCCCGTCTTCCCCAACAAAGATAGATTACTCCGCCATTCTTGCAATTTCCCTGTCGTATCTGAGCTCGTAAATTGTGGGTGAAATATCACCAGTTGGTGACTGGGGTGGGTACGTGAGATGTTCTAGGGATGTAGCGGGGGTGAACGGAAGCGTTCGGTGAACACCGAACAAAAGAGAAAGAAATAAGACGAATCAACATCTGTAGATAGGTGTTTTCATGTCATACGTAAATGCACTTTGCAGCTAATTTGAAGGAATTAAGCTGATAATAGCAGACACTCTTTTACTTTGTTATCAGCTTTTCAAAAATGTCAACATGCCAACCGAATCGAACCTTCTCAATTGTTTATTGCTATATAAATCATTTGAAACATTGTTAAGTGTTATAGTGTTATGTCTGTTCATGTAAGTATTTCATTAATAACAATGATGCAGTGCTGTGCCAAAACACACAATTGCTTTCGTGGCATTAACACTTGCCATCGTAACGAGTCATAACAAACACTACCGACTCGCATCAATTCTTCTAAATTAATGCCGCTATCCCTTCTATCTAGCAAGTTGCAGTTATTTTTATGCCACCCGCCCCGGAAAGAAAGATGGTGAAGGTGGTCGCAGTCGCAACTTGAATGCACTAAATTTTAGAAGCAATAACGATGTAAATTTAGCTGTTGAAATCGCCTCCGTGGCGCATTATATTTCTAGAGGATTTATGGCCTAGTTCATTCAGATTAAAATTTGAGCAGCGCTCTCACACCGCAGAGTAAGGGCAACGGCTAAGGACAAATTCGATTTAAAAACTTTCGTTAACTCCCCATTGTCTTCTGTTCGCCCTTAATCAACTCCAGCCCCATGCGAGCAGTTCACTTGATTAGCTGTAGTGCACCATAAAACAATTTGTTTTCTCCCGTAACATTAGCTGTTAGCCCTCCCTCAACCTCGGCGAGTACAGTGCGGTATGCCGAAATACTCGATGGAGAATTAATTACAAGATTACTTCTGAAAACTGAGGATCACGACAGGGTTTTAATATCAAAATCTACGAATTTCACTTTTGTTATAAATGAACCACAAAGGCTGCAACAGTAGGATGCTGTCGTGTGGGTATTATTTCAGTATGTATATGTTTTAAAAATGGTTCCAGTTGCGCTATTTGGCTATTATTGTCTTTTATTTCTCTATACTGGGTGATTCAAATTCGATGCTCGCCATTGTGGTCTTCAGAAACGGTTTTGTTTTTGTTGTTTCATTGCCTACTTTAATTTTTCTTATGGGCGTCATATCTTCTAAATACTCAAATCGATAGCATTAGTTAATTTGAACAACACATGTAAGTTACTTTAACTTTAAACTTAGTTATTCAGTAAAACCCGAAAATAGAAAACTACAAAAATTCAAACAATAACCTAGATGGCTATGAAAAATAAAGCTATTGATAAATGCTTTGATAAGCATTCTGCCCGTTTTAGTTGTGTTTATTGTTACCTAAACATAAATTTAATGGATACACACATTGCAGTTTATGGTACATCCTCTGAAATGCTGACAAAATATATATAAATATCGATTCCATAATGATGGGGAGCGGAAAGTGTTTTAAATATTAAATAGTTAGCAATACTGCTAAATCATGTTTTCTTAATATAGGTTATTTCTACTTTAAGCTTATTTATTCAGTAAACTTGAAGAAAGATAAGCTTATAAATTAATATAAACATAAACAGAAAAAATACATTTAGGTTTACTCATTTAATCACTCTGGATACTTACCCACTGAACGTTATAGCCGTTGTTTGGACTTCCTAACACATCAAGCTTCATAGATCTGTTTCCGTTGTTGTATATTGCCCATTACCTTGTGTCACTCAAAATCAGTTAGCTCAATAGATCGTTGCTAATACCAGAAAAACTGAATATATATAGTTTCCCTATTAATTTACACACATTTTCTCATCGTTTTCGTCTTATGCTTTAAAAAGTCTTTACTCCCACATAAGCATTGTGCTTGTCTATCTTATGTTATCTTTATGTTACTCCTATAGAATATTGCGCATATCATTTGTGGTGCGGTTGTAATACTTTGTATGGCTATGAATCGGCTTCGGAGTTAGGAAATATGAGCTTATGAGCGGCGAATTTCTTTGTTTTACTTGTGCATAACCCATAGTGTGATAATAGAAAATCTCTGAATTACATTTATGACAAATTACCTCATTCTATAGAAATCCTGCCGAGGGCATATAACAACTTATATTTAGAGGTTGAAATGTTGTAAATAATGGATTAATCATGGAAGGGAATCACAAAAAATTAGAGTTATTAAGAAATGTGTGCATATATAATTTTTGTTACCTTAGGCACAATATTAGGAAAATAGATGCTGTTAACAAATGCACAGCTACGTAAAAAATTAGAGAGCATTATTTTTCACTGTTTCGGAAAAAACCTTTCTGCTCTTTGAATTCTCATACTTTACCTACACCTTTAAAATGTCCTGTAAATTTAGCGCTCCATATTTCAGCGTTTATAATTAGCAAGGATGAACACCCCTACACTAGTGTGAAGGTAATTATATCCGTGAGTCACCGATACCTACCCCAAGAAGCTGAAACCTACAGGAGTCCATTCCCTAATGTATATGCGCAATAAATATCCTCCCACCCTCCCTGTGGTCCCGTGATTATTCCTTTTCCCCGTGCTATTTCATTTAAGAGCTGGCGACCGATTAATGCGCGCATTTTTAATACATGTTTGATAATTTTATGGGGTGTTGACGTGGTTACGCGCATTCGCTCGCTTTCATTATCTCAGCGGGCTTCAGTGGGACCCGCCTGAAATTAACATCGCCTGTCTGCTATCTCCAACGAAAGAAATGCTCTAAGCTCCTTATCTGTTTATGATTTGTTGCTTCTCCGCTCTCGAGGGAAAAAAGCGTATCCGTGATAGATCTTTCTTGCCCCGGACGCGTCAGGAGCGTATGTGAATAAGTAAGCCATGATGCATAATCCGGAGGCAGAGCAGAATGCGTCGATATGCTGGTTTAAAAATAACTTGCTCCTTCGTAAAATGTAAGGTTAAAGTCATTTCAAGGGTAGATTGTTTCTGAATTGTATTGTAATCGTGACAGAGCAGGTCCAAATACTTTCCTGTGAAGTCCCTTTGAAGTTACAGTATCCTATGTTAATTTATAATCGGAAGTTTAAAGTTGATACGGGATTCGATGCCATCGTAAACATAATCCCGAATAAATATTTTTCTGAAATACTTAATTCAAAAAATTCTTTATCGTTGCTTAAAGAAAATATACGAATTTTAGATTTTTTTGCCGTCTAGAGTGTTTACACTTAACATTAATATAATATAAAGGAACTTATGTGGAATGTGGTTATAAGATAAATAATTCAAAATCCTTGTGTTGACTTTTGGTGTATTTTTATAATACGGATAGTCTAAAAATATTCAGTCGAGATAGCGTCTTAAAATCGCTTGATTTTCGCATTTTAACCACATTTCAATGATAACCTATTTTTATGTAGCTTATGAACTTACTACACGGAGAAAAATGATAGTGTAAACCTAACAATAAAATTATTGTAGTTTCATTGCAATAATTTTTAACGGAAATTGGATGTAAGGACACAAAACATATAAAACCACTAGCATTTTTGATTTGTTGTAAAACCAAAATTTTTGTTGTTGCGGTCGTTTGCTGGGTTATAAATACTCTTGTTAAAATCAACACTGCTATAATTACTGATTCAATTTTTAAAATAATGTTAGTTTAATTAATACATTAACATAGTGGCACCTACAATATTTAGCAGTGCTTAGTCAAACAATTATTAGAGCTAATCACAATTGTGGTATATGCAACACTTCCCTTAGTTTGGAGGCAATTGAAATTCATGTTCCTATCTGGGAGAAGGTCACCTACAGTCTCGAAATTAAAAGTATTAATATCTTAATGAATGAAAAGTGTCAGTGATAGGGTTTAGTTTAGTAATTACGGCGACTAAAACACGGGCGTGTGAGAATACTTCCAACATATCTGACAACTCTGTCGACAATATCGTGTTGTTGAAACGCGGTTGAAGAGAGAACGACGCCATTAGTTTTAGGTATTTGTTCTGTTTGTTGATGAAGATAGGAAAAAAATTGGAAGGTACGTTTAATTTGACATTAAAATATAACGCATTGTCAGTGAACAGGCATGGACGATTTTGTAGCAATTTCTTAAATAAATGGGGAATGGAATCTTTACTTGAACGATTTCCTGGTATTTACTTAAGTTTTTAGATTACACTAGGTATATTTAATGATTGTGCGCAAAAAACATGTCATTCGTCAAGCTGTTTGAAAGCTTCGGCGAATAATTTAATTGCAATTGTGGCGTTTGGTCAAATATTTTGAAATAAATTAAGTTATCTGTCACGAAATTTTTCAAAATTTTTGCAAATAACCTATAGGTATTTCAATTTTACGCTTTAGTTTATCGACATAGCATTTTGTTTGGCGCGTTTACTAATATTATTTTCAGCAATATAAGTAGCCATATTACTTAATACTTTTTGTTTTTAGGGAGGCAAAAATGGAATCCAATGCTTCCTGGTCTCAAGTAAATATACTAGAAACTCTCAGTATATATGTTATTACTATTAGTTTTTTTATTATTCTTTACAATATTAATAAAAAAAATTGTTTTTTTAACAATATTTTATTTGATTTCCTTACATAAAATGTATATGAAGCAACATTAACGTTGTGTTTATTGTGGCAGCAAGAATTGTGTAGATTTACTATAAATTGTGGTTTAATGAAACGGATAGGTTAGTTGGGACAGTACTTAAAACATGGAAGACAAACACAGTTATTTGTTACTTATACACTTACTACTGTTAGAATTACAATTTGATCTTGTATTTTCCTATATATACCTAATATTAAATTTAACACAATTTGTTGTTGAAGGCACTTGGCTTTGCGGTACGTCAAGCAGCAAGTAATTGTGAAACTTTGCCATAATATTATGGATGGTATAACCATAAAACTCTCTAATTTGTAACAAAATTTGCCTACAACAATTTTTGAACTAAATGAACTATATTGTATTGCTGTCACATATGTACACACAAATTGCCATTAAGACTACACCAATTGATTTTAATTTTACAATAAATTTTTCTCCGTGTACCTATACAAGATACAAGATCATTCATAGTAAGCAAATAAAGACAAAATTCAAACGTATATATGTTTTATTTAAAGCTGGGATCCTGTAGTCTGAGAGAGAAAAGATCTTTCCAAGATAGCGATAGAAAGAGAACCGTCTATTTTGCAAATGCAACACAACTCGGTAATACTTACTGCAAGGATATGTTTGAAGAAATCTTGTGTGTGTGCCTGTACGATAACTAAACTTCGTAAAAATGTGTAGGGCAAAGTAATCTGTAATTGTATTTAAAATTAGAAACTGTTGAGAAAAATATTAAGTAAATTTGTTTGAAAAGTACCTTACGGTCTACTTGAATATTTTATCTTTTAGACAGGCGTGGATTTATTTCTACAAATTCAGCAGAACGTCATCAGCTCATATAACAAACAAACCTAAGCAGTATCCCCATCTTAATCGCTTTTGTTTCCGATATCCAGGATGTTAAAGGGGTATCTATTAAATTTTTCACACACAAAAACAGTTTGTTCCATTGTCATATAGTACGAAGAAATGGATTATGTACTACCACACTTTACTATAGTACCTGGGTAGTAGTTGAATAATTACGTTTTAAAACTATCTAGAATGCCAGTAATGAGTATCATTGATGCCGTAGTGGGTGATTGTTGCTTCATCCGATAGCACATGATTATTATTTCTCTACCGACATAGGTATTTCCACACGGCTGGCATAATCTTTCTGCTGTAGGTACTGCACTTTCTGTAAATGGTATGGATATAAAAGCCGGCTCGTGGAGTATGCTTACAATTTTTTTTGTGGATTACCATTTGAGTACTAATTCTTCGTGGGCTAACCGTTGCATCTTCTACGATGTTATTTAACGTTGGGAATAGAACTGGTTTTGCACAATTTGCTGAAAACTTTGATAAATACGTTTTTATTAGAATGGCTATGTTGTGGAAACTGCTGACCATATTCAGCAACAGCAGCAAAACAAAAACGATAGACTCATGTCATATTTGCATATTCCAAATTTGAATAAGTGTTTGATATTTTGTAGTACTGGTACTTCATTGATCATACAAATTCGACACTAAACATACACTCACTGTCACAATAAATAACAGATAATCTAAATCATATTTGATTTTGTAAAGAAATACTTAATACAAGTGCAACACTGGATAAAAGTTGTGAATTACTCTGTATCTTGACTGATGAAAATCGAACTAGATCATATGAGTTTTTTTTTGCATTATTTTCGTGTGTATATTACACATACGGAGTTTGGTCCGTTCCTTCTGATTCTCGGTTAGAAACATCTCATTTTACAAGACCTGCCGTGAATATCTGTATGCAGTATTTCGAAGCAGATGGATTGGTAGAAAGCAACCCTTTAAATACGCGCGAATATTCCAGATGAAACCGTTTTCTCATATAACAACATATCTACTTAAAGGTTGCGTAATTTACTCTACCCATACATCTGACGGAAGTACCAGCAGATGGAGACCGCTGGCAAATTAAAATATACAGGAGCCACAGCTCTGCGTTTACATATATCTCAAAATTCCCTACACTTAATTACTGTTGTAAAGTTTGAGCAAGCGGCAGCCACACTCGGAACTATTCGTGTAAGTCAAGTCAGTCCTGTGCAAACTTTGACGCAGCTCCTCTGTTGCCGCTTCGTCTTGGGATATGAGGGTTGAAACTAAATAAACACAGAAGGTAATAGGGGGAACACCAGCGTTCAAGAATCTGTCCCAAAAGGCTCGTGTTTTCATTAGGAGTGGGGACCGGATAATTTTTTCCAAATAAAAGCCAGCTTCATTCACAGAACCGTGTTCATCCACTTTCTTTATCTTTTATGTGTTGCTTTATATCGGTTTGCATGTGCTAATATATTTAGAATTATACAGGATGAGTCTGGATTGACAGAAAAAGTGAAGCTATTTATTCAAGCGACGATTTTATTCGATTTTCAATCTTCGGTTCCTTAAAAGTGCATCCAGAAAATTGTTTTATTAAACAAGGTAATGAGGGAGCAGTTTTAAAATCTTATGTATAAACAGGTTAAAATTGAGGGTTAAGGTAAAAATTATAGCAATCTTTTCTAGAAATGGCTTTATTCACACTTTTCCCATCAGCAAGTTAAGAACTTTATAGTTTTTTATACACAAAAAAAGCATGCGCTTGTCAGATTTCGAATAAAAGGAATTGAAGACTTTCCATTCATCTGTATCAGAGCGATTAAAACCGATTCACTTCCTTCTCAAAAACTTAATCGTGATTGACCACTGAGTGGTTGAATTATTTCTTGTATGACGTTTGGAGCATTAGCCTTCTTTAACGCTAACATGACTAAATATTGTTCCTTTTTCACATTTGTTTCCATTGTTTCTGTTTCTTTTTCTTCACACTAATTTTGTTTTGTTAACGTTAATTAACGTTAAATAAAAGGGTTGCATTTTCAAATGAAGGATATGCAAATATTTACTTCATTTTTTGATACTCTACCTAATATGGTAAACGGGAATATCGGCGAAGGTTTCTTAATCGAAGAATATCTTATTGGAATGTGTTAGCACCGTCATCGGTATTTCTCAGGAAAGTGTATGTTTCCTAAATCGAATGCGGAATGTTCCGTCCAGTAAAAACTTGCAAAAGAACGCGCTATTTGTAATATGACCAAAAACAGTTCTACTAGACTGCGAAGAGTATCCAATCGTGTTGGTGTTAGTCGGATGAAGGTGTGGAGATCATTACACATTTTTGGTATGTATACCCATACCACATTCAATATGTACAAGCGCTACAGGCTGAATACTACAAAGCACGTATTGAATTTTATAATTGGTAGACAGAACATGAACATTTTTGCGGAAAAATTTTATTTATCAGAATTGAAATTACAGATACTCGAAATTAACATTCATGGGCGCTTCAAAATCTGTTTGAAATCAGAGAAACACATTTTCAGCATCGCTGTCCGGCGAATATTTGGTGTGGTATTATCAATAATGAATGTATTGGGCCATTCTTAATTGAAAATCGTTTAAGATCTGCGAGTTATCTAATTTTACGAAACACGTTAGGGAAGAGCGCTGTAGTGTCAGAAATACTTCTCCACATTTTAGTACCGATACTAGCCGATCGCGCTGAAAATCAGACAGCGTTTTTTGGGCAATTTATATAATTACCGTGGTGCTCAGGTTTTAAAATTATTTTAATTAATAAAAAAACGGTCTTCTGGACTTGAAACTAGGTAAGGAGCTCGCTAATAATACTTATTTATAACCTATATCAAATAGTCACACACCCATGTTAAGATATTTTTCTAATATCCAATGATTGAAGTCGGTTTTACGTACTCGAAAACGATGCATTATAGTATGTTTTTGTCTAAAAATGATATAAAATTTTTCGTTTCTAGTCATACTTTGAACAAGGCCATTTCAAAGAGTTGTATAGTAAGATGGTGGGGGCACCGCGAGAAAAGGTTGCTGAAAAACAGCCACAATTTATCTTTAGGACACGTTTGTTAAAATAACATTTATTGATGTATTAATTTGAATTACAGATAACACAAACTTTTGATTTGCATTGTTCATTTTATTTTTGTTCTGTATAAGTTTAATATGAATAATTTACTAGTTTAATATGTCTTGCATTTGTTGAAAGTCATGTGTTGCTATTAAAATACCTGAATTTGTTTACCTGTAGGTAAATTCTGCCGTAAATTAATATATCAAAATAGGAAATTAAAAATGATCCTCGGATTGTAAGTATAAATTTTAGTCATTTTTTCATGTTCTCTGAGATTATTGCCTAAGTATACTTACACATATTCGTTCATGAACGGATCCCTTCTGTGGTATTCCTTTCAAGATCTTGCCTGTATTTTAAAAAAGCCTGTTTTTTAAATGTTATTTTTTTCTTTAATTAATATCATTTTTAGTTTATCTCTATTGATGTGTACATTCCAGTTATAATAATGAAGTGCACAAGCAGTTTTCAGCTGACAATGACTAATGGAACGTATTGCAGCTTCCATTGCTGCTTTTGCCACATACACATTAACTCATTATCTTTGAATAATAGACGTATGTGTTATTTTATAGCATAGCGCATTGTACTATAGCTACCGCGACATGCGGATGCAGTCCTTGACTGACTCTTAATATCCGCGTGCCATCTCTTACGGCAGAGAACCAACTGTTTCTTCTAGGGGTGACGCATAACAGCACAAAATTGCTCACACTATTGTTCTCAAGGTTACTTTACGACTCCCGCCTCTAGTGGAGGCTCATTGGTATGACAAAAAGAATGTCAGAGTGTGACTGTATTGTGATTTCAGGTAATGACTATTATCAGTAGCTTATCTGAATTTCTGAGCAGCCACATCTACAAGTACCTATATGGCTTTGGGAAATATAACTTAATCGATGAGGACGTTGTGATGCTAATTTTATGTGGCGTTCAAGCGATTGTAATTTACATGATAAGATGTTTAATAAACCTCTGCAAGCCACTTTAACCTCTCGCATAAATCTCTCAAGGCATGTGACGTAGACTTGCAACCCTTATCAAATTCTGGACGGTAAATCATTGGATGGCGCGAGRGATGGGATATGCATGCGTTCATTTTTGCATAACTGTTTCCTTTGTTTCCAGTGGAATATTCAATAGCATGGATTTTTCGCGCGATGGTTGCACCGACGTCGTAAAAATCGGTTTGAAATTCAGTGTTTTGCAAACAAATGAATATTTTTACGTATAAACTTTCAAAAGTACAAAATAAATGATGATGCAATTTTGTGTCTGTTAGTGTCTGGGTCTTGACGTTTCAACTATCATAAAATATAAACAAATATCAGATCAACAACGCGAATAACCAAATAATTGCATGATGCGTGATAGATAATAAAAATAACATAATTTGAACAGCCAAATACGTATTAACCAATATGTTATATACATTATTTATAAATATCATCGATACCGTCCAAAGCAAACTTTAATGTTAATGTTAATGCTTGTGGTAATTTTTTTAATCAGTAAATTTCTTTCAATCTTTTATGAAAAGATTTAACATCACTAATATCAAACAGAATAATATTCACGTTGCTTAGCTGTTCTTAACTTATACTAGCTTGTTTCTTGATCTACGTAAAATTTGTCATTCTTGGTCGTCTTTATATTTATGGAATATACAAGATTACCTACTAAGAATAGGACTCATAGAAAACATGTTTCTAAAAGTTATTGTTAAATTACACATACATCAGAACGAATGTAATGCTATCTAAAAATAACTGGTTGGAAATATTCTAATTTAGTTATTGAGCTGTACAACACCCTTTTATGTGGTGTATTTGTGATGAGAGGAATAATATCTTAATCTATATATCTTCAAGTGGAATTATCAAATATTAGTAGAATCAAATTTTTGATCTTGTTAAGAAAGTCAAAGGACTCTTTTGTATTTAGCTATGAGTGATCTACTATAACGCTCTAAGTAGACCGGCAATGTAACATTATGATTAGTTAGTACTGATTTTAAAAATCGTATTTAATTCAACTATCAAATTTAATTTTTAATTATATATTTAAATTTATTAATGTAAACTTATTTCATTTACTTTAAAGGTAATGCCAAGACATCTTAAAATCAGGAATGTCGGCCTGAGTATAAGATTCACAAATCATGTTTTATTATTAAACCAGATTTATTGGTTTTAAATTAGAAATTTCACTGTTCATTTTCTCAAATCTGATTAAATCCTTCAGTATGTCATTGTTAACTAAATTTAACATTTAAAGTTCCAAAACTTTGAGAATTGATACATCATGTGTTGCTTCTCGATGTCAAACTTTATGAACCTTATTATATAGGCTAATACGAAGATAAGTTTATTCCGCGTTATAAGTACCGTTTCCGGTTGTTGATCTGATATTTGTTTATATTTAGTATTCTTTAAGATGTTTTCTCATTATATATACTAAAACAAACAAAAAATAAAGTTTTTTTTCATAAAACTACTCTAGCAGTAGCGAACAAAATAACAACGCTAGTGTTCATGTTATATGATGGCTTCACATGGTTTAGTTTTGACTGACTAGTCCTGAAGTATTTACAGAAAGAAATATGTGTAACATTTTCGCCTAAAAAACTACTTGCTTTCTCAGCGGACTAAGTGATAGTGCTGCGGAAAGACAATGAACTGCATATCCAGTTAATTTCACCTGATCGATCCCACAGAGAGTAATGATTATGCCAAAAACGTGTAACCAGCGCATTTACCATATTTATATGTTTAGAACCCCAGTAATATCTCCTTTTAGATTGCGAGGATGCCGCCATTTTAGGATGTGAACTAAATAATGTAACATTGCCGGAATTCTTGGCAGATTAAAATACCACATTGAGAAGCTGGTATCCTCGTCTGATCTAAAACAGGACATGTAGGAAGGTGTTTAATGCAATTACATGTACAAAAACCAGGCGTTTTGCAATAAATTATTGTTACAACTCAATTAAGACTATATCTGCTTATTTCGCACATAAATTAAAATATACATTACTAATCAGTTCACAGCGTGATGTATTAATAATGCAGTAGGTTGTTTATCCTTCCACATAATAATTTAATTTTAATAGTCGCGAAAAATTACCTATAATTAGTCGGTTAGTCGGTAGAATTTGCAATTATCGAAACTAGGAATTAGACTAGCTTACATGTACACTGCTTTTATTTGTTAAATGTTATAATATTTATATACTTTATTTATTTGCAGTTTGCAACGTTTGTACTCTGCTTTGACGGCTTATTTTATTGGAATGATATACACATTATTACACGAACACTGTAAAAAATTATAATTTGTATACCTATAGACACTGTACACTACTTATTAGTGTTATTAGTGTGTATTCATAGAGCGCTTTTAGGCTATCATCGTTAGGTACTTAAGAATACAGTCAAAAATTATAAACTAACAAGTTATGATTTAAGTTTTGAATCAACCCTGGAGTATGTAGCTTTCCATATAATAATAATAATTGCTATTCAAATTCTTAGACAAATGAAAGTATTTTTTAGAGGTAATGATTATTTAAGTCGGTTTAAAAAATAATAAAATACTGATACTACTACTCTAAATTCTTCCCATTTATTTACTACCTAAACACAGACAATTCCCAACCTCTTCCTTTCCTGCACCCTTTGGTAACACTTTTTGTTAATGAGTACCCCCTATATTTATTACCTCCATTTCCTGTCTAACTATCCCTAAATTTTTTATTTGTATCTTCGGCTAAGAACACCGGAGTATGCTGATACTATTAACTGAAAATAGTATGTTTCTCCTAAGTATAAGAATAGTGCAAAATTGGACTGAAAAAGAAATATAATACGAGTGTATAAATAAACAAACTAGTGATATTTACAGTTTATAGTTTTCAGTTTATTTCAACTTGTATAACAACATCAATAAGCAACAACATTAAAATAATTTTAACAGACATTATCTCGTAAAGTAAAATTAATTAGCATTTTAAAATTTAATGTGATTATTGTGCTTGCTTCGTGGACACCAGTTTCTTAAAATTATGTTCAAAAAATGATATGTGGTGTTCAACCTCAAGTCCGGAGATATGTCAAAGGCTGCTGTCAAGATTATTTCGATAATTATTTTTACACGCATACGCAAATAATATTTCATTGCTTTGTTTATGATTTTCTGGCATTCTTCTTTTACTATTACCCAATATTGTGAAATCAGACAGGAAGAATCATTTGAAAGTTCTACCAGTTTTCTTTTTTTTAGAAACTGAGCTTTTGGCTATAGTCTTGTCTATGGCGTACCCCTAAGGTACACGTACGTACGTACAATATACCGCAGGTTGGGAATCGCTACTTTATTTGATCGTGAGTTTGTTTGTTTCTGCTAATTTTATAACAGTCAAAAGTTTTTGATTTTTATATTAATTATACTGATGATGGCTTATTGGCAGAAAGCATATTACCCTATAAAATAAATTATTTGGAGAATAAAAGATATAAACACTGTGGTTGAAAACAAGAATAGCTAATAAGTTTTCAATTTTGGTGAAAGGAAATCCTGTATTATATACTTGATTCATTGAAATCATCATAGTATTAACAGGCAACATTACAGTATATCTAGTTGATGATGTTACTTTTATGCCATGTGGCTAAAGGTTAGGCGCCTATCCTCACTGTAGATTTGTATTGTAGGATTGGGCGAATTGTCTCAGACCAAAGCTATCCGGCAGCCTATTAACATTCCTAGGACGTCGCAAGTGTTCGGACAAGGAAGTCTCGATCGGCTTCCAGAAAATAATTAGACGTCCATTATTAAGCAGGTTTAAATTTATATTCTTACTTAGAAGTGGACTTTTCTATTAACGTGATTGCCTACATCATTATTTAAATTCGGCCCCCATTATTCATTCTGTCAGTCCGTATCTGCGTATGTAAATCATCTTATCAAATGTCTCGAATATGGTGGACGGTTGAATTGCTTTTTTGAGAGAAAGAGTAGGTGTCGAGTTGGATTTTCTCGCTTTATTCGACTTTCCCCCGATGTTATCTCGGCGGCAACGAGTTGCATCCGAAAGCGTGGCATTTTCCCATTCCGCTTTTTTTGTATAACGAAGGCCAGTGGGAGCATGTTGAAATAATAATACATAAACGCTTTCGACATTAGGTTCGAGTGCTTCAGCTTTGCAGAAACGCTTGTTTCTTTGATTTTACTACTGATCGTTAGTTAATTATTTTTTGTAATAAGAAGTGCCGCCACTATGTTTAGGTATCAGAAGCAGGAAGGCGGAAACTCGAAAACACTGCAGCTAAAGGTATTATTATTACGTTATTTCGTCCAGGTAAAAAATTCGAACAGATAATGGTAGACGCCGGTGCCTTTCAGAAAGGATACCCTTGGGTATATGCGATAATTGCTAACAAAAGTTTGAGGTCCCTTCAGCGATTGGTCGAAACTCCCCGCCCAAGCTATCGGCCGCTATCGGCCTTCAAACGGGTCCCTGGCTTGGTTTATCGTTACCCCATGCTTTCCGCAACCCCTCCTCGCTCCCAAACAGAAACAGCATACCAGCAAACTATCAATTTAGTTGATAGTTGAATCAGCAACAACAATGACGCGTTTTAAAGATTCGATCACATTACTATGATTTTGTAAGAAATCGGCAACCGTTAGGTAATCAAATAAGTGATAAAATAAGTACATCGTAATATTTAATGATTGTGTTGCGTTATTAGAAGCGGAAATGTGTGTGCTTTTGGATAAAGAATGTTTTGGTAAGTTGTCCACTAAAACAAATCGACTGTTGATTTTGAAGTTTACAATTTATAATTTTTGTAGATGTATATTACCTCATTACTGTAAGCTAACGAAGTAGATATGAGGTGTCAGACGAGGCGTGGAATTAAGAGTCTTCTAAAAATCAATAGTGTATATGTATATCACTAGAATGCTTTAGGACTTATTTAAAAATGCTTGAAGCTTGATGTATATACAGCGTCTCTAAATACTAAGTAATTACGATATGTTGTGTATGACTTCCATAATATATCGTGATAATTGTGTACCCACTGCATTTGTTAAATGTGATATGTCTATTTCATAAGAGTTTTTGTACTGGCCAGTAAACCCTGAATTCCGATTCTGAAGATATTTGGATTTAACTTGTAGCATAACTATTTCGTTATATAATATGGCGGTATGTTGGCGCCATTTCATTCTTCTAATGTTTGGTGAAACTCTGCTGAAAATTTTTAAACTATTATACCCTCCCAAATTATTTGAATAGTTAGCTATTTAGTGTGCTGTTAACCATTATACAATATACCTATCTATGAAGAAATTTATTAGTCGCATACCTACCGCAAAACTATAAATATTGAACCCGCCGTACATTACGCCTTTGATAAAGCTAGAAGTAGTAACTATTGATTTATACTTACCAGACTTGGAAGTAACGAATGGTCTTCTTTGCTTAATAATAGTGTAGTTCGAGCTGTGTATAGAAATTGTTGTTCTGTACTACACTCAAGTAATCTGTTTTGCGATAAAGAATTGTACAGTTATTGACCGTTGATTACATATATTCCTTTAAATATAATAGCTTTTGGTCTTCTAAATAGGAATAAAACTCCTTTTATCGCATGCCAAGCTTTCGGAGATCTTTTTCTCCGTCTTCTGGGCAATATAAATGGAATTATCCTAAGATAAACAGCAGTTTGACTAGGTATAAATAACACTAATAATTGTAGGCAATTTTAAATACTACGAACTATTAATAATTACAAACAATCTTGACAACTATCAAAACATTTTTCAAAATTAAAAAAACTGACTACAATTTATCTATCTGGAAAGAAAAACTCATGGTTATACTCCAAACAGTATTTGTACATTTTAATTATATAGGTATTATTAGTCGCAACAGCTTATTTAATGGCATTCTTGCAGTATTCCAAATTAGAATTTAATTTAGATCAAAAACGTAAGTATGTTAAAGAATGCTGTAATAAGTCCGATGACAAATCCTAATGGTTACACGTTACACAGTACCTAACATACAATACAAAATATATGGCATTCATTTGGTCAGAACTAAAGCCTAATATTGTTAGAAATGTATTTTCTACACCCCCTTACTTAAATTTATTTGTAACTTTCATTCCATTGCGTGTTTATTWTCTGAATGAGGTATACAGCGACAAAAAATATATATGTACATATTATGTATATGGTAAACCCAATATTACAGATACGAAATCTGCAAATGACGAAGGAAGAAAAAATAATGGGATTGGTCCCCCAATATTGGGCGAACTTACAGTTATTTATTTGTTTACTGATCAAAATCGATAAGCTTTGCTGTGGTTCCCTGCAATAATTCACGTTTTCGAAGAGGAAATGCTATAAGCTATTCAGGCGGAAATGGTTAATTAAAAAGCAATATCCTCATGGCTGTTATCACAGTCGGCCAGACTATTTCACCGCGTATCACGTATGCAGTGTGAAAAGCCGGAGACCATTACCACTGCAGGTGCACTGGCTCGATAAAAGTTTAATTTAAAAAATGTCCCATACCTCCTGCCCGCTGCCTTATTGCTGATTTAACGCGAAAACGCTGGGTAACACAGTAATAAAATTAAAGTTTCCCAAGATTGCACTAAAAAATAGGTGAAACGCGGAGGTGCCTGCGAATGCTGTAATTTACCTCTTGGACATTTTATCATTATTCCTCCCCGAGACATGGCATAAATTTTAAACTTTACTTTTAAATTGTATTTCCTAACTTTATCGTACTTGCACATATTTGAGAGCGCTTAAATCATCCTAATCTGCTTATCTTCCTTTATCTAAACTTTGCCATTTCGGTGTGTACACTGAAAGGCCTTACTCCCAAAGGAAAAGACCCGTTCCTACGCACTCTTGATATTACAGTTCCATGTTTCCGCCCTGGACATGTACTACATAATATATTGTATGCTAAAACTTCTAACCGCACGCTTGCTTAAATTATAAAAGGCTCAATCCGTTTATAATGGCGAAAACTGACAAACCCTTCCTTAAATTTGAATATTTTAGTGTAGTACTAGATTCTGTTTAATTCATCTGACTACTAGTTTAATTATTTTGTATATGACTTTTTATTTTCAAAACTTAATCGTTTAGCGGCAGTAACTTTTTGGAATAGATATAAGCTAGTAATTATATGATGATGAAAGTATTACGAATATATCATTGTTATGTTGTTTGCTACTATAACACAACTATCTAATCCAAATGTTATGATTATGTTCTGAATTTGTGAAATTTTACATGCTAGATAAATTCTATCGCTGAATTGAATGCTATATTGTTACAAAAAATAAATCACAATCGAATTAAGTTAGAATTTCATTACAACGAAATGGTTTACTTTCTTCCATAAAATTTGAAATCACTATGGATCTCGAGGTGTTTTATTTACATTTCGATTTCGATTGTAACGAACGAAATAGCGGTGTTCAAGCAATCAATGAAAATAAACAAATGCTTTGTTTCGATTCACTTCATGAAACGATTATTGCGGTGAACTTACAACAGAATTACAATGTAACTGAAATTAGACAACTGAATCAATCGTCACTATGTAACCGTTTGCCACCTCAGAACTCACAATATTTCGTTTACTCGACGACGAGATAGTGATTTTTTATGAAAATGAACCAAACTTATTCACTTTATGAAGTGAAACTTGATTTGTAATTTAAAATTAACCTCTAAATTAATTTTAAACATATCAAAATTGGATAAAAATGCGTAATGGTAATATCAGCGTGAAATAATGTACGTTAACAGATCGCAAAAGAAATACCACGCAAATGAATCAGCTGCCAAACGATATTTACACACGTATATTATCTTAATTTATTCTGATTTTTTTTCATTTTACCAAAATTTTGTTATTTCTATAAAGAATATCCAATTTTATTATTTTGCAAATTTTCCTTCCTTCTTTTAGAACATAACGCACAAAGCAAAAAAAGAATCAACCAAATTGTCATTATGATTGAGACTGCAAACGTACAAAAAAATAATTTTTTCTGACCTTAACTGTAGTCCGAATTTACTTTGCTGGAAACTTTCCCAGGACTATAAACAAAACAAAATAAGAATTATGCCCAGGCATAAGAAACTTAAAAAGAAGTAGACGAAGTAATTGTGTACAAGCTGAAATATTGCTTAAATTCTTCTTAATGTAGTAAATAATAATTTTGCAGAATATCGAAAGATCCATGCCGTGAAATATGCAGTGCTGAAGTGTTAAATGAAATTTTGAATCACATGCACAACACCATATCCTACAGAGTAGTGCAGCTTTTGTAACAGCACAGACGGACGAGTTACGTTTTTTTGTTTATAACTTGGGAAATAATGGTTGGGGCAAAAAAACTATACAGACATTTTTGGTCCCAAATTTGACAACAGTTAAAAAGCCCCCTACTGTTTTGCGATTAGATTCGAAGATTCTGAGATGTTCGCGAAAAACTAAAACTGGTTTAAACAATTTGCTTAAATATTATCGCACCTCTAGATGTTTCGATTGTATTTTTTTATTATTTACCTCTAAGGAAGAATTTAAGATATTTTTCAGCTTGTGCGTTATTATTTCACCTACCAAGTCTCTAACGCCTCGAATATTATTTGAATTGTAAGTTATGGGGGGGGGATCATACAAAAATCCCATGGAAAAAGCTCTTTCATTTTTTCCACAATTTTCTAAATTTTCCGGGCATCTTTTTGAATGTTTCTTTGCGTAAAAACTTTATTCGGGCAATTATGAACATTTTAAAGAAATAATCAAATCGGCCCGGCCAATCGCAAGTGAGGCGTTTACCAACGAACAGCATTCTAATTATTATATTTATATGGATATTAATTCTTAATATCGGATCTGTACTATATTTGCTTACTAATACACTTAACATGTAAACATAACAACTTTATAAATATTACAGGTAAAATACAAATGAAATGATAAAAGTGAGCGCTTCTAAAAACAAGTCATTTTAGCATTTTAATATTACAAATATATTGTTAGGAAATAGGTAGTTGTTGCATTCCTAGCTTAAGTGTGCCCAAATCCTCGTTAAGTTTGTAATAGACGCGGTGACCTAGAACAACAAATCCACCAAAACAAAACTATGCTGGAAGTATTTTCTGCCGTAAAAAATGGCCATTGTTTAGCTGCAATAAAACACGACAAAAAAGACCTTACTGCCTTTATTCTGGTCTCAAAGTTCTAAGAGACCCTGTCGCCACGCAGCGACCTCGCATCTCTGTTTGAAGGCTTCGAACAAAAAGTGCCTTCCTGGCAATAATTCTTCCGAACTAAACGGAATTCTTGTGTGCTCGGAGGTGTTTTACGTACCGTAGAGCAATGCACTTTAAATTGTCACAAAAAAAACTTGTGTCCGAAAATAGCCCGTTTGAGTTTCATATTTGACTAAATGCAGATAAATTACTACAAGGGTTTGGGGTATATTATATCGGTTATATAACACCTTTGTATTATGGAAAACACAAGTTTTTTTTAACCATAAACTGTATGAACCAAAGCTAAAAGGTGGTGCGGATATAGGAGTAAAAAGACATTTATTTCATTATAATAAGGGTAAACCTAGACTAGTTATGCAAAATTTGTTGTCATTTAATTATAGTTTGGAGATGTAAATACACAAAGTAATTAATACTTGTGTAACCTTTAAAGTAAGATATACAAGTATAGTGTATAATGTGTATATCACGTACTGAATAAACGACTATTGTACGGAACTAATTATCCTACATTTGTTACAACTTCGCAATGCAAAGTATTTTATGGCAAAAGTGATTTATGTGCTACTTTTGCAACTTTAAAGGTAATTAAAATTATAGTTGTTGACATCTTTAAAATTCTTACAAATAATTGGGAGGATAATTTTGCCGACTTTTCAGGCTTTATTTATTTAGCTATTCTTCATGTGGGCTTAGTTCAGTTTTCCGTTCTAAGATAACAGTCAATGATCCTACGAAGAAAGAGTAAAAAAAACAACATTCCGATCGTGGTCATATTCAGGATAAAACTGCTTCTTGTTATTTACCTAAAAATACACTTGTTTTACTGAGTATACATTGCAATTTAAATATATTTTAGACTATCTAAAAGGAATAGCCATTCGAATAACTCCAAATGAATGGGCAAATCTATTCCATAATAATTATCTTTAATTTGGCTAATAAAGAAAATGTAATATTAAAAAATGTTCTCTAAAATTTTGTATAAACAATGTAAATAGTGTAAGCATCTTCCCGCGTTTAATTATGTATTATTATAAATTTTTACCGTCAAACCAAATATCTAAAATTTTCGGTTTGAATTAAAAGGCTAAGCAGCTAAAGGAAATAGATAATAACAATGAGTCCTCGGTACATATACCTATGCTAAATGAACGTTAAAAGCTGTGCCTGTGGTACGAAATTCCTTAAATTATACCTGTGGAACTAAGTAGGAGTTAAACACATGCAAGTTCAGTTTATGATATCGATCTTAGCAGCAACAAGTGCTATTACCACAGTTGGAGTTTAATATGTGTACTTATAAACACACGGAATGTTTACGAAGGTAATTTTAGCCATCATTTTCTCGACTTACTTACTTATTACGTGGATTTTGCTTCATTCGTATATGGTATACGATTGCAGTACCTTCTTATATCAATAAAACAAAACGCAACATATTTTTGTCAGTTTAAAGGCATTCTGGAGCAGAGTTGAAAGAAATGTGTTCTTTACAGGCAGCATGCTGAAAACAAAGCTATTGCATATTTTACAAATATTTTTATCTTAACTATAAACTATATAAACTATAACTATATTTTACTTGCGCTGGCAATCTTAAATTGTGCAACCAAAAAGCATGTGCAGTAAGATTTTTATGGCACATGATTGTGCTGTACAGATGATTAACCAACGATCAGTAGGTCTAGCAATTTTATTAAAACATCAAAATATATAACATAATATTATCTGCACTACATATTAAATAGCTTTGTTTATTTGATAATCGAATACCATCCATGCGAGCATCAGTGAAATTATTTCACTGACGTTGTCAGTTTCCAACGGACGTAGATCAGTGATCAGAACCTTCTTTGGTTATCCCTAATCGCACTTGTGGTTTCTTGTACGCGAACCAAAAATGTTATTATAGTAACAAATGACACCTTTTCCTATCTTATCACGTTTTCAGCTTGGAATAAACACACCAAGAATTTAGACATCTAGACAAGACCTAAACATAATAGAAAACTCGTTCGTGATAGATACATAATTCCCTTGAGGTGACAATTTCTTTTCTGCTTCCTGATGTAATATCTTTATTTTGAGAGAAAGTTCATCATTTTTTATTGCAGTCATTCTAAAACGGTTTTTTTTGGCTGGGCTTTTCCATTGTGTTGAAACGTTCTTTGGGCATATTGCCAATGTAAATCTTTGGACTTATCGACACGTCGTAGTTTGTCAAGCCACCGCTAGGTAACGCATTATCGATTTTCGCCAAATGACTGGGCAATCGCCAATGTTGATGTCTGTAATTACAAACAGTACCAACCTACGTCGTAGTTCGTAACGCCATCCCTAAATGACTCATTACCAATTTTCACAAAATTACCCTGAAAGTACTGCGTATTTAAAATAACGTATTAAATTCGAAACATTTCAAGTATTAAGGAGCAGTTTACCTATCTACTATTTCTATAGATATAAATTCCTTAATTTGATCCTGAAAATAACATATGTATATCTGTGCTTATAGTTGAGATTCACTTTAAAAAGTTACGATGGTTACATGTTACGAACGAATTCCTTCCTTTCATGCCCTGCACTTAATTATACTAAAATTAATCAGCACTAAAAAATTTAGCGTGCAAAAGGCGTACCGGATGGTTTATCCGAAATAATTACTGTCGAATTAATTACGATAATTGGTTTGTGACAACTTGAGAACGTTGGTGCTGGCTCTTTATTTAATCACTGCAGTGAAACAAGGTAAATAAAAATTAAGTTGTCCCGATTATGTGGTACGCATTTTTTTAAATTTTTTGGTGCCCTACGTTGTCTTGTTTGTTTTTGTATTTTTTAAATAAATGTTTTGAGAGGTAAGTATTTTCTTCAAAAATATTAGTTTTTTTTTAATCTTTGGGCCTTATAAATAAAAAAGATATTGTCTTCATGCGGTTAAAATTGAAATATTGTTCCCATTTTCACTGCTTAACTAAATTATTTGTTTTGGTCAAGTTGGCCATGATAAATAATAAAACTGTGTTAGTTGTCACTGTTGCATTGGCATTTTGATAACACCTTACATTATTTGTTGCAAAAATTTTGAAACAATAATAACGGAATATTCATCTAAAAAAAAACGCTGACATGTATTTAATGATTTCCTATAATCGAAATTTCTTATTTTGAAAATCGCACGTTGTAACAATAATTGTGAATTTTATTATAAAATGTTAAAATTTTGGTATGAGAAGTGATTAATCACAAGTTTTATCATATTAATACTGCGATAAAACTATAGGGCAGTAGATACTCTTTGAACTAATGGACTGCCTCGATATTTTTGACGTTTAAACTTTTTTTATATTTATTGTCTCTAAATAAATTGTTTACTAACGCATTACGTTTTTTTCACTTTCATGGATATATATGTAGCGATATATTAGCAGTTTTGTTATCAAGTTCGTAACATACTTTAGAGAGCATTTCCTACATATTATATACATATTTCATGTTCATAAACTGAGCCGCTTGTAGCAACAAAATTAAATTTTTACTTTTTGTACATAACCGTCCCAGAGAAATTCACTATTTAAAATCTCACGCGCTACCGAAATCTTATTCCTGAAATTTGTGTCTGATATAGGTCTTAAATTTCTGGAGTTAAGCTGCTTCTGCCATAATGGATTAGGGTTGAGCTTCGCGCCTAAGCTAAGTGCGAGACGAATCCACGGCCCGCTGGATCTGACAGTCGGTCTTCCCCCTCGACCCGACCCCAGAAAACGCTCCATAAGCCTGACCCTAATCCTGGCTAGCTGACAGCTTGCCAGCTGCTTACATATAAAGCTTGCCGTAGACGCAACGGATGTTACACTTTTATTTATTGCCCCAGAGGATTAATTACTTGAATCGCCATAGGCCATAAATTCCAAGGTGCTTTATTGCATTTTAAATACTTCTGGAGGTTGAGCGTACAAAAACGAATTGCAGTAGCTCATGAGATAGGTTAGGGCTCGGCTAAGTATAAATCGGGGAATTTGAAATTAATTAAGTCGTTCTTGCTGCGGTATTTTTCGCATATATAATCATATTATGTAATGAACGTATAGAGCAAAAGATTTTTTCACTGTTTACATAAGTTTTTGGTATTATATTTCCATTTTATTTGTTGCTAATTACTATTATCTCACCATTTGTTACTTAAAGTGGCCTACTTTTCTTTACCCGATACTACAATTTTTTTTAATTTTGTACCAGTCTCGTATAGTTATATACCGTATAGGTAGATAAATTATTTTGTTGCATTCAACGTTAAGTTGTATGAATAAAAAAATGCAGCATAATTTATTATAAAAAAATATATAATACGTTTACTAAGAGTTTATCTAGTTACTAATAATTGATAAATAATAACACTGACATTTAACGACCGTGACCGCGCCGCCCGATTTAAACCCCGATGCGTCCACGGCAAGCTTTACATGCAATAACCGAACGCGATGGTTCTAACCTGCGATGTGTTAAGCTAGGGTTATTCTTGTGTTGTGGAGGCCGCTGCCCTCTTCGTGATGGCCTCCTCACTCATCATGGCTTCCTACAAATAGTAGAGATTTTTTCGTCTCACAACTTCAAAGGGACATTTTTAAAGCGAACTGGTTGGACGCGCGACAGCTGATGTCAGCACTCCGCAGGTTGATGTTGAAAATATTTTCTGCACTCAAAATATAAACGATTTGCCAACTATTAGCCGTGGCTGGCATTAATCAAGAACGAATTTGAGTTGCTTGTCGTTGTTGTGGTCGAWTCGTAGGTCGAGCTTTCGTTGCGGGTTGATAGCTTAGTGTTATATGGAGGAGTATGATTGTATTCTTATTTATGCAAAGCGTTATTAGCCGTGAAACAGTTGACTAGTTTGTCGCGTTTGTTTGCAAGCGAGAGTAGAGCAATACCATAAGCTTTGAATTATTTATTATCCCTTATTGTGCAGTCGACMACATCCACTTGGCTGTTTTAGATTTTTCGGCGCTTGTACTYCAGGATTAGAAGATTGAATACTTTGTTTGATTTGACTTTACTATATCCWAGTTAACGTTATAGCTACTTTACGTAATGCGAAATTAGTTTCCCTAACAAATAGAACTTATAGAGAWATAAGCAAATGTGCAACAGAATATCCAAGGAGAAGCAACTCACAAGTTCAATCCCACATCTAAAGGTTGAACCAAAGAATTATTGGTCATTTAATAGTAAGCGCTTTACATTTAACTAATAAAACCTATGACATTAAACCATTAATTTCGGTTTCATCACTTTACCCCTACATGTTCAATATATTAGGTTGTTAAAAATAATGTCGTTTTTTATAATACTTATCATTTGGGCTTATATTGACGTAGCATTTTTTAATATTTAAAGGTTCATGTGATAGTAACAATGTTATTTGATAATAACGTCATTATATACATAATATCAAGCAACATTATTATGCACAAAGATCTTAACATGGAATAGGAGCAAAGGGGCGTAATTTTCTATTGTGCTTTAAACTGAACCACAAAGCAACGGACTAGGGCACTCGGCGAAGGAACCAGAAACCCTCTGCTGCTGCAACGCTGGTTCCACAAATTTTGGAGTGGAGAAGATATGCACAAATTTGAAAAAGAATGTGGTCAAAAGACGGTCATCTGGAGTGAAAAACTGAAGGCTCCAATCAAAGGGAATCAATAACTTACAACAGTTCGACTCTTTGATAGTCTGTGGCTAATCATCACAGCGTTTGAACCCGGACGTATCGATCACGGTTAAGAAGTATTGTCGTCAAGTCGATGAAATGCACCATAAGCTTGGACATTATGGGTCGGTATTGATCAATTGAAGATGACAATTTTTTTTCGATGTAACGATCGACAAGTCGCGCAGTCTACTTTGTAGCACAGGAGTGACCAAACTTTTGATCTCCATGGGCGACTTTTTTATAAAATTTAGTTTGAGGACATCCAATATGTTGTTAATTTAATATTATACATATCTGTGTCCGCCAAACGTTTTGTTCTTATGCCGAGTTTTAGACAGAAAATATACACTATAAAAGGCGGGCTTCAATCATTGTTTGTTATTCTTTCGAAAATTTAAAAATGTATTCAAAGATTTCAAAATGTTATTTCGGCGGTTCGCAAACTGTGTACCGTAAGACACGTTTTTGTCAACCATAATTAAGTGTTCCGCAGCCAGTCGTCTGGTCTACGTTAGACACTAAAATGATCGGGCTCACCAGGTGCTTTTTTCAAAAATTACCTGAATAAATGATTGATTAGGTATATTAAATTCATCATAACCGTGTACAAGTTTTTTCTAAATGTATCGTAGTGCGCAAACGTGGACATGAGTAATTTATAAAAAAAACATTTGCTCAGGACATGTCTTTGTTTCCCGTAGTGTACGACCACGATTTCTGGGCTTTGCGAAACCACTATTTTATTTTATATATTTTAAGTCCAAAGATTTTTGACAAAAGAGCAGAAGCTCTAGGGACTTGGGCCGAATTTTACTAAAGTGATTTTAATTTCGATGAAGATCTTGCGTAGATTATGAACATACAAGTTTCCTAAATTGCTCACCTAAATATAATGTCTTCTTCTACATTGAAACATTTTATGGCAAAATTTATTTGTATATAGCTTTATTGTTAAGTTAAACAAAAATAATCTTATGCTCTGATAATTAAGATCCCCTAGCGGCTTGAGTTGACTTTTTATGGTTTCTGACATATACAGTCATCGATATGATGTTAGGGTTGGCGGACTAAAGAGGTTGAATAAGTTGGTTTACGAAATCCTGCTTCCTCCACCATACCCGCCAGAACTCTGGCCCACAGACTACCACTTTTTCAAGCATCTGTGGATATTTTCCTCCGCCATAAACGCTTCAAAACATAGAATATGCTAAAAACGCGTTCAACAATTTCATCGCCTCCAGAACTCCGGAATTTTACGCTACCGGCACGAACAAACTTTCGTTGCTAAAAATTTTTCAAATAATGATGTTTTATATCATTTAAAATGTGAGCTTTCCAGTTTCAAGTTTTAAATGAAACATATATCTGCTGATTGCCTAGTTTAAGCCACTCTTATTTAGTTAGGGTATATAATAGAGATATTTAAAATCAACAAGTTTAAGGCAATTAGCTATCGGGTCGAATAAATTATGCGTGAAAAAATAGAAAAATAGTTTAGATATATACAGATAAATAAAAACGTTTTATTTGAAGAACATATTTCAGTTGAAAATATGTGGTAATTTAAGTACTATTTGAAAGTTTAGAAATGTAGAGAAAACTAATAATTCTATAAGTTAATAAAAAATTATCGTGATACCTACACAGAGTTTATTAGTATTTGAAAATACGTCGTTTTTGTCATTGAAGCTCTTTGATGAAGTTGTACCACCCAGCGAAGATTATGTTTTAGGGGCACATGAAGCCCACCACATGCGAAAACGCCACAGGAATAAGAAGTGCGAGACCTAACGCCGTCAAGGTACGGACTTCTAAGCATAATGATTGCAATTTTCATGCACGTCGCTCGCTCGCAATAATCGTAAATCGCGTACGTTACCAGTAATCCGCTATTGTGTGGTCTAATAAAGACATTTATTAGACAACCGGCGTAGGTTCCATACGCGTTAGAATCTTTTTGGGTATGACTTTGAGTTCCAATTTCATCGTACATTCCGCTTATCACATCTCGTGACCTCGAAATTTTTGTGAAAGTCGTTTTCTTGTTTGAGGCTTAGCAGACCAGTGCTGCAGTTTTAAAACCTGTAACCTGGTGGTTCGTACCCCTGATTACAGCTTCCTGCAGGGGGTGCACTTAAAAGTCAGTTCTGGCGTTAGGCTGGTGCTGATTATGATTGTAGATGCATTACCATTAWAGCCTTGTCAAGAAATAAGAATTATTTATGTTTAATGTTAGTTAATTAGCAGTACTACAATTTTTATCGCTTCCTGTAACCGCAGTTTGCCGTCATTTTGGCCATCGTCCGCTAGGGGGGCGGCAGTGGCGGGTGTCGCCCTCGTCGGCATTTTCGGGGAACTGCTTGCAGGCGCTATCCGTTATCGTGCACGATCGATATGCCTCCCGAAGAGCGCGGCTACTTTGAACCCAAATGGGAAGCGGCCCACGTTTGGTTGAAAACGACCTTGTTCTCGGTATGCCTATTTCGTGAATGTTTATCTAAGAAATACGTCAGTTGTCAGCAATAAATTTCGGGCATAATGTATGCTAATGCGTAATTTCTAAGCATAAGATATATTCATACAGGTTTTCTTTTTTTAATTAAATAAGTGGAAGTAGGAGGTGGGAAGGTTCTGGGTCATGTACCCAAAATAAGCTTCCGCATGCGGCTTGACCATTCTTTTAGCAATCCTGCCTCCGCATTAAAATGCGCTCCATCCTCGTCTGTCTGACCGTTAAAATGAAGGATGGAGAAATGTCGTGTAAGTACTTTTGGAAGGTTTTATTCTAGTCATGTGCATTACGGCGACCAATCAGCTAACAGAATTAGCCGTCGGTGCGTGTGTGGTCGACCGCAATTCTGCTATGAACTCACCTCCTTTTAGATTTAGTGCTATGGTGTTGTTTCAAAATATTGTATGCTGATGTTCATAGTAACGGCGTAAATTATTGTCGCTAGTGAAGTGGCAGTTATTGGTGAAAATCTATAGACTTAACTAGGCGGTTTGATTATGCAAAATACGCAATTTCACATCCTGACATTCAAATTCTATATTGTCAGTGAGCGGTTTTGAGAACTTACAGTATCCGACAGTTCCGACTTACCCGAAGTATTAATTTGCAATGCCTAATATATTGGACTACATATTGTGATAAAAATACATTGGTATACGTTTTACGAAGGTAACAACTTTTATAATTTTTACATCCTATTATAATATACGTACCACTCTTGTCATATTTGCCTATGAGTATTTTGCCAATTTTTGCACTTTTAATGTCTCTTATATATTTTGTTAACTAACATTTAAATTATTCATTTCCAATTAACTTCCACAAATCGTCTCCGCTTTGGTTTTATTTGTAGGTGCATATTTCAGTTGGGCAAGTACGGCACTTTTGGATTTAAGCGTACCACTACTTATGTATTTCAATTAAGTACCTATTACGTTTACCTATAATGATGCTACAGGATACTGTAATTGATCTGTTCTTTGATCTGTCAATTAAATCATCCTTTAGGTACTATGTAAATAAATCTAAAGCTTTTCACGCAATCTTCAGTTCTAACAATTGAACCTGATGAGATTAGCAAGTGCATAAGTTCCAAATATTAGTAAAAACTAAAGTAAAAGAAATGACTTAAGTACTTGTGTCACAACTTCTTGTGCACTCCGTTAGCTATTTTCGTAGGGTATTTCTACAGTTCATTCATGTTTTTAATGACAATTCCTGCTGTAATCAGTGTAATCATATTGCTTTTATAGTGTTGACTCATCGTACAACTCATAATTTCAACGTGCAAATGCAGTTTATAATAAATTATAAGTATTCCCTGTATAATATGTTTGTGGGTATACAACAAAGTGTTTAAAACTGCGACCCATAAATTTATACTCGCGCATATTTAACTTAATAAAACTTACTCTGACAGATACAAACTTATTATCACTGGGATTCCATCACTTTTCAAAATTATATAAAACGAAAAACATTAATGCACTGAGAGAGTAAGAGCAAATAATTACTGTTGTACATACTTTATATCTTTCGTATACAAAAGTGTTTAATCTAAAACTTTTACTAAAAAGGGCCTCATAATCTTGTATTGTGTTGCCCTATCACGTTTAGTGCGAGTATCTAATTAGTGCATTCAAAACAGCTGGCCTAAAATTTCATTTCATAGATTTCTCACGCAGCATTAACGTCGACATGTAATCTTAGTTCTCGTCCTCATAAAAAAAATGCCAGGATACCATGATACGGCACACCGAATGACATCTCGAGTTCTGTGGAAAGGTTTTTCTTCAATAACGTCTGGCCGTTAGAAACCAAAAAAGATTGACTTTCTTGAAAAAAAGAAAACAAACCTTTATGAAAAAATCGTGGTCTGGACTAAAAATAAAATGGTCCACAATAACTCCCTTGCATGTTTGTCCACGACGTTGGGGCATTGTCCGATTTGATTGCGATTTATATAACCACAAATAGATGTTTCATTGATATCTAGTTGATATGCGGTTCATCGAAGGGTTCTTCTCTGAGACTATTTGACTTGATCAGGCGCAAATCTTCGGTTATTGTTGGTAAGAACTGTTCTTCTAAAACTTGAAGAACCCTTGCACTGACAAAACACACTATCAATATGGCGAAATTTCAGATACACGTGCAAATATTGCACATGTAGGCAAGGCCACTTTGTTGAACTCTTATTATCGTGCGTAAACTTGGCCCATTATTTCGTTCATATCCGTATGAGGGAAAATAATGTTCAACTTTAAACACTTTACCTCAGTTGGTAAGAGCATTTTCATTTATTAACATCGGTGCGATGTTAATATGAAAACCAATGACAAATAAGCTTAATATGACTGATCTATGCTATACGTGCAAATCCAAAGCGCTGTCGATTTCAGTACTTTATAWTCTGGAAAAAAGCATAATCATAATTGTTGCGTTCGATATGATTACTGCTTACATTTAATTTAAATTCCCTACGTGACAAACGTTATGCTTACTATTTTATCATAAAGCCGTTTTGTTGCAACAATATAGTGTTTGAATATGACACAAAAAATCCATTGTATAGGTTGATAATAATTATTATTTTCATGTCTTACCAGCAATGTATTTTCTTTCTAAGTACCGCAAATAAACAAGCGTAAATCAAGGGTTCGATGTGTGTTGTACATGAGCGATTATGATATTGCTACTGACTTTTACGAGTTTTACGATCTGTTTAATGCACATAACAGTCACCGAATTGGTTTTATGGCATCGTAAACAACTCGTTTAGCGCGCATGTGCTGATAAGCGACCGCCAAAAGCCCCATATTACTAGATGGTTACATTTACTGGGCACTTAAAACATCGTAAAATTAGAGAATCCATTCGGTTGCAATTGAATTAGCCCTTTTATAATCAACGCGTTCGGTATCTTTGACAAATTATGTTGTTTATGATAGTGTTTAGTACCGTCACGATTAATCAAATATACATGTATAGTTTTATTGCTACTGAGTTACTTAACAAATAAATAATAAACACAGCATCACCAAGACGTATAAGAGTCTTGTTGTTTATACGAGGGTGAATGCTTTCAGCGTCCAGGTGTAATCGAAACGTCAGACCAATAACTTTTTGTCAGTGTTTTCAAGAGACAGCGATCTTTCCGAGAAAATACTGTCTTATAGTCTGTTGTTTATGTTAATAAACAATTCAGTGTATTCAGAGATAGTTTGAACGTAGATGTTGTACCTATTTATAGCCGAAATGATTGGATTGCTAAAATTCCTTATGTTATAAATTGAAACATTTTTTATTAGAAAATTACTACCTATACAGAATACCCAAAGTATCTGACGAATTAACATTTAAAATATAAAAATATCGTTTTCCAGGTGTCCATTACTATACTATCTATAATATTTCTATATAACACGGTTGAAAATCGATTAGATAAAGTAAGTGGTGAAGCTCAGGTATTAATGTGGCCAGTAAGAGATACTGAATTTTATGTAGTTGCCGGTGTAATTTTTGATGAATTTGCTTATACATTTGACTAAGATGGAAGTTTTAATTTCTGGGATCCGTTATTTTGTTTCTCAGCGGTTCACATTTTTTACTTTGCTTTTTATACTTGTCCAAATTTTGAATATATACAGGGTGTACTGCTGTGTACATTATTACAGCGGTACCTACTAGTTTTAATTCAGATTGCGTTTTCTGGATAACCTCACATGCACGCTCAACAATTAGGTAAGT
This sequence comes from Rhyzopertha dominica, assembly GCA_025024175.1. NCBI lineage: Eukaryota > Metazoa > Arthropoda > Insecta > Coleoptera > Bostrichidae > Rhyzopertha > Rhyzopertha dominica. Next base: position 34,297,437 of record QCXZ01000137.1, read on the forward strand.
GACAGTTATATCAACGATGGGCTAAAATTATGTAGGAAATTCAAAATCTTATTGTATCTTCTATAACCTTTTCTACAGAACAAAATATCTTTTTTATTATATTATTTTTCAGCATGCTTATAAAACAATACTCTAAAAGTCGCCGTTCCTATTAAAATGTATACATTCATAAACAGGGTATTAATGTTATAACATTAATTGCTGCCTGATGTGGAACATATTTGTTTCTCTTGTTAACCATATGAAATAATTACCAAAAGTTCGTAAATAATATCAAAGTAGTCGACAACTTGCAAAAAAACAAAATAAATTAAGTACTTAGTAACCGTTACCTGCAAAAGCAAAAGTCGTGTCGATTTTTAATTATATGCTTTATTATAATTTAAATCAGAAGAAAGCTTGTCACTGCGAACTACTTTTTGTACACTACATCAATAAAATGCATTTTGGCGACACTTTAGAGTTAAACATGCTAACACTACATTGTCCATTGGGCAATTTTTTTTACATTAAGGGTGGATAATAAGAACAACTTATTGTACCTAGTACATTATTCTCTTAATAAATCTTGAGTAATTCAAGTAATCGATTTGAAGACATAATGTTGACAAGGTTTAATTTTTTTAAATTGTAATTTCAATATCTGCGAAGTTGTTACTGTTCTGATAAAATTAGAGAGCAAGCAAGATAAAAAGACAAATCATAAAAAAAGTCTACAGTTATGCATGTTCACCGCTTTTATAATAAAAAAAAAGTAATAACAACTAATTTTTGTATTTTTCCGTTTGTCCTTTAATATCTGCTGCCACTTTGACTGACGTATGTTTATTTAAATTTTGGCCAATGACTGCATTTTCTAAAATTAAAACACAAATGAAATAGTAGATTTAAGTATACCATCGTATCCATGATTTTAATCATTACGTTAGCATCTCTCAAAAATGGAGTTACGTTATTAGTGCGTGTTACTTTGATCCTTTTTTAGTAATCAAACCGAAATACTTAGATAAGACATATGCCTATTGCTTCTATTTTTTTTAACAATAATAATAACTTCTAGTTGTAAATTGTCAAAAAACAGAGGGAATGTTTTTTTTAAGAACCATGTTTTACCCCCCTCAAAATATGCAAAAATGGTTACTGCAAATTACCGGTTTATATAACTGCTTACTAAACGCTAAATACAACACATTAACAATCGTAGCATCTATACACATTTGTCAAATTTTTTTTGAAATTATTATGTTTATATGAAATGATACATAGCTCTCTTTATCTTATTGATTTGTGTACGAAGCACTTGTATTGTATGCACTATTACGAAAATACATTAAATATGGTAAATAATATACCAAACAAAAAAGAATGTTAAGTTATAACGCATTTGACACCTGAAGCCTGTACTTGTTCATCACTACCATATACCATACAGCGCTTTTGCCCTTAGCTAGTAAAAGCCATGCCCACTACTCCACGTTACTCCGAGATGCACGAGTAAGTTTGAGGTAGACACCTGATAAAGGAGTTCATTAACTTTGAGGTAAAATGAATACTACAAAGATTAATCATAAAGTAATGTTATATTACTGTTTTTTTTTGGCTGCGCTATTCCAATTGGCTCAAACGATTATTGGGCAAWCGGCAATGTAGATTTCTGTAATAAACCGACTATACGAACATACGTGATGACCACCGACTACATGACAGAATACCATTTTCACCATATGACCGGGCAATCGGTACCTAATGTAGATCTCTCTACTTACAAACCTTACATGGTAGTTCGTAAAGCAAGTACTAGATGACTCAATATCAATTTTCACAAAATCACCCCCAAAGTGCAGGTAAGACACATCAAAAGTTAAGTACATAAACTATTTTAAATACTAACGTCTGCACTGATCGGTTCCTACGACTATCCTAGTCATATTTTTAATATCCTATAAATACTGAATAAATTGACCACAGCAGATTGTCACCTTATTACGCGCTTGGGGGGGGGGGGCATTTGTGAAAGTGAGACTATTGTTTGGTTGGGATGGTAAGATTGCCCTTAATTATAACCAGTGCAAGTGCGAGAATATCATAGGGAACTTTCATCCACAAGAAATCGTCCCAATGTATTATACAGCTTTTATTCCATACTCAATTTCCACGTGAACGAGTGAGTTAGAAATGCTCTCTTATTACGTTGTAAGATTTTTTAGAGGATTTCGTTTTAGGAGAGTCACTCTTTAGGATATTTCAAAGTGCTGTGCGATTTTACTTCAGTCTTGAATGTCTAAAAAAAGTACTGAAAAAGCGAAACATATATTTGCTTTCACCTATATATAAGGTTGATCCCTGTTTGGATTTCCTCGTTTGTTAAAAGTTGATATCTTAATCATATGCAGTCTTATCTTGTTTAAAACATCACAGAAGTAAAAATATTTAAAATTCACACGGATATTTCATAATAGGTACGCATTTGTGCTACGACAATCAAGCATGCACAGTGGACTACATACGTTCACTATTGTATGTGCTGACATATTATGTATGGTCGGTATAATGAAGATAATAGAATACAGCTAAAATTTGTGTTTACACGTCTGTTCATAATGTAAACAAAATGGACAAGTATGGTACATCGCGTGTTGCGGTAGACTGTGCGGTGTGCGCTGTAGGTAGGATCACTCCATTCATGCTCTTCGCGATTGCAAACTATTTGTAATCATAATGCATTACATAAATTCCTTGACTGGAACCTCCTAAGAAACGCTCGACAAATAGCTAGATTTATTGCATTTTGTGTTCGAATAGCGTTTAAGGTTAGGTTAATCCATACGCTAGTACATTTACCATTCATCAACTCTTTCTTTCTCTTATTACAGGTACGGAATCGATGTTTCTTTGTCAGCTGATTTCAGTAAGTAGATATAGTATTTTAAGTTGATGCTTAATCATTAGAAAGCTTTGCAAACAATAAACTATTAAACTTGCCCGAGGGATGTAATTACAGGTATCACATGTTCTGATCTAAAATAGCAATTTTCGTCTCGCAGGTTACGGATGGGCAACCTTATAGGTTTATTCTTAAACGATAAGTCCTTGTTAATTACGGAAGAGGATAGAAGCTAGTTTAATATGTGCAATATAAACCAGGAGATATAGAGAAGTTCAGCCTGAAGCTAGGTATCAAAACGCGTCGTGCTATTATAATAATAATCACATGCGCGAGTGGCGGGTTGGTTTATAAATCATTATGCGCTCCGCCTTGCATGACGGTCACTCACTTGACTGATTTATTGATCTATGTGTCGGCTTTGCTTTCTTTTGCCCCTTCTTAATTTTGCCTACTTAATAGGATAAGTCTGTGATGCGATTGCCTTTCTGACTGACCTTGTTTTTGCATCTTTCATATTAATACGTTTTTTGTGTGCGCTAAAAAAATATGTCGCAGTCTATAAGAAAATATAATGAACACTGAAGAAACCAGTATTACTGCAGTGTATCCTGGGAAACTAAATATAAACAAAATAGTTTTTTGCGAAACAGTGCTTTTATTTCATAACATCCCAAAGATGTTTTCTATCTCCACAGATATTCCCGAAGGATATAATGTATCGGAAATATATATTATGCACGTGTCGCTTGTCTCCAGTGAGGCTTAGGATATAGAGATAATTGAAAAATTGTTTTTTCATCCCCTCTTACTTACCATCTCTTCAATAGTAACGGTAACATCTACAATTTACTCCATTCTCCAATAAGATTTGTGGCCTAACAAAATAAGGAAGGTTTATTTATACTTGTAAGTAAATTAATTAGGTATTGAAAGGTAACAAGAGTCAGATCAAAACTGCATATCCGCAAATTATTGTGAGCCTTGATAGTTATTGCATTCCTAATAACATTTCTTACCTGAGTATTCCTGTTTTTCGTTCGATCTGCTATATGTTTTATATCATCAATATTAAAGTAGATACAACAATAATTGTTATAGCAGTGCGCCAAACCAGATGCTTCGTCAACACCAAATGACAGATGAATGCAGTGCTCGACAAAAGTAGAGTCTATCAAGAAGCACTGAATTGTAGATTGTAGACCAAATAACAGAGCCCGAAACTCTTTAAAAAGATACGGTTGTCTTGTTAGAGTTTGAAATATAGCAAACATTTGAGGTAAGAAATGATGAATATAAACACGCAGAACCTATTTTACATCCTGGGGAACCTAAAATCTAAAAAAGTCGTTGTTATGTAATTCATTTTCTCCTTTAGAGCAATATCACGGTCGGAACTAAGCAAAAGTTTTGGAAGGAAATGACGTAAAAGAGCTATGATATTTTTGTTATTTAGTTTATATATAGTGACTCTATTTTATTTTTCCCGAAATGTAAGCAATTTCAAGGTTACCAGAAATAAGATTTTTAATGTGTGATTTAACTCTAGATGTATGACTTACTCGGGCTTCAGCAAAATTTGTCCGTAAGGGCCACACTGATGAATGGAGTGATTGTATGCGATTGTTGCAACTGAGAGGTGAAGATAATTCCATTTAGAATATTGGTTTAACAGGTCTACTTATGATGGTTGTCACGCGATATAATGATTGATAAAATGTTGAATCTTATGGTTAATAATTTACAACCAATTCTAATTAAAGTAATTAAGGATTCTGAATTATTCTATTACACTAGATGAGACTTCTAGCAGTTCAGTACAAGAGCAAATTACTAGTGGTTGTTTTCGCATTGTAAATAAAATTATTGAAACCGAAGCACATCTTGTGGATTTTTATACAACTTTCAAATATTAAGCACTTCAGATGCCAATATTTTGATGGCACTTCCAATGTTAGTAGCCGTAGTGGAAGTTGAAGATTGTTAAAAAGTAAATGTAAAATGTAATGTAAAGTAGACAAAATAGAAACAGCGAAGCAAGAGCCAACTCTTTTATTAATTCATTGTCAGAATATTGTAATGTAACATACCCAGGTTCGTAGAGATTTAGATGTGATCTAGTACTTACCTACGCTGTGTTATTTTAATTAAACGTACCTTCGATGCACTGGTTACTCACGTAAATAGGGAGATTTGATGTAATCATAAATAATACGAAACAATCTCAAAACAACTAATTTATTGCTAAACAAGATCAAATTTGGAGGGTTAATAAATTGTAGCAATGCTGCTGAAAATTATTATTTAAAACAATGAATGAACTGCCAATTCTAGATCTGTGTTCGATATCACTTTCACTCTCAAGATTCAAAACTGAAGAGATTTTTGTTAGCATAGCCGACTATGGTCAGCAGGTACTAAGGTCCCATGCGGGAGGCAACTCAGCTATAAGGTTGAATGGTTTGGTGCAATAATCTTGGTTTTTTCTTTTACCAGATGTTTGCCGCCCAGCACGGGATAAAATATTAAGTTCATACATCAAGGCTCTAACATCACACTTTCAAGCATCGCGAATAACACAGTTAAGAAAATGACATAAATAGTTTAAAAAGAAGACTACAACAGCAGCATAGCTTGCAATGTTACTGTTGACTCAAAATATAGCATGTATCCTAATTAATTAATTAACAGAACAGTTTGAGTTACACAACTGCGTTGATTGAATGACAATGGTGTTTGTTTATAGCTAATTATACAAGCAATAAAAATTAAAAATTGAAACAGTACTAACCTGTGAACAGTTGAAGGAACATACTGAAACTGAAGCGCATCTGTTTCTCGTCCACTTAAGAACCTACCCCCTCGAACGTCGCAAATATGCCCCATTCCCAAAACCGATACGAAATATGAACTAGACATTTTGAGAGGCAATATGAATAAAATACAGAAATTTGAAGATGGCATACCTGGTTACTTCAATATAAAACCATGACAGTCGAGTAAGCTTAGTAATGTATTATAGGAAGAAAATCACTAAATAACGACTTTGTTGTGTATACCTAACAGTCAGTGTGTTCTGCAATTTAATAGAGATACTAGTTTTGAAGAGTTGTGGAACGATGCGTTACTACGAGCAAATAATTAACAACAAATGTCTAAATGACCACCTGTTACTTAATACATCGATTACCAAAAAAGCTAGGTGTATAATATCAACTGGCCATAAATATGATCTTACTCTAGCAAATCTTAGAAAGACAAACACGACACGGAGTAGGTTAATATTATGCCATATATAAAGTATATTTCTGAAAAAAATTTGAACTACTGTGGTGATTCCAAGATTTCAAGTCTCATCTGGACAAAGTTACCAGAAAAGCAACAAGAGCTTTATGGTCCTGCAGATGCACAACAGAAAGAACATAAGCACTAAAACAAAAAACGGTTTACTGGGTTTACACCAAAGTTATGATACCCATAATTACATATGCGTCCTTAGTATGGTAGCACAAATCCAGCCCGAAAAGTGCAAACTACAGGCTAAGTAAGCTACAAAGACTGGCTCCTACCGCGACCGTAAAAATTTTGCTGGGTCTGCCTCCGTTACACCTTGTTGTATTTTGGAGGTCCCGTGAATAATAATAATAGTATATTTAATTGCAACAGACCTACAAAGTCTACAAAGGAATAATAATAGTTACTAAACATAATTCTTACACCTACGTACAAATGACTCAAATGGCGATACAAAAATACAACACTTCTACATATTTCATTATATAATCTACACATACGTACCATCGGAGAATGAAAATGATGGCTAGTTGGATGCAACTCAAATTCGTCATACAGAGTCGAAGACGAACAATCAAAACGCGAATATAGGTTAAATTTCTTATAATATAAGTATCTACAGAATTTCGTTTGTATACGTTCAATCTGAGTAGCATAAACAGCATAACCAGGACACCAAACTACTGAACAGTACTCTAGTGTACTTCTCACAAATGCACAATACAGTTTCAAAATACAAGAAATGTTATTGAAATCCCTAGTTTATCGCTTAATAAACCCCATTGCTCTAATAGCTTCACCACACATTTGCTCTATATGTAAGTTAAATGAGAGAGAACTATCAAAAGTGATTCCCAAATCTTTTATTTGAGATACACGTTCCAACTTAGTACCGTTAACACTGTAATGAAAAACAATCGGATTCTGAATCCTACAGAAAGAAATAATCTTACATTTAACAATATTTAGATTCATTTTGTTCTCTGCACGCCAGAGAGAAAACTGTTCCAGATCATTTTGCATCGCAGTACAATCTTCAACAGATTTTATGCATCTTATGAAGGTAAACCCATTAGAAAAGGAACTCATACCGAAATATAATACTGATGCTGAGCATTGAGTTAGACAGAAGCAGCGTGATGTTTGACTTCCAGTCTGGTACACCCATGGTTCAAAAACAAACGATGGAACTGGGGCAGAAGTGTACAATTATTCGGGAATACGCAAGCTTAAACCAAGGCAGTAGTTTTCCAAGCTAAAGTCGTTTCAATCACACCGTGTTGGGGCAATGTTAGGGAGGCCCTATAATTAACGGATCCCAATCATGACCGACAGCTAAGCGGCTGCAGTTACTTTGTGGACACCAAGCTGTAACAAATGATGCTATTTGTCGGAAGCGCACGGAGGAGAATGCATCTCCCTGTCACATTCTTTCTGAACGCCCAGGACTAATGGAGAAAAAATAAAATAATAATAATATTAGTAATAATAATAATAATAATAATAATAATAAGAACAACAACACCAACAATAACAACCTCCTCTTAAAAGGTTGACGGAACCTTGTGCAAGAGTTCCTTGCAGCKTCCTTTGATGATCTCCTCACGGGCCGCGTTTGGAGGAAGAATTTAGTGAAGTCAAATATTTTCTGAAGCCTTAATCACAGCTTCCTTTAGCCCCAATTTGTTTTAAAATTAGTTGCACGTTGTTTAGTAATCTTGGTTTATAAGACAGGATAGAGCAAGCAAGGAATGGATTTATTTACCCGCTGAGTATAGAATGGTTGTTTAAGCAGTTGTGTTGTTTATGTAATGTGCATTGTAAAAACAGATAAGTAGTTCGTTCCTTATGATTGTTGTTTTGCTATTAAAAATTTTAATGGCTATGTACCACCTATTTAATTTGGCTTTTACAATTTTTCCGATTCACTTAAACTTCCAGTTTTGTAAGCGTGAACCTAATTTTCAAGCAAGCTTGTCATAAACGATTAACCGGGATAATATTTATAAAAACAATTTTAATTTTTACAAACGTTCTTTTGTTGCTGTACTTCATCATACTTTGTGTATCCAAATGCAGATCATTCCTTTAATGCAGCAGGCGTAGTTAATAAATCATCTGTCTAGTAATCGCAAATAAAGCTAACAGCTAGATTGCTACACAATTCTGCATGCGCTTGAGTCGCGCGGCTTGCAACGGATGTTTCTGAAATGCAGATCGCGATATGGTGAATCAGATATCGCGGGGCAGGGTGTCGTTAGAACACTGCAGTACCCATTGTGCTGTCCGGCATATCAAGAATTTGTAGATGATACGAAAGCAAGAAAGAATAGTTGAGAGAACAAGTCCCCGCTCGGGAAAAATAAAAGGATTTGGTAGTTTGCATATTCCTACCTAAATGTCCAAAGCCGAGGTTACTTAAAGGTTAAACTTGAAACTCCTTTTACTCAATCTCAAGGATACAACCAGCCATAATAGCCGAATAAAAGGTTAAAATGTGTCCTCTAATAAGGAATTGTTGAACGTAGCTGCGTTAATGTGCTAATGCTTCTTGCATGTAATCAAGGGAAACCCTACTATAAGTAGAAAATTTGTAAGCATGTTGGCCGATGACAAATTCGTTTCAATGGCGCTATTGAACTGTATTATTAGAAAGAAGGATGAGCTAATGATTTTACTTATTTAGATTATGTTTCACATGTATGAACAAAACAATTTCCTTACCCTTTCGACTTTTATGGAAACGAACCTGTATTAGTAATTTTAAATAGAACCCTGTTACATATTATTTTGATGGCAAACCACAGTTATGCCACTTTTTTAAAGTTCATCGGCGTGGGAAACATTATTTACTCAACAGAGTTATTTGTTTGATTACTCCAGCACCACTATTTGATATTATTTCTGTAAATAATTCAAGAAAAATGTATTTACGATGCATTATTAAAAATAAAGTTTGAGTTTATATCTAAAAGTGTAAACAAGTTAGTGTATATGTATAGTATCATTGAAGTGCGAATACTCTGGTGAATGCATAAGTCTAATTCTGGAGAGAAACATAAAAAATTCGTTGACACTGTTATACCAGTAAATAACGTAATGGATAGACTAATTAAGTTATGCAATACTCAAATAGCAATTCGTATTTCATGTCCGACAATAGATCAATAGTTCCGGATGGACCATTATTCTTGCACCACAGACGTAGGTACCTGATTACTGTAAGAGATATGTGGGAATAAAAGCACGTGTTGTTCAACTTGATACCTTATATAGGGTGTCCTAACAAGAATGCCGGATTTAATGTGATATAGAAGTACCTAACTAATTTTTTTTTAATGGAACATATTTTTACATTATCACATCCCGGTAAACCTTCCTATTCAAGAATGAAAAGTGTTGTCTGTCATATGCCCATCCGCTTTAAAGTTCTTTGACTGTTTTAGGTTTGTTTGCGTCAACCCATGATTTCAGGCTTCTCCGACAAAGACATCCCCTGGAGAATATATCAAAAACCTACTCTTAGCCGATTCTATGTAATCATCAGCATGAATAAAATAGAATATAATAATAATAATAATAATAATAATAATAATAATAATATAGGGTTATTTCCAGGCAGACTTACTAGTCTATAGAGGAACAAATACAATTCAGAAATTAACAAGAGAAAATACAGACAGCTTTAAATGAAAAACAAATTATTCTTTAAAATATGTTGCAGTATAACACAATAACTAATGTCATTTATGACATGCTATGCAAATTCAACAGTTCGTTTTTACCTCCAGACGAGATTTAATCGGTGCAAATCACAATATACATAAAGATCTAGACTTACAAAATTGTTTTTTTTTTCTACATCTAAAACTTTGCTATTGATGGCACTTAATAATATTATTAATATACTTAACAGATGCTAACCTAGTGTCACAAGTTACTCCAAGATCCTTTGTACTACTATAGTAGGGCACAAAATGCCACCACTGATATTATACTGGAAGTCAATTGTTTTTTTTTTATAAGTAACCGTACAATACTTCTCAACATCAAGAGAAAACAAAGTTTTCACCACAGCGTTATTAACAAGTGTATTATTATTATCCTGTAGATTTTCGACAGAATTTATTTCCATGTAAATCTTCAGATCATCAACAAACATGAGACTTTTTGTAACGAGATAACTAACTATATCATTTATAAACAACAAAAACAGCAAAGGGCACCCCAGAGGAAAATGTGGTGGCATGACAATTAGGATACATCACACCTATAGATAAGAATTGAGCATATACTTAAGTATAATAGACATGAGAAACTGTAGAGATGCAATTTATTATAAATTAAATGAAATGGCATATTGGCGAATGACTTAGAGCATAAACTAGTAACGAAATAAACGAGATAAATCTGTGCCTCTATGGAACTAGAGTTCTTGTATCGTAGCGAAAGCCGACAATATTCGTCATGATAATGTTGAAAATTGTCTGCTTCGTTCTCGATAGCTTGTTTATAATTAGAAGCTTGAAAATATTTGTCATTAGCAGCTTACACACTATTTGTAATCTAGTGAACGAATAATGGAAACGAATAAATAAAAAAATAAGGAATAAACATAAAATCATACTGCACCAATGTTTTGAATATTTATTAGTCCTTTATATAAGAGATGGAAGTGGTATATGTTCATTCTTCATATTACGGATCTCTTAACAATGTACACAAGCTAAAGTTCATCGATGCAGTTTATTATCGGTATCATTCGTGAACATTAAATTATGTAACAGTCGGAAAGCCGCCTACTGCACATAATACCTGTGCAATCAAGGAGCTAAATCGATTTTCTAATGAGCGGTTGCATATTTATCGGGAAATAAATGTAAATAATATTGTTAATGATGCCACTAGCGATAAATTGTGTGCTCAACAATCGAACAAGTTAAAAGCAGGAGAGCAGTAAGACAATTGTTCAATAGCCAGCAATTTATTACACTTGCCTACGCATCCGTTTTATTATGATAATAACTGGGGAAGGGACCGCTGTTGCGGTATCTCAGATCAGCACTTCGTACCATCCATACAAATGCCATCATGGTGTTGGCTGCTGACATTCGACAGAAAGTCGCACAATACTGTCTTTGTGTAAGGAGCACCTTACGATTCACGTTTCAGTATTTTCAGCACCATTATTTATGCTTATGCTGGCACGCTTGGTTTTATTATCTGCATGATGGACATATACCGGATGGTGATAAGGCAAGAAATTAAAAGAAAATCGTATTCATTGCATCATCGAGCAGTATACGTCTACCTCCGTATACTACCTTAATTGGGATTTCAATTCTTTCTCATTCATTTCAAAGCATCCGTTTCGCATCAATTAAAAAATACTATTTTATTGAGGAATTTAATGAATATATGGCCGGGTGAAGCGCCCTATAAAGTAAGAACAATTCTATAAAAAATGACATCATATGCCGAACCCTCAACGTTGTGTTATACTTTTTTAAAACAAAAGCTGAATAACTAAAATATGAATTTCGTGCATTACTTTACCACTTTATAGATTTGAAGCCACTGAAACACTTTGGCTTATATTTTCAGGTATACAAGAATTTTTAAAGATGTAGGTTTGCAATACTAGCAAATGACGTTTTACTAATTCGTTCCGTTCTTTCTAATTAAGAGAACAATAATTGACATATACGTTATAAAATATCGATTAGCTGGATCTCGCAGTAATAGTACACAATAACCGGGGGTACTTGCAGTTTAAAGTCATAAAAAATAAGTCATAAGCTGCAAATTTGATTTAAATATAATGTACGTAATGAACGAGCGAACTGACGAAAACTTTCTTACTTATTTACTGGGTGGCAAATATTCACCAAAATGAAAGGTACTCTTGAGCTTTGAGTAAAAACGCTCGGACACGACGAATTTTATTTTTAGAGCTTGTCTCATTTGCATTTTCAGTTGTATTTGAGATATGAAGCCATCAATAATTTTTAGGTAGCAATCATATTTTTCTTTCGAAGTCGGTATATGTATATATTGTACGCGCTACGTATTGTTTAGAGGTTATGACAAAAAAAAATCAACAAAGGCAACAGTTTTACTCGGATTAAGAAAAATGGGACACCCTATAATTATTAAAACTGGTTTCTGGCTACAAAAGGCGATTTCCTACAAAGCGTCTTTCAGAGGTTATAACAGAGTAATGATCAAACAGATGATGGTTATATATGACATTAAAAAAAAATGCAAATTTCTTCCAGTAATAATTTTTCTACAACTAACTCAAACTATAATTTTTTTAAGTTACATTTATGTTTTTTGTCGATAAATTCTAAACAATGCGTGGCAGAGCGCAAACTCTACCTATTGAAAAAACAAGATCCTTCAAAATACCATTATGTTTTTATTGAATTCTTTCTTAGCCTTTTTTGTTTCTGTATATCAACGCAACGCAACTAAGATGCTTTATTGCGGACTTGTATTGCTTTTTTACCCTTGAAATGACCTGGTGTTTAGTTTGTACGATTTGATAATAATTTTTTTGTTTAAAAATCGTGTTTTCAAATAAACAACATCAGTAAGTGTTATCAAAGCAGGTTCGGTGTTAATACTGCTTTATAGTCATTTGATGATAATGCCAATGCTTCTTATTCGATTAAATACCTAAATATTAACATTAAATGAAATGGCCAAACTGAAGGCCTCCTGCAGCTCGGCAATAACGTAGTCCATTCTAGAAATTGCACGACGAATTTGCAGCCAGTTATGACGTACTTCATGAATTTAGAGATTTTTGCTTCCAGCTCTTGCAAATTTCATTGTTTTTCTTTGTAAACCTTTTTTAAGGGGCTTAGATATAAAAATCTAGTGAATTTAATATTAAAATATTGCCAGACACGATCGAACATTAACTCCAAAATGTGGCGGGGCGCCGTCTTGGTGAACCCAGACGTAGCGGTTTGGCATTCCTCGTAGAGAAATAAATGTACAGTGTCAAGTACAATATTATCACGTATTTCCATTTATGAAGTATGGACCTACTCCTATAATGTGCTACCCAATAATAATACAGACTATACATTTAATTTCTGAGGTTACTGTATCTGCTGTTCCATCATCCATGAAGCTTTTTACTAGACCAGTAGCAGGTTATATCTGTTTACAAATCCAATTCGCAAAAGAAAACTGGCTTCTTAAACAAATAAAATGTTTGGATTATATTTGGTCGGTCCCATCATCGCACAAAACTGAATTCATCAAAACATAAATCATCTTCATTTAGTTTATGGAGGAGGTTTACTTTGTAGGGTTTGTATTTGTTGTTTTTTTAATATTCTATTCTTCAACTGCCAAGTGCAGCTACCCTTGTTAATGCATTAAAACCTACCGATTACATTTTCGTTATTATATTTTTCGTTAGTTTACCGACTGATTTCACGTTGTCATTACACTTTGGCTTGTTATTTATTCGTTGTAACTTGACATTTTGGCTTATTTGCGTTTTCGTCGTGCTAATTTTATCTTTGTTAATTAGTTTTCGTAATTCATCTGTCAAGTACCTTTTGTCTTTGTGTAATCCGTTAAAGGGATTTGAAATTACCTACTTTGTTAGGTATTTAACTTGCGTAATGTGTTTTCTCAACAACATTTAGGTGAAGATGATGGTAGATTCTCTCGAAATATGGACGATTTCATATTATAATTAAAAGATTTGCAAAAGACATTAATTTCAAACTGGTTTTATTCTATTATATATTGCTGTCCAGTGTCCATAGCAAGTTGTATGGTTGACTTGGATAACGTTAACTAATACATCAAGAGCTTGATCTTCATTTGTAGACGATTTCGGATGTCTGGGTCTTGGCTTATTTTTTACATGTCCAGTTACTTAGAATTTTTTAACTAACTTGGACAATGTGGACTGTACATATGATTTCCTCCCGGATGAAGTTATTAAATACATCTCAAACATCTTGGTTTGAACGATGTCGATCTCCATGGCCAACCATCATTAGGATTTCAATTCATTTACTTTCACTGTGTTTGGAAATTAAAATAAAACTGCTGTTATTTAATTAACCTTTTAACTTATTGAAAGGTACCTCAAACTAACATGTAGAATTATCATCAAATGAACAAAAGCCATTGATACATGCAGAACCTGCTTTGGTAACGGTTCTTCTCCTTTATTATTTGAAAACACGAATTTTTACAAAAATGTTATCAAATTGTAGAAAATAAATAAAGGAAGGATTAAATCAAATGTGCAAGAAAATCGTTTGGTTGCCCTGCCCTGGAAATGCATTGGCATACAAAAACAAAAAGTAGGTTAAGAAATGAAAAATAATTGGCAAAATAACGTTTTGATATAAAGCGCATGTTTATAAAAATATACCGGTTATTCCATTTGTTTGACTAACGCCGTGATCTGTTTTGTGATGTTTTAGTTAAATAGAGATAATGCATGGTTGAGTTAAACGATATATAAATTATGATGTTGCATCATTTGGTTGCCAGTTGGAAAATTAAGTTTTAAAATTTCTTAATTCTGTACCTACACGTCAAGCTTTGCGTTTCGATTTTTTGTATCATAAAATAACTATCTAGAGTAAATTGACATGTTTGTCGTTTCTATCTCCGATTTCTTTACAAGCAAGCACCTGTTCGATCTTGTGATAACCACTGTTTCTTACCACGATTCTCTGAAGGATGATTTTGATGGCGCTTTATCTATTTTGAGATATTCAGCCATACTTTTCAGTCTTTTTAATACAATGATAGTGTAAAAACAAACAACTTATAAATAGCATCCGTGTTAAAAACCTCTACATAATGGGATGGCTGCATCTATTCCAGTAAAATAACTTCTTAAGCTGCAAAGTAATTTTCATTTTCTAATTGCTCTAAATGCGGTAGGTATGTGGTTTAACAATAGTATAGTATATATTTTGCTTTATCAAGTGGCTTTTATTACATGCATTTGGCTTATTATAGCAGTGAACGCGTATTTGACCTGGTTATATCACCACTATAGTCGGTAGTCAGTGATCTTAGGATGGCATCCATAGCTGCTGGATTATCAGATGGTACCTGAAAATAACATATTTATAGTATCAATCAAAATGAAACTCTGAAATGTTCGTAATACGTACATAACATTTTAATTCTTTGTAATTTAATTTCTATTCAAGTTTTTTACACATCTACCTATATGAAATCTGCAGTGTACAGTTAGTTTTGCTAAAGATGTTTACTACTTGTGATTACAGAAGAAAACATATCAGTAATTTACTATTTAGGGTAGAAAAAGATATTGATAATTTGAAGGTTAAGTTTGTTTCGTGGAAATTAGGAATGGAATGCAAAACAAAAGGATCCGTTGGCTGATTTATTACACAACGTTTCGAAAACGGCCGTTTTCATCGTCAGATTGAATTAAATCAATGCACTACCGCATTTGGAATTCTGCTCAATCAAAATATCTTCAAAATTTCAAAGAAAACGTGAAGATATTATCCATTTGTTCATTTGCAGGATGATTGAGCAGAATTCCAAATGCGGTAGTGCATTAATTTAATTTAACCTTACGATGAAAACGGCCGTTTTCTCGAAAGGTTGTGTAATAAACCAGAAAACGGATCCTTTTGTTTTGCATTCCATTCCTAAATTCCACGCAACAAGCATAACCTTAAACTGAATGATATAAGAAGAAACGAAATTGAATAAACAGATATTGATAATAATTGTCCAGAGCAGAACGACGAAAATTTGCAACCGAATTTTGAGTAAATAAACGGGTAGAAATGTGTTCTAACATTTTTAAATAACTGGTGGAAAGTTGATGTGGTTGAATTGAGTGTTGTATTCATTGCATTAGAATAAGCCCTAATAATAGTTTACAGAATTTTAAAAAAGGTATCTACTAGTTAATGGTTAAAGATAAAGTTTATTTAATTTCACCATTTACTTGAATTGCTCGGAAATTTGAGCAATGATTTGACTGAGGAACATTCACCAATAGAAGACTATTTAACTACAGTAATGTTTTAAATTGTATCTGCTTTTCTAAATCTTCAAAACCCATAAAACTCATGTACATATATTTTTAACATCAAAAATATTCCATAGAATGGGAGATTGAATAGAGTCTGAAGAGGGAATAGGGTGAAGTTTTATTATCTTCACCTTTAGATATGGGAAATTATTGTTGTCCTGTTGGTTCGGAATTTGCAAAAAATGCTTGCTTTTGAACTTCCTGTGTCTTATGTGGTAAATTCAAATGTCGGATATTAGACTGACACTTGCTTTTACCAATAACTAAATTGTTCCTGTGCCAATAATTACTTTATGGCGGTGTCTGTTGTTGAAAAAATAATTTCATCTTTATTTCTCTTGCGGTAATGATTAAGTATGATTTACGCGGTATGCTTAAAATTTTAAGGTGATTCAAAATAAGGAAGTTTAACTTCTCTACAGATCTCCAGGTACCCCCTAGTAACCTTATAACTTCTTATAGGTATTAATGGATATTCGACCACCGTTATATCTAAATTAAATTGTTAAAATACCCGTAGTTTGATTAAACATACACAAAGACGCATTAAAACAGAAAAAAGTGTGCTTTATACGTGATTTCTCTGTGTCATTGGTGATATAATCAGTTTACTGCATTAAGCTAATCGGATAATTATTTCTTATCCTAATTTTCACTCCAGTTGTCCCTGCTAGCTTATTTGTATACTTAAATAAAGGAGGTACTTTTATGCTCTTAACACGAAAATTATCGCCATATTTTACACATACGAACATAGTAAGTAAGATTTCTGTGCTTCGTAATTACCATATACTGAACTAGAGAAAGTTACTTATGGCCACGATGGAAATTTTTAATTGACGTAAGTAAATTGAGCGCTCATAAGCATAAAAAGGAAAATGCCTAGAACCATTTTCTTTGCTGTAACAAAATTATTTTTCATGAATTAATGTTTGCGTTCTTCGAATCTAATTACTTGAACGTTAGAATCTGGCAGTAGCTAATAATTGAGTACTTACCATGTGACCTGCTCTGTTTACCCAGTAGAGAGCCAAGTTTCCAACTTTCTTTACATATCCTTCATTAATACCGTTTACGGCGACTGCATTTCTGCTTGCCTGCTCCCATTCAGATTTGCGGTTCCACTTCAAATTATCTACCCAAATAACAGTGCCTAAAAATTAATTGTTAATCATGCTTAATTTCCTTTACGAGTATTTTGTTGTTACCTGGTGTATCACAGATTAAATCTAATTGCCCGCTGAAAACGTACACCTTTATGTCTGTGGTGTTGAGAAGTAGCTCGACTGCAGAAGCCATGGATCAGGTCATGTTTTTAGACAAACTTATTTTCTTACCTATTTCTGTAACAGGCTTCATGAAGTCAACCCTCAGCGTACTAAATACTGCTCCACTTTGTGACCCCCAGTTAACTGTAAGGTTTAATGCTTCTTTAACGGCACCATTCATTAGGGCTTCTATTAAATCATCTTCGTCATCCCTTACTGATGGCATTTTTACTGTTCCTGTAAAAAAATAAGCTAGGTGAGTTTTGAGAATTATTCAAGTGTTGCAGTTAAAAGAATCAATATCATGCATTGAAGAGTGTTTTTCAACCTTTTCTTTTTAATGAATAATTTCATGTCGTCATTTTATTTTACCTCTAGAACTGGCAGGAATTTTTTTCAGTACATTATAAAAGTCGACGTTGTGGGAAGCTTTCATTATTACGCCTTCTGTACGAGCCCATTGAGTTGTCGCTTCCGCATACTCTCCAGCATCAAATGCCTCTTTAGTTTTAATTGCTGCTGCGTTAATATCTTCGTAGCCTTGTTGATCGACTGCKCCCTTAAATTTAACTTTTACTATATACATATCGGTAAAACATTGTATACTTACGATGTACAAAAGGAATGGCGCCMAGGTCATTACGGAATCAATAGGTGAAACCCATGAATCACCTARACCTACCCCTATAAAGTTAGATTCTATTTTCCCTTCTTWTATCGCGGAGTCTAATTCAAGTGCGAATTCTGCCGTCATCTTTCCTCCATACGATTCCGCCACTACATAAAATGGCACTTCTTTAAACTCTGGATTTTGCTCATAAAATTGGCGCATTAATTCCACTAAATCATCAGCTATTTCCTTGTTTGTTGTTGTTAGGGCCGAGGATGATTCCACGTAACTATAGCCCGTTCCTACAGGATTATCCACGAAAATGACGTTAGCGTCTTTCACCCATGTATAATTTCTCTCATTGAGGTAGTAGTCGAGTGGGCCAAGTTCTGCAAAGTTACCAAAACCTGTGGATGACGCCCCTGGCCCTCCCTGCAGCCACATTATCAACGGTCTTTCAGTGTAGCTTTCGACATCGGCCGTTGTGTAATACAACCACCAAAACATATGGGCGCCAGGACGCACCGTAACATATCCCCAATCTTGTTCGCCTGGGCCGAAGCCCTCGAGGCCTAGAAATAAAAAGGAGAAAAACGTCAACAATTCTACATCCATTTTTTAAATTATTTCACTGTGTATATAAGAAATATTACCTTGGCTAGTTGAAATGAACAAAGCAAATAACACTACTATCAAATTCATTTCTCTATCGGGAATGAAATCGAATTAGAGTACTGGTTATATTTATAATTAAATCAAGTACCACTTCTTAGGAGTTTCAGTTTTATCTTTTCTATCAGCGTATCTAGACGGGTTATATCAATAAGATATGGATAAATGTTCTGATTTAGCTAACTAAAACAACCAAAATAGCAAGTCATATTGCAAAGAATTTTTTTTTGAAATCCTTAACCCTAAAGCAGAGAAAATCCAACAACGGATTGCAAATTTCGTTAGGATTTTGAACTGCAAGAGTAAAGCCCCAATAATTAACCTTTCCATGAATATGTGTAAAATACGTATTATGTATCCTGCGTAAACACAAGTAATACTTATTCAAATATGCACGGATCCATCATCTCAAAGTATAATATATCAGTACCAACCAAAGGGGAAAACAAAGTGTAATTCTACGTATTTTACTGTAAAGTGCAGAGTGCTTTTGATCATCATGTGATCACATGTGCTGTTGTCTATACAGCCCCAATGGTCACATAAAAAGTTCTGCATAACATTACACAATTACATTTTACGATAAATTACTCGTAAATGGAATTATTAGACTTTATTTTATTTTCTTTTGTTGAATAAGTAATATAATTAATGTTTTATGCCTTACCTACAACAGACGTTACTAGTAACACTAATAACCGTATCATACTTAATAGTCCAGTAAATTTCTTCTGGGTATATATAGGTATACTCTCGTAGAACAATATGGTAATTTGCGCTTTTACTATTACCCGCATGTGCGATAAAGATTCTATTATTGCACACGAGTAAGGTAATATATGCCCAATGTAATCGGTTTGGATTTAACACGTAGCACTTTTACATAATGTAATGTAATTAAAATCCCCACTGATGAAACCGCATTTGTTTTGGTTCAGCCACATGCAGTAACAGCATTTATTCATTTATAAGTTTATTTATTTATTTATTTCCTGAACAGTTATACAAAAGATCATAAAGTTCGAAACAAAATTGCTGATTTAGCTAATATGCCATATTTTTTTAAAACGTCTTTAAACCTAAAAGTTTTATTGATGGCGTTATTTTTTTTCGATACATATTTTATTTGTCTATCCAACAGTAATGAAAAGTGATATCTTGCATACAATTTTTTTCAGAAAATGTTTATTTCTTGCTAAACGATCTAGAAATAACAATACATTTGAAAAGTAAACAAGAAAAAAAGATAAAATCTTTAATAAAATTTAACGCAATTGTTCAAATTGCCAACTATTTGACACCCTCAGACATGGATAAACGTTTTGAAAACTTCCTTTAGCCACCTAAGTACTTCTGCGCCATTTTACCATGGATTCTTACTCGCAAATCATTAAAATTTTCTGGTATTAAAACACACCGTCGTTTTTAAATAACTTCACAAAAAATCAAGAGGGTACAAGTCATAGGAGCGCGGTGGGTACTCTGCAGGTCCTCGTTGTTTAATAATTAAACATCGAGGAATTA
The DNA here is from genome assembly GCA_025024175.1 of Rhyzopertha dominica. Taxonomy (NCBI): domain Eukaryota; kingdom Metazoa; phylum Arthropoda; class Insecta; order Coleoptera; family Bostrichidae; genus Rhyzopertha; species Rhyzopertha dominica. The sequence continues at coordinate 34,317,761 of QCXZ01000137.1, forward strand.
TTCAATGACTAGGAAATAGGTATACACGAATCGCAACGACGTAGTGTGATAGTACAACATCGTCTTGTTGGAACCAAATGTCGTCGCGAGGAAGGTAATTATTTTCGCTATTTGAAAAAATAACTACCAGTGCTACTATTAGTTCAAATCTTAAAAATCTAAATAGCGGGCGGCAATTAGGTTTTCTGGGTTCATTGTGGATTTTCTCTAATATCGGCAGCTGTTACGATTAACCACGCAATTAAGACAAGAGGTAGCTTCATCAGAAAAAAAAATATTATTTAAAAAATTCAGGTTATGCTCATAACGGAACATAAGTTGTTCCCAAAATTGTAGCCGCCAATTTAACTCACCTATTATTTTAACTTTATAGAGGTGATAGTTTTGTTTTAAATAACTGAATACCGGAGGATTGGGATACATTGTGATTTTTAAGACCAGTTGCCCAGTCGACGTGGGGTGATCTTCAAATTCTAGGAACAAATTTAATTTTACTCCTTGATCTACTGTAGTTCTTTTTTTATTGTGGTATGAATTTCTTACAGATCCACTTTTCGCAAGTTTTTTAACTAATTACCTGACTGTGGACCTGGTGATCAGTTTATCCGGATATTCTTGATGAAAAACTTGACAATGCTTCCCCATGGGTTCTAAGGTTTATCCCCAGAGCTTTAACTTCTTTTTTACATATCCACGAATAATGCAATGCTCGACGCATTATTATATATAGATATTAGACATAGTTTTCCTTATTCTTATTGGATATTTTAAGTTTTTTTGACTACGACACACGAGACACCACTGCAGCAGTACATAAATGTCTCGGGTATAATATTAAGTATAACTATTGTATATGTAGTATAATGCCGAAGATGAAGTTTTAAGGTTAAACAAATATCTACTTTGGACGAATTTAGTGTCTGATTTAAGATAAAAGTTTATCTCAGCCTGTTAAACCAACATCACAATTCTTTGCTACTTGTGACATAAAACCTAAATTGCCCAGACAATGAAACAAAGCAAATAACCTATATCAAAGTATGCGTAAAGTGCGACGAAATCACTCAATCTCTACAGTGTGATACCAAATTTTCTAAGTGTGCACTCTTCAGATAACCCTTATAAAGATTATGTAATTGTTTACTGATCGTCGAGTAATGCTTTATCTGGCACTTATACCTTCGTCAAGATGTATGGGATTCACAGCATTCTAATTATGATGACTAATTTGGGTTTCACAAACTGGCAGTTTTTCACATTTGAAAAAATGGCATATTTGCAGATACAACGCATGCACGTTACATACACTGATAATTTATACGTTTATGGTGTAATACTCGGATACACTATAGTAGTTCATGTAGTTTTTAAATCTAGTGGTTGTCAAGGATTTTGAGATTATTTGCTAAGTATAGTATATCGAAATTGTATGGGACTTATATTCTAATACGTTTTTATATATATTTTAAACACCACACGAAACATCTTTTTTTTTAATCCCTGAATATATCTTGAATTGTTTTGCCAAGAAACTTTGTAACCCTAGTATGAAAAGTTGTTGTGGTCGTGTGAAAATTTAAGAAATTTCATCAGTTCTGTATGGAAGGATTGTGTTTAAAAGAATATATAGTTGTTAAAAATAAAGTGATAAAATTTTAATATGTATAAGGTGGAAAGAAGATTATAGCTCTTCTTTTCACCTAGGTTTCGATACCTTTCGAGGTTGACAGCATATATGTATTGTTGTATTGTTGCACTAAAATATGTAGGTACAAAAAACAACAGGAGTCCAAGACGATGATTTTTAAGACCACCGTGTTGTTTTTATTACAGTACAGCATTAAAAAATAAATACACAGTATGCATATTTTTATAGGTATAATTTCGATATTCAGGTCTTTCAAGTTATTATTTATCAGCTGTTTCTTGTTTGTAATCCTATAGATTTCTAAAAAGTGTAATTTTTTTGTTTCCATAGACTAATGGAGACCCAGTACGGTTTATGGCTTTATTGCTTGAATTTTAAAATTTTGCACTGAGAAGAACGAACTTTTTTAAATATCTAATGTTTTATTTTTGCATGTGACATATGTGAGTATTAACAAAAAGTAAGAAACAGTCATATTAACAAGCCCTTTTCTTACTTAGTATTTATCAATAAGTGTTATTTTTTTAAGTAATAAGGATTAAAAAACGAGTACTGCGTACTATTTCAATTAATTAAATTGACGTGCAAGTAAAAACATCGAAATAGAAAAATAACAAACAACATACAGGTATAAATATCGATAGTGTGACATATTAATAAACAGTATTGTCAAGTATAAACATTACAAATTTTTTTTCTTTATAATTGCAAGGTCCCTTTTTTATATATTTTAACGAATTCTGTGTATTAGTACATTGTTAACGAAATTTTCCATAACTTATTATCCATAAAATGAATATGTTACGTTATGTTACTCCTTATGTAAAAGTATATCCTATTATGGGATATAATACTAAATAAGCCAAAGTTATTACATGAGGATTAACTACCTAAAGTAATTAGATTTTGCCTTTTCTGGCTGTTTTAGCATTCAGAACGTGTTTTATTCCACCTTCAGGCTTTTATGACGATACTGACTAACACTACAAAAATTACAGTTAAAATATATTTTTTATAACAAGTTTGTTTTTAGGGCACTATTTGGATTATCCGTAAAAGTTGAACCTAAAGAAGACAATTTGTAGAGGGTTCTTATCGTTTCCCTAATTTTGAAAGTACGTATACCTTAAATCATTTACGTTAGTATGGTATTGCCTAATAATAGCGTTATGAATACTCGAATTGCAACGCTAGAAACTGAAAGGTTTAGTCTTGCATTTGTAACATCTGCTTATAATAATTGGCTTACCGACCTTTATATAATACTATGGTATATTCATAGACCTGTGTTATTTTTGTATGCCGCCTTTGAATGGAACCACGAAAAGCTTTCCCTTCCCGTACAGTTAATAACAGGTTTCTGCCATTATAATTTATGAGTACCTCTTAAACCGATTGGTTCTAACCAGGCAGTTGACCGGAAACCAATTTCTAAGCATAATTTGAGGTGCGATTATCCTTATCTGTGCGTTGTGCTCGAAAATGAAATTAAAGGTCAGACATAGAACAAAAAAAAATGTAGAATCGGGGCCATTTCCTTGTGCTCTGACAGTTTTATGAATTATGACCTATAATTCAAAAGAAAAGGACAGGTTGGGTTGTTGGGACGTATCCATCGCGATTCCGGACGGTACATCTAGCAAACGCGCTTTTTCCATACGAAACATTTATAACGGCCCAATATAAACACCACAAATGTTTCAGTCATCCGCAAAAAACTGGAACAAATCGCATATCTATGTCTAATACTTCACCGTAGACGTGTAACATGACATTACTTAAACATTGAATTTTTCTTTGTTACTTCTGCGAAAACGACCGTTTATCAAGAGGAGAGAAAATCGATTAGCTTCATTTACAAAACACACAAACACAGAATTTCATCGATTAATCTCGCTGCCGCGTGCGTTTGAAATGGAGGGAAATAAAATGATCCGTGGCGCCATCGTTTCCCCGTGCGTATATTTCGGTGAACTTCCACAAGTAGCAAGTTCGAAAACCTCCCGCTACGTGGCGCTGCCGTGAGGGGATGAAAATATTGGTGTGTCGAAAGCAGCCGCTAGGGGCTCTTACGAAATAACGTTCAGCCGTTTTTACGGTTTCAGTTTAGAACGTTAGGTTTAGTTTTTATGAACAACGCCAAATTATTTATTTTATCGTTTGGTGTGGTGATTTTGTATCTTTCTTTAGTGATAACTGGTTTTACAAAATACAAATACATTTTATCTTTGTTTCAGGTAGTGTGTCGTGCTTTACAACTATGGATAGGCATTTCGTTTATTGGMTTATAACATAACTAGATGGCCAAATTGGTAAGCACTTTCTTTTATTGTTTGTGAGTGGAGTTTCGATCTTCCAGGGAAAACATAAATAAGCTTTACGCGGTGTGATGTGGGAAAGCGTGGTAATTAAGATCCCCTACCGGAATTGCCTCCAACACGAAAGCTTTCGGCAATTAGATGTTTCGGTCCACGAGCTACGAAAGAATGGGATATAGAGTGGCTCTATCATCGTTGAAAGAGCTTTTTCACTACTAGCGAATTATTTATTTATTAGTAACGAGGGAATTGTATATGTTTGAGCATTTAGTAGGTAGGTGTGGGCTATAGACTCTAATGAATGATGGTCTATTCTCATATGTTATACGTACTAGCGAACGTAGTTACGTACCGTACCGACTTCTTTTAACTTTATAACAGTTACCTACCTATATTAAATACATCAAACATTTGTGTTTCCGTGACACCAGACAATGAGTGCGTATTGCCGATGGTCAAATAAACACCATGTGAATCGGTTCATTAAATATATTTATTACATTAAACAATACTGATCTTTACTTTTTAATATAAAAGTTTATTTATGGAACACACAGAAACAAATGAAACAGTAAAGGTAAAAGAATATTTCTGCACGTGTCAGATATAAATTTAAATAAAGCCTTCCGCTTAAATTTTATTGTGTCTGTGCTGTATTAACCCTGCAGTATTTTACTGTTCTCTCTTATTTCACCGATAGATGTCTCATCCGTCATATTCGAGCTTATACTGACGGTGCTAGGATGTAAGGTTTGTAGGTTGCATGTATGCATTTTCCGAATTTTATTTTGAACTCCCAACAACTTAAGCATCTGTTAAGTAAGCCATTAATTGTTTAATATTTTTGCGATGTCACGACGGCAAATATCCATAAAAATGCAAATATTTAAAGACTTATTTTTCTCGCCTTATATTAGTAGATTTATATTTTTTAAATGAATATCAGTGAACAGAGTATTTATATATTTTGTGGTTCATTCAATTGGCTTCAAGATTGGGATGATTCTTTATCTCGTCTTGAAAGTTCGAGATGTAAAAATGCGTCTCAATCTCAAATTTCGAGGCGAGATTGAGTAAATTTTCGTCTTAGCGACAGCACCCTTTTTAACATGTTCATTATAGGTATACCTATATTTCTATAATAGTGATGGGTAGCTCCGCCTTTCAAAGTCACCTACATATTAAGTTCTACCATAATTTAGTCGTTTTCTTTCCTTAATGTGCATCTATGTTCGTAGGTTGAACGGATTCCTACTAATTTCGAACTAAGTTCGATTCGGTTTCCTGTCTGTCCCCGCCATATTGCCCTTATCGTGGTTCATACATAGAAGTCGCAATTTCGGAGTCGTGTACCCCTCGTAACAGGTTCCGCCTCTTTCCTGTAGAAATTCGGCCACTTTCAGATGCTTATGAAATTTATACCCTGGTAGCCCCACGAGTGTTACAGAAGTGTCTTTCTGTTTGACGAGAAAGCAGGGAAGTGAAATATCTTCTGGTAGACATTTTATGGGCCCTATGCTATTATAGTTTTAACTACTTTAGAAAACGATTGTTTTTAATCGATTAGTCATTTACACAAAGTGCTTACGTAGGTATGTGGTACTGCATTCCAAGCGTTGCCGCTCAGCAGCTAACACTATGGTTTTCTAAATGAATTAGGAATTTCAAAATAAACGCTCTGTTTTTGTGAGTATAAGAGATGATTTCAACTTAGGTATGGTAGAGTAATTGTAAATGTTAATTACCTAACGCAAATACGTTTAAGTTGTCATCACATTGAGCCTAATTAGATATTTTATGACTATATGCTGTAGTTACTTATCTACTTTACAACCACTTTCCTAGCAAAAACGAAAGTAAAAAATGTAGTTTACAAATATCCGTAATATTTTTGTTTATCCTGTTAGAGAAGGGACCAATATCTCTTCAGCTGAGCAAACAGTAATTGAAGATACGAAGTAAATTTTATGAGGATAGTTCTCTAATTACTATCCCTAACACAGTTGGCGGTGAAAATCAAAATCTAGTGACATTTCAAAGCTTATTGTTTGATTTATATACAGGGTTAGTTATAAGTATGGAACAGCAGTCTTATTTCTGTGAATACATATGACTTCTACAGCAAAATGTCCTTGGCAGTTTTTTTTACTCGTTATTTTTCATTTCTTACCCTACTTTTATTTTTGTATATCATGGCAGCGTATTTTTCTATAGCGACCAGGCGATTTTTTTGCCAATTTGTATTGCTCTTGTTATCCTTCGAATGACCTGGTGGTGTTTTCTATGGTTTGATAACAAATTTCTTTTTGAACAATCATGATTTCAAATAATTATAAAAAGCGTATCAAAGCAGATATGTCAATACTTGTTTCTAGTCATTTGATGTTAATAATTGTAATGCTCATAATACTTTATTCACTCAAAAAGATCTTTACATCTACTATCCAAATCGGGAAATAACAAACTTTCGTCATGAGTTTATTGTCGAGTTACGACATACGTCCAGGATGTGCCATACACGTTAGAAAGGGATTACTACCAGCTAGACGTGTGGCGTAACTCGACAATAAACTGATGACGGAAATTGATTCTTTCCTGATTTGAATTATCACGCAGCTGCTGCTATGCATTTTTATTTGTAAACTATTGACCTATAATGTGTTGTCCAATAATGCCAGCCCAAACGTTCGTTTCATTGGACTACTAGCAGTAATTATGTCTATTTACAAATCCCTTTAGGCAAGAAATGGCTTCGGCAGAAAATAAAATATTGTTTGCAAACTTTAGATTATCACTGGTCATGTCCATCATCATCGCACAAACCTGCTTCTTATGTCATGTCATCTTTATTTTATTCATGAAGAAGGTGAAGCTTATAGGTTTTGTATTTATTCGTTTTTAATATTCAAACAATCTACGATTGACTATAATATTATTGTCCAAAGCAAGCTGCATGGTTGACATAAATGAATTATCCATAACTCTAATTAATACATCAACAACTTGATCTTCATATTTTCATTTCCAACCGATTGCGGTTCTAACTCTATTTTTTTAACTAACCTGAACAGTGCGGATTGAACAATAGGATTTCTCTGCCCATGACGTTATTAAATAAATCACAAACACCTTTGTGTGAACCTTGTCGATATCCATAGCTAAAAGCCAATCATCATTAGGAATTCAATTCAATTCAAGTTTCCATGTTTACAAATTATGATAAAACTGGCGTTTAAAAATGATCTTTTTACTTATCAGAAGAAACTGGTATGAAAGAAAAGATAAAAGCTGGGTTTAAAAAAATACTGCACGTTGGGTTCCAAGAACGCTAACAGTAGCGCGTCCGTCAGATTACTAGCACACAAATTTGGCAGAACATGAACATAGATCCCGTTGAATTTAGGTTAAAATGTCTTACCATTACCATTACCATTACCAGGCAATATATACTTAGCTACCGTTTTGAGGGATTTTAGAGGTGCTATTTTCGTGGACAAAACAAGAACAACTGAAGCATTTTAATAGCGCAATATTGAGTGCAAAAACATTTCAGGGGACTATGTAGAAAAATAAACTAGTTTTGTCCTTATCCTGTTTCCTTCTATTTTAGGGACAATAACTCGTGAACTACCCCCTCACTCATATCACCGTTATTTCGTTGTTTAGAAATGAATGTCCGTTGACTACGACACGCAGTCAGCAAAAGTAGTAATGAACACATGGAAATTAAAGTGCTCATTAAGGTTTAATTGAACTGCTCTTTTAGATTTTGATAAAAAAAACTGCTATTTTGACTAAAACCAGCGCATAGAGCATAGTAACAAAAATATATTTATGAAAAAATCGCTCATTTCCAAACAGGCCGTTTCATCTTAATCACTCCCAGTCAGTGAGCCAAGTCTGAGCACGTGAACTGAATGCAACAATATTATTTAAATAGAAAAACATTAAGTCTTATTATCCTATACCCTTTAGTCGCACGTCGTACCCTCTAGAATATACAACAAATTTATAAACGAATTCGCATTCATTTTAAAAATAAAAATTTTACTTCGGCAATCTATATTTTTGCTAATATCAACTTTTATGCAACTAATTTCCAGTTGTTGCATTTATTTATGTATGCGGTTAAAAACTAGTTGCTATTTGAACATTTACTGTTGCATTAGGTACCTACATTAGCAGAGTAGCAACAAAGCAGTTTAATAATGATAATTTAATTTGCACTCCAGCTTTGAAATTTAATTAACTTAAAGTTTAGGTTTTTATTTACTTCTTTAGAAAATAAAATTACTGCGCAATGTACCTTCGCTATAGCTAAGTATAAATACAGGGCAAATTAATCATTCTGGGAAATATGTTTTTGTTGTATGGAGCTGCAGGGAACTATATTTATCTAAAAAAAACCTTTTAAATTTCTTTGTAACTAAATGATAATTCATGATAGGTAAACAGTTGAGGTGTTCTTTTTATCAAGGTAGGCAAGAACAAAATTGGATGTATACTGATACCTAGCTATTTCCTCGACTATTTATTATTCCTTATTCCGGCGAAAGTCTACGAGTGCTGTTTTAAAGTTTTTGCAATATTTCGAGAGCACTTGATTATACGAAATTATGCGTTTATTCCGGTACAACCGGAAACCCAAAAAGCTACATGCATTTGAGTATAATAATTGAATTTCCAGATATTAACTGCATTAACTTTCCATTAAAATCTAATGCGCTATTTAGTTTTAAACATCCTTTTTATTTTTTTTATTAATCAAAAGTGCATGTCATGCGTCGCATTAATCGTGCAACTACAATATTAAAGCTTTAATAATTTTATCAATCGATTTTGAAGCTATCGGTGTTTATTTCGTACACGAAATCGCGTCTAGCCCCAAGAGAGATATTTCGCCGCTTGATATTTAGTACCCGGGACTTTTGGTTGAATCGCTACGCTTCCCGGAAAGAGTACGCCAACCACTCCGAACTGCATTAGGGAGTTAGAAAAACAAAGGGGAGCGAACATCTGACTCAGCTTCCCATTTCTACCGAATTCGAAAAATAATTGCCCTAAATCTTATTGGTGTTTGTGCTACCTTGGGGAAGCTCAAACAAGCTGTTTTCGATAAGCAGCTGAACCCCTCACGTTCACCTTAATTCCATTCATCAAGGTCTTCGTTTTTATGTAGATAAAATACGCATGATCGGGATCGCAAAGCGTATTCTGGATTACCTAACTTTAACCATGCTATAATATACATGCAGGACACATTATTTGTTATTTATTTATAAATGCAGTCAATTTATTAAATAATGGAAGTTGTACACCCTTATAGTGTTATTTTTAAAGTAATTATTGTAGTACCGAGACAACTTCACTCTTCCACGTAAAAGTTGTCTCAGAGATGTCTAGAAGAGATAGTCCCCCAGGGCATTTTTCTTCTCTTCTCCTCAGTCATTTTTCTGAGATAGATACTTCTTGCTGAATAGTTGCTCTTCACGGAACAGTCTACAATCGCAATTTTTTAGTCGTAGAATGCTGGGTTGCACAGAAGTACAAAGGAAATAATCACCCGATTTAAATGTTGACTACAACTTTGTTATTTTGAATAGAACTACCCGATTCTAAACAGTGCTGTGGATAGAGGATATCGAACTAAACAATAGAGTACTGAAGTACCACTGGCCTACATTAATTTGTTTTTGAAATATTTCGTGTTGAATAATTGCTGTTTACGGAACAGTCAACTTTTTTATTTAAAATCTTACAATAGAGGTCTAATTTCTTTAATTTCTCGAGTGTAATTTCGTGGCCATGAAAATACAATCCAACGTCAATTTGCCCAGATGTTTACTACAACTTTGAACTAAACAAAATTACTAAACTAGCATCACCCTACAGTCATTTGTTTCTTATATATTTCATGACAAATGACTGTAGGGCGTCGTACCTTATGGTACTTTTTTGTTTTGTTCGATGTGTTTTATATACAAWCAAGAAAGTTGTAGTAAAGATTCCAGTCAGTTAAAWAATTAATAAATAAACTGTTTTTTTTTCAWCAGCWAGATTGTCCTCGAAAAATTGAGAACTTCCACATTCTACGACTTCAAATAAAAAATTATATATCGTAGACTGTTTCGTGAACACTATAATAATTATTCAACATGAAATATCTAAAAAACAGATGACAAGGTCGTGGTACCTGAGTACACTTTGAATAAAAAGTTTAGCTATGTATATGGTGTTAGCGTGAACACCATGTATATAATATTTAAATATATTACAGTTAATAAATCCAACTTAGCTTCTTTCTTATAAGAAAGTAAAAGTCAATTTTGAGTATTATCTACGATTTTGCACTTAATATAGGTAATGGCAGTTGAGCAGTTTTGATACATAATTCATACTAAGTTTAAAGTATTTAATCTTGTACATTACACTGATACGGCGTAGTATACAAGAAATAAAAAAATTTCAGTATGGAATAGTTAAAATAGGTGGCGAACTTTTTGCAACATCTGCATTTCAATATGCGGTAAGAATGTTGTTATATACTCAACAGATATTGTATGATTTTCCTCGATACTCTGTAGTATTTATCTACAAGATCAGTAATGTGCAACTTTTTTTAAATACTGCTATAATTATCTTACTCAAGGCGATTTAAGCATACTAACCGTTTTAGTAATTCTGTAACCGACTACACAGAGTAACTTCAGTTGCCTACCTTATTCGCACTATTTTAGAAAGGCTTATCTGGCTATAGTTGAACCATATAATAGAAATGTTTACCCAAGTTTATTAAAAGAGATTGTAAGCATCTCCATGGTAGCAGTTTCGTAAGAAAACGTAGTGAAAACCTAATAAATTTGAGTAAGCTGAATGGATTCAAAGGCGCAATAATTGTGAAACATCCTGAATTAGTTAGATAGCTTACAAACAAGCTGATTGTTTTGTTAGCACAGTATTGATGCTTTGAAAATGACCGTTACATGGTCTTGTGAAACAAAGTACATTCAAATAATCAGTTCGTTTCCAAGCTACCGAACACATAAATTTGATCACGTTTAGCTTGTTATTAAGGCAAAATATGACCAGTTCAGGATGTCACATCAAATACTTTTTAAAATGCAGTCATTGGTTTTGTTGGTGGGACAACTTTCGTGTTATTACACACCAAAACCTGGCCTCAGGTGCAGCAAGTTTTGCATGCTGAACATCTATCGATTACTCGGATCATGTATGCAGATAGTGCTTAAATGCATCGTTTACACAATCTGATATTGAAGACGTGTAAACATGCACATTCACCAGGACTAATTGCGAGTAGCTAGGCTATAAAATTTATTTTATTTACATCCCGGCGCTTATAACTGTGTGCTTTTACAATATGAAGTTGGGAGCTTATGACAGGTCGTTAGATAAAATCTTGCAATTTATTTCGCCCTCCTCCCGTTTTATTCCATAAGGTGTATGCTCGGTCTTGTTTAACAGCTTTTTGCTCCTGAACGCTAATTAAATTTGCATTCTACCGTCTTACATCAGAGATCTAGGTAATAAACGTATTAACGTGTAATTGGTTTAAATGAGAGTGTGCCCACTGGCCATGCGTAAAAGATTGTATGCTTTCTGTACAAAGTTATCAGTCTTTGTTTACTCACAATTAGCTAGCGTTTTTGAAATAAATAGGAACTTATGAATTTTGATGCCGCTTTGTTAATTTGTCTAAAATATAGACGCAAAGATTTCTTAGCTAAACAATAAACTTATTGGGATCTTTAACAAAGGTTTCTTTGCTAATTATTTTTCAGTTTTTTTTTGCCTACTTCGGGTGTGTCAACGCATTTCCAAGGTGGCCACTTTTTTTGTTTTTTTAAGGCAACAAAACCTTTTATACTTGAAACGACCTGGTGTTTATTTTGTATTATTTAATAATAGAATTTTTGTGAAAAATCGCGTTCGTAAATAAGCCACAAGAAGCGTTATTAAAGTAGGTTCTGCAGATATCAATACTGGCTTTTAGTCATTTGATGATAATACTACAAAAAAAGGTAAAGTGGCTTATTGTTTTGTGTGCCAGTTTCAGTAAGATAATTCAACAAGATAAAAGGTTAATTGCTAAAATGCTGAAACTCAGTGAAATGGGACGTCTTTCTGTTGCTTGCCTATGGAAATCAGCAACATTCACGGCATTATGTTAGTGATTTATTTATAACGTTTAAAAAAATCAGAGTCCAAGCTAGTTAAACAAACTAACTGGACCCGTCAAAAATATCCCGGTCCGGACGTCCGAAATCGGCTGCAAATGAAGATCAAGCTACTACTTCTACTCAATCACATAACTGGCTTGAACAATCGTCATTCGATTAAGATGGATTTGTAAACAGACATAACTTTCGCTATTGGTCTGGTGAAAATTCTCACTGGTTTACACAGTATCCTTAGAAACCATTTGTGTCGGTTGATATTATTGGGCAACATGCACAGGTCTTCATAAATGGAAATGTATAAGCAGATGTATAAGACCTGACCTGAACCTGAATATTGCAGGCGAGGATTGCCAAACCGCAATGTCTGGTTCCAAGACGCCGCTTCGCCACGTTTTGGAGCGTCTGGATAACATCTTCCAAGGTCGGTGGATAGGACGTCCGGGAACTACTGAATGCCCTGCTGTATCGCCTGATTTAAGTCCATCGGATTTGTTCATTTAGGGGCACTTAACAAAGAAAACTACGAAATTTGGAAGAGTTGTAAGCTAGATCAGATACGAAATTCCAGAAATACGCTGCAGTAGGGCGTCAGTTTGAACATTAAACTTGATGTAAAGAAGAAGTATTTACTACTAGCATTAGAGCATTATCATCAAATGAATAAAAAGCACCCACTTGTAGAACTTGTTTTGATACTTAAAAATACGATTTTTAACAGGTGTTGCCATCAAAGCATTAAAAATAAATACCAGATCATTTCAAGTATAAAAAGGGCAGCCAAAAATCACTTGGTTGTCATTTACAAAAACAAAAAGCAGGCTAATAAAAATCATTACCTGAATCGTTGGATATTAACCTAACACCCCTCTTAGATTATTCTGCAAAGATCTGCTTACAAATATTGATTGACCATGAATAGATGTCATATGTGTAGGAGTGTAATCTATTTTGGTGAAAAGTGATTTGAATGATCGTGATCCGGATCAGCGTCGTGCAGAAATTTTCTTTAATAGCAATTTTTCAGCATGCAAGGAATTTTTGTTGAGGATTGAAGCTAAAAAATATTAGTGAATTGCTTTCTGGTGAAACCTAAGATAATAAAGGAAATTTCCTGGACAGGACTTAAGTGTCCTGAAAAAATATTATATAGCTCAAACTATTCAAAGACTGTGATGCTCCTTAAGATGAGTATTTTATTGTGTATCATTGGCACTTGAACGTAAGATTTGGTGCACTCCAGGGGCGAAGGCAAATCTGTTAAATTCTTTACTGAAATTAGCATATGTGGATTCTAGAGAAAATAACAGTGGAGTGAGGATGAGATATTCCGCTAACTTAGAAAGGCTTTCCCAAAGGTTCGGTAATGTTGGTTTTGAATTCGGTACTCCACTTGATTCTAGTAGATATATGTATATCCCGTATATATTATACCAATTTGCTTTGCACAGTTTTTTAGAGTTACATTTACGAATTCCGACTATATGGTTATATCCAAAAATAACAGCTTGATACCTATTGAGTTCCTTCTTCACAGTAAAATGTATAAAAGGATGAACGGCGTCAAGGTGATCGAGAAATATATCTAACTCATGCATGTTGCTTCTATAACAATAAAGGTTTCTTATATATATCCCAATCATCATCTGTGTGTTCGAAGTACTGTCCGTTGTATTCTAGATATCCATATGTTGTACGGTGCCTGAATGTAATATTTAACAGTATCTTTGAACGAATAAGAAATTCTGTTACGGCATATATTTGACAAATAAAGTCAGTTTGTTATAGATATCTATTACTAGTTACTAACGATGTAAGTTTTTATGTTTAAATTTATTTAGTTTACTGCACAAAATACTTTATACGTGTATGAACTTTTCACTGTAGTAAACACAACAATTGGGGTACGTATCTAAAAATGAACAATTATTAATTAGTGGTAGGTAACTCGTAAGCAGGACAGTTTAGTACGAAATAAAATTGATAGTGCTCTACCTTTTTAAGCACTAACTATTTGTCTGAAATCACTTATTGATTTTTAAGAAGTTTTCTTGCAATCTGTTATTATAGTGTCCGAGTAATTGTCGCTAACCAACTCAGTTGTCATCCGCAAAATTAATGAGTGAATATTGAAGCTTTTTGTACCATATCATTAATGTACATTAAAAAAGGGAAGCAATTCTAAATCTTTATGTTTTTGTACATTTTGAGTTACTCTCCTCGGCCTTGATGTTACACTTACGTGCTTTTTTTAATGAATTCCATTTGCTTTCTGCTCATAATATAAGGTTTAACCCAGATTCAGGTATAAGCTAGCACGTTTAAATATTGTTTGTTCTTCTTACGAATATACTGTGTAAGATTCCACATTTACCTTCTTTATGTTGTAAGTTTTGCAAAAGTCTAATATGCGTATGAATAATACAATGATTTATATCGTCTTTAAGGTTTTTCTTTATAAACGGACCAACGGACGTAGATCTAAGATCTATAAATATCAATCCGACAGTCACCCTGTATAACATTATTGATAATCATTCAGCAATGTCCTTAAAATTTAAATATAGTATTATTTATACTCCATTATGTGTATAAATCCCGCTCAAGTGACGGTTCACGATCAAACAGTATTATCAATACAGAAAACAATCCCTCCTAAGCGGAGCGACCGTCCGCTACCCCAACCCCAGTCTTAATATAACGAGAGCGAGCGAATCAAATGCGTTCTGGATCGCGGGGTATAAAAAATATATCGATTGTTAGATTGCTTTGAATGCTGAATGGCCGAACTGAATCATGCTCGACGTGGAACTCAGATAGTTGATTATTAGGAGCATAATAGGGGAAGAGCAGACGTTGTCCCGAGGGACAAAGCACGGGTCAGCGGTTAGACTGATTGGAAAGTGTTTGAAACGGGAATGTCGAGCGTGAAGAAGTAACGACTCCGAACAGAATGTTTGTTGCTGTACAAGACAAACGGCTTTTCGTTTGGCGTCTCCTTCTTTCGTGTAACAATGCTTGGGTTTAACAGAAGTGGTCATAAGCTTACAGCAATGTATAATTAATGTGTAATTAACATTATCAGTGAAGAATCTTAGTACGTTCGTTACATTTCAGTCATGCAATTTTGTATTACTGTGGCTATGCACAACTGCAAAGCTCATTATTAATAATAGTGTATCAAGTGATCAGTATCTATCTGAGATCAAGTTCTAGCCATAAATATAAAAAGTATTTCTATTTGGTAGAATGCAGAAAAAAGGCATGAAAACTCAACTAATGTCAGGTTTGTTACGTGTTTCTTCGAAAACTTGACTTGATCAGTTCAAATTACTTTGAGAAATAAGAGATTGCCGCAAAGTTTATACTTTCCGACATTTGACAAAAGTTAGGTAAACTCCTGTATGAAACTTTATACTTGTATGAGCGTACAGTATTTAAAATCTTATGAGAAAATATGTTCTGAATTTCCAGTGCACGATTTTAATTCCTAAATGAATTCTTGGCTAATTACCCATAACCGCTTTCCGACTTGTCCTCACAGATCCTGCGTGACCACAATAATGTGCTCAATTTTTCTAAATTTTCCTTTCCAAAACTTTTCTCACGATATAAACGGTCAGGTCAGGTTTACTCTTGAAAGTGACCATTTGGTCGAAACTATCACCAAATATTTCGATTAATGTAAGAAACAGCTGGTTTTTAAATTATGCAATTTATTAAGTGAGTTGAGCATGTCTCACGGCCATTGTACCTTTAAAAGAATTCAGTTTATCCAGATTAGTCTGCCATATATAAATCCCATTGATTATATTTTACTTCTCATGTGCTGAATACAAGAGGACAAATACTTTGTCTAAGGGAAAATCGCACAAAAATAGTAAGAGAAACTAAAACATTGAAAGAACGMAAATCTGTTTTATTTAAAAATACTACTAAGGGTTTCTGATCCAAAATTCACTAATATTGAAGGTTAATGAAATATTATTGATATGGTCATATTTCAGGTGTTGATATTAGTTGCTTCAGAAATTTAAATTATGCAGATCTAAACATAATGGTATCATAAAAATAAATTATCGTATCAAATACCCAGTATGTATAAATGATGTCTATAAAGTAAAAAATCTGGCCATATATTTTAGATATTTGAACATTACTTTGCTTACTTATATATTTATGTATATTAACTTAAATCGTAAATGCAATAATCATATCTCTAAAATTGCCGTCAAACTAAAARGTACCCATCGAATTAATTTGCGCTGTCATAGGCATTTTGTTTGGAAATCTACCATTGCTGTGAAGTTTCCGAATTAAAATTGTTTGTGTTAGCCATCCAATTTGAATTATACKTGGGTACCTATTTACACTGAACAGAAAACGTCGCTCTATTATCTTATCAAGAAATAATCACGGAAATGAAGTATCGTTTTAAATACAGAATATAAATGATCTGTTTAAAAGTCTTCTTCTCATTCTGAATTATTCTGACAAAGTGCGAGTYTCCTTTCGTGCAGCGCAATAATTAATACAATTTTACTTTTTTTCCTTTAAAATTTTGTTTATTATTATTATTATTGCAATTTATGTTAAGCGAGTAGGCTTACTGGATAAAGCTTTTAAAAGGAAATAAAATACACAGATCAATAACAAAATTGGTCTAAAAAGATTTTATTATATATTTGCTGTCATAAACGAGGGACGATCTTATAGACCAGTCTAATTATCAGAAGCTGTATACGTTCCAACACGGGGATCTATAGTTACTCGTATCTACTCCATTCGCCGTATTTGTGGTTACATTCACGCTTGACAGAAGAACAGATTTTGATATTCCTGGACTGAAATAATGATAGGGGTTTGAGATTAGTAGCTTTAGTACATTTATATGCTCTTGCCAAAAAAGCTAAAAAGGTGTTTTAAAAAACATTGGTGCGCGCTATATAAAATTAAAGCCGTGCCTTGAGTAAGTGGTGGTTATAGTAAAATATTGATAATGTGATTTTTCTGTTAAGAATGCAGGGGAATTGCTATAGAGGGCCTAGTGTGCAACGCCGCTTCGCGCTTACTAGATAGTTACAAAAAGCGCAGATCCTCCTGAAGTGCTAGAACCAAAAATATTTTCAAGATAAAGTTTTTGTATGACTTCTTGTAGACATAGTAAAAATTTGACATCATAGACTTATGTGGAAATTGCAGTTGCACACATATACCGAACGTGCAGTAGAAAAAATTAATTCAAGTTAAAAAATTATGTGAATTTAATCGTAGGTATAGGTAAGCCCAAACATGCATACATAAATAATTTGTTATTAAGATAAACAGTACAGCTACAAATACACCCTAATGAGAACATTTGAGGAACCAGTGTCATAGGATSGAAATAAAATCGACTAAAGGGTAGTAAATTTCATATATTCTTTGATAGTTGTSGCTATGAAACATAAGCACCCTCTTGGCCGCTCTTCTACATACTAAAATATGCTATTGTGCCAATATCAGCTACTCGCGAATATTTACCTCAATATAAATTACTTTATTTTATGGAATCCGTATTTGTTTATATTAGTTCTTCTTTTGTAGGTTCTGATTCAAATTAAAATTGCTTTGATTGACGTTTCGACCTAATTTTTGGTCGTTTTCACAATATTTATTGTCTATTATAACATTAGTTTGACATTACTATGACATTACTATGTGAGAGATATTTTAAGAATAAATAAATTTTGTTAAATAATTAAAGGTTGGTTGTGCGTTCGCCGGTGGTGTGTAAGGTATTAACGTCAAACTAATGTTATAGACATAAATATTTTGAAAAAGACCAAAAATAAGGTCGAAACGTCAATCAAAGCAGTTTTAATATGAACCAGAAACTAAAAAAAAGGAACTAGTATAAACTAACCTCAGTGCGCGTAACTTACCATAAAAGCTTCTTCAAAACAGCGACACCGTTGATGTAAATATATGGCTTAAAAGCCAGCGCTATTGTAACGCTTGCACCTAAAATATCTCGTTCCGCTTTCTAATTTTTATGAAAAGAAGTCCCCGAATATAACAAAATAGCCAGTGGTTCTGCTCTGGGGCAACGTTGTGCTCAAAGTCTCTGTGACACATTCATCTAAAATAAAAAAAAAAGTCTGCACCCTGTAGCCCTTTGTTTGTGCGTGGCAGCAAATGGAGGAGTCTGGATCTAAGTGTGCAGACATTTCGGAGCGAGGGTAGCTACCATACTAACTACCCAGGCAAACATACCGGTGATTTACTCCCATCAGATCCGGTTGAACTGAACGGACGAGTGGTTAAATACAAAGGAAAATCCATCGGACGCTCCCTCTGACCTTCCTTTTGCAGTTCCTTCTTACCCCAAACATCGGCGCACCCCTCCCGAAAACGAATTAGCGCACGGCCTATAGTTTCTGCAAAATGAATGTTTTCGAACATAAATCAGCGAAAGTGTGTTGTAAATGGAATTATATATCACCCTATAAAGTCGATAATTGATATTATGGACAGAGAAATATAAATAACGCCGATAAACATGCTACTGTCCACAGATCATAAATTAAGTTTGCCAATAAATTTCGCTACTTTAACTTGTTTTCGTTTAGGTCTCGTCGAAGTGGACTTAATGAATGGATGTTCAGCTTATAAAGCTAGGTATGTTTATTGTGATAATTCTATGATTACTGCATCGCTCAAATTTAACTGCAGGTATAAATATAGACTTTCTCATTTTAGTTCTAACGTGAATAACGGTCACATACCTCGCAACATTCAGTCTTTCATTTATTTATGTCAAGAATGACTTATGTCTTTTCCTATTAAATATTTAAAGGAGTATTAGTTTTTTTTTTCAAAGATTGTTTAAATAGCTAGTTTTTCACACTCCACATTGTTGCTTATAACTTTCTTAACTTAAGAATTATCGACAAAGAATTACTCTTTCAGATTACATTTTATGTCGTTTTATATTCATTTTTCCCAAATGTGAATCATTTAGGCCCTAACAATAAAAAAATAAAAAACTTATTCTTTTAGATTCGGAAACTAGTGGAGATAAAAGGAAGGTTGAATGGTGAACGGTTTGCAGTTTTGTGAGCCTAATCTTTTGGATTTTTGCAAAGCTCATGGCTTATCAGGTATTTTGAAAAAAAACAAATTTTGGCAGTTATTGTCAAGGTACTACAGAAACTTCTTTTTAACTACAAACCAAAATTGGCCATTTTTTAAACTCTCCAATGATGTAAAACTTCATTTACTAAAAAAAAAATTAAGCGTGAAGACCATGTTTTGTTTTATTCGTATTTTAATCTATTTAGCAATGGAAAAACAAAATGACATTTAAAAAACTTTTGATGATATCATTGAACGAACTGCCATTAAGTATTTATACATGTTTAAAAACTAAAACAAGGCACATAATAATTAGTTGTAAATAATGTTCTAACGGACCACCATCATTATCAATGGGAATCGACTTCTTCAACAGGTCCTCAAAATCTCTTCCATAACTTTAGGAGTAAACTTAATTTTTATTTGTTCCCCATATAAAAAAATCTAAATTCCAATCCTGGGTAAACTACTTTTAAATATTTACACACTTCTCTCATGTTATGAGAGTAATCCCTTATTGCGCGAGTCTTTAAATTCAGTTCAGACAACATATGTTGGAATTCGTTCTGGAGGAAACTGATGTAACATGCACCAGTTAAAGCCTCGTCAAAAATTATCTGACCAAGAACTGTTGACCCTGTGTTGCCACACCATACATTAAACATGAACTAATTGAGTACTCCGCTGTTAAACAAGTAGATGATTATTCTCCGTACTAAACTTTTCTTTCTGCAACTTCTATTTGATTTCAATTGTCCTTTGGTTTACTGAAAGAGCCATAAATGCTCAAAATGACATACAACCTCTTAAATGTAGGCAAGAAAGACTGTCGGCGATTAAAGTTGGATAGCGTTTAAATTACACGGTAATCGAACACTGACAATATCGCGCTTTTTTAAGTTTGAATAATTCATTTAAATAAGAACTACTTTGCCAATAATGTCTAAGTATAAATCATTGACTCATTGACATTTAACTCGTTTTGTTCATAGCTAATTATACATTAATTACTGAAAATCGTATTAAGTTTTATATGATAGGGAAGCTTAACAATGGCCGCTAGAGCTACAGCCAACTACGGTTTGTATTGAAAAAGGTAAGTTTAGGTAATATCTCAAAAGAACAAAATTGAATAACTTTATCTGATTAGGCGCATCATTTTCTACAACTTTTATATTTACACTTTTTGTGTAAAACGTTAGAAGAATAGCAATAATTCACCAAAAATTAAGTTTTTTTCAAAATATCTAGTAAGCCATGAACTTTTTCAATAATTCCAAGAGATGCATTAAGTTAGGCTTACAAAGTTGCAAGTATTTCCCCATTTAACCTTTCTTCTATCTCCGATAGTTTCCTAAATCCCCATGCTAAGCACCCTGTATAACACATTTAATTTAGCAAAGAGATGTCTTTGTAACATATAAGAAAGTGAAAAACTATAAAGCAACTGATTTTGTCGTTACAATATAGTTTTGTTATTGTGTACACAAGTGATAGTAGCACTTAAACAGTAGAAACAAGACAGCTAAAAGTCACCCTTAAWTACACAACGCTTACTCGGTTTTTGTGTGCGTCTGTCTATTGTCATTGTCGCATGATATAAAAATGAAACTTAGAAAGTTCATAATATGGCGACGTGCTTAGTAAAGTATATGAGCCCATTTGAACACGCTGTTCAAAAACTGGAAACGGAAAGCACCCTTAGATACTTTCGACAAATATTAAATATCCAACCATGAATTTAAAGAATACTAGATTAATTAAAAAAAGAAAAACACGGGTTTCAGACCGTTGTTCATTGCATATTAATCACGGAAATGCTGTTACGCAATCCGGAGAACATCTCTAATTATTTGCATGACTATCTGCGCATTTCAAATGACGTCGGAAAAATAAAGTGCTGCTTTCGTAAAAAATGACATTTAGGAAATTGTGCGCTAACGTTATTTAAGCATAAACATGGCAAATGCCCATTAATAATAATGTTTTATTATAATAAATGTAGTATTCCGCATTCGCTGAAGTCGCTGCGCCTCGGGCATTCATACGATTTTAGATTTTCTGCATACCCGCTTTAGAGCTCGCGACCTGTTCATCTCGATCCCAGTAATTCAAAAGGTTCGATTAATAATTCTTTACGACCTCCGATAGAAACTTGTTCTAATTCGTTTTATGTGATGACACAGGTTGACAATTTATTGACGAGAGCAGAGTTCCGCATTAAAAATTCGATACTCCGAGTGTTTTTGATAAACAACCTCCTTTTTGGACAACCGGTATTTTAGCATATGTATCTGTTTGGCGTGTTAACTAGTAGTAGGTCTGAAGATGTCGGTTTATAACGGGGTGTTGAATTTATGTCCAGGAACAGTTGGCATACATTTCACAATCAGAAGAACATTGTTGGAAGCGAAATTGGAACGGTCAAGTACAGTAGAGAAAGCATAGGTCAATTAGAAATTTCATTATACTTTTTGTTTTCAGTGTTTAAAAAGCTTTTGGCGAGGGCACGTTTGTGTTGTATGAGTTATTGTTTGTTAATATGGCCATTACAGAAAAAATGCCATATTTAACATATTTTTCTAAAATTGTTACCCAGTTTGTCAATTACTTTTACTTAATTTATAGCTGATTATAAACAGGAATACAAAACATTGTTAAATGGAATTGGTAATATTGCCCTCAGAAACATTTAATACAAATATCTGATTTTACGTACACCATCTTCATTTAGTTTCTCAAAATTTGGTGTCTCTTTTGGGTCCCTTATGATGTTATTACAATTATTTGGCATGACAAGAGAAAATAAATCTATGTTAACAATAATTTTGGATGTACTTGAAATTATTTGTTTTTGAAAACATTGGGTCTTCTAACAATTTACATGCAACGACAAATTTTTAAAAACATAAATATTAAGCAGATATAAAACAGTGTAGCATACATGTAAGTTTAGCTTGTTTTAAACGTAAACTTTGCTGGAATTATAACGTCGAGTTTGGTACAATACAAACCAATGTATGCAATATGCATCTGAACTTGACGCAGCACTGTATTCTGATTCGTAAGAACTGCGAAACAACGGCACAGCCTGAAAATAATGGGTAAGGGGTATAACAACATTTACAATACTGAAATGTAATTCTGTAAGTCATAAATCTTTTTTGAAAATTGAGCGCTAAATGTTTCAGTTAAACCAATCTAGCATCAGAACACGTTTTATTCAGAGCATTCAGCAGTCAACACACAAAACAGGGTAAAAAAGTAACGTGGAATTATAATTTTACGCGTTAGTTTTATTAAGTTGAGATAAGTTGACAATTATGTGTAGCACCAGTAGGTTCATTGTCTGAAAATTATGTGGGATGCAGATATTGGTCAATTAATTTCAACTGGCTACTGCAAGAGAGGAACCAGACTATGTGGAAGTAAAATAAAGATCCATTGGAAAGCAAAAATATTCCAGAAGCAAATTATGCCATTGACTGTGCCATAAGTATCAAAATGTATTTAAAATGTCCATATAATGTTTTTATCGATGTTTTAATATTATATGGATGACATCCAGTTGGAAGATGGTTCATAAAAGTATCACAAATAAAATATCATAAAAGTCTAAAAAGAAGACTATCGCTAATGTTAAGAGCAATAGATAGACGATTTAAGATATAATAAAGTAACCTTAACAGATTAAAAGTATACTTAATGAAATCAAAAGGTTTTTTCTACTGATGTGGTTAAAATGTATTCTGTTAGGTTTTCCACAAAATGTGATTGAATGAAGTTCCTTGCATAAGCTGGACATTCTAAGATGTTCATAAATTCATTCATTAAATGATAATATATCCACAGGTACTTGTATTTTATACGTTTTTTTATGTCATTAGGATAGTTCGTTATTAACAGGTAGTTTTGGATGCTAGTTCAGCTTTTTTAAGTAGGTAGCCTCTTCTTTCCAGTTTCACTTAAATAATTTATACTGGTTGGTAACGAAGAACACGGGCGAAGTTATAAACAACTAGCTATACTTGATTGCAGGAAGAAGAGTTTGGGATTCAGTAAAGTAAATCCAATATACCTTCAGACTGGAAATGGAGTTGACTTTAAAGCGTTGATATAAATAATGCTGAGGTAAAATATCTTATCGTATATGCTAATTCAGCCTAATAGTTTGATCTAACGTGTTTTGGTTTGTTATGGGATGCTTTAGGAGCAAGGCGATATTTAATAACTTTACAAAATTAATATATAACTGTTCTGGGTGCATAAAACAGCAGCTGTAGTACCTTTCTCATTGTCAAAAGGGCTAGCAGGTCCACGACCTCCTAAGTCCCAAAACGATCGCAAGTTTTTCAAGTAGTGGCATCGCCAATAGAAAATGGGCAAAAACTTAGTATAAGCACTACATATTAAAGATAACAGGTAATGTACGGTTGTGTAATTTATGTGAACGGGGGACAACCAACTTTGGATGGTTGTGTGATTTACTGATTTCTGCACATCAATGCTATTACTCAGTTTCCGTTCTTGCCTGTTGTTTAGTTTCACAATTTTCTGTCATGGTAATATTGTCTACAATATTGCTCTTTTTTCTTCGACATAACAATATATTCGTCTATTAAATAAATTTAAATTAAGTAATTTGTTTTGTTTTAAGTTTGAAACAATTAAAATTTGTATTACCAGATTTTGATGAAAGTATTATATCTGGTAAAAGTCTAAACAGTTGACTTCTTTTCTCTAAATACTCAAATCTTCGCCATTTATACTGTGATTTTTCACAATACTACCCATTATGTGATCCGAGGTGGTCAAGCCGCCTCTATATTGTGGTTACCACAACCTTTTACTTTATTTTGATCCCATATATTAGAAGTCATAAAGCCCTGTATTCTCCGTAATGGGTGTCAGTTCGCAGAGTTTCCTTGCGCAACCTTTTCTTTCCCTTTATGTTCTTACATGAGTCTGTATAATAAACATGTACTTAATAAAAAAGGGTATGTTGTCAAAGTAGGATCTAAGCATTTAAAATATTGTGTCCGCAAACTGGCTGTTACGCCCGTTACTATGACAAAAACGTTGCCTGCATTTAACTAATTTCTTTTTAAATTACATATTACAAAATAACTGCAATTTTCACAGCCGGCAATTTTCTGGTAGTTGGCGCGGTATCGTGACAAAGCGCCGTTAGTCCCTGAACGGTATGAATTGCCTGCAACCTGGGTAAGAGACACCCTCTGGTACCAGAATTACAAAGTTGATTAGCAAATCAAGTTCGTGTTGTGTTGGCTGAACATGACAGCAAACGCAATAACTGTATAGTGCAATGTCATCAGTTGTTATCCTTGATATTAGTTTTGAACCAGGATTCGTGAGGGAAAGCCAGTCCATATAGGTTTTTACGAGTGAATATAAAACAGTTATAAGCTATATAAAACAAGGTATTACAAAGGTTTGTTAAAGATCGAACGAGCCTTTTTATAGGAGAACAACTGTAAAATTTGTTATTGCCTATTTTATTTCCACATAATTATCGTCTATAAATCTTGTTGTATTTTAGTATTTTATTATAGGTGTATAACATCGAAATTTGCAAATTTACAACGTTTGGCTGTATTTGGGATATATGATACTACGGCGCGTTTGTCAATAAATAACTAATTAATTTTCCAAAGTGGTTCTCTAGGGAATTATTAATTGTGGATTTAATGATACAAAGATACAATTTAAAGAAATTTTGAAATATGCCATTTGTGTGTCGTATTTGCAAAGATAAAACGCTGCAAAATGATTTACAAAATTTTACAACGGCTTTACTATCTACGTATTTATAATGACAAAATTAATGTTAATTAATTCCATATAGGTATATGGTACTTACACTGATCAACACAGAACTAAAGAACAAAACTGTCTGCCGTTGTTAATAATATTTCTATATAACAATTAAATGTAAGAATATGATTGTGCTGAACTAGTTACAGGTAAGCATACTAAACGCAAATTCCAGTCTGCACCTACGATAACATTGCTTATCGCAGTTATTAACATAACAACGTAATTCAATGTGCACGAGTCATCAAAGTATGAATCTTAATTAAAAAAAATAATACTGTTGAAACGCCAAAATATGTCGATTTTGATTGATATCATTTCCAAGAGTTACTGTTCAGCTGTTTTTCAGGTATGATGACGTTTGATGGTTTTTTTATGGGTTCACAGTATAATTCCATTGCAAAATGTAAAAATGAGGAGCCTTCAGTTTCAACAAGAAAAGTAATTGGAATAACAAATGGAAGGAGATTTTTTTTGTTTTGCAGAAATTTTAACCTACAAAGATAATAATGAGGGTTCAAACGAAGCGCTACATGCTGCCTTGGGAACGTTGGAATTTTTTTAAGACCTAAGCTACATCAAAGGCGATATAAGCGATATACATAACGGTTCAAATTAGTGAAAGTGTATATTCCATAAGGTCGTACAGATAATCGTTAAAAATGGGGAAAGCTGTTTTATATAAAAGTTTTTTAACCACTGTAGGTACCCTAAATACAGAATATCCATTGGGAAGCAGTTTCTGATTAGGCCATTATCGTCATGTCAGTTTATTATTGATAGATGAGTTTGGCATCTATAGTTTTCCATTATACCCTAAAATTATGTTCAAATATGTTGGGCTTCCAGTTATGCAGGTACTTATTTTTATAAATAACATCCCATTTTTTTTATTATATTTTTGGTGTCACTTTACCCACCATACATTAGGTTTAGAATACATATGTATTGGCCATGTCGTAAAAAATGATTATCGCAATAGCTTTCGTTTAAAAGCATAAGAAACTATCATTCCAAATATAAATTGGGAAATTTATGACTTAAAGGCATATATTTGTTGGGCTTATAATTTAGAAACTTTCAAAAGCAAACAAAATGATATAAATGTTACAGTTAGTTACGACTAAACGAGTCTTTTACAATTCCCAAGAAAATTTTGAAATACACTGTTATGATCAAGTTAAAAAACATTTTTTCGCATTTAATTAACGGTGGGATTGGTTACTACCAAATATTGGCACGTTACGAAAAACATATTTTGCCCTAAAATGACGGATTAAACCAAACAATTCGCGTCAACTCCGAAAAACAAAGGCGTGCAGATATCAGGACTTACTTAAGGAAGTTGTTTCAAAATATCGACCGTTGTTTAGACGCGCCTAAAACCATTATCCATTAATAATAACTAATATTCAAAATGGTGTGATTTGGAATATTAGTTGGATATCTGCTGTAAAAGCAACCTATTATATAGATTTGACTTATTTTGTCTTCAAGTGTAGCTGGTGAATAGGCATGGAGAAAAAATAAAGTATCCTTAAATCAGGAACCACTTAACAGGTAAATACGACTATTTGGCACACTGATAAAAAAACTGGTAATACCGCAGAATAGCAATAGGAATATCAACTATTTGTTCTCTTGAAAACAACATAATATATTTGACAACTGAAGAATGAAATAACCCTCGCAACAGTGTTGTTGATTTGTCGTTTGAATGCGAAAAGTATTTATATAATGATACCTATAACTTATGACGGTTCATTAAGCCAATACAATCAAATGTGGGTCCAACATTAGTATTGTTTGAAAAGTATTGGCTTTCTTGATACTTCGCTAGAATCCACTGGGAAACAGTACCCTGTTTTGGAAGTCAGTCATTTAATTGTTGATTAAGCTAAATTGGGCATGCTGCGTGGTATTTTTAGGTACTTGTTAACGTCACTTAAATCGTATTTTCTGAGCGCACTGAGCACTGTAACTATTGTAGTACTTGCTTGTAGATTTTTCACTAATAAATCAAATCTCTTTTCTTCATTTACAACAGTACCTACTCCTGTGGATATTTTACGTTCCCAGAATGTTTTATATATGGGAAACGCTTAACCTGAACGTTCTGCATTCTGCTTGCGCCCTTCTAGAACAAAAATTAAATCAATTAATTTACCTATTGGAAACAAAAACAGGGGAATGCGTCAAGTAGGACTAATATATAATCAAGAAGCAAAAGAAGATTTACTAGGGATGCTGTGATGATTTCTTGAAACCTACTGAATAAGCAATACTCTTTTCGAACGTCTAGCTTGAAAAATAAAATTTTAATACTTATGTAATGAGCTTCAATAAAGGCTATAATATACTGCCTCATCTTGGTTGTACTCCATATAACGCTGTCATTTCACTATATGCCTTCGTTCATGGCCACCGTCGTTCGCATGAAATAGCATCTTCTCACTCAGTCACTCTCTGTCTTTGTCTGTCTCCCGCCTCATTCGGGAACACATCCACCTCTCTTTCAACTCACCCCCCGAGGGATAAAGCCGAAATCGCTTTCGCTCGTCAGTAGTCATCCTCAAACAGTCACGTGATATTGCACAGCTGTTTGACCCATCACTTTATTGTTATCTGCCACCGTTTTTTGTTGGCGTACTTGGCCGTGCCATTTTTAGTTTTTGGCTGTCTACGCATAGTTTGCCCGGTGAAATATGGCAAAGATAGGTATACAAAAACGTTGAAAGGAAGCCCGTGTTTTACAGCTACGCCGCCGACAATTTAACCAAAGATCCTTTGCCTGGCCAAATATTATTAGAAAAAATTTAGGTTATTTAAAAATGCGTTTCTTGAACTTATATTTACATCCAAGCCCATAAGCGCCGTTTGCTGCACTCTGTAGGTTATTCAACTAGTATATTGCTGTATTCCTCGTGGAAACAAAACAGTTTTTAAAATAGGCTTATTTCTGACGCCAGGGCAGCTTTCATAACTGAAAAGCTACGTAAACCCTATACTTTGAAGTACACATTTGAAAACAGTAATTTATACTTTGACATGAATTGAACTACAATTACTTATATATCGTGAGATCAAGAAAATTTGGCATCGAGTCAGCCTTGGATATGTCGATGATTGAACCACACGGCTAAATGTCAAATTGTGGAAAAGGTTGTATAAAAGTGAGGTTAGGTTGTGGTTCAAGTTAGCTGGGAGTGATACATTTTAATTAAAATTAATTTGTTTTTAATTGACCGTTGAAAATGAATTTTATTGACAGCAGTTTCTATCTATCAATATGAATGCAAAAAAACATTAATGATATTAAGTATTCATAAACTGCAATTTATTTTATTAAACCTGCAAATGTCGTAACTTTAGACATCAGAAATAAGCGTATCAATCTTGAAAGACATACGATTTCGCTTTCATGGATGACTCGATGCCAAATTTTCTTGATCACACTTTGGAATTTGTTACGTTAGTCGACGAATGGACCCTGTTACAAACAAAAACACGAATATGTTCGCCCTATCAGGAATCACGCTTTTGAAGTGACTGTTCTTGGTTATGTTATGGATAGCACAGGCAGTCTCTAAGAAAAATTGCTCAAGAATCTGGCATCCCAAGAAGTTGTGTTCGTCGGACTGTAAAAAGCCATAAGTTTCATTCAATCAAAACGATAATCCGGATCGACATATGCAGTTTTGAGAAAACCTTAATCAAGGTTTGAATAATGAACCTGGTAAAGGGTTGCATTAAATTACCTTTCTGGACCAGAAAGGCACTGATCTTCCATGTAACATAAATATGCATATAAATATAATTTTAAATAAAAATGTTGATAAATGTAGCTTGCGTCGTCTGTCAAACATACCCAGCCATCCGATGTCCTGGAGTTTATGTGATATTGTACAATTTCTTTTTATGCAATAAGTGAATTTCAGATATGAATTATGTGCTTTTTGAACACGTACACTATCCGCGGAAAGAAGTCAGGGACAATAATTGAAGTTGGAGAGTACCGTGGTGTGAATATAGCATGGTGTGCTCGGCTGCTTGCCAGCCAGACGCATTTCTGCATCGGCCGCGCATTGACGTCAGTAACGAGTTAGAAACGCTTTACAGTGCTTGAGGCGTAAGACGAATACAATTAATTTAATTTTATTGAGAACTTTGGATTATGTTCGGATTGCAATCACTATTATATATAAAGATAGAATTTCAAAATATGTGTATGAATTTTGACATTTTTTGTTGCAGCCTTCGTTTGGAATTTTCGAAACTAGCTTTCTTGTTTMTATGTCTTAAGCCCTMGTTCTAATTATAAACATAGCACATCATCAGGAAACTTATATCCTAATATATCCTCAGAGAACGATTTTTCTAGTTCTAATGAATAATTYATTAATAATATTCTTTTCTTTAGAAAATAATTGGTCATGAAATATTATGAA
This sequence comes from Rhyzopertha dominica, assembly GCA_025024175.1. Taxonomy (NCBI): domain Eukaryota; kingdom Metazoa; phylum Arthropoda; class Insecta; order Coleoptera; family Bostrichidae; genus Rhyzopertha; species Rhyzopertha dominica. Next base: position 34,347,324 of record QCXZ01000137.1, read on the forward strand.
TTCAACTTAAACCAAAACGAAATAATGTTTATTTTAGCTCTGTTAGGCAATAATATAATATAAAAAAGCACTAGGGTATGCATCGTATGCATGTATTACGACCAGGTMCCGGGTTCCATCCTGCCGCTACCAGATTCACCGCGGCTATAAAGGCGTTGGAAAATAATAGTTACCTACTGAGTTTTGCCTTTTTCATTTAGTTTTTATAATGTCTTGTCATGTCAGTTAAAGTAACTGAGAGAATTTGAGTTTTCCAACCCCTTTAACGCCGCGGTGCGGTCGTATCCATGCAAATGCACACTCTAGTGCCGTTTTTAAGTGTCTGGGAAAGAGTTCAACATTGACGAAATCGCGTCCGATTATTAGTAACTATTAATTAATTAATATTAGTTTTTATGGCGAACAGTTTGGAAAACATTAGAATCATCCGGATAAATTAGTTGATATAATTTGATGCATATTATTTGGCGTCTGATGTGTCGTTCATTGCATTTATGAAAAAATAACCCGCTATTACTGTTGCATCTTATCAATACAGGCAACGTTGATTTTGCTGAAAACGTTTACAAATCATGGAATACCTACGCATAACCGCAACGTCAATGTGAATTGCAAACGAAGATGGTTTGACAATCGACACAATTGGCAGTCGTGACAGTTCAGTTTATTGCACCTCACTACGACGTACGTTCACAAAAACCATCACCGGCTTACTTGACTGGTGACACTACTTCATGGATATCATGCGCTTTAGGTAATTATAACTTTAGGACGAATGCAACCACCTCGATCGGATAGATGTGGTGCGCTTCAGTTCATGTTAGCTTAGTGAAGGTTCTGTTATGCAATCATGTTTTGGGCCGCAGCTGTAGTAAGCAACCCCTGTTGTAATGATAATGATACTAGGTAATGGTAATATAAATAATAATAATTACTACATATTTATTATTATTATTATTATAATTACTGCATATTCTGACAGGTAATTTATGTTTGACGTACTCTTAGGGTTCTAAACATTTGTATATAAGCTGTATTAAAACATTCCGAGGATTGTGTGCAAATTTCCCTTTAATATCGCAGGATTCCCAAAAAGGCCAAGGAAATTGTAATAAGATCCGTGCGACTTCCTCTAACGTTCGTAGATACGCAGATAAAATTTTTGCATATAAAGTTTTAATTCTTCAGGGCCGTGTGTCCGTTAGGTTCTAACTCATGTTAATTCATCGAGTTAATTGGCCATAAATTTAATTTAAATATGACACGCGGTGGAAAATTTGGTGTGATCGCGATGCTTGGGTGGTGTTCTGGACGCATTTAAATTTGGTGTAAATTTTCGAACAAAACGCAGCTGAAGATGAGCCGTGTGCATTTGGACGAGGGGATAAGTGGGACGGGCACGGTCGGGTATTGATTTAGTAGCTGGCGGGCGTTCTAAGGCTTTGGTAGCAGATAGACAGGCAGGCATGACGCATTATATATGGCGCTGGAGACGAACTTCCGAGAGAGACGGAGCTATTTCCACCCACACCACCGAGCGGAATGCCATGTGTGCCTCAGGAGAGGTAGAAACAGAATCGGGATGAAATCTGATGGGAACAAGACAGCTGCGTTTCGAATTATTCATTTTTTTTGCGTGAGGATGCAACTAGTACCTTATCTCATACGCTGGTTGCAGAATTGGTATCTATACCGATACTTGCACTTTAATTTGTTTATCGTCTTGGAATCCCGCAAGGATAAAAACATAAACCTTTGACGTACGATGCAAAGTACACTCATTGTGATTAAGTTTGGTCAGATCGTACAGGATGAGGCACAACCCTTAGGTTTTTATCAAGACAGGCGTAAATGATTAATAATATAAAATATAGATATAAATTTACGTAATCAATATTCGGATATAGAACAAAATAAGATAAACGTAGATACTTATTTTTTAAAAGGCATGACTTTCCTTCTCAAATAAAAATGCCGAGAAAATAGTAATTAGATATATTGCGATAATATTTACAGCGTATTATTGTACTCATAATCTCATATGTGATTTTGCTAAAATGGTCACAAAGAAGTGATAACCGAAAATACTGGAATTCGTGCTACCACAACCGATAAATAAAACATGAGCTATAAATTAAAAAAAAATAAACCTGTAGTCAAAGCACTTAAATTAGTTCCGATCTGCAAATATTTTTCTGTAACACTTTGTTTATTTGTGAAGTTTGATTCAGATTGATCGTTTTCTACTAGTGATTCGGAGTGCTTCATCTATCTTTGTCACCATCTCGTTTTTACTTGCTAGCCATACATAATGCAATTTTTCTTGAGCATCCATCTCCCTAGCCAAAGAGTTCAGATAAGGCTGTACAAAAACGATTCTGGTAGCAGTAAAACACACTTCTAGTTTTCATTTTACATTGTAAGGTAATAAATATAAATACACACAGATGCGCAGAAAAAAAAAGATAAAGAGAGAGAGAGAGAGAGAGAGAGAGAGAGAGAGCGAGAGAGAGAGAGAGAGAGAGAGAGAGAGAATACACCTTTATGGGAGATACACAACCTMAAAAATAACAGCATTCACTWTAGACTCTAAGGTATTTTTCAAACAATGCACATAATATAAATAATTAATTGCAACTTATGTGGAAATGTCTATCACCAGCTTTCGWATATAAGATAATTCTGAAACATTGCGGTGCGATGATTATTGAGTGGTGCTGTTTTGTAAAAAAATAGCTGGTTCTCTTTCTATCGTTATCACGGGCGTCTGTCATGGATGGAACATGACAGCTGGAATACTTACATTGTATAGAGCGCTAGTTCAGAAATACACGTTACTTTTTAAAAATAAATAAATATTCTTACAGTAGGCATAATTAGTAAGCGGTATTTACTTTTGTCTCCAGGGTTGTGCAAATCAGTGCGAAAGTTCCCTAGTTCGATTGCCAAAATATTTAAGGTTATGTCAAACGTCAAACATCGGCATTTTGTTGAGTTATAGCTAACTGCTTGTAAATTTTAAAATTAGCGAAACTTATTGATATAAAACCCAAAATCAACATCAACAAAATCAATAGGTTTGGAATTCAGAAAAAGGAAATTGCAAGTTTCTGCAGTTAGATAACGCATACCGCCATCTAATAAATAAATAARAAACAAATAGTAAGATCTAAGTGATAGTTTAAGTGGTGATGCCAATCATTCAAAAACTGAGATGACGATGATGGCGGAGCCACCTAGTCGCTTCATTAGGAACTACATGTACMTGCATACGWCAAATTCACATCAGGTCCCAATGGCACTTCTTGCATCTATGGRTAAAAAWTACATTTTAATGTGTGTGGGTTCTTGACCGCTTTCAAAAGGTGCCGTGGGGACCTCCTGCGAAGTTGACGTATGAATATGCTTGCCAACTTAGCAGATTACGGGTCACATCATTTAGGAAGTAATTCCCATTTTTTACAGATACATTCTATCGCCAGCTTAATTTTCACGTATGTATAATAATTTTTCATTTTTAAGCAGTCACCATGCATATCTGGTTCTTCATTTAGAGTACGATGGTTCTTGTTTGTCAATTACTTTTTTTCATAATTACGATAGTCTGGCAACTTCTTACATTTCGAATGTTTTAATTCATTGCTAAATAAATGATAGTCTTACTTACTTGTTTATATAATTATATACTTACATATCTTGTCAGATGTATGTCGTTTTAGAATTATAAAGTGTGCCGCAGAAGTAGCATTTTATTTGGGCCTAAGACATGAAGGAAATAGTATTGAATTCTACTTTTGGTGTTATAAACTGTTAAATGAGGAAAGGTTTATTTACGTGATCTAAGATTAGTTTAATGTTAGTCAATAATAAGAATATTCCGATTTTACCAAACTTATCTTACTTCAAACGTTAATATTAACAAAGATAGAGGGTTGAAGTTGAAATTTGTTTTCAATATTCTTTAATAACTTTTAAAATAATTGAAATATTTTAATGAAATTTGGTATTTGAGATTTTTTGAGCCAAAGAATTCAAATATTTTTATGGATTGACCAATACTTGCATGTAGCATTTACTAAAAAATGTATACCTTGCATAAGTCACTACTTATTTTAACCATTTTCTAGACGTTAGTTAGTTGTTAAATATCAAACATTGGAAGTAGACTTTGATTTAATAATCATCCTATATAATCTAAAATAATAATTTAGGGTTAAATTTGATTTGTCACAGTTGAACTATTATCAAGTATTTGCTTTACTTGTGTGGACAAAGTTTGTTAACATTAAATCGTAATGATATATTACTTAGGCAGCAAGCAGCGATGCCATTACAGGTAATTCACACTGGGTCAGTTGCACACTTTTAATTAGCTTGTGACCTTTGTACGAACCTCGACACAGGGCCTTGATTCTGACCAAACTCCACGAGCCGTTTTAATCCTCAACGGGCCGTGAGAATCTTTTTATGTGCTTGACCCTTCGGGCATCATCTGGTCCGAGAGAAAACAAAACTTCAAACTCGGGACGCCGAAACTTGTGCCCCATATATTCTAACATCAGCGTGTTTTGATGCTCCGCTGGCTACACTTTAATTATGATCAAATGCAATYTTGTTAATTSMGCGATTGTTTCTGGTCCGTCTGGAGATTTTACAATCAGATAGGACGTTGCCAAAATTTCGTTTCCGTGATGCCATAAATTACGGTGCCCCGCTGACGTGGAGTACGGATTAATTCATCTCTTTTGGATCAACTGACGTGCGCTCCTCTGGGCTCTTTTTAAAAAGAAGATGAAAACTGGAGAGCACGGGATCTGTCGCAGCAGCAGCTCTCTTGCATATCGGATTACTGCATCCAAACTTCGGTGTAACTTCTTTGCTCTCCTCGTGTGTGATGTTGTACTATCTGTTTTTAACTTGGTAATTAATAGCTACTTCACCTTAGAAATATTTCCGTTGCATTCCTTTCGAATTCTCAACGTGATGGTTTGATAAACAGTAATGCAATATTTGAAATAGCTTAATTAGATTAATGACTAAGCGGTATGTAAATCTAACAACATAGTAGTAACATGAATTGTACATTTAATACCGTTTGGCTAACGCTAGACGAAGAATAAAAGGAGAAACTGGAAAAAGTAAGAGGTTTTAGCATTAACCAGTACAGACCTGACCTGACCTAACATATTTAATAACTATTAACATAAATATGTCTGATAGTTCGCGTCTGAATTGTTTCACACTTTATGGTTATTAATTTTGTCGTTCGTATTAAATTGTTATTTCATTAATTTACCTATATTCGTGTCGTTTTCAATGTAAATGTCAAAAATATTTGTATTCATACATGTTTAGATATGTTTAGGTATGTATTCCATAAATTTTTTGGAGATGTTATAAATTATTAACTTGACACCTACGGTGCACAAAGAAAAAAATACAGATGCCCCGCTCTAGTGTCACGAAGTAAATGGACACATTGCAGTTTTAAATATGCACTAATTTTTTATTTCACTTTTCATTCCTACCTTTTTAATGGAAGCAAAAAACTTGACATTTTTTCCAGAGCCAGTTTTTGTCTGAAACTGATTTTCTATCCACAGATCTGAATTTATTTGTAACTCCTTTGTAAACAAATGAATTGATTATAATTAGATCATGCATGCAACTGCGGGCTAATAGGATTACCGCATTTACTGCTTTGACTCGTCATTCCATCTTGTTGGATTTTTTAATTGACAAATGACTGACATTAAAACAAAATTATTGGTGAGTGTTGTATTTTTTTTAATTTACTACCCATTTATCATTTTTTAAAAAGAATCTGTAAAAAGGTATTTTATACTACCACGCGGATAGAAAGTAATGATAAAAAATGTATGACATTATAGTTATGAAGTGCTTACTTCTCGCACTTGTGCGATAAAGAGATGCAGTAATGGTGTGCAGAGCAGCCACAACTTAATAACATAACCGACGATGCTCTGCCATTTTCCGCGCTAGCACCTGTCAGGCTGAAGTTTAAATTTTATTTATACGTTCGCATGATTAACATTATTCTTCGTATAGATGTGGATAATTATTCACTAACAGGTAGGTACGGTATGACATTAACAAAAGTAGGACTTAGCTACAAGTGGGAGTGATGTCTCATGAAAAACGTAAATAGCCATGAAAGATTCTTTATCGAAAAATGTGATTTTTGTGAATGGAAGTCTGATGTGACCAGACTAAAGCTAGAGCTAAACTTATTACATGAAATGTTTTTGATTTGATAGTTTTTACAATAATACAGATGTTAATAAATACCGTAAGCTTATTGTCATTTATTTGCAATAAATCGTGGGAGACCGTTGGTGTTCCCAACTTCGGGTTGTAATTTTTCATCGGCGAAGACAAAAGACAAAATATGTGTTGTTGTTACCGTATAAATGATATAATAAATTCATTGGCAATTCTAAAAAACGTACGTCGGTTCCGGTGACGCGGCAACTTCAGACGCTACCGCGGTATTAGCATTCCGCGCAGGATACCGAAGAGCCCGCCAGATTGGAGTTGCAGCGAAGCTGATGCCAGTCCACATCTCTACTGCCTCATCATGAATTATACAAGACCGCAGAACTAGAGGCTGTGTGCGTGGTTATATAATATTATTAACCTTATCGATTTATTGCTGGGCTGCGTAAACGATTTAATTACTCGCTTATGTATTTGTGTATAGGTATCTAAGCAACGGCTGTAATAACGGGGCAGCCTAATGTAAAATAATCTAATCGACTTATACTGTTCTTTTGTGTTATATCTAATAGCCTAACGTCAATTACTTTTTACTTAACATAGACCTGTCGCAAATAAGTGTTCTTTATTAAAGCTGTTTTGCAATTGAATTTTTTTGGAACGTTTCAATGCCATATTTGTTTACGCAGTAAATCGGGAAGTATCTAAAAAACAACAAACTAGGACTTTCCACCTTGGTCTTGGTCTCTAATTGCAAAAGATATTAACATTTTATACAAATTAGAAATCTTTAACCTGTGCATAATGAAGCTCGATTGTTAGTTATTGAGAAATTGATTTTCTCATATTATTTTTGCACGAATGGCCGCACTATTTTACGAACCTGGGAACATATTACCCAGATAACAGGCAAACATGAACTCCAAATGTGACGGTGCACCCTCTTGTTGAAACCAGACATGGCGATTTGACATTCCTAGACCGTCTTCACCGGGAAATAAACGCGAGAATAAATGTACAGTGTCAGGTACAACATTATCACGCAATAGGTTCATATATAATATATCTGCTGTTACATTTTCATTTATGAAGCATGAATTTATAGTCTGTTGCCCAATAATACAAGCCCACACATTTAGTTTTTGAGCGTACTATATATGCTGTGAGGATCTTCACCAGGCTAGCAGCAGCAGCTGTGTCTGTTTGCAGATCCATTTAGTCAAAAAGGGCCTTCGCCAGAAAATAAAATGTTTGCAAAATTTGCTTTGATAACACGCTATTAAATTTCAAATACAAAATAAACACCAGATCATATCAAGTAGTATAAAAAATCGCTTGTTTGCCATTAAAAAAAACACAAAAACATGCTGCAAAATAAATGGGTTGACATACAAAAACAAAAAGTAAGCTAGGAAATACAAAAATAGCAAAAGGACGGTTACATTCCAAACTTTTGACTATCCTTGTAAATTTTATTTGATGGGAGATAAGTATCTACAGATACATAACGAAAAAGGATGTCTCAATCTAGCTGTCGATCAGGTTTAAAAATTTTGTTTTAACAAATCTAACTACAAATTGTAATAAAATAAAACAGCTTTAATTATGAGAACCCGATGCAAGCCTAAACGCTTAATTAATTAATATCGTATTTTGATCAAATAAGTTATAACATTGATAATTTTGCTCCTTAAAGGCTAAAAACTGGATGTTTTTTTAGCTTGAGCATTTGGTTTAAAACTTGCTGCTTTTGCTATGGATAATCTCACACTGATAGATATAGCTGAATATTGCTTACAATGACACTGGAGGATGCAAGAGATGCACAATGCAAGCTGAACACTTACAATTTACAAACTCAATCATTGTGAAATCGCATTGTTGCTGTTCGGGAAAAGGTAAGCTGGCTGTATAAAAATAGTAATAAGGAGACCCTTTATAATATTAATTTTTCAACGTGGTGCGATTTTTTTCTGATAAAAAACCAAGCTAGTGCCACAGTTGCTACCGACTCAAAGATTTTATACAGCAACTGATTGCGTTTATATCAGTAAAATTGAAATTCGACAATCCATTTTTATGTTATGTGCAAAAAAGCAATATATATTTTTAAGTGAGTATGTTTTAATTACTAACTCTGAAATCGGTAAAGTACCTAATCGCTGGGACAGCTGCAGAATAAAGTTCCGTTATAATTATGTGGCCCTGAGAATTGGTCACTTTAAGTCCAATGACTTGAGCGTGGATGTCGTGTAACCAAGTTTGCTTCAATGAATATTGCTTATATATGATTATTTTGCTTAAAAATTAATTTTAAGTAATTTTTGCCCAACTTCTAGTGATGTAATGTAAGTGTAGTTAGTTCTATTATACTGAATTAATTTTTTAATTATATTAGGGAAAGTAAACATTATTCAGCTATACTTTGTTTAATTTATTGTGCACTAAGACTCACTAATGATTTAGTAAAGACCTCTTAGTGCCCGAGATACATCTGATATTGGTCTGCAAATTTTTATGTTCTTGCAAGTATAATAAGAACTAGTTACGTCTTTATTGCTTATGGCGACATCTATATTTTATTCAAAACCTGTTTCCTTTGACCAGCTGACGTACGTGTAGTACATAAAAGCTATTTATTGTTTTTATGCTGAGCGCATATAATAACCACACACCTGCATCTTTATGATTAAACGGTTCTCAACCCCTTTTACATTGAGGGGAAATGACATGCTTCAGGTGGTAAACGCAGTACACACAGTATCGATGGAATGACTGACATTCGTACCTAATATCAATTTCTGTATTCTATGGTTAATACACTTTCAACCATTTTCAGTACAGTTACAATAAACGCAGGTAATGGTTTCGTTTCTAATGTATTCACTACATAAATTTCCATATTTGATACCATCCTTCATTTTAAATGGAGTAGCAACTTGTGTTCAGTTTCCCCTCTTTTCTAATAAATGCATACCCTAAGTCAAGGCCATACTCGTCAGAAGCCTAACTACATTTACTAAATGTGGGCTTGATAATTGAAAATTATTGCGTTTCGTTATTTTGTAGTGTTGGGTCACTGTGCAAGGCGGCACTTAATTTTTGATTGTGTGAGAAAATAGCCGTTTCTAATTGGGAGCGTAAAACTTCCGCCGTGTTAACAAGCGTGCCATAAAAATAAAACATGTACGTRTGGTAGATAGGAATATGATAAAAATCTTCTGTTGCTGTTTATCTAGGCATCCCGAAAAAATATATTCTAGGGTAATTAAATTTGTCGCAGGAAGCTATAAAATTTCATTCGCACATTTTATTTATCACTGTAATTAATACGCATACTGTTCAGAACAATAGTATCTGATTAAATAATAACGCCCGTAAATTAATATCTTTTTCTCGTAAAACATGGTATTGGAAGGTTAATAATTTTCTTCTTTATATTTGGGTACCCATGGATAGTTCCCAGCGATAGCAAATGGTAACCTATATTGCCCAAATTATTAGACCATAAAAATTTCTCATGGGCAATAAATAAATGCAGACTTCCTTGTTCATGGCCTGGCTAATAATTATGCCTCTCAAAATATGGGTACCCTCTATTAAGAAATTAATCAGTCAATCTACTAAACTAATTATTATCCATCGCGGAATCAAAAGGAGGTGGATTAACTTTGTAAGTAGCGAATAAAAACGAGTTCGTTGTGGAAAGGTAAATTAAAGTGTTGCATGTGCTTACAAAAAAAGTTTAATTAGATTGCGCGATTTACTCCTATGAAGCTGCGAATACACTATACGGCAAATCCGATGAGCGCTTCATTTGAATGTAGGCTCGCTCCGGGTGCCTCCTGGGGTGGAGGGATTTCGATATTCAGGAGATGCGAGCTGAAACTGAAGCTGAAAGCTTTACGATCGACGCTGACAGTCAGATTCCTCCCGAATCTTTAAATGTTTATTTATGTCCTACGAAACTGCACTGCTGGCGTAGCTGGTAGAAATTACTGAGTATTTAGTAGTTTACCTGAAGTGTTCGAACGAGTTGGAGAGTTGGACGAAGCAATTGAAGTTAAGTTCCAAAGTCACGGTCCGACAGCTTGGTAGATACGTTCGGGGAATAAACACAAACGCCTCCGATATTCCTAATGCCTTTGTTGTTGCTCGAGGGAGAGGGCAGGGAACGCATGAGCACAGCGTCGCGGCGCTTAAACACAAGTGCGGGATTACGAACGTCGGTCCAGCAGCTTCACTCCAGTATCAGGTCGAACCGCGCTTGCTTCTCGCCGTTTTGTTGTCATTACCTTGTGTATGCCGAAGTCGTGCTGGTATAAAATCATATGTTGGATTTTGAACGTTTTGCTCCAGAAGTACGAACCAAAGCAGGGTACCAGAAAATATATTTTTGATACAAGCTGTTMGTTGTYCTTAATTGCAAAAAGTTAATAATGTTATTCGAGTGCCGCACTAGCATAAGACAGTAAAAACTGGTACCCGTTGGGTAATAATGAAGACGTCAGTCCCCCTGTGATGGGCACAGCAGCGAAACCGCATAGAAGAGTTTCGTCACGCGAAGAGCATCACAAAGTCGGGTACGCGATTCTGGGCTTTGTTTGGATATGGAGGGGAATAAAGTCATGTTCCGTGAAGTGACATTTCGACATTAATAATCACCCGCCAAGCGAGCTGATAGGTCCGCGTTATGACCGGTGTCAGTCTTCGCGATCACTTCTCTCACCGGACAGTATCTCACAGTTGCCATCGGTGATAGTTTATACGAATCAGATAAGCCAGTTTGAACGTAGAGGACCACGTGTGTGATGGTAACCGTGTAAAAGAGCAGTGGATGACCTTCTTATCCGAACGATAACGTTTTATGTTTGCTTTTGAGATTTTCGCAAGTATTATGTTACGCCGGAAGAGAAAACAGGCCCCCCATTGCTCAGGACACTGTACAACGGTAAGTTGTTTCAACATGCAGATATACGCAAAATTTATGGTTTACAAGAGAGTCACGACAAAAGTTTAATTTAATCAATTATTCTCAACATCGTCGCCTGAAACACATAAATCTTTATGAAATCCATTGTCCGCATGTTTTAATTAAATATTCGAGATTGATAAATGGCCGTCCATTGTCTGACAAAATATAAAACATTAATTACGCCCCATCCTCACCTATATGTGTTGTAGTTGAACGTGTGTTTACCGGGATTTCCGAGGGCTGTTTGATATTCCTGGCGTGGTATGCGATTTCGAGCTCACGGCCGATTTCAATTAACTACCGATGTCGGCGTTTAGGCGTAAGATATACGTAATACCACCAGCCGACCACCATAGCGTAAATTCCTCCTACCTGAMATGTTCTTGTCYCGTTTTGCGCTACTGCTTAATTTACCACAGGACGAGATAACGTGTTTCACCTCCTGTATACTCCCTCAAACTATTTCCGTCTCGGGCTCTCACCGGCAATGCGGGCGATTCGCATTATTTTTTATGCTGAAGACCGACTCCTCTCCCTCTACGTGGGGGTTCAGTAGTTAAGTAAGTAGCTATTTTGGCCGTGGTACTGCGATACAGATATTTATGACGGTCGTGTGGAGAGCCCAGATTAGGGCCTAAAAAATACTACACGGTGCTTACGGCTGATCTGTCTCTAGTGACCTGTGCCTATCCGTCGTATATCTCGTTTCGTCTTGCTGTCAGAGATAACTGAGGATGCTATTAGTATACCGCCAGTAACTGATCAAATCATTAAGATCAATTTAAGCATGCCATTATATATATGTTGCGATTAAAGCAGAAACTTACTAAATAAATGCTAATCCATATAAATGAAGTGTCTAAATAATTTCAAACCATTTATTTAAAACTTCCAGTATAGGGTGTTTTAATTATTTTAAAAAATAAACAAATTAATATTTTCCATAATAAAAACTGAAACGCTTTTTTATCTATTCTATTTCTTTCTAAAGATATGTTCACATTTATACTTTTATATTCACAAATATCATATTTAGTTTACAAAAGAGCTTAAAAGACTAAAAACACATTGTTGTAACAAAAATGGCAGACGCCATATGGTTTATAAAATTTATTTGTACAGTGTAAAAAACTTTTCCTTAAGTTCTTATATCAAATAGTGTGAAGCAAATGCTATCAGAGATACCAAGTTGTTTTGGAAAATTTACTACAGTATAAATAGAGGTGGCCAATCTGCCTAATATTATGCTCAGCGGTAGATTTCACTTGACAGACAATGCTGCCATTGCTAATTATTTTGTTGATAGGTTGAATAGTCTCGATACCAAGCGCAGTTACGGTTTGCACGCTGATCTTCAGTAGAGATTATTTCTTTAAAAATTTCTTCATACTTCATAGTCTTCAACATATTGAGATCGGGTATAAACTGCTTGCTGGGTAAACTGTCTAAACACAGATCTATGTTCTCCGGAGGCTTCGTTATTGTCTTGATATGAGTGTTCTTGTGGCCTATTATTTTGGGCACGTGAAATCCAAGCTGACGTATGGGATAGTCGCCTGGAAAACGTTAGGAGAGTTCAGGAACTCCTCGTGTTGCAAAAGTGGATCGTGAGAGCAATATGTTTTAGGAATGGTAAAGGAAGTTATAGAAACGAGTTTAAAGATTTGAAGATTTTGACGGTCACTTCACTATATGTTATAAACACTTATTATGGTCTGAAACAATCTAATAGAATTCTTACAAGCTGCACAACAATTCGCAGTATTCACTTGCCAGCTCACAGGCTCTCTAGAACCGCAGATATTTGATACATACAGCCTCTGAAGCTGTACAATTATTTGTATGTGACAACCAAAGAGATGAGAGGAGCACTCAATTTCAAGCTGAGAATCAGATAATTATTGCAGAAAGGGCGTTCTACTCCCTGCAGAAGCTTTTTTGATGCGGAGCTTCACTGATTTTGTACGTTTTGTTAACTTGTTCTTTTTTATTTTTTTTTATTCTGCAATTAATGACTCGGACTCAATCAGTTCACTTTTTCGTCATATTGTACTGAGTCAAATTTTCTCCCAATATGTATATTTGTTGTTTAAATTATCGTTGGAAACTATTTTCTTTTCGTCGTTAAAAGAGGACGGATGTGCACAGTATATACATTGACTTTTCGAAGATATTTGATCAGGTTAATATTGATCTAATTATGCTCAAACTGTCAAGGTATGGTGTTGAAGAGATGGTTATTCATTCATTATTATTCACCATGCAACGTTTAACTGATCTAAAGCTTGTACGGGTGAAATGTTTATGTAGGACTCAAAGATGATGGCTTTAGGTTTACAAAAGCCGAAAAATTTGTTTGTGCAGCTTCATCTGTTCATTTAATTGGTCCGTATTGTAAAATCTTTTGAACGATCGCTTGGAACATCTTGGTAAAAGTATTCTTCTGATGGTCAAACGGTTTTAAACATATCATTAAAAAAGACTGTATCCTAATTCGACAATGACAGCTAGACTTAATAAATACAATATACTACGGGGGTTAAAATATGAACATGAATTTGACTAACTTTTTACTTAACTTGAAAAAGTATAAGATTTTTACAATATTTCTTCACACAGGTCTATACGTCTTTGACATGAAGAGGTTTCATAAAGCCTTTTTGGTTGGTATAAATGGGGATAAATTCGAACAATAAGGTAGATGTGGGAATACCTCTCAATACATTTTTGGAGGTCATTTCTAGTCGATTAGGATGGTGATGAGGTCGGCCCTTAATCATACCACAGGCTCAACTTTTTGAATAAGCGTCAGTAGGATACATTATTGGTATGCGTCCTCCCAAAAAATCTCTAGACTTGCTGTTTTTATTATAACGTTGTATTAACCTAATTAGTTGCCATTCAAATTTTTAAGGACAATAAGGCAATAAGAGCAGGCATTGTTTAGCACCTAGGTTTACTCATTTTGACACGGACGAAGGTAATATTACTAATATATAAGAAAAGATAACGCACCGTAATTTGCAAGCGCTCATTGCTTTGCAAATACTGCTGTTGTGCGCATCAAGCATGGGTTAAATGCGTTGTTCACATTGTGCAAAAATAAATCTTTACCTGTAATTAAATACCTTTCATTCGAAATGAACTCCGGATAAAATTAAAAGCGCGTTGTGGGTAGAGCGGAACGCTTAAAAGTTTCAATATTTTTAATTTGTAGCGCAAAATTGAAAAATTACCAACATCCCATTGTGGAAATTTGTAGTTGCGGTTTTCCTTTAAAAGCGGGTAATAAAGCTCCAACGCCATGCATTTTATGCATACAAATTGCGTTTGATTAAATATCCCTTTTAATAATATGACAATTGTCATATTATTGGCTTAAATGATAAAATGTCCTTTAGCAAACGAACTCATACGCAAGGAATGTTTTGCCTGCAAAGTTCATTTAATTATGCACTAAAGTACCACGATTATGGAGTATGAACACGCCGAGCACATTTAAACCTACTTGTAACAGTTTATCTATTGATAAGGGATTAGAAATGTTCAGCGAGCAGGTTTTTGGGGGAAATGTCTGGATTCTGATATCTAAATGAGGCTATTAAGATAAGTAACGGTGCCTTTCTAACCAACATTTGCATTCTATTGACATTTTCTTGCATTTGCGTATGTTAAGAATATTTAGATTACCACTACTATCAAATTTATGTTGATGAATAGTAAAAAAAAACTAACTGCATCTAGAAAAAATGTTAAAACATGGTTTATAGTGTCTTGCAAAGAATGTTACCAACAACTTTGGTCTTTTTTTCGCACCTAAAAGGCTATTGTAATCATAACTGCCTAGTTTACAGCGGGTGGCAAAAGAATTTCTGTTCTTTACCGTAAACTTTTCGTTTACAGCAGCAACGCACAAAGGAAGTGAAAGTTTCCATTTTCGTGTTCTTGCGCAACGGTTTTATGGATGGTTGTAAATTATCTGGTTTTGCTAACTGTACTCATCGTGTTTCTATGAACGTCAAACATCGGTGCTAAAGCCTAATTTGCCTTGGTTCTTTTACAAAATTTCATTTAATTATGAGGGAGGCATGATATATGTTTTAAGTAATTGTTATTACGCAAAATATGTTCTGCCAAAACACTATTTAATACTAACGTTTAAGCTGCGCTGAAAGATATTAATAGGATTTAATGAAATAATGAGTATACGGAGACCTAGAATTGCTACCATTACCTATAAAACGTTTATTGAAAGTCTCATCGTCTTCTGACTTAATAGGTATATATTTTAGAGGGAGCGCACTTCTAACTTGTGAGTTAGGTATAAAAATTAAATAATAATGCTGGGTTGCACCATCCAGATTTAGGTAATATTACCACTAACTTTCTTCCTAGGCTGGATCACATTTTACTTACGATCTTGTATTATATCGTAGGTTAATTAATTTAATTGTTTTCTTCAAGAATTGTAAGATTAAAATCAATAGTAAGGGGAATCGTATTTGGTATATCTACCAACATTTTTATGCAATTTCTATGCATAACTTGCCAGAAAAAAAATTGTTTAGGGAAAATTCAGAAAATGTTTGTTTCACATACGGGTACAATGAAATCTAGGTATTGTCGGATAGTTTTTTTGCGCTAGTCGTCTACAAATAATCTAAAAGAAGTACCATCTGCCGTTTATTTACTCACAATCGCATACCATGTTCGGTCTAGTTTGATTAAATGAAAAGTCAAATAAAGCTCGGTCGGGTCTGGTCTGCTTTCATAAATTTGTTTGTTAAAAGGTTATATTAATATTTTTCATATGTAAAAGCTTAATCAAAGTCTTTCGCGCCTTAAAATCTATTGTTGCATCATTGTGTGCTAGTTTGATATTAGCTCATAATTGTCATCTTAAAATTGAATACAAGAACCATTATTTATCTATATAAGAATGTTCAGCAGACGATAACCTATTTATTATAATTTTGTCGCAAGTATGGCATTTTAAGCAGGAAGTTTTGTATGTTTATTTTTTTTTGTCACATAGCTGAAACAATTCTTTAATCGTCTTCTCCTTTAAATAATAATTTAAATATACTTTATACTATATATAAAGAGCTTTATAGAGAAAAAAAAATAAAATGTAAGAAAGCTATAGCAAGTAGACGACATTCTAGTAGCCAAACATTGATAACTGTATAAATAAACGAAAATTTATTGTATGAAAAATATTACAAGCATTTAGTAAAGGTAATATGTATATAGTAATTACCAAAAAGCCAGGATATAATATGAAAAACCATTACCGCTTTAATTTACAATAACTAAATACGTATTTCTGCAGCTGAGCTGCCATCTTCAGTAGAAATGACATCTTGAAATATTTGGTTCGATTTATAGGAGTATATTCTCCTCACCAAATTCTCAGCGGAAGTGGAGTCAGGTGAACAAAACAGCTTTATTTGCGTTTATTTAGTCTTTCTAAATTAATGTGGCAAGGATTTTTCATATATCATTTACATCTTATTCAAAGCACCTTATTTTTTCCCTGGGGTTATATGCATGGCAATATAAGGTCTTTAAAACACGAACAGTTAATAAAGTAGGCCGAATAACACCAATTTTGCAAGGCTTTTTGTATAGATAAATTTGTTCCCCCAAACGTGGTTATTTACTTAAATATGAATTAACCAAAATGTATTTTCACCTCTAAAGCATAGCCATTTCTTTCCACTATGCTTCTAGCCTCGTTTAAATGTACTTAGTAATATGCAATGCATGATGCATTACATGCCAAGAGACCTCTAAGAGCCTCACAAATTAATTACGGGGTGGTGGGATTTACAAACTCGCAACATATTACACTCGGTGAGATTAAAGTGGTAAGACGTTAAGGAATCGAATAACCAGGAGGCGTTTAGTCGGGAGAACAAAGGAGGACGAACTAGCAAAGAGCATTTAGCAGGCCAGGAATCCCGACTCCAGAAGACGAATATCTCACTTTCACCCCCAACCGGAACAATGAAAGTTATGCCGCAGTATTTTGCGAATCCTCCCCGCGAACTGGCGCAACTCATTCGGTCCAAAAGGCACGGATTCCGTTACACTTTATGGTCTCAACGCGGTCTATGAGCTTTATCGCCAGTTTGGTGGTAATACATTACCGATACCTGCTGACCTGGGAAGATTGATTTCGGGTGTCGATTGCAGCGGTACGTTCGCCGTGCGGTTTAAACTGCTGAACCATCAACGCGCTCTGTAAGCGGATGATTGGCGACTCACGGATGAATTTACCCGCGTTTGGTTTATTATTGACGTAATTGGTTTTCCGGTTTCCATTTGAATCATCCGAACGAAATTTGTTATATAGTATGTATCCAATGCTTCATTATTTCAAAGATTTTGTATTATACTAGTACATTATAACAGTGTATACTAGCTGATGCAAAAAAACAATACAATTAGGCAATTTTATACTTTTGGAAGTGTTCGTTGATCTCGATTAAACGAGTGAATGACTTACTACCATTTTATAAAATATTATGGGAGTCTTATCTTTATGACGTACAAACTAAAAACTAAACTGAAACGCTTACATTCATTTTGATATTTGATAAAAAAAAACATACAATTTTAACTACCTTTAAGATTGTTATTGGTATTTCTTTCAATTGTAAATCGTTTTAATCACTAAACAAAATTCGGAATATTTACTAACATGCCCTGTAATTAGGTTTCATAAAAAATAACCGAAGCTTTGTTTTGCTAACATTACCTACATCTTCAGAACTGATTTGTCAAATCACATTTATCTATTACAGATACCTTTCGCGAATTATTTAGCGTTCGAGAAGATTTGATCTTGGTATAACTTTTGCACAATCTCTATAACGTTCAGTTAAAGTTTTGGTTACTTCAAAAACTAATTTTTGGTGTTTTGATTTAAAGTTTCTTCTTTTGGTCTTCAGGGAATAGTTTATTATTTCGCATATGTGGCTAGGCAAGTAAGAGAATAATTCAAAAGAGCAGTTTGCATGTAAAATGAAATAAGAGCTATTTCGGTTCCCTGAAATTATAATTTCCTTGTTTTGATCTTTATAGGATTTTTTCCCCGTTTAGCATAGGAAAAGATTTGCAGTGGGATTTTTAGTGAGCCTAATTTAACGCAGCTTTTTGTATTTTTGGAAAGGTTCGTGGCTTACTAGATATTAAGCAATATCTTTTTATTCCTCTTTTTTTTTAATTTTACATAAAATGTATATGTATAAACGTTGTAGAAACTGCTTTCCCCTATCAGATAATGTCATTCGGTCTTGCAAGTAAGCTGTGTTTTTCGAATTATGACATAAGCTGATCTCTTTAAATGCAAACTATAGTTGGCCATGGCTTCAAAAATCGGCCATTTTTAGGCTACTCAACGATGTAAAGGTTGATATGATTGTTTAAAAAAATGTAAGAGTTATGACCTTGTCTCTGTTTTACTATGATTTTAACGTAGTTAGCCATGGATAAATGAAAACAAACGAATGAAATGTCAATCCTTTATACGTTTATGTTTAGTTGAAAATTTAGTATTTTTTAATAAATTAATCAAATTTTGAAAAGCGCGATATTGTCGAGTGTTACTTATGGTGTAATTTAAATGCTGCCCAAGCTACACATATTTTGAGCTTTACTTTTATCGCCGCCAGCGTTTTTTGGCCACAAATAMTTATGATAATTTGGGAATTTATTTATTAGAAAAGCTTTACTCTCTATTTGAAACGGTGCAATACATGCAGTGATGATAATGGTGATATTTTTGAACATTATTTTTAATTAATTATTTGCCTTGTTTATTTTTAAACACGTACGAATGAATACTTAATAGTATTTCATGACAAATAAAATTGAATCAATTCATGAAAAGTTTTTGTTTTGCAAAATTTAAGACTAAAATAATTTATTTTGCCATGACTAACTACTAGATTAAACTGGAACAAAATCATAACTCTTACGTTTTTTATTTTTGTAATCGTATTGTCTTACATCGGCGATGAGCGCAAAAAATGGCCGATTTTTTGAAGCCATAAGCAACTAGGGTAAAAAAGGGTAAGTTTCAAATTTGACAGCTTACTTGTAAAATTTAATGACATCTGATTGAGGACACCATTTTCTGCAACTTTTGTTCTTACACTTTTTAAGTAAAATTAAAATAACTACATTATAGGAATAAGAAGATATAGGCAAAATTTGTTTTTCCGAATCTAGTAAGCTATGAAATTTTTCAAAAAGGTGCATTAAATTAGGCTTACAAAGCTGGAGATTTTTCCCCATTTAACCTTATGTTAAACATCGAAAAAACTCACCCGGTACATGATATGACTCAATTTATGAAAATCTTAAAGCTGATGTACATGATAGTGTACCAATCATATCGACTTCAAACTTATTTGTACGTATGTACTTCTAAATCAAATAAGTAATATATTAGTACCACTTCTATCATTGCATGCTGTTTCTGTGAGGGTGTGTGTGTGTGTGGGGGGGGGGATATTCAAACATTCACACTTTAACTCTGACGTGAAATGCAGGAATGTCTCTAAAGCTCACCCAGAATACTAGGTTTTCTGACATTAAATGGAAACTAGTTGAATAAAGAAAATAAGGGCCTGGGAAAAATGAAGAATTTTGATATCTAAACCTTAAGATGAAAATAGATGTGGCTGTTCTAGTATAGTGTGTAGTTTTGCAATTTAAAGAATAAAAAAAGTAAACAAGTTGACGAAGTTTGCAACTACTGCGGAACAAACGTCTCAGCTATAGTGGTTACTATTGCAATGAAATGATTATATGTACATATGCGAAGAAAGATAATAAACGATTGCCCAAAGTAAAGGTGTAGGTTCTAAATAAAAGAGAAGAAAAAGACGAAATGTACAAAGACGGGGTAAATGTAATGTGTTATCGCGTAAATTGGTAACTGAGGCTAAAGTTGTTATAAAAAGGTCACTTATAAAAGTATGACAATGGGTTTACGTTTATTTGATGAAAAAAGGCCCAGAGCACACATGTATCTTAAATACGTAGTAGAGCAAGTAGTTAACTTTAAGCTAAAATGAATGTGACAAAGATTAATCATTCAAAGTAGTTTTGTTATACTGGACTCTCATGTACTTACCGGCCCGGCCGTAAAACGTCGTAATTCGCAAAGTCACCGCTAGATGACGCACACTGATTTTTACTTACAGACCGTACTAATCTACATCGCATTTTATAAAGCTACCTATGTATAAGACTTATTAGCGATTAAAAAAAATACCCCCAAAGCGCGTAAGACGTGTCCAAGTCAAAAGGATGTTTTCTGTTTATTTTACTGCATTTTGAAACAATTTAATGTTTGTTGTCACACAGTAACAGATATTATGAACGTTTGGATGAGACCAGAGGAGTATATGATACCGCAAAGTTCTGAGCAACAAACAATAAAAGTGTACCTAACAGAGTGAAAAGTAGAGTCACAAATCACACGTTGGACTGCAATATATGACACCAAACCCGATATGCCCAGATCCTTTGTGTTTACGAACACTACATTATATTCACAAGTCGGCGGAATATGGCAAGGGATGTGCGCACGGATGACTAATGTGTTTTAAAATATCTTACACACACCCGCGAATTATGCCGATGCGGTAGTTGCATATATGTAAACCATCCGCTTTACATAATGCCCTTTCATATCAAATTGGAGATCAGTGCTGATGTCGGTGGGTAATGTAACAATGGTGTTGCCGCGCTACATAAATCAAAATCGACGCTGTATCAATGGTCGTTACTGATATTTTTACGCTTCCCGGTTCCGTTCTGATATTCTGTTTTAAATTTAACCAATCACACGTGCCGATACGGAATACATCTGCTTGTGCAATAAGTATCTGATTTATTGGTTTACAGTAATTTCATGTTACGTTTATTGTGCTAAACAATATCGGTGCAGGACAAACATTCGCGTTATTTATTATAGGCGGAAACAAGCGCGCATCAGGATACCGCTGCCGGTGGTATCGCCGATGCACCGCCGTGCCAAAACGAGCAAAAACTGGACTTACACGTGTACGCAGGTTGCTGCGGACAAACGAAACAAATAATCCAACGCGAATCTTGCATTTTAATAGCAATTCGACACACACCGTATTCGTCGCTGGGGCGAATTTGTTCATACGTGATATGAATTTAGGGAACCCTCATTATAATGGGTCTTATTGCAATACCTATATTACACTTTTGATTCTGAAAATGAAAATTGTGCATGACCGCGTACAGCCACGTTTTGACTTCAGAATGGGGGAGATAACTTTTTTTCCATTTATGTTACCAATAAGATAAAATCAAGAGAAACTATAATTGGAATGCCCGAATAGCACCGATTGAAAATTAATATAGGAAAAATTATTAGGTTAGCAAAGTCAAAACTAGCAAAATAAAAAAAATATTTTGATACTTGTGTAAGAGCACATATAGGTAAACGAAAATAAGCTATGAACACATTGTTGTTCCAGTAATTACAAAAACATACTGTTTTATGATAGGTGACGTTTTTTATGTGATAGACAAGAAAACTGACATTACAAACAATAGTCCTTTTGTAGTGAGTAGCGAAAACAGTTTTAAAGTATCTTTAAAAAATCCGTTTAGCATAAATTAATTTAATAATTACGTACCTAGTTTTGAAAGAGCGGTGCGCTCAGGCCTGATAGAGTAGTGGATAAGGCGTTTTCTTTTAAGTTGAGAGACGCGCGTTCCATCCCGGCGTGCAAGCATTATTTTTTTTTACATAGCTATACATAGTTATGCGAAAATAATAAATGTAAACCTTGATTTCCCAGCTTACACAAAAACTCCTGACCTAATACATTATCAAGCCCTCGGCGCTATCAAAATCAGGTATTCAAATAAGTTTTCTGAAGATATTTCATATCTGTGGCACCAATTTCGTAGATTACAAATTACTTCCTTTAGGATCAAGTTGTTATTGTTTGTCATCTCGGTTTTCCACTGATAGATGGCATCGCTACGTAAAGTTTCGCTTGCATATTAGATTATAGGCAAAACCACTTTTGTTCCATGCCGCGTGGTCAACGTAGGTACTAAAATAAAGCGAAACGGTCTGTCTGAGTTTGGTTGCAGTACAGACTACGTAGCATAGCATATGTATACGATGTGGCAGTTGAGCGTCGTTTGTTCAGCATTTTTGTCACAATATTTTATTCAATAATTACTTGCGTGCAGTGTGAATAATCACAGTAAAGATATATAAGGCATGTTTTTATGTTTTGTTTTTCCTTCGATGATAACTACAAATAGTGTTTGTGGGTTTGTAAAATGTGTTTTGCTATTGTAGGCAACTCTCATTTTGCTGCGTAACTGTAGGTAGAAAATTAGATGGCAATGCCTCTGTTAGCATTACACTGACATAATGACAAAGCCACCTAGCTGCCATTACGGGAACTACTTTCTGAAGGAAGTGAAATACATCTATCTGGAGTTGGTTGTGGTGCAGATAGCTTACATTAGACATGCCTTTTACTGCGTAACTGTACTTAAAATAGATAATAATTAAACATTTTTCATCGTGTTCAATTATTGTAATTCGTTTAGTTTAGTTTCAAAACTATGCTTTCTAATCAGGTCAGCCTGCATTAAAAAAATCAACTGGATTCGAAGTTATTGTAAAATAAATTTGAAATTGCGATTTGTACCCCCAACTTGTGACATGCGAGTAGCAATGTTCAGAATAACTGGATGTCGCATCCATGATATTAGTGTTATAGTGTTTTTGCTTATTTCCCTTGTTTAACAATTTATACTTGAAGTGCCCCCTTTTTCTGTCATCAACTGTTTTTTTTTTTACTTTAATTTTAAAGTTTACTTTTGGGGAGGCAGTAATCGGACCAATTATCGTAAGGTTCTTCAAGGTTTGCTATTGATATTTATTTACATCTTCGTCCAAATGTGATGGTTCGGTAGAATGGGGCTGTCTGCCAGTGGCGCTCTTCATTTCTCGCATTTTCCATCGCCATAAATCAAGGGACAGGAGACAGGCTAGCGGAGAGCACTCCGTTGCTATGGTTCCGTGGCATCCCGACAGTTCGGGCGTTCACGGAGGAAGGAGAGGGTAGATCAGAACCGGGGATTTAATCCTGTCGGGGGATGTCTGAGAGACGGGGAAAGTTAATAAGAGTTTGGGAGGATTAAAAATAATCCTAGTGTTTTGCAATATTGCGCTGCGCAAAGCGATTCAATGGCGTCACCAAAATCGTTATATATTCATTATCCCAAATTCTCTCGGAGCATAAATTTCGTGTCCTAAATTAAATATTCTTCTTTTGTTTCAGGTAAGCATCGCAGTGTCCTACAATGCGAACGGCTGGAAAACGATGGTGAGCGTAATATTTGCGTGCAGATGCTAATAACATTATTATAAAAAAGATACTTTTAGCTGTACTGGTAACCCTCTATGTGTTTTTCCGATAAAAGTCGTAGTTGAACTTTTGTTAGGTACCTACTAGAGTGGTAAATTGTAAATACAATTTCATATAAAGGTACATTTGCGTATTCCAAACTAGATTTCGAATCAATTTCTGTCGTTAGTACTTAACATTTTTATTCTTTTGGAAGTTTTTTAGTTGTCAATCCGTTTCATCTAAAAGGACGGTACAGTGTACTCTGTTTTAGAAATAGAACCGATGAACCATCTGATATAAATCAAAAGAAGCTTTAAAGCGGCCTTTGAATGTTGGCCGAGTCACGCTTGTGCTTTAAAATAGCTGTCGTCGTAGAGGCGGTACTTTTGTTTTATAAATCACATCATATAAATTAATAGGAAAAAAGAATATACGTTAACCGTTTCTATGTACTGTAGGTCTCAAAAATTAAGCTTTACTGCCAGCACCGATACATTAGATATTGTAAGGTTCTAAACAGGTCACTAGCAGAAGCTGATAGCAAATGTAAGGTGATACACGTAGCAAACTAAGTAGTCTAAGCGACTGAGTAATCGCTCAGTTACATTATTGTTCATTAATTTTAAAATAATTAAAACCAAAACTTCAATTTTCCTGTTAAAAGGGCGCCATAACACATCAGAAACTTGCAGTTTGTGTTGTGACAAAATAGTAAGTAAAKACAGCGCATTGTATGCAAATATTGCTGGAGGCAAATTTTTAAATCATGAGTTATAGGATGTTAGATCACCGAACCGAAATATTGTTACAAGCATCATGGACTTGTGCAGTTTAATAAATCGAGCTGGACGGCGACAGTGACGCTAGATCCTAAACTTAAATATCAAATTGCATAGAATGCACCTGAAGAATGTAATCTTTTTATTCCTTGTTAATACTAAATCTGTTCAAATCCTGTTGTAAGAAGAAATAGGCTTTAGTTGTGTCAATATTTCTAAATAAATATCTTTAGATCATCGGTATTAAGCAAATAATGGGATCATCCAATAATATACTTAGGTATAGTTTGAGTTCCAATTATGCATTAAATGTAAATGATTGGGTGTATTGCCGAGTATATGAATGAATGTAGGTTCCACTGCGGAATGTCACTGTTTTCCGGGAAAGTAGCTATACATAAATATTAAAGCTTCACGCTTCCTTATATCATTACCATATAATTAATTAACCAAATAATGCTGCAGCGTTTTAGGGACTTAATTGTATTATTTCCCGTTAACCTTGTATTTGGGGCAGAAACGGATATTACGAGTGACTAGCAAATTAAAACTGTTTGTGCTGTTTGCTGTAGTTTTAACACTGCATACATATAGCCTCTAATATATCATTTAAAGAAACGACAAAATTTAATCGAATATAAACAGACGTTTTGTTTATTCAATAAATAACGTAATAGCAACTGGTTCATTATATAACAAGCATAAGAAGCAATTCTGTATTTGCTCGTCCACTGCTACCGTACTACGGCAGTGTGCTTGCTTACTTTGTGGGTCAGTGTATCAAGCTGCAGTTCGCGTTATACGCTACACGCTCGCTTTGCATATGCTCAGGCACCACCTACCGTTTCAGCAGTTTGATCATTACCGCTGTAATGCCTAATTGAACGCAGGGTTGTAATTTTGGATAATAACAAAGAGGGATGGGAAATTGGTGGTTTATCCACATTACATTTTGGTTCTTTTTGTTGTTGAGTAGATGTGCTGCATGATGGATAGTGTAAATTATAAACCCACGATGATGTCGGTTTCCCTTTGATAGCGACAGGATCCATGCTATGTAGTTAAATTAGTCTAGCATACATCAAACATTCGCCACAAAAATATCTTATATTAAGCGTCTGATTTATAAAGCTATTTTAATTGTATCTGGGCATGCTTACGCTAGAACGGGGCTAGCCGTTTGTAAGTGTCAGTTTCTATTTTACTGTTGAACTGTTTATAAATAATGTGTGCATTAGATTTTAGAGCCGTTGTCGCGTAAATCTTTTCTGAAGATCTTAGCGTTGCTACCGCACAACTGGTGTTTACACGAATACTTCCAATTCCGAACTGCTTAAAATTATTTCTCGCTTTTAAAGTCTAATTACATGATCTAGAAACGGAATGTAATTTACTGAAATAAATATGGTTTATTAATATATGCCTGCTTGTTTAGGTTAATAAACATAGGGATGTTTTTTTTACCTGAGTTCGCACCTAATTTCCAGTAATAAAAATTTACAGAATTTCGGATATTAATCTTATATACAGGGTCCGCCACTTAAAACTCCCCAGACTCGTATTTTTATTATTTCTTTAGGTAGTACAACCTTAAGTTATATGTCAAATTGTAGGTCTTTTTAAACCTTTGAAGAATAGTATAGTGAGTACCCAATTTTTTTTTGCCGATTATGATATTTTGCAATAAAGTTAATTTTTGTAAATATTTTTTACCTTACCCCGTATAATAAATATTGCTTCATAGTTGGATGCCGACTTTTGTCTTCTTCAATTTGTGTCATTACAAMGTATGCATAATTTTTACTCCTTCGTAATGAGAAACAAGAAAAGCTCGTCGTCGCCATATTCTGTTAATAGGACTATTCACAACACAAAGTGTTAGTTTAACAGCTTATTACGGTATAAATTACGTCTACATACCCATCGCTGCAAACAAAACCCCAAAATTTTAAGTAACTATTAAATAATATATAGTTAAGTAATGGTTTGTTCTAAAGAGAGAGGGAGGCTAGAAAACAATACTCTGCGATGAGGCTGAAGAGTATTAGGTGGAGGACCCTGTATAAAATACTACACCTCTACAAAAAGTACTGGCGGTAGTCGAAGCAATATCGTTATAATTTTTTGTAATTTGCTAGTGTCATGCGGATAGACGCAGTAAAATATTTCGATATTAATGTAAAAATAATCTTTTTGGTAGAATTTTAATATACGTAGCACTTAAATACTAAGTATATTATTATGAGTGAATTATACTGGTAAATCATAAAATAAATACTTAAAGTTATATCAAGGTATTCTTTGCGAGCTTTTCTCTTACAAAACTCTTTAAATTGCGGATTAGTAAATCAGGATCATATCAATTAATGCTCCTTTTCATCTACAGTTGTTTACCTTATGGAAATATCTTCAAGGTATCGCCAAAAATTTAAGGCAATAAACTTTTTTCGAATATGCAAAGTGTTATTGTTTTTGTTGATAATACTCTGATGACGACTTTTATTGAAGTGTAGCTTACATTATCATCCGATACCACCAGGGCTTTCGAGTTAGGCGCAGATTTCGCATATCAAGATTGATGGTAACATAAAGCTCATAGCTTATGCATTAAACACAGACAAAATTCTCGAAGGATAGGGACGCTGTGATCATTACATTTAGAATGTAAAAGTTTCATAGATGTTTATATTTTTAGAAATCTATATTATTGATTATCTACAACATTTAACTCAAGAAAGGAATCCTACAGTTAGTTAGTATACCAGACGTCAACTATAATCATAATAAAAATAAAATAAATGTTTTGTTGATCATTATGAAACTAAATACGTCAATTTAGCAGGCAATTTAATGTAATATCTCGTCAAAGCAGATATGAGCAAATTTTTTGACATTCAAGATGTTGCAATAGTTTATAACTACATTGCAGGTGAGTTTAAAAAAATCCAAATTTGTTACTGCGTCAATGATTCTTGACCGACTCCTGTTTGTCAGTTAGGTGAAGATTGAAATCATATTATTATAGAAAAGAGAAATTGAAGAGAACGTAATGGTTTCATCTGGATTTTGCAGTCTAGCTGACTGATGACCCGACCTGACATATCAATCCATTTTGTTTGATGTAGGATCACTTCTACGAATAGCCTTCGTATTTCTATCTTCCGTAAGGTCTCTGACTACATATTTTAACGACAGACTTTTGCATAAAGCATTAACCGCAATAAATCAGTCAGACTATTAGCTTAGCTTCTTAATAAAAACTAATACTTTTGTCCAGAACACAGCTAATTATAGGTTGCAACTTGTTCGCCCATTGACACACTGTCGAAATGTGTTGACGATATCACTTTTATTCTCGTATACATATATCAGTATTTATGGCATTCTCATACAAAAGAGATGTAGTAGTCCAGTTTTTCTCAGTTGTAAATGTAATAGATTCATGTGTTTCAATGTATGATATCAAAATATCGTTTTACAAAGGTTGCGGTAAAAATGGCGAATAAGAAATTGTTGCTCTAGCTATCTACGAAAATTTTCAGTGCTTTCGGAATATACTGACTTGAACCAAAAAATCTATTTTTTTATGTGAAAACCCTTATTAAAAGACATTCATTGAATTCAGATTCAGTAGATCATTTTAAATACATGCGTTACGCTAAGCATCCGCGAGCCCAGATCGCCATTCAAACGTACTCCACATTCGGAATCATAAATGTTTCCAATGCTAAGAGTTTGCAAACTGAACATTGATTGTGATATATTAATGCATCTATGCCGTCAGTTTTTAATTATTGCTGCTGACTTAATTATAAACACGTTGCAACCTTGTAAAACGGTACGAATTCCGACTTAAATAGTGAGTAGGCTTTAGTGTATTTTTGCGTACCGGGCATAATTAATACAGCATGGAATGTTACATAATATATCATGGAAGTGAAAATCTAGGACTTTTACGTATTATTCCAAAACCTCTTGAATACTTCAAATACAGACCTATAATATATTATATTGTTGAATCTCTTTACGCTCAAATTATTGGCCTTTCACACAGGGATATGGAGACATGAGAACATTTCTGATCGATTTCTTTCTCAAACTTAGCATGTGACGTACTTAGCTCTTAAATTATAAAAGCTCTTTTGTGGTTTAACTAGACATTGAAGCAAAGGCTTCCCAACCTGTTTAACCGTCGATTGTGAGAAATTCACTACGCCATAAGGTTACAAATTGTGAGCACTACCTTCCTGCTTAGACTTCTTTATGCCCCTTGTCAATTACAGGTATAAGTTCGACTTAATTCCCTTTTTATACAGGTGATTTATTAAGCCCGGTGGTTGCAGCCATTCAATGCTGCACACAAATTGGCGACACAGAAACATCCATTGCATTTGTCTGTTTCCTATGGTCTCCTGCAGCATGCACGCTGTTAAGCGATGGGCGCGAGATGCGAGAATTTATTTGAAGCGATTTTTTATCTTGATGTACTGATTAGCATAGTTTTAGAGGCGTAAATGTATTCTTAACCGTGTCTGCTTGGATCGATTTATCAGAAGTATATGGTTATAATTAAGATGTCGGTGGTGTTTGAGCGAGAGCTGCTTTTAATACCCATAAAAAGTCGAACATATATATCGGTGTGTATGTGAAGCGCGTAGCGAATTTGAAACAACCGTTGTATTCAAATGATATTCAAATTGCGAAGCTATTTATACATTACAGGGGTACGTATTTAACATAGCTGGAATACCCGTCCGACCGCAGTCGCATGACAGTCTCCTCCAATTTGAATGCTGCTGTCTGACGCTTGCGTTAACGCAAGAGGGAGAACTATACATGCGTAATGTAATTAACGCATTCAAGGGAAACAATATTTGGCAGAAGATTTATGACTTTGATGGAGCTACTATGTAATAAATAATTGCCTTACCATACATTACTTGAGAAAAGGGTTGCGAGGCATTCAATCTGAATGCACAGATTCTGGACAAAGGCCAAAGTAGTATATTCGTTTAATTCAAAACGAGAGTACTTTCAGTTACAAAATTATTAAACAATTAATTTTTTATGAATACAGATGTGTAAAAGAGTATTAACGTAGGTATTACAAACTTCTTTGGATTTGTAGTTTGAGGATACCGATTCTCTAAGTTGAAATTTGATTAATTTATTTCTACTACGATCATAGTTATACCTACTTCCTAACTGACGTTGCTAGTCACTGGACTGACTGGATGGGGAAGGGATAAGATGTTAGGTATATGATCAGAAATAGGAATAGATTTATTTTCAGCATAGATTCTTTACATAATATTTTTATTATCGTGGTACGCTAGAATAAAAAGAGTGACGCCAGAAATCTCTGCAGCACGATCTGCTTTAATAAGAGTAGACCTTTCGCAGTTCAATACGGTCCTGGCATGTTTGTTACGGATATAGTCAGATATTTTGTAATAGCCCTTTGGAGTTCTTTTGTCAACATTTAGTAGTTTACTACAAAATAAATTAATTAAACATTATCATCTTTGGTTTCTTGTAAATTTTTTGACTACTTTATTAAGTATTAAAATCTCCTATATTTGCAATGACAAACTTTCGATGAACACGCTTGAACACTGAGACGACTCTACCATGGTGCTCCTTAGCCAGGTTTTAGTTCGCAGAATCCGTTGTGCACGGTAAAGTAATCAAAATATTTCTAGATCATCAACGACTATCAGCTCATTTGCATTGGATTTGTCTTGTCCGATTTGTTAATTTTCATTTAATTTAATTTTTTAAATTTGGTAAATCGTAAAATTGGGTGGAAAACTTTCCAAGGACATGTACTGCATTTACACCGCGAGTAATGTAGATAATACGATTGATGGAGTGTTTACTCTAGGCACCGTTCTTAAGTAATATTATATTATATTAATTAATTAATTAATTATATTAATATTATTAAAGACCTTTTTTTCAGAATTTTCGTAAATCCTGAAGAATTTTTTCGCCGTAATGTTTACCTCGCAGCGCTAGGTCGCGTGACCCACAAAATGTAAGAAGGCAAGAAATAATCGGCGTTTTAATTTTTCTGTTTTTCTCAAAAAGGCTTTCATACATTGCTTTTACAGCGCGAAATAAATAAAATGGTGTTCACGTTCGGCATGCACACGCATAGGTTTGAGTTTATAGATCGCACGGAGCGAGAATTTTTAATTGGACATCAGACAGTACGTAACCTGCCTTTTGACTAAGGGGAGATGCCCTTGTGGTAATATCAAAATTTAGAATATCCATGCTGCTAAAGTTTATGTACAGATGGTTCTTCCTATATTTCAAATGATAAAATATCATGGGTAACAAAGAATAAAATAGGGACCAGGTTGGAACTCTCATCAGGCACAGACCAAAGCAGATGTTAATAAATATAAAGCTAGAAGCAGCCTTTGACCTCTAACCGTTAGAACTAAATCAGTAACCGTACTTCCAATATCATATCTTGCTAATTTGTAGATAAATAAATTAATATTTACGCGATCATAAAATTTTGTTTGTTTATATCTTTTCTCTTTTGCTCCTAATCCTTACGGACCGTAAAAAGTCTAACCGCTATGTTGGCGATCGCGTCGATTTTTTTAATCTTATGTTTCAGTCTCTGCACACGCTGCTGTGCGCCAACTGCCTTTTCAATTTATTTGACCCCCCGAAATTCACCTTTCCTCCAGAGTGAGCAATTTTTAGCGGCTTGATAAATGAGCGCTGCCGATGACACCGATGAAATATATTGGGGTAGGGGGTGGACTGACTGAGAGATTTCAATTAAAACTCATGTATGTGGAATAATGCAGCGATACCGTTGATTTACGTAGCTTTCCGTGTCTCAGTAATTTTTTTCAAAGTCCGAGGAAAACAATAACCCAACTCAGCAATCTAGAGGCTGCTAGGCTCGTGATTAGGAAAAGGTTTTTAAATTCCGCTCTAAAATTTMTGATAAGCAGAAGTATTTGAATACCTTAGTTATGACGTCGGTTGGCAATTATATTACTCGTGGTTGTGAAACATATAAAGCCACAAATCCTGTACGTCTTCGATAATATTTATAACTAAATTGTATACATAAAAACATGTAAGAAGTTAAACTGAATAAAGCTTGTGACCTTACGTTTTGTGATATCTAGCTGTATATTAATTACTAACCCCGTTTTCTCAAACTATGTGTAGTATGGTAGGTACCACTTCAAGATATTATAACAGTTCTGAATAAGTGTCGAAAGGTGCAAGCTCAACTGCTTTTTATAGCTGGATTGTCACACAAGACATACAGTGAGAACTACCCGGGCTAGTGTATACATGGTTAGTCAAAGTATAGAATAAGAGAAAACAAACAAAAGTTTTTTTGTTAATTATTTTTTATGTCAACGCATTTCTATGGTAGCGTATTTTTTTAATGGCAAGCAGGAGATCTGTTGCGGATTTGTATTGCTTTTTTCGTCCTTGAAACGATCTGGTATTTATTTCGTATGGTTTGATGACATTTCCTGAAAAATCGAATAAAAAATAATAACAAAGAGCGTTATCAAAGCAAGTTCTGCAGGTGCCAACACTGGTTTGGATTGCTTTAATGTTATTTCCGATTTTTACATCAAATAAAAGGCTTCCTACAACTTGGCAATAACAGTCTGTTACAGAAATTGCGCGGCGAATTTTGCAATTTCATGCTGGCTTCCAGCTCTTGCAAATTTCGTAGTTGACTGACTTTTTAAATGGCCGTAGGGAAAAACCCAATGAACTTAAGTCAGACAACCTAGGAGTTCCCCGATATCTTATCCATAGATCTGGGAGAATGTTATCCAGATACAGGCGAAAATTAACTAAAGCATTGCTGTTTTGACATTCCTCGTCGATTATCACAGTATTATCAGCCGGTAGGTTCAGGTAGATATCTGCAGTTACATATGCATTTGTGCAGTATGGACCTATAATGTTGCCCAATAATATCGATCAGCCGACACATCTAGTTTTTGAAGACACTACGTGTTTGTTGTTTCAACATCGAATGAGCAATTTTTCTAGACCATCAGTAGCCTCGGTTATGTAACGCTTATTGTTGTTTCTTTGAAAATAGGATATTCATAATTATATAAAACCATACAAAATGCATTGTGGGCTCTTCCACCCCCACCTGGACTGGAAGAGGCAATGGCTGGCTCGTACTTCTGGATATTGTTGGTAGATTCAGGTATAGCTCAAACTGTTAGAAGCTTGAAGTAAGAATAAGAACATGGAAAATGGAAATAAAAACATGCAAATCTGGCCTTGCCATCATTGCGTAGACTATTAATAATATAATTTTTTGACAGTTTTAAAATATTACTTGTGTGTAAATGATCAATTAAGACTGTAATTTACCTCTTATGCTAAACAATGTTTTAAAAACCTTGTACCGAAAATTGTGCATAGTATAACATTCCTAACTAAATTCAGTGAGTATTCAGCAATTTTTGTTGAAAAAAAATATTTTGCTCTTACCAGGATCGAACCCGGACCTCCAGGTAATTACACTCATGCATGCTACGGCTGCGCTGTAAGAATTCTTGTCTTGAACCTCGGTTAGAGATTTTCTATGTAGCAAACTACTATTACATCATCTAATGCCAAATATAATTTGTATGTTATTGTGCATATTGATGTTCATTGCATTCTTTCTTCTGTAGAAACTCGACTCTCGTCGAGTAAACAATGGACATGGCGAAACAATTAGCGTGTGTTAGTGTTTTGCTTTCATAAATAAGTAAATGTTGCTTACATTAGGTGAAACACAAGTGCCTCAGTAATAATTTTGACCGAAAGTTATGTTTCTTTTTACCAGAAGTTATTTGGCTGAAAAGTTGCCAAGCTCGACACATCCGTCGTTATTTATTTAACATTACTCCCCTGTAATCAGTTCGTTATGTCCATTTTGTAAAGCGCAAGAACGCCAATTATTTTATGGATTCGGCACAGCCCGTCTACGAGGGTTGAACGTCGAATTTTCGGGTGGCTGGCGTGGGGGTGTGTGCAGCGAAGCGCGCGGCCCATTGTTGCGAGACCTTGCACGCTTTGATAGTTGATACAATGACCCAAGTGATTAATGGTCTAATCCCCGCGCGGCATATACAATGCGCTAAGATCGCGAATATTCCGGATATTAGGAATCCTCGCCCCTACAAAGGCGCCCTTGCCTCGCAGACCTCTGTATAAGAAAAAAACGTGGATCTGTTCCAGGAGCTGCCACCTCTAAGCGTAGCTTTCAGTCTAATGCCTTTTAACATTTCCAAAAGTGTATGGGCCATTTTTTAATATGTATAATATACAATAAGTATCTGAAGTTACCCGTGGTAATGAGGGTGGGTATAATCTGGTTTTATTAAAAATTGTCGTACGGTACAAAAACAAAGCTTGAGATAACCTTTTTTATAAAAACTTTGAACTGTCCTACTTGTTACAATAAATTATAATTGACGAACACAAAATTATATTAAATTAATTGTTCAAAAATACTTCCAGTTCGTTGCATTCTTGACAATGATCAGATCTTTCGACGGGTTTACGAGCCTGACGTGACGTCACAGCACTAGACGAAATCGCTGTGTGGCAGTAAATTGGAGCTGCTCAGACCTAGGAAAACGGATGCGAAAAACGGACTGATATTGCGGTAGAGTGAACTGTTTTAATCTTAGGTGTGGATTAATGGATCTTGATGGCAGTAACTCTTTTAATAACTATTTTTATACAATCTATTAAATCTGACAAGAAAATGACAATAATAGACAATGTTTTTTTTTAATATCTAGTTCCTTAGACAACCTGAGCAAATGCTCACTACTTTTAATAAATTCAAACACGGACGTAGCAAAAATATCGGGAATAAAATCTGCTAGAAAAAAGTCTCGGATGCCATACATATATCTGCATTTAGGCACAGCATAACCATTTACCACTACTTTAAAACACTCTAGCATTAATCGAACGTTGTGGATAATTCGGGCCAAGCCATTTATTAATCATACGACCAGAATGTGCTGATGCACCATCGATTTGGAAGAATCCCCCCTTTCTTAAATGAAGAGCGACATCTCGCAAAAAACTGCGCAAACATTGGGGAAAAATTGTATACCAAGTGGCAGTTTAAACGAGGAACGTTGATTTTCGTGCTCCCTAGCATACAAGTTATGAACTTTCTTATGCGGATTCTATTAAACGTGGCTTCATTCCCATATAGAATCCGCCTTAAAACTAAAGGTCGCCCACCGATAAAATTACAACCTGTGTTCTTTACGTTTTGATGCAGCTCTTGTATCAGCTGTAGGTCAAATGGATTTCTGAGGTTCCTTTTCAACGTTCGTTGCACAGTAGTTGCCAATGCCGTATTGCTACGCAAATATTTAGTTTTAGTTATCATCAAACATACGAAAAATACAATTATTGAGTGTTCTGATTCTAAGATTTAKTTCCATATTTTGATCCTGAGGACCGTTATTTTGAGTTCAAAAGTGAGCTAACAGGCAAGACCAACAAAAATAAACCATTAAACGCCAGACTGCAAGTTGTTGTAAGTTCATCAAAAATGCACTGGTCAATTTCGGGTGTCGCCAGGTTTTTTTTGCAAATGATGGCTCGCATCTTTCTAGATGGTAGCCCAAATCTCAAACAGTTTCGCTGGTAACGAAGAAAAATCTAAGAAAAAAATCGAGCTTGAATGCCCTTATCTACAAAACAAATGTCAAACCAAAATATTTGTATGCATTCTATCGATTTTCAAATCTTCAAAATTTTTTCTCATTACTTAGAAAATAAAAATTAAAAAAATAAAGAGGTACTATCGAGGTTAGAGTCAAGTAATATGCGACAAAGATAATGGTGAGGACGAGAAAGGTTAGTTTGGCAGAGAAATTCCTTTTTTAAAACGCTACGCTATCCAGTACACAGTTTAAGAACGGTAGGGTACAAGATCTACAACCGAAAAAAAGAAAGTTGTTCAATATTATCCTTATATTTGCCTAGCAAGTAATGGAGTACAAATTCTATTGATCGCTTCTGATGACTATCGCGCGTTCACATTTTTAAAAATGTTTAGAAATGGATGCCATTTCTTTGGGTATTGTAAAGCATATTGATCATCAATATATGTAGTTTTGATTTACATTACCAAAAATTTTGTATCCAACGGAATTCCGTTTCACCATCGCTCTGTAGCAAGTAAATTCTTATTATTCCAGCACCTTTACGCTGTGTTCGACACCATGACATTTTACAAATGGATATTTTCAACTTTGGCACCACCGACTGGTAGATAATGCGGAGATAGGTCTCCCGGGGAGCTATATCTGAAAGTTGATTGGTGTCAGCCTGTGCCACAATCATTCAACGTCATAGACCGTGAGGAGAAATACTTGGGAGCGTAATGGAAGCGTTCGTTCAACGCCTTCTATTTCGCCGTTATTATCAGTAACTCAGAGACTTTCGTAGAATTATTACGGTGATAGTAAAATATACGATCAGATCTGGCAATGGATGTATAGGACAGTGACAAGTAGTAAAACAATATTGAACGACATGTTTTCGTTGGTAGCAGAAACACCAAAAATTTTGTCTATATTTTGATTTGGTACTGAATATTTATAATAATACTGAAACCATCCCTGAATCAACGGCGGTGAAGGAAAGGAAAACCTTCAGTTTGAGGTAGAAAATAATAAATTTGTCATGCTTAAGTACTCGTAAGACTGGGTAAGTTTCGCGTTTGGTACATAGACAATCAAGAAATCAGAAAGCTTAATTACCTTTGTTCATTTGTGATTAAGATGCTACCAGAGATACATTTTATCACATCGCTACCTGCATCCCTTCTAACCTGGGTCTGCTCGTTTTAGTAGGTTTCTACTAAACTGACATGTCGGGGTCATCTTTACACAAATGGAGGGTTTGATACTATCTCACACGCTCATCTGAATCATAACAGATCCATTACAGCAACTGATAGACATCCGCCCAATCTTGATGTTCGAACATTAGTCTTCCGAAGCTTTTCTGCCCAGCATTGGCAGTATGGCTGATTCTCCCTCCCACTGTGCGTAACATTATATTGTTCAGGCATAGTCCGCCCCTAAGGGCCAGCCATCATAAAAGGGACCCTGCTAATAACTGAGTTTTTTCTTAATGTGTCACTTTTTGTGATTTATGGTCTGCCCGTCGCACCGTAACAAGAATGTTATTGTTTTTGAAGGATGACGTTATTATAAATAATTAAGACATCAGTTTCGGGTTTGTAATTATTAATCCGCTTCGTTCTTGTATAGGATGAGCCTAATTTTACGACTCTTTGTTATGAGCAGCGCGATGATTTTAATAAATGATGCACATCTATTATCTATTGTTCCATTTCGTTGTGGCTTGAGAAAATTGTCGGGGAAACATGCGTGGTTACATCTGATGGCGTGTTATGGAAGGCAACCAGTGGGTAGGTAAAGCAGAATACCTGTTTTTTAAACTTATGTCATCGTTAGGCATACTTTAGTAACATTGATTTGTTTTAGTTGTGTCGGGCAATTGTAAATAAGTCAGGTTATGTCCGATTGCATCA
Source organism: Rhyzopertha dominica (assembly GCA_025024175.1). Classification (NCBI taxonomy): domain Eukaryota; kingdom Metazoa; phylum Arthropoda; class Insecta; order Coleoptera; family Bostrichidae; genus Rhyzopertha; species Rhyzopertha dominica. The sequence goes on from QCXZ01000137.1 coordinate 34,384,353, forward strand.
TAAACACGTAATTGTTGACACCGTAAATTAGCACTTTCAAGTAGTTTATCTTTTAATTTACTAATCTACATTCTAATAAGTGTCATATTTTTATAACTTACTGAAGCTACTTGTTCTTTGGACGTTATTGTTTTTGCTAATGAAAATTTCTCCATAGTTAAGCATAAAGCTTTATGTGAAACTAGTAGCAACTGAACATTATTGGACAAAACGCATATCATGAACGAGCGTGTATAACGAGCGAGTCTAATAAACATTGCTTGTGGCAGAACTGAAAAAAATACTTGCTAATTGGTTGTAGGGCGGCTTCAATCATTTCTCCCTTTCCGGGAAGAAACTAAAATTTCCCATTTTTTTCTGTTTTTTTATAACTTTCAAGAAAATTGAAGGTCTCAGGTAAATTATTTAAAGAAGAGTTAAAGTTAAAGTCTTAAATATAAATAAATGAATGTCTGCTTCCTTTGCTTATATAAAATAGTAATTCGAATATCTAATATTAATTTTTAGTTCCTGGATTCTGCAAGGCGCTTAGTAGTTTGGATGTAAAGTTACTAAAGTACTGGTAGTGAAACATTACTTCATTGGTTAATATTCTTACACAATCACTAGCATCCATATTTCTTGGTGTACAATTATGAATGTAATTAAGACTTAGTTTATGCCCTGCTATAGTTTTTGTGTGTCAAAATGAGCTTTTGAATTTTCTTAACGGCGTTTATCCAATGGTAGATTGGGCCCTAAAAAGTATGATCGTAATGCTTTAGACGTTTTAATTTCTGCTCTTGTGCTAGACTATCTGGAAGTAAAGCGTATCGTATAGACCAGTCTATTAATTTTAGTTAAAAAAATGAGGTTAGCTACTTTTCAAATTTATTTACATCATCATAAAATTTGTACCTACCTTGCCTAATTACCAGTAGGTACTTTTTTGAGTAGTATTTTTAATGCTATTAAGTTTAATGTTATTAAGCGATTTAAAAGTGATGTAATTAACAAGTATTCATTTCTAACAATTTTCAAAACATTCCGTAACCATCATCATCTATGACACGCTTGAAGTTGGTCAGGACCGGATTCTAATATTTCAAACGCAGTGTGTCAAACTAATAAGTATAAAAAATCTTGCTATACAATGTTTTACACAACTGAACGGTTTAAAATTGGATAAAAAATATTTCAGCAGACGTTCATTTGAGCATTAGTTTTCCGAAAAATTGCTTAAGTTTGCAAAAATAGTTTAGTTGTGATGGACAATGCAAGCTACCATTCGGAAAGAACAAAAAAATCCAAACAATTCATGAAAATACAAGAAATTCAAGATTTTTTGTATGCAAATGACCTTTTTTTCAAGAAAGGTACGCAGAACTTATGAAAACAAAAACCTTTACAAAAAATAATATTGATAAGATTAAAGCTTTTCTTTCCCCTCTTATCACTAGATCGAATTCATATGGAACGACACCGCTGAAATAAATTGCATTGGTAACGGATTTAATTATATTATTATTGTAATGTAGAATTGAATTAAAATAACTTAGCAAATGAAAATTGAGCACACTGTAGATACAAATGAGTAAATTCTGAATTTAAAGTTAGATATAAAATTGTTGAAAACGGGCTTGGACCACATTACGAGCATATGTATTTGAGTAAGCACGGTATATCTTTAGGTAAACTTTACTGCTCTAAAGATATATCTGGTGTCCCTGGCAAGGCCCTTGTTGGAGATAGTATAATAATTTTGCCGTTTCGTCTATGCTAGAATGTAACAGTATCCTCCGATTGTATGTCTGCATATTGCATGAGGTCTCGCAAATAAAGGATAAAGACGTTCTTACCTATTATTATTATATTATCAAGATTTATTTTACTAATTCTAATTGTAACGGTATTGTGACATAACCATTTCCATCTAAATCAGCTTTTAAGAGTAATAAATAAAGCAACCCCCTTCGTGCATAAAAACTTTTTGATTTTATTTCCGCATCAAGTTGTAGTAGCGATACATTTTGTGCGATGCGATGTCTACTTCAGATTATTACATCTGTTGCAAGGGCTTCTTAAGTGCAATAATTAACATAACKAGCAGGGGTCATCGGATGTGTGTAATAGGTCTTGATGGTGCAACTCGGACACGTAAAATTACCCGGAGGAGCACGTAACCGCACAAATCCCCTGGTACTCGCACCGAAGACGAGCAGTGTCTCGCATGTAGTAATGATGCACGGGGTGGTAAGTGGTGTAAGAATTATGATACGGGTGCCGAAATAGGGGTAGGAGGTTGAGGCTTTTAGAGCAACCGGCATGACGAAGCGGGAGAGTGTTATGCATTGCCCGCTAGTGGAACAGAGAGACGTACGGGAGGTGTGCGTGCGCCCGGCATATAGTGATGTTTGAAACGCTGACAGCTTGCCAGTACTATTACAAGCGAGTCCACCAATCCGCTGCCAGTTCACAGTGCAAACTGACTGTCGAGGGAGCTGCCGCCCCGCGCCTCGCGTTCGTGTTTTTTGACAGATCMGTTGAACCGTCACATCAACTCGCGATTCGCGCGTTTCCATCATCATCTGGTTTCTATCATCTCGACGTCACACGATCGAGGTGGCCGGAACGATAAATTATCCACGGCCAATTAATATTGTCCTTATCTGCTCGGTGTCCGAGTGTGCCTTAATTATCAAGTGATGTGTTTCGTTCGGGTCAAAACTGTACCCCCCATTAGGGCAGCTGGCGGAGTACGTGCACGTTGTAGAGATTGCAAGGTAACAACAGACCAATTTCCCGCAAAATACCTGAGATCCCGACCACGCGTGTGGTCCCATGCACGAAACGTTCTTAATCATTGAATTAAGGAATTTTAAAACTGTTAATTGACATGTTAAGCCGCGGTGTAATGGAGTGGCTAACACGATTTAAAATGGAACTAAACGGCCACGGTTTAATGTATGCTATTATCCTTCCACGGTACCCTTGATAGGGACGATTACGCAACGCCAAAACCAGTTTTAGAGCTTTTTGAAATGCGAACGCATCATCAACGCGCTTTGCATATCCACTACTTACTTTAGATGACAAGAAATATGCGCTTAGCTACTTCCACAATTCAATAAAAAAAATTGTACTTACAACAACACACTACTCGCACATGTTAATTCTCAAAGGACACTCGCAATCAATTTGTTCCCGGATAGCATACTATCCGGAACGAAAACATGCCGCGCATAATTATTACATGTGACTTTGTGTTTCGTTTTCGTTATTGGACAGATGTAGGGTAGCGCTTTTCGGTTGTCGTTCGGTTATTTTTGGCCGATCCGCTCTATGTCCAGTAACATAGGGCCTATATTTTAAGAAAGACGACGGACTTTAAGTTCGGACCGTGTTAATCAAGATATCTTTCCTAGGGAACCGCTAGGCCATAATTTATATCACGGGTATGAAATTACGGTGAGCCGAAGATAGATTCATAACTTTTTTGTGGCATGTTTTAATTTCGTGCATGGCGTATTATATAGGTTTACGAAAACGTGTAACAGGCTCTTCGGACGCGTAGGATGAACTTAGTACGTACTTTGGACTTATTGCTATTACAATTTTGAGTACTACTCACCTGCTGATTTTGCATTTATTGAAAGTTGTCCAGTGCAGTTGCGCCAGGGTACAATTATTAATTGCAACCCGAACAAGTGCATAAGAATCGTAACCCGAGGGCAAATCGATTAAAACTGAATATTCATGTTCTCCATGCGAGTATTATTAATTACTTGTTAAACAGAGTATATCATATCCGCGCTATTTGCGATAACCCAGCATCTCTAAACGTACAAGCTGCGGCTGTCGCATGTTTGTTGATCAGCAATTTTTACTGAGATTTTTACCCCTCACAGTAGCCGTGTTTGCTTTACGTGTTCCGGGTTATTTATAGAAATATTTACGTGCGTGCGCGGACACGAAGGACGATGATGGATAGCAACGTACAAGAACTGTGTAAAATTTGCGAGTAAGTATTAATTATAACGGTGTCGAGAAAAACATCTGGCTAAGGATTTAATTTGAATGATAACGGCTTTAATTTGAATAGTGTATTCGTACAAAGGTCGATTATAAATCAGACGGCAATTAGACCTCACTGACAGCAGACCCTTCTTAGATGTAATTGAAGTCGACCATACATATGCATGCCTAGTTATGCCGCACAGGAGCCAACGGTGTCTGCGTTACGTCTCATCAGGCCTACTTTTCCCTTTGGAGTACTGCATCATATCAAATTATTAACGCAGATTCTGATAGCACTTGTTAGGGCTTCGACAAGCAAAGCAAATGATTTATGGACACGAAGCGCTGCTGCAGAATTTATAACGAGCGAATGTTACGTGCTCCCAAAAAATTCTTGTCAAGTTCTTTATATTTTTATAAAATAGAAATTGTAAGAAACAATCTCAATGTTTAATTTTAATGGTTTGCTTTAATCTTTTATTTTTATAATATATCAAACTTTTCCTGATGTGTCAGATCGATGAGGTTACATTTCAAGTTGAATGTCCCTAAGTTGATTGCGTGAAGCTATTTGAAGAATTTTATTCTTTTATTATTTTTTTTATTCCCACTGGATACAAATTTTATGTAGTGAAATACATTATTTTAATGATTCGAAAAGGTAAATATTTGTTCTATAAAAATAACCTTATGCACCAGCGTTGTATTAAGCGCGCTGCACGGTATATTTTTTTGTGACAGCTGTTCAATTTCATCATTTTGTGATTCTCTAGAAAACTGCAGGGAGTCTTTTTTACGTCAATTTTATAATTTACTTATTATGGTTTATGTACATAATATCGTACACTATTGAATCATAAAATGTTTTCGGTTATACATAGTCATTTATTAACTTAACTCTAAGAGTTTGACGTTGATTTCTTATAATTTCTTTTTAAGTTTTTGTCTTTTTAATTAGTTTTATTACTTATTCATTTTTTTATTTTTTTAATACTTATTGGAATTTAACAGATCGGAAGGGTATTATGCAACAATTTAATACTGATATCATTTGTTGCGATTTATTTGTATTTCGAAATACTTTAAAGTTAAAAATTGTAAAGCACGTAGGAAACGTAGATTCCAAACGAACGAAAATTAAGGGTTATTTGCTAAAATTAGAAAAAAGCCGAAAAATAACCGTATTTTGAAACGATCGAAACAAAGTAATCTTTATTGACAAAGATGTGACGTCATCAAATGGTTTTTAAATAGAGCATTTTTTGTATTATTTGAGCGTTTACTTTTTATAAGGAATTCAACCAGTAAAAATAAAAATAGGCACAACTGGAAAAATGATTTAACACGTACATAATAAGACGTTCAAAATTATATAAAAAAGTATCAAAATTCGATGGACTAACGTAGGTTGAACAAACAAAAACGTCTACTACATCTGCAGATCCCAGTAAAACAAAACATTCAGAATCTACAAATACTGGAATCCACAAATGCGTGTTTGCTATTTTTTGGGATTGTTAATGTTCGGTCTGGAGTAATGCTAAAGTTAGCAAAAGTCAACTTGGTAAAAACACAACAATGCAATCCAAAGCCGACTTTGACAAATACTACATAGACGTTACTCCATTTTTTGAAGTTCATATAGATTGGGTGTGTCTTATTTTAAATTGACTGATCACATTTTGCACATTTGCTTGGCTACTTCTCTATGTAATTTTGTTGAACGTTATCTTATGCACGTTTTAAATAACCATTGTGTTTTTTATGCCAAATGCCATAATAATTGAATTTCTTAGATAATAAGGGCTCTAGTTGCATAAAAATGCATATGGTTCTATTTAAAATATATTTGTTGACGTCATATCTTTGACAGTAACAGATTGCCCTGTACCAGTCTTCTCAAAATAAATAATTATTTAAATCTTAAGTTACCTGTTTGAGTATATTTTCGAATTTTTGCGAATAGGTAACCTTTACCTATTTTGAATTGTATGGTTAGTTTGTCGAGAGACTAAGAGATATTTCATAACCCGGTAACTTAAGCGAACTTAATTCAAATAATTTTGAAATATTACCAGATCTGTCGATATTTATTCAAATTAGTCGATCATCCACACAATTAGAAAGTAGTTTAGTCGCAACTTGATAAATTGTTATAGAAATTGGAGCATCGGCTTGCAAAAGTCTCCAAAATGCTTTTAAAGCGCTGTAGCGGACTGACTACTTTTACATCCGCATTAGGTTGACGATTTAGTTACTTCAGTTTTATAATGGCGTCATAAAGTTCATACGAGGAATGCCTACGTTTCAGTTTTTTAAGAAAATGCCAAGAAAATCCTGGTAAGACACGTTTAAATAAACACATAACTCAAAAGGATTATACGTTACTATTTTGAGCGGTCTAATATATTACGTGAGTATATAAAACACTGACAGACCCGGTCTGACCGCGACGTGTAAAAATAAGCAGTAGTTATTTTTTGACAAATCACGACACAACCTTGCATGAAGTACCTAATTTTTTAAATGCTAGAATCATGTTATTTGTCTTGTTTCTCGATTCTTAATGATAACAGTTCTGTTCGATAATGAATAGAACTTGTATGCTACCGCAATAAAGTACTCTTTATCATTTTTCAGAGAACAAGTAATAGCAAGTATTGGATACAACATTAAATGTGTTACCTGTATGATTGATATAATAAAGCTAATTTTGATAACTGAACGTTCTCCGACAGGCAGTTTAAAACAAACACTGTATTTATCAGCCCTTGTAGAGGTGGGTAATCCGGCTGACTCGACGTAGCTACCCGTTCAGATCAGAACGAACGACAGTTTGCTGGGTGTTTTCGTTCCGATCCGATTCGAACTTGTTTCGCTACTATTTACTGTTTAGACTCCGGCTGATTGTAAAATGCTCATAACTTGGCGGATTTAACCATGCTAATTCCAAAGTTGTCCTATTTCTCTAACTTGAGAATGGCTTTGATTCTTCCACTCGTTCGATCAAATTTGTGTCGCTCACTCGGATCCGTTCCAAGTTAATTCATTTCGACCAGGCGGGCTTTCCCGTTTAGAGTGGGTATTCAGTACAATATGTAATTCAGGACAATAATTTGGCAGTGAGCCATTTGTAGCAAAGAATGTGTGGTATATACTGACTATATTTCTCTTTCAAAAAGGAAAGTCGTAACAAGTGTGAAAATACATATGCCAATTTCCATTCATCTAGCGAGAAATAAAATAAAACAATACGCACACCACCCTACCCCTATAACTGAAGATATAAAAAATGTTTTGTTTTATACAAAATAAATATAAATACAAACCCATGCGAGCGACATCTTAATACCAAATTAGGAAATGGAAATGGTGTAAACTAGATACTATAACCAGAAACAGTTCTTACGCCAAATAAAAAGTCGAATTATTCGGTAAAATCATAGATTTGGAATATTTTTCATTGTTTATTCAATTTTGTAACAAGGAATAAACTGAATTTTCGTATTTCTTCGCTCTACACATCTAGGTCATCGAGTCATTTTCAAAGTGTAATGTAGCTGTAAACGTTACACAACGCTTATATTCTTACTAATGCCTATACACCTATCTTATTTCTAACTTTGTAAAACAGAAAGAAAAACTTGGGGATGTGTTGCGTTGAAAATGGAAAMCGTTTTTACATACTATATGATAATTTGAAATTCAGTTTTTAATCTTATGCATATAAGAAATTTATATGTACGGATAATATCATGCGGTTTCAAATTAAATTATTTGTACCTATGTATATGCAGTTAAATGAAAGTTATGGTAGTAAATTTTATGATTTAATAATTTGAGAAATAATTATATTGAACTGGTTTCATATATTCATAGATCTGGCTTCTCTTATATAAGCCAAGGTAGGTGATGTGTATGCGAGAATTACAGTATGGATGACATCATGCCATCTAGTGGCAGTCTCCATAGAGACGAGTGGATTAAAATTTTAGGAAAGAGTTTAAATGAATTTCCTTCTCTTGTTATGCACAACCGTTCACGCAGAATTTTGTGAAATTTTATACATATATGACTTACAGCATTTTCAAAATGCTTTTATAAAGGTTGATTAAATTGTCATAATATTGACTGCATTGGTAAAATTTATCTGCAGCCTGGCATAAAAAATATTAATTCACTGGACAAAACTTTATTCAGGTTAACATGTTTTTACAAGTACTGTTATTGTTTTTAAATTAAACATCAGTATTGTAATAAAAATTTGTGTTAATATAGGTGATATCAATGTATAGATGAAGGTTTTAAGAAATGCAAATATCCTGCAACTGATATATGCTAAAGTTGTGTCAAACTTAGTTCATGAGCTGATCCAACCTTAAGTATTAGCAGCACCGACACACATATCTTTCTGGCCAGATAGTGACCACGAATTATTACGAATGCATAAAACAATATTATTTGTTAACTTGTTGACTTGTACAAGAAACTAATTTTGTAAGAACGACTGATATTGTAAGTTTTCTGGATATGTTGAACTTGGTTGGAGTTGCTAATACATGTAGCGCAAATTTAAGCTTATTAAAGGTGATTACTTTCTAATTGCAAAAGAGTAATATTTAATTCTCGCTTTACGATGCATAAACATCAAACTGGATTTGTTATTTCTTGTGATTTGAAATTTGATTTCCTATTGAACGACTGCTACCACAATCGCTCTCAGTTTTCTAAGATATTTGTACTAAGCTAAACTGTTATCAAGAATAATAAAATACTGCTTTGACGGTTTTCTTTTATCGTTGCAACTGAATTGAATTAAGTACACAATACGCTCTGGAATATGTCGGTTATATTACGTTTGAATATATTGCGATCAAGCAGTTCCGACCACATGCTAATTATTATCATAAACTAAAACCGCATATGAAATTCAGGTGGCCGTATTTTGAGACACCGTAAGCTTGACGTGGACATTTCTATCTAAAATACCTGGTAGAGAAGGTAGTTAACTTTGAGCTAAAAATGAATATGACAAGGATTAATTAGACTCTCAATGAAAATCAATGTAGGTCTCTGTTCACTGGGCTTTTTCAGTGTGTTCAAATACTATTGGGCAAATGGCAAAAGTAGGTCTCGTACTTACCGTCCGTAGAGCAACCTACGTCGTAGTTCGTAAAGAAACCAACTTGATGCCGATTTTCTTAAATTGACCCCCAAAGTGCGGTGTAAGACGTGTCCACGTAAAAATAAAATTGTGGATGAACTGTAGGTATTTTCGATACATGTAGACACTTCTGATGCTTTATAGAAAGGGTTATGTCCTTAACGAGTTACTGCTCGCATGTTGTTGGTTCAATACAGTCGAAAAACAGTATGTCATTTCCTTAGTGCAATCTGGAATTTTCCACATGTTGGGTATGATTATTATTTATGCATATCTAAAATATAATCATCTACGAATAAATATAGAATTGATATGCGTTCCCCGTGTCCACTGTCCATACCGAGGTAGACATCTACTTTCATATTTAAAGCCCTATGTATACAGAGTTCTGTTTTATCACACGTCAAAAAACAGTAAGTCTTTCAACAAGAAAAAACATTTTCTTTTTAGAATATTGATCGCCATCTAATTTAGTAACTAGTAGCAGGAAAGGCAAGTATCTGCTTATTGTATATGCCAGAGCGGATTCATTCATATCGTTGCTACCTAAAGGAGCAATTTATATCCGGTATAAAGAACGTCGTGTGTGTTCGGCGAAGGTTTACAGATCGTAACCACGTAAAATCTGCGCTTATCACGGCGCAACTTTCGCGGCTATTACAAGATCCCTGCCGTTAATACAAGTATCCTCCCTCTACCCATCCCCGTGGCGCGCAAAGCTCACAGGACCGAGCCCACCTGATCGTACAAACTGCAGCTTAACATGCAAAAGCCGTCATCGTCGGAACAGACACATGCCAGGACGGTAATCTTATCGTCTTAATTTAACCGCTGTCGGCTGATTAAGTTTAATTTAAATTAATATTTCTTTTAACAGAACGTCCCAAGTGCGCCATCCGCAGGATAGAGATCGTAGTGTTGATTGTGGGAATCCATTTGTCGTAGCCGTAAGCAGCATTTTGTCGAGCAGTGGACGAGGCGGTGGGTCTTTGTTATTGAGGGACTCGCGGTACTTGCCTACTTCAGTAGTAAATAAAAAAAGCTATTTACGTCAGCACGGACATGCGGATGATATAAAACATTTTACTTCAAGTTTCATATTATTACACATAGATGCAAAGAAATTAGGCAACAGAGAGGATGGATACTCTTAGCTTAAATGTTTTACAATACATGTCTCAACTACATGGGCGATTGTTTCATAAAACTTATCATGACCTAATTTTTTTTTCATTTGTATTACATTACGGTCACCACAAGGTTTTCTAAACAATAATTAGAGCGTTTTGATTTTAGCTTATATTATAGCTTAGGATTGCTTCAAATTAAAAGCTGTAAATAAAGATTAATTTGAGAGAAACCGTTATTTTTGTTTCCACTACCTCGTGTTGATCTATTGGATTATATTTAAAGAATGCGTATGCACAGTTTTTTTTTTAGTACCAGACACTWCATGTATAAGTCTACAACCTACAATACTTGTAAATATAATCTGTAACTGTAACGGGATTTTCAGGTCTTTTTTAACAAAATTTTTGTCTTCTCGTAGATATACATTTTTGAAAAAACCAGTGGTTTAGGTTTAACAGTTATCGTCCGTAATTTCTTAAACTAAAGGGAGTGCTAAGATTGTGTCGTAAAATTATAAATTAAAATGTGATTTATCATCAGCAATGAAAATAATACCTATAGGAAAACGTATTTTTTTTAGCCCCCACATAAAAGCATGTTAGCCATATACTCGAAGAAGATTGCTCCTGTGATCGAATTGAAATCAGATCTAATTAGCTAACCCTTAATAAATGGTAATTTTTTTTGCAAGTGAAGGCAAGAGTCGAGAATATTACAAAAAAAAAACTAGATCATCAATTTTTAAATTACCTTGTTCGTACTAGTGCAGCAGTTAAACATTTCTGAGAGTTCATCCATACTGATGTTAATTCTACTTTTTCACTTTCTAAATATTCTATGTGTATGGAAAACCGCGTTAAAATCGCTGCTTCTGTGACAGCGTATGATTAGTTCTGGACGTCTTCTAAGAAATAAGGTTAATCACTTTCTCTGGGTCTATAGTCTTAAAATGTATTGGCCGTGGCGCCTTATGAAACTACTTTTTTAATATACTATTTTATAGTTTGCTGTAAATAGCCTGCTTAAAATATTAAGTGAATGCAAGATTTTAATGTAAGTACTCAAACACTTTGTGTTTGTTGTTATTTATTATAAAACAAATCCTTCTTCCATGACTGTGTATTTTTGCAGACAAAAGTCAGCTTTATAGAGTTGTCACCTATCGTGGAAGAGACAGAGATGAAAGATGAAATACATTTGGCGAATATTGCAAATGCACCAATCTAACTAGAGTTTGTTTGGTTTTGTGTATATAACTGTTACGCTTTAGGATAACCAAATTAAGAGTTTAAAAAGTTTAAAAATTGCTACTTATTTACGAGGCAAACGGCAAAAATGTTTTATGAGCACACCACCTTGACCTGTCTAATACTAAATTATATTGATTTTGGCGTTCATCGGCGACAATATTGGCAAACATGATATGTGAGGACGGTAAAAAGACGTTTATTCCAAAATATTTGTGTATTTCTGTTATAAAATAGCTTTACATTGGATTGCAAGTTTTTGATATTGTCAACGGTCATAAACCAGTTATTTGTTGTTATTTTCCGTAGGTATTCATTATCTTACTGTTTATTAAATGAAAGCGTTTATAACATATTCCATGTTGTAATTTAGACACAATTATATGTGTAATTATTTACAAAGCGATAAGGAATACTTTACCCATTTGCACAAATTATAACCTATGTTATGGTTGCGCGGTAGCGCGGAATTTTGCATAAAATACAAGCATACATGCCAATTAAGTTGTAAATTTAGAAATTGATTGCAGGTCATCTCTGCAATTTTCTACAATTGCACGTTCTGTATTATGATGTGGTGAGTAATTATCATAGCACGGTTTACTCGACACATTTTTTACAATGTAATGGCTTACAGGGCTATTGTTTTTAGTACGAAGCCAGGGAATAGCATTTCGCTGATAATTTGCACATAATACATAGTAATTACTACACTGTTTTTCTTTTTAAATAATGAAACCAAACATTTAAACAGTTTTATATATAGCTGTTGAGTCTAGTGTCATATACTCTTCATTTTTTGATGAAGATAGTACATACCATGACAGTTACTTTTTGTAATAGAAACGTGTTATTAAAGAATAAATGGCTTTAAGTGTTGTTGGCTCTAATTCTTACACTTTCTGTCTTTAACGCCTTGGCAGCTACTTAAATTAATTTTGTTTTATTTCACTTCGAGTAGACGAACTTGTTTCTTATGTGGTCTAATAAAACAATTTTGCTACTCTGCGTGCTTGTATTATTACTTTATTTTATTTAATATGTATTATGTTAGGACTGGCATCCTGGAGAGAGACAATCATTTTTATAATATAGCACCACTCGCTAATTATTGCACCGCTATGTATGAAAATGGTCTTACTAGAAAGCACGTTATCGACATTTTCCGTAAGCTGCTTTATATGTGCACATTACGATGTGCATCAACTTAAATTCGTCAGTGTTTTGGGGTCAAAAATAATCTAAAAGATGGGTCTTGTAGTTAGCTATTATTTTATCACAAAATATTAAGTATGTTTGTTTGAAACATACCTTATGGTCTAGTTAGTATTTTTCAGATAAATATTTATTTATAAATAGGTAATTAGCTGTTTTTTAAGTGGTTTAAGTGGTACTGTTTTTTTAATAGGTGGGTTTTTTATATCGTGATCTGGAATATCTTTTATCTCTTTCCAGGATACCAACTTTAAGCCTCCACGAAATTTGCGCTGCCAAGCTTGAGATGAACTATCCTAATTCAATCTGGACACTTTTAGTGTGTGTATGTGTATTAATAGGGCGTTAAATTTCACGTTAACAGTCGCTATCCCTTCAAAAAATCATATTTAGCGATATTGATGGGTATCTGTAACGGGCAGACATCTGCGCACCAAAAATATGATCGTTGTAAGGCCAAAACGCCTTTAGCGTTCTCATTTATTAATTTATGGTTTTCCGAAATTTAATTGCGCGACGTGGGTAGCCTTATTTATGCGACGAGATGCATGCCGTTATGTTCTTATTATACGTTACCTCCACTACCCGTTTGAGTATCTGAAATAACATATTTGGCTGTCGGTTGCTCAAGGAATAGAAACATGTTTCGATTTAATTATTTATCATGATTTGAGCGATGCGTTGTATTTTTATTTCAATTCCTTAGGCTTTAAAACCAACTAGTGCAATTAAATTATCTACGATCAAATTTTATAACCCAGTAGTGTTTTAATTTATTTATTTTTTTTGTTCGCTTATTTCACGCTTCTAGAGATCACTTTTCTGGAGACACAAGCTACTGCTTGAATTATTATTCAAACGAGGACTCGCATTGGCGCATACCTACCCATATTTATATCATTTTTATGATCTTTAATAACATTGTACGTCTATTTGTAGATGGTGTGCAGTACACTCACAAGTATTTTTTTTTATCAGGTATGGATCCTTTTTCTTGTTATTAGCGGCCAATTTATTTCTTTTTATTATGTATATTATGTAAAGTGGCAATATTATTGCATCTTTTTAATATGTTTAAATTACTTTCTCTCTTAAACAGCAGTTTTTTTGCAAACGAATTTGTATTCTTCAGACTAAAAAAACTTTTGCGAAATTGTTTACAAAGTAATCAGAATCATAATCAGAAAATAAAAACTTTGGTACCAAAGTAAAGTTAGATAAGGCGATAAATTTGTATGCAAATAATCTCTAGTTCGTAGTGAAACACCGTATATTACATACATCCATGTGTGGAGTATATTTGTAAGATGTTGGTCTATACACTGCTATGTTTAGTCGTTTTTTTGAAACGATAAGTGTGCTATACGAACGATTAGTGTCATAACAAATATCTGTTAATATGATAATAATAATACCTATATGATATAGTTTAGAAAGTGGCTTATTTTATGTAAACCTCATGAACGGCCTGGCCTGTATGCTGTTGTTAGCGGTTGTCATATACTCATATATGCATTCCTTTTTTTGTCGACTACGTTTGACAATAAGGCCTCTCGATGCTTATTTATGAATGTGAAATATCGCTCGCAAAGTACATGTAACTTGACTGATTAACGTAATACCGAAATAATCGTTTACTGACCGGCGATATGCACTACTTCCAGTGGAACTGCAACATTGTGTGCGCAGCTTCGCAAGACTGAACTGAAAATTTACAGAAAATTTATTATGTCCACTGCACTGTGTGCTTTAGGCGTTCTGAGATATCGCCATCGCTACTGCAATTTGCTGTTAAATATTGTGGTTTAGTTTGTTTCTGCGATTAATTTATTATTTGTGCCGATGGTACGTTATAATCATGATTTATCGCCAACTTTCGTTCTAATAGAAATTCCATTTTGATATTGTTTATGCGATTAATTAGTGGTAACAAACGCTGTTATTGTTACCGCCTACGTTACTAGATTGTCAATAAATTGATACTACTGCATTTTACCACGGGTAGTTGCAGTACAGTGCGGTGTCGAATAAAAATTGTGTATTTACTGATTTAATGATATCTATTCAATGCAAACTTAAGTTGCCTTTGTAACAATGCATAATCCTTGTCGATCAAGTGCCCAATTTTTCCATGCTTCTTGGTAGTGGAGTGGGTAATTCCTGCATGTTAGATGTCTTCATCATGCAGGAAATAATAAATGGGTATAGCTTAGTAGCTTGTTTCAAATTTATACCTACTGTCATAAAATTAAGTCATTAAAAGCGCATTTGGCAGCTTTGCCTACTATAGGTAGGTGTCATGTTAACTGATCCTAAGCACTAATGGTTGGTCGCWTTCATAGMGACAACTGCCMGCATCGGTTTCCGAGCTGCCGCTAATAGGCTCACTCACATTTTGATCATCTGTCACTGGAGCTCACTTGTCAGTCATGCTGCCGTTCTTGTTAACGTATCATTTGTCTTGATGCTGGAGGTGGCGCTTATTTTCTCGTTCAGTTGTTGTTCCGGTTGTTTTCATTCCCAGTGAATTGTTATAAATTAAATGAACATGTTCTTACTGAATTGAACAATTTCTGATATGTATTTTTGCGTGGATGTTCGCTTGTGCAAAATTGTAAAATAATATAGGCTCCAGTCCTAGTAAATCACTTGATTTTTTTCGATCTACATAAACACATTTGCAGCGCTCAATTACAAAAATAATGAAGGGCTCTTTATTCGATTAAAATTTGTTGTTTCCAGTTTTATTATTCGTCATTTCTGATCATGTATCTACAGTTAGATTTAAACAAAAACTATAATGGTTTTAAAATTTTCTCTGCCAGGTGTTTCGTATCTTGAGGGTCTTCAAAAATAAACTATATCCGGAGGTTATTCTGGATTAAAAATTCAATGCGAACATAGGCATATTTATCCTAAAATGTACCATTTTGAAGAAATGCGTAATACGTAATAATAATATTCAGGCATAACATACATTCAAGTAGATCCCATAATGGCAGCTAGGTGGCTTTGTCATTATTTCATGTCAGTGTAATGCAGATGGCATTTCCATCTAAATTCTTATTTACTTGATACCAAGCCTTTGGTATATAGGCAAAACCAGTTTTATGCCGTGCTGTCTGCACTCCACTAGACCTAAACTGCCCTGATGAGCTATAATGATAGCGAAATAGATCTATCTGCAGTTGGTTGCGGTGCAGACATTCATTAAAATGAATATCTATGCTATATTCATTTTAATACATTCAAGTTTTTAGTAGTTTGGATCAAAATGGCTATTATTTTCATTAAGGCAAAGTGTGAGCTTTATTCTACAAATTAATTCCCCCTTAATTCACCGTTTTTCAGCAATAATAATTCAGATATGTGAGAACGGGTGAACATGTATTGAACAGAAATAAACATATTTTTTAAGTTCCTATTCTGTTTTCGTTGCAGCAGAATTCTGTGCAGTTCAAAAAAGCAAGCAAATCTTATGTCCGTAGCAAAGAATATTGTCAATGCAATAAATATAAAAAAGAATGCAATAAAGCCACATACAGAGTTAGTTAAGGGTATGGAATAACCGCTTTATTTACGTAAATATAATCTTTATACAGCAAAATATCGTTAATAAAAGTTTTGTCTGTTAATTATTTTTCGTATCTTAGCGTACTTTTTGTTTTTGTATATATTTATTTTTTGCGAATGTGTATTGTTTTTGTTTTATTCTTGAAGTGATCTATTGGTTATATTATAAGGTTTGGTAACAATTTTTTGTGAAAAATCGTGTTTTCAAGTAAACTACAAAAATCGATTTTTTATTTTTGTGAATAGATATATTTTATTTTGAAATTGCCTTGAAGTTGCGATTAGCTGTAGTGTTAAAATTCATGTTCAGCGAAAACCAGTTGAAGTCATATTAGAAGGATGAATATTGATAATGGTTACCTGCAGTATGAAATACCAAGTATTCTAGTAATTGCGGGTTATAAAATTGGCGGGAATTATCGTACATGACAAACACAGTAGATGGTTACAGCAACAAGTACCCTAAATAAAAATAGACACATATAAGCTTTAGTATACGTACATTCCGTTACGTACCTACAGGTGTTGGCGCTCAAGGTATTTCTGTGATATATGCGATTCAGGCTGGATACAGAATTTTCTAGTCTAATGATAATATGCTAATTTTGCGGTAACGGGTATCTAAAATTGTCTTTGCATAATGGCATTTTAATTAATGAACGATGCTTCTAATATACAGAAAAAGTATAATTAATTACACCTATATATAGCAAAAGCTAGTTCTGCACTTTGGTGGGTCCACCTAATCAAAAATGTTCTAATGAAGTAACATTTTTAGGGTGCCTACTATCTAATGCCGAACACGGAGTACAAGTAACCTCCACAAATGTTTGTCGTTTGGGAATTTTTAAGATAACGGTTATTAATTTATGGGTTCTCGGTCCAGTCGATTAGGGAGATTCCAGGTTAATAACAGTAAACTTACAAACTTACATCAAAGAAGCGAAGCATCTTGATCATTTCTGTAGAAGCATTGGTTATGTATGTACAAATTTGTTACATTGACTGAGCTTGACACAATCCTTTATCTTATTATAATTAGCTTCCATTTATTTTTTATCAGTTCTTTAAACGAACTTATCAACTGACACATGAAATGTTACCAGTAATAATAATCCACGGTAGTTATGCTTAACCCCGCATATTATATTGTAAACGCTCTTTCGTTATTCGTTATTTCAAAGCATTTAATATAGAAAAAGCGAATCTTGTTTCTTCCAAATGATCAAATTGCAATATTTAATTTACTATGATACCGGCAATGTATGTATGGGCAATCTGCTAATTTATTATGCTGTTTTAGGCAACCTGCAAAATGCCTTCTGCGCTAGTCAATCTGAGTGTTAAAGGTTGACTAGACACTTTGAAGATAAATAATTACAAAGTACTTAATGTGTGTGTTGAACCTTAAAAAAATGCTACATCTCGGGAAATATTTTTATTTCTGCATTTAATAAAAACACTTGTTATTTATTTTTGCAGGGATTATAAAAGTAGCAACGAGTATTGCACAACACTATTTTTCAGGCATTTGCACGATTTATTGCAACACTTTATTACAGCTGGGTTTCATCATTCCCATTGTGTCAAATACATTTCTAGTATAACACTGTAAGTATTCCTGCTTTAGTTCGTAATTTATGGTAACCACTTCGGCCCCGATCTAATGATGAAATACGAATGATTATATTATCGCCCATACTACATCCCTCTAATATCTTTGCAAGATTTCCAAGCATTTTATATGCTTGAAGATCTAGACATACCTTTTTTGTTATTTTTCTTGCGTTATCACAATATCCCTCCTTCTCACGCAGTGCAATCAATTTGGCGCATTAGAATTTGTGTTACTTTGACTGTATGCATTTCATGAACCAAATTCCTCCTATCTCCACAGACTCTTAGTATTTAGAATTAGTTCCACAAACTATACTTTTAATAGAACCATTAGCTTCAAAGTCCATTATTGCCTTAAAAATAAAGTGTTGTGCAATAGTCGTTACTGTTCTTCTAATCCCTGCAAAAATTAATAAGAAGTGTTTTTATTTAATGCAGAAATAAAACCTTTTCTGGAGATGCAGCAGTTTTTTTCAGTTCAACACACACATTAAATGTTTTAATACTATTTATTTTCAAATTGTCGAGTCATTGTGAGAAGTAAACAATTTTAACACTTAGATTTGCAGTATTTAGACATTTCGCACATTGCCGGATTTTGTACATTGCCGGTAACACATACACATAAAAACTAGAGGAAGATTTGTTTTTACTTTAAAAAGAAATTCTTATTAAATTTTATATACTGACGTCCGTGAATTCAATTGAATTGCACTCTCATGGCAAATAGGTAGATATTCAGAATAATATAACTTACTAGATAACATACGCAAGATTTGTCTCACGTACACCTCTGTTACATTACGTCAAATAAGATTACCGGGTTGGGTTGGCGTTATAAATACAAATGCATCGAACGCCAGCACATTTAGTTTTCATCGGGCAACGGTTATCCGCAGTTCCATATATTTAAAATAGTTGACTGGTAGCATGAAATCATTCTGCATTTTTCCGGAAGCAATAAATATTTCAGGGAATATTTTATCCGAGGGAATGGATTTTTTTATACACAGCGTTTTGGCGCAAATCATTTTAGAAGCGCTGGTGAGGGAGCGCACCTCCGTCGCGATAAATTTAAGAGGAAATTGTTTGTGTGCCATGGTGTTGCAAGTTCTGATCCGATGAGGTTGCGTAACCTGGTCTAAATACGGTGGGTAGGTATTTCGGCGGATAGCAAACGAATCTTGTTCTTGTTCGCCGAATTGCATGGCGTGCACTTTCTAAGAGTTTCTAAAAGTAAACCCCCGCTGCTAAACTGAGGCAACTTTCTCTTCTGGAACATTTTAAAGAACGTTTTTATTATGTAAGGATCATGAATATTTATGGCTGGTCCGCAAGATACCTTTTTTGCCTGTTCTGAGAATTGGAAAAACATTTTCTTTTTCTGCGTTAGGAATGTATGCTAATACCTTAACACAGAGGTGTGTAAGCTACTAGTCATATTGGTGTATAATGTGTATATACATACAGGGTGCTTATTCACGCTCTTTTTACAAGGTAATCTGGTTAAATGGATACAAAATTGTTGGATTTTATTCAATTATTACCTATCCACAGGTTCCAACATAAAGTTACGTGCAACATTCGGACACCAGTTATCGTCATCAATTTTGTTTTTTCTACTGTTAGTTGAAAAATTGTTTCATTTACCTCCGTCACAATGGTCAGTTGAAATTATCTGTTTTTTTTCTGTTAGAAAATATTACTTGTAGTCAACTATATCTCATACATTTTGGCACAAACTTCAAATGCATTTCTTTCTATACAAAATGCATTTAATTGACGTATTACCGTACACGATAATTAACTATTTTATCAGCAACAAAATTATAAACTTAAACTAAACAAAAAAGGTATTGGTCAACTTTCGACACATAGTATAGTTTTGTATATCTTTTGAATTGATATCTCGGTATAGTCTTGCGTCGAAGTTCTTTGTCATTTTGGGCTTCTATCCTCCATGGTAAACTTTTTGAAACAAGAGTCTAAAAATATTCTATATGCTACGAACCTAGCCAAGATTTGGGGGATTGTCATTTCGTGGAACAAATGTGGTTAATTAACCAGTTTTGAGTTTGTCTTGCATATTGACAGGAAGCAAGGTCTGATCAGTTAATAAAGTCATCCCCAGCATGTTCTTCTTCAATAAAATTATTAGGTTTCTCGACTAAGAAAAAGTCTGGATATACCCCCTGCTCTTAAGGTGGCATACAATACTAACACCTTATCAGAAAATTTGGCTTTACGTTTACATTTGAATCTATCAGGAACACCTAAAATATTGTTGGTACAAGAACCGTCATTTACCTTCATTTCGGACTTGCTGAGAGTGAAGTGCTTTCCTTTATCCCTAATGACCACCCGGTTCTGGCTAGTTGGCAGTATATTTTATGGCATTTCTTCATTTTCTGTAGTTTACGACATTACACGACAATTTCTATACTGAAGTACCTAGTGTGTTTTTCGCTCTTCTATTGTCAGTCTTTCGGATCTTGCTTTGTAAAAAATTTTCGGTCTTCCACTTTTTGGTAGGATCACACAAAGAATCATTTCTCATAGAAATTGTCCAATAAACGGTTTTATATACAGATACCTATATCTAGATTTTCAAAAATTCGTATCACTCCAGCCTTAAAACTTGTCCAACTAAGTTATACATGCTTTTTCTAATTTCTGGGTTGAAAGCTATATACTCGACTACCAACCAAAATTAATACAAGGCATCAAAGAAATTTTTGATTTCATAGCAACCCGCGATTTTCTTTTTAGGTATTAATCATTTAAGGCCTCGGAAATTTCTGCCAAAACTTATGGGACATACATTACGTAAATACAGGCCTTTTAGTAGTATCAGTTTCTTATTTTTTAATTTTTACACTTGTTTGTGCAAAAACTAATCAAGTATGCTAAATTACATTGATTAGAAAGAAATGTGTGTCTCTGGCTCTGATATAAAAAAGAACAAAGTTGATTGTGAGTCACCTGACCTGTGGAAGTAAATTTTTGTTAGAAACATGGGTAGATAATGAAATAATGGCTTCAGAATTGTGTTTTCCGTTTCTTCATGCATTGCTTATCAAAACAGTCATGAGTAAAATACTAAAATTACTAATATTGATTTTTTAATCTTTGTTTTGAAATTAAAAAAAGAATTAAATTCATCTGTTTACTAAAGCGAGACACCTTGTATAACAATGGAAGTTCCTGGAAGGATTTTTAAGCAGTTTTGTTGGGCAAGCCTGCATTGAACTATTCCAGTATTTTTATTGTACAATAACGTAGAATATGCAGTTAAATTGAGTGTGTTATGTCAAATACGCACAGAACAGATCCAATTTTATTTATACGTGGAGTACTTAGTATTATAGGTTAATAGAAGTTGCTTCAAAACTAGCGTGTATAGTGTATTTTATAACCATTTAACTCTGAATAACAGCTTCCTAAAGATGCTAGATTTTTTAGATGCGCCTAAAACTTTTTTCATTTGCTAAGCTTGACATTTCATTGTAAGGACGGTTAGGAGTAGGTATGCTTATGAAACTGTTTTTGAAGATTAAAGTTTACCGTACGCTCCATAATAAAAATTGAACAAACAAAACAATATATTACCTAAAACTTTTTGAAGCAAAAACAATAATTTACCGAACTAGATATTTGTAAGAAAAATTACAGCTGCTTAAAATAGCATAACCATTATTAGGATTTTCCAACATTTGGGAGAATTACAGCAATATTACACATAGGTATGGGAGATATACTTATATAAATAAAATCTACAATCATTTGTTGTACATACACATTGTACATACATGTGATAAAGTTATGATTTTACCCTTTCATTACCAAAATTCTTTAATGTTTCCATAAAATTGATACTAAAACTGACAAAAATGTTTTTTATTGTTTATAATTATTGCTGGGAAATAACAATAGACAGAAATTGTCTTAAATCATAAGATCTTTAAAATTTGAATGAGGTAGCCTTTTTTTTTCTTCTACCCTCCAACATATTCCCTTTTATTTTCTCTGGAGGGAATATGTCTTTTTACATGCATTTTAAACGATTTGAATGGACGACGAGGGAGGAGTCTTAGTCTTGCTTTTTGGACAAAAGTAAAAAAGCAAGGTGAGTTACAACTTCTTGATGTGCTTTAACTTGAACACTTCAATTGTACGACTTCCATTTTTACACTATTCATAGTAATACGAGTAAAAACTGAACGGCTTATATCACTATATTTAAGCAAAATTCAAAACGCTCCGTTCGTCGCATTTCCTTTTGCATTCGTCCGCGGTTGTCACCGGCAAAAAATAAAAAAACTCGCTAAATAGCGCGAATGAAAGCATTTCAGGACGTATTCGTAGCTATGTGAGGATGTCGCAGGTGAGTTATGGTCCCGCTTTATCGGTCGCCGCAACACTCTTCCCCTGCCCCCGTTGCTGATTCCGCAGCACTCCGTTCATGTGTGTGTGGTACTCCGGCGATAATCATTCCGGATCGGGTCCTCCGCATTTGCAGCAAATGCGATCGTCACGTCCGGGGCGACGGTTTATTTTTAGGCCAATTGATTTGCCGTTTTTTCGACGATGGATAGGGAAATCCGTCGGGTTCAAGTTCGAGGATTCCTACGAATTGGGAACCGCTTTGAATTAGACCCTTGATGTTCATTGCAACTTGCGAAACAAAGATAGTTTGCTATCCTTTATTTCGGTTAGAATAAGAGCCTTCAGAAAATAGAACCCCACAAAAAACGTAAAATGTACAAAAATGCAAGTTTCGTAGCTCAGTCCTTCCATCGCAAAAAGTTATGAGATATCATGTAAAAAACCAAGTCAGTTATTTTACATAGTATCTGTGGAAGTGACTGTATACCTAGTATATTAGACATGTTTATTTCTATGATGCCGTATATGAGTACTAAGTCGAGGCTTCGAGAATAGGATTTTTCTTTTGCTCGACTTGGCGGAGGCATTGCCCTGCTCACACATAATATAATCATAGCTTTCAAAAACATTATATATGCTGTTGTCCGTGCCTTTTTTAAATTATTAATTTGCTCCTCCTACCGTTGGAACTTTTATGATGTTTTAGTGAACAAACTACAGCTAAGTATATGTCTAATATTTGCCTAGAAAGCACCGGGATTGGTAATGCATACATCGCTTCAAGTAAGCCTTTTATGCAATTCTAATATATATTCTTCTATTTAAAATATAAAAATATTGCTGTGACCGTATCATATGAAATGTTAAACTGTGCATATCAATATATTTGTTAGTTCTTCTAGTGTTACTTCGCTTTACGTAAAAATCAATAAACATTTATGACTTAGTTAGCACAATATATGTGAACATCATTACCGTAATTACACAGCAGTGTTTATAATTACAATAGTGCCATAAATTTATCCATCTACAAATTCACCCGTACTCATAGATCTCCGGCATAGGTGAAATCTTAATGAAAACTGACAATTTGTTACGCGCTTGTTTTCTCTGACACTAGTGCTATATTGTTTAAAAAAATTATGTTATTTATTAGTTTAATTTGAACATTCATATTAAAAGGTCACGATTAAAGCTTCTGAACGTGAGAGCACAAAATAAAATTCTAATTCTGGTTAAGGTGAAGGATTTTGACGTAATCCTCGTTAAATTTAACATTGATTATGCATACCTTTGAAAACGACATCGGTTTCCCTAATGGGAAAAAAACTGTCTATCCCGTAGGCTTGCTTTACTTCTTGTACTTAAAAATTTACAAATTAGTAGTCTCGAAAGTATAGGTACTTATGTTTATTAATAACATATATGTTTCAATTATAGGTTTTTATCAAAATACATAAATTTGGGTGTTAGTAGCAAAAATGTTATTACTTACCTATATGAGGTGCTATGGAACAGAACGAACTCAACAAAAAAAAAGTGAAATCATTTGTAGGTGGTTATTAGGTAATATTTTTACTCAATGGATTTTTTAATAATAACTGAGGACGTTCTTTATAGTTAATCTTGTTTAAAATTTAATGGGTGTATGAAAGTTCAAGTTCACGGTTCGTAGTAATATGTGTATTTATAACTGACGATGAGTTTAATGGACTTATCGGTAAACACACCCAGATGTGGTGCAAGTCGAACTTGCCTTGCAACTGCCAGAATCAACACACAAACCTACTTACAGATTCGAAAAATTTTCCTTTTACATTGAATCGCATCAAATTCTTCGATTTGAAATCAAAACCGGAATTAGTTATTTATGTTCTATATTTTTTGTAACGGTTCATTATTTATGTAGTTAATTAAGTAGTATCTATTTTGGAAAGTGCAAGAATCTGCATTACAAGTTGGAAACTGCTATTATACGCAAGCCGAGGTTAAACACATAGGTATAAATATTATCATACACGGAATCATGTTAGTCTGATATTCAATTATCGTAAAATGCTCGTATTAGAATACTGCAATTCACCTTTTTCTAGACTCGCACTATGCTGACATAAAGTACAAAATTTTAAATTTTTAGTAAAAATAATTCATATTGTTTTGTCTATAATGATAGGCGTACCCGTAAAGGTGTGTCATTAATAATAATCAAACGTGTTTTCCATAATTTGTGCCCTAATTGCATTTGAATTCGATAAGCATACGTCATCGCCACCTCATAACAGCAGCCATACTGATGGATAGCAGCCATCATTGTTCGGAATTTTTCTGGTTCCGTAGTTGGGGTAACTCCACCCTTCACTCAATCACTATGAATGCTAACCCACCCTCCAGCCCCTCCCAAAACTGCCGATCAAAACGGGCATTTCACTGCCATCTATATGTTATTTGTGGGATTTCTTGACCCCTGACTGTTGAGCCTCGCGCCGCACGGGAATGGTTTATCACCTTACAGATAGAGGGTATGGTTAATACTTTTTAAACTTGTCGCTGTGAACGTCGTGGCGCTGGCATAACAAAATAGCCCAAACATTCGGGTAAATTTTTAATGGATCTCATTTTCGTGGTTATAGTGAGAAACACGCATTTTGGTATAGTATCGGATGGGTTGTTGCTGTTCCATTTTGCCTGGAATGCGTAAATGAATTTTAATTGTTAAAACGACAGGTTTAATTAGTGGTTAGTAGCAGCGGGTGGCCACAGAGCTGGCCAGTAATGTGGGGTGAAACACGTACGTTCCATGGGGAACGAGAAACGAGATATTCCACGTCCATTATAGAAGGTTGTCATGTACAGTATTTATTCTGTTGGCTCACATGAATCTCTGACCTTTTAAGAGGKTACGCGCAGCCTACCATTCGCTTTTCTCGGAAGAAAATAATAACAGGAGAATGTCTGCTTGTAATTTATTCTCGACATTTCGTCAGTGGACATCTGGGTGACCCCAGGTCAGAAAGCAACAATCTTGGAATTTTGGACAGTGCATGGAGTGACAACATGATTGCGATGTCTATGACGATAAGGACAGGAATGAAAATGGCTCGAGAAATAACGACGGCTTGTTTCAACTAAAATTCTTGCTTATCTGGAGTAATGCGTAGTATCGTAAATTTTTATAGTTAATCCTGTTTGTCTTGTTGAAAATGGGTCCCTGGAAAAATTTTTGGTGTGATGTGAGGGAACTTGAACTTCGTGAAGTCTGACATGAGTATAAGTATGCCTGTGTGATTCCGAAATTGGTGAATCGCTAAATCGGTTTTGGATTTGACATAAATATGTGTTCGAATCTATTAATCGTTTATTTTCTTATCAACTCCAATCATAATAGATTTGAATCATTTAAAAGTACGCTTCAATACGTACGTACGTACGATTCGATAAATAGTCAGTCGATTCTCAGTTGAAGTCATGAAGAAGTACAAAAGATCGCGAAGCGGTATATGATCTGCTACAAAACAAATTTTCCTTCCTATTCTCTAACGAGGTGGTGATCAGTATTGAATCTGATGGAAGCTTGAGTAAAACATATGCGCCTGACATCACTTGCCAATAATGAAAATTCGATTTCGCAAAGGATGTTTTGGAGCATGAGAATATTGATTATTTAACAATTGTTTCTTAAAGTATATCACAGCATACCATAAGAAAATGTAACAAAATCGTTCTTGTTTATATGGATTCTGTGAGGGTGCCAGGATCTGTTTGTCATTACCTCGAAAGAATAGAAGTTTCGTTTCCCACTAGTGTGTAGGCATATGAAACCCTTATGTTATTAAAATTGCTCTAAAGTTTAAAACCAAAACGAAGCTTAGGGCTTATTTCAGTATAAAAAGTAAATAAATGAATTTTTTTTATTGGCGTTGCACCTGTCATACCTGTGGACCAAGATCTGATTTTATGGTGAAAGTAAAGTGAAACGAGATTTCTGCATCTTATTTTATTTTGCGAAAAAAAATATTCTATCGGCACCAGGAATAAGGGTTGCATCAGAAAGAGTTACAGTAGTTTCTTACTTTATAGAAAAGGTTTACTTTTCATGTAGTGAATTTTGTATTCCACACGCTAAACAAAAAATGTGAATTGGTTACGGATGAAACCTGAATTTATTTTAGTTATCCTAAAACGAAACAACAATCAATGGAGTGTGTATTGTGGTTTCCCAACCCTTTAGAAGTTTGTAAAAGAATATTTTCAATTGTCTAGAAGAGCACAAGGAAGGTCAAAGACAATAGACGTGTGCTGCTGATATTCTACAGYTCGATGACTCATTTTAAAATATTCTGGTTACTGATCCGAAAAAAACTTACCCACTAGAACCACTGTCTCTKTATAGGTYTATATACCTATATAAAATTTCACATTATAAGTTGCTTTTAATACGTAGATACACAGTTGCATTGACAATACCACAGCCATTGCTTGTATTCACCATTAAAAGTGTGCGACGTGACAGTGTACGCCTGCACTTTAGCAATTGTTTMATAATAATATATAGTATGAAATGTGTGTAAATCGACCTTGAGTGATTTTGTTAAGTGAAAAAATAAACGTCTTAATAAGATTACCACTTATTTCTAGGAAGTCAGTCACGGTGAGATTCTTCGTCATAATTTTGAGACGCATTTTTAAACTTAGTAGCAAGTAAATTTTGAAAAAAAGGAAAGAGTTTTTTAATCCAAGTGTTCCTCCGTAGAAATTTGCACTGGTCGAGCTTCTTTCACGGCAACGCAATTTATGAATGTGATATCCTGAGATCTGGCTCGAAGGACCAATGTTTTGTGTATGCTCTGTTCTCTTAGAACATTGATTGTAATTGTCATATTTTGGAGTTCTTTAGTTTACAGTTTTCTATCTTGCAGGTATATTGTGCATATTCTAAATTATAATTGTTGTCACAAAAATGGCTGTAGTGGGTAAACTGCATACGCTGTGCTTGTTGCAGAAAGATGCTGCCCAGTGAAAGTCACTAGGGCAGCATGAATATTATCGATATGCTTTAAATTTAATGCTTTTGATGGCATTGAGAGAAGTACTTTCAGTCCAATATTGTCTTAAAACAAAGTAGATAGTACTTATGGATAAGATATGGCAAATATTCGTAATGTTGCAGATAAACAGACAGATACCACGAAAGCTTTACAATAATATTAGTACTGCTGTTAATTTTCTGTTTATAGCTAAAAGAAAACCTCTTATATCCACGCTTTTGTTCAGGAGTATACGAACATTTATGTTCCTATTCTTTCACAGTATGTATTAAGAGTAGAAGTGTCAAAATGTACAGTCGAATTTAAAATTCCTGCACTTTCTATTTTTTGTTATCTGTCTATAAAATGTTATTCACAGTACTGTTTCGTCCTACAGTTCCTTGCTATACCAAAATATGCATGAATTTTTAATGATTTCCAATATTTGACAGGTCGCGCAAAAGCTGTTTGAATGGAGCTTGCTACCGATACATCAGATTCAATATGTATAGGATAAAAATTTTTCGTGCTAAAGGACAAGTATTAATTGGATGCAAGGTGCAAAATGACGAAAAGTGACGTTGCTGCTAATGTGATTCGGTTGATTCGGTAGGTAGTGTTTTATCCTGTACTACCTTCTACTTCAGGAAATAACCATTTCTTAGATTTTTGTATACGTCTCGTATATTGACACCCTGTTTCGAATACTTGTTTCTATTAGACGAATAATAGATTCTAATCTGTTTTGCCATCTGGTATATTGTTCGGAAACGAGTCCGAATGCAACCGAAATGGGATTTATCTAGTTCCGGCTATGAGTTTGAGCGCAGATTGTTTTAGCTCGATTAAAATTCCTACCGCACGCCATCGGCCCACCCCCGTTCCGATACAGCCGAGGCTTTGTCCTCCCTGCGCGTCCTTTGTCCCGGCAAACCCGGCCGTTTGCATTTTCATGAAGTTACACGGATACTATCGATTCAGCCAGCATTGATGAATTGTTTTCATCATGTGCGATTACGCCGGCCGATTTCAATTGCCTTTTCAATGGTCCCTTGATATGCAAAACACTAAATCACTAGCCGGCCACTATCAACCGCTGTGATAGATGCAATACGATGTCCGCATGTCACCCCTCTCCTAATATACTCTATTAATGATACATTTAATTACTATCATGGGGAATTAATTACTCTAATTAAATTGTCGTTGACTTGCTGCCGGTTTTATCACTGTTGTATAAAATGCGGTGTATCCTATTTTTTCGTAAGCGCAGCGAGTCGTGTTACAAACCTGGCGTGGCAGACCGCTTTACGAGGCTTCTACAGACCTCTATATAATATGTAAAGCAGTCTGTCATACCGACGTGTTCGTGCGACCGGCCAAAAAGTTCAGCTGTTAACCGAGAGGAGCGCTAATATATTTGGTGCAACGCGGCGTTTTTAAATGGACGTTCATAAGGATTTTCAGAACTTCCCTTGAAGCAAAACCGCCCATAAGTTGTAATTAATACTCGATATGAAGTACATTACACTTTCAAAATGTTGGTAACGGCAGACTAAATTATTTTAGCTGGCGTTTATATTTTTACTAAATTACTAAATTAATTCCTATGTGGATATGTTTTTACACAGAAAAATGGGCAACGGCTTTGAAACAGCCACAACTTTGTCTTTATTTATATTACCAACTCAGTTTTCACATAACTGGGGTTGATTATAAAAACCTGAACAAAATGGATTAAGCAATATTCTCATTGCGAGTTGTATGATGTGAAAAGCCTGTTTATAAATCATTGGGATAACAGTAGGTATAGAATAGGTCTGTTCAGAACACTAAATACAACTTACTTGCAGAATTTTACTAAAATTGTGTAATGATTATTGAAATTTATGACGATTTGTGTAATATATGCCTAGTTCCCAGTTTTCTCTAAGGAACGTCTTCAGTGAATTCCAGAGGGATTGCTGATTTGTAAGGACACGTTGCGTCTTATTAATTAAGATTTCATATTCTCTAGTTTTAAAAGCATCGTTCAAATATGATTTAGTGCTATTATTTCGACATTTTGGCAAATAGTATAAATAAACAAACACTTAACTAGTGGAATAGAAGCATTATTACACGACTATGAATAAGGGCATTAACCCGAGCTTCATTTATAATCACACGAAAATTTGTTATGTATAAAACTTTATTTACATCTGCCTAATTTAAAAAATTAAAAAAATCTAAATCAACAATTTCCATTCACAATTAAATTCAAGCAAACCCTCGGAATGTTATGGCAACCGCTTAAATTTGTTGTAAGTAAACAATTTTTTAAATATCAACTTCTTTTGATACAAATTGTGCATTAATATTGTAATCCCATAATTCAGAAACAGTAAATTTGCTGTTGAAAATTGAAAAAAAAACTTTTGCAAAGGTTGTTTTTCACTTTTACCAGACAAGTCACAAGCTAACTATGGAAATTTTTATGAAAGGTTTATTGATTACTGTACATCCAAGAAAATTAAGAATAAGAGAAAAGTAATATTGGCATTTTTGGGCTTTCTATTCAACGTTTCGAGTTGCAGTCTCAAGGAAGCAAAATATTGATTTGCAAATTAAATCATCTCATTGCTTTTTTTTTAAAGCAATCAGTGAGACAAGGGGATCAAGAAAATCCAGAGCATTTACAAAAAAATGTGGTTCAAAATTTTTTGGAGGGTAATTCTAGGTAACCTGCTATTTGAAACTGTGAAAAATGAAGGACAGCTTTTTTATATATTACAAAGTACAAAGACCAAAAGTATCCGAAAGAATTCGGAGGCACCAAAGAAGTGAACATGGATGTAATTCAAAAATATCTTGCTCTGTATCCTGTTCAAGAGGAAGGTTTTTCGTCGGTTTTAGAAGAAGTAATTGCATAAAGCTTCCCGTGCGTATAAACACATTTAGTGCAATGTCAAAGAAGATTGCCAGCTTTCTTAATTTACCACATAGGGCATTGTTTTCGAAGACAGCCCACTTCATTTTTAGGAAGTATTGGCGGTCAAATGGTGTATGTGAGGGTTACATTGATACAGCCTAATAAATTCTGGAAGAATAGATTACTGACAGTGAAGCTAACATAAGTGCTTCCAACACTTCTCTCCAAGATATCAGCCTTTTTAGAAGAGTGCCTCAAACTATAGCAGGTATTTCTCAACAAAATTTAATTGTCATTGGCAAGCAATTTTTATCTCTTAAAAATGTGTATTCCATTATTTATTAGAAATATGATTTTTTACGGGGTAGATAAAATGTATGAAATCAATTTGACCAAAGTTAGAAACAAACGCCAAAAACTACTTTGCTTTGCCCAATGATTGTATCAATTTAAAAGTTTTTAATTGAACCATGAGAATAGGTTGAGAGAAATTTGAACATTTTGAGAATTTGTCGAAATCAAGGTGATATGTTTTATTTTTAATTTTGTATGAATATTTGGGACTCAACCTATACATTATCTTCGCTACTTAAACACTAATCGCCGTGTCCGAGCACTTTTCAAAACAAAAAACTGCATTTGACGTACTAGATTAATTCCAGGTTACAAAATTGTATGCTGTATGCATATGACTTGGATGGACACGAGTTTGTATTACTTTTATGGTAGTAGGTATATGTATATTATACATATGTAGGTATACTATTGGACTGACGCCTCATTCTGCGTTGTCTTAATTGTATTTGTTTATGTAAAGGACTAGGATTTTGCCGGCTGTTGATCTTTGAAATTATAGTATGTTGCAGTGTAAACCGATGTGCAATTTTCTTAAAAATCATTTTCGTGCTAGGGACGTTCAAACTTGATAACAGCTACACGAACCGTGTTCACAGAAGCTAGCAAGTTAAATTGTTTCGGGCCAAATCGATTTACAGTCTATTTTTAGTCTAGCAGAGAGACCACTTCACGTACTGTATAATCGCAGTCTACTTGATGTAGAACAAATTGTCCTGTAGCTACACTTCATAATTCAGTATTTACAACTTCTGGCTCAGGTTAAATTTAAACCAACCACTTGTTTACTTTTTAGGTGAGTACATACAAGTTCGTATAGGTAACAGAGTTCAAGTATATCTTAGAAGCATAAAGTTTTGAACAACAGTAAGTAAAAGTTTCTCGACAGACGAAGTTCGGGATATTTTAGCGCGTTCAGTATTTTTGCGTTAGCATCGGAGTGTTATTTGTGGAAGCCGTATTAATTGCTCGTGTGTACATGAAAGCTCACTTCTGGCACCCCTACCGCGAAACCGAGACATTTACACCTCATGCATTAATGTCTAAGCTGGGGATTCAACCCTCGCACAAGCCGTTCCATCCAAAAACACCCTGGAGCGTTAACTTCTTTGATTAAATTAAAAGTTACACCCGCTACCACTAACATTTACATGCAAATCTCATTTAGATATTTAGTTAGTTTCAGCTTTCGCTTTTACAAATCTTGGTTGGGTTCGGAGCGATTTATGCCGCGTATCGTATTTCTTGAGTATAATATAATTGTGTTACTTACCCCATGAGAGGATAGTATCCGTGCACTTGTCGGGACATCAGAAAAAGACTAAACGAAACTTTGTGTATATTCCCGAGATTTTTACGGTGATAGTTTTTATGGATGCAGGGACCTGTTGCGCAAACTTATTGTGTTTCTCTTTAAAAGGTTTTATGATTTTATTGCACACCAAACCTGGGATCATTCAGACCGTACGACCGAAGGGAAAGTTACGACATTTCCAAATACCAACGACAGTATTTATTTGAAATGCGTTCTAAAAGTTATAACCATATAGGTTTTGCAAACGTCAAAATCAATTAATAACTCACTGGTGTATTGTTTTAAGACCCACACAAGTGCAAGTAGCATGATTAATATAAAATAAGATGATTTGAAGTATTGATTAAAGTGTTTACTATATACCATCCTGATATAGGTACATATACCGAGTGGCTATAAACTAGCGCATAAAATTGAAAATAAGGGTTATTTGCAAGAATTTGAAAAAACGCTGAAACATAACTTCAGTTTTAAAAAGAGCTTTATTTTGAAGCGATTCAAATATAACAGTTTATTACTAGGACGAATATACGACGTCATCATTTTTTTAACCAACCGCATGAATTTTTTCATTCAAGCTCATATTAACTAAAGAATTTAACCATTATATTATTTGGAATTTAAAAAGTACTTATTTAACACCTACGTAATAAAATAACGGTCAAAAGAATTACATACAGAGGTAGGCAAAAAGTGTGAATAGTCAATTTACAATTTGACACACGTAATTGATCCATAATACGACACGTAAAAAACTGTTGGAAGGAGTAACTTGGGTAAACCTGTTAGTACTTGACGTTCCTTCCGACTGCAATAAACACTTGTTGAATATCTTGAATCAAGGAAGACAGTTCCAAAAATAACAAAAACGTCGGCTACCAGTAGACATAAAGTATCATCTGCAGATTCCAGCTAGACCGAAAGAATGCGGAAATTCCGACATTTTTTAGAATTTTTGATGTTCAACAAGATCTTAGTCCCGCCTAAAGTAATGCTAAAACTAGTAAAAGCCGACTTAATAAAAATACAATATTGCAATCAAAATCTGAATGTTTAATTAAAATGGTGCGTCTAACGGAGACTGAACGGATCCAAATTGTAATGATGGTTGGTTATAGTGAAGTTAACAGGAAGAATAATTTCTGAACATGGAACACCAAAGGCAGGGATTCACTGCATGACTTGGTTTTCAAGCCGCTTGACTTTAATTGACTTCAAATCAAGTCATGCATATAATACGTCAAGTTACTTGAAAAATCAAACAGGTTCGATTCTGCTTGATTTATTGAAACATAAACAGTACAACAGCGAAATAATAATAAAATAAACAACGTTCTTAATTATTGGGCAGGTATCATTGGTCAACAGATTATCGGTCCGTACTTTATTAAAGATAATCTGCCGATAGAAAGGTATTTAGAATTTCTCACATATGATTTGGTACCTTTATCGGCTGAGATATTTTCCAATGAGCTGGACAATGATATTTCAAGAAGACTTTTGGGTCTAGCAGTATGATACTCTGGCGCATTTTGGTGTAGCGGGACGTAGCTTCTTTGGTGATATTTTTGCCAATAGATGAATAGGTCACACTGGAAGAATTACAAGCTCGAAAATATATATTGAAAACTTAGCTTCAACTATAAAAACTATTATCTTGGCTTTATGGACAAATACAGAAAATAGAAGAGCAAAAATAAAATATTCAAGGGGCTTATCTTAATTTTTTGTTGAATGTCCACAGGGTGGTGATCAAGGAAGGCACTGAAATCAGAATTTGTTATACTTCACACGCCTGTACTTGGATCAAATATTATGTGATGCTATCAACGTTTCGGATATATAAATCTGCACTATTTTCAGTCAAAGGATGTGGATTAAACGTCGTTGTTATTTCGAGCCGAGGTGAACTGGAAACTCAACTCTTGCTCATTTTGCTGTTTTTGTGAATGAATATACCTACATACCGGTGGGCACACAACACAATAAGTCTGGCATTTGGCCGTTACAGCACACACGTAATATTTCTGCTTTCAGCGGCATTTAGAGCAGTGAAAAGTGCGTTGCTCGGAATAAAACAAAAATGAAAGCCACCTCGGATCTCATTTGCACATCCACTTATGAAGTATTTTCTCGGCGGGCCGGCACATAAATCTGTGACATTGAAAAACAAAAGGCAAGAGTACATCAAAACATGTCCACGGTAAAAAATGTCGGTTTTGCAAAAAGCGGCGCGGCGTCACGTTGGCTGCGCTGCGGTTAACGAATTGCATGTGTGCGGAACCTTTCAGCTTGACAAATCGTGTGTCGGAGACTCGAAACCTCGTAGTTGTGGGTGGACGTAATTAGTTTTACAATTAAATTCTCTTAGGTATTTACCTACGGGAAGCTGGGGTGGCGAGGATCCAAAAATTTTTCGTCCCGGTCCATCGTCGAGCCTCCATAAACACGAAACTTGCCAAGATATACATGTAGCGCCGTATTTTAGTGCAGTCTAAACCATACAGTATTGTACATAAATGTAAGAGCTTGTATCACCAGTTAGGTGCAAGTATACGTCTTCCGGTGTAAATTAATGGCTATTATAAAGTTCGGTAAATTAAATTACAAAAAGGTATCAGTTAAAATAATTCATCTGATTAGGTTGGCTGTTAGATACAATTAGTTCAGTCGATCTTTTTTAGTATATCTATATTCAGTTTTAGGTCCGAAATTGCGTATAAACAATATAGGTGGTGCTAGACTTAAAAAGAGTTATAGAAGCTATTAAATAATAATTAATTGTTCTTAAGGATAACCCAAAAAATGATGAACAAGTTAATGTCTTCTTAAGTTTCTAGCAGCTGCTTTTCCGACTCAGGATGTTGGTAGAAAAGCGGAAAGCCTTTAATGCTACGCGCTTTCCGAGACGTTAACATATTTGCCGAAAATCGTTATCATCAATCCATCATTGGTTAAGAGAAAGGTCAAGATTAAACCAGAATGATATACACAAACCGCAGGGAGGGTGGTTTTTGAAGAAGAGGTTTTGGTATTATTGGTGACTTTTTAATTTCTCGGCCAAACACTAACATTTAAATATCGAAATTGTTTGATGTGGACAGAAATTGCTGGTTTCCATAACTGTTAATAAAATTCACTGGAAGTTAGAATAGTGGGAGAAATAATTAACAAAACGTAAAATGTTAATAAATGTGAGCAAAACAAGAGCAAGGGTCATGTGAAAGGGGAACAACAGGATAGATATAACAATGAATAAAAAACAAATAGAACAAGTTGAATAAATGAAAAAATCAACAGCGGAATAAAGGTAGTGTTATTACGCAAAGGGCTGTTACTAGCAACAGAGATGAAATACTTAAGATATGTCAAAGGTGTAACATGGACAGATTAAAAAATGACAGAATGAAAGAATAACTCGAAATAGAGCTGATTAAACAAACTTTAGAAGAAAATAAACCGAAGAGGTTCGGGCATCTGGTGAGAATGAATGAATAGCTAATAGATGTATCACCTTTGTACCTTCAACCACTTGGTACTACTCATGGTGTTCAGCAATTGCTACTTCAAAAACTCTTGTCCTCTGTGTGATCAATCTAGGACACATTAAGCACCGCTGAGTATAAGGCTGGGTTAAATAAATGTTTTTAACCGATTTTAAATGAAATACAAAACCCTTCAAAAATGATTTAATGATACACTAACACTTACCTAAAATGGTGTCCTAGAAGCTTTAATTCCAGTTGCTTGTTTAAGAGCATGATTACTTATCACATAATTCTATCACAGACACTTCAACTTCTACATAACACTCTGACGCTCCATATTATTTTTTACTGACGTTTTATAGAAGCCACTTTTCGATTATAATTGTAGTTTTGAAATGATATACGACTTTTAAGCACTAGTGTGCGTAAAAGTAACACTTTTAAGCACTAGTGCTCTACAAAAGACACAATTTTTTTTTAGTTAATAAGGCTCATAAAAATAAAAAGGAAACAGATATTTTGTCTATTTATTATAAATATTACAAATATGATTGCTTACATTATTAAATTGAATATTGGCTTCACTTAAAATAGAACTTGCTTCTTTTTTGGATAATTTCGATTGATGTCGAAGTCGAACCAGAAATAGAAAATGAATTATTCACGCCTACTATTCATTATTTTGACATATCCAAAGTAACAAATCGCAAATAAATGATGGGTGGTAATCAGGTGACAAATTTTTCAACGTCACCTTTTATTGTTTTTATACTATTTTTCTACAAATCGACAGTAGAAAAAATCTTGTAATATATAGGTAAACAGCTATTATGAACATCCCAGGTTTTATGCTGTTTGTCATATCAAGCTCATATTACAAGTCAGAGCAGTCACTATGTGAAATTATAATGAGGATCTGAGCAAACATAGGTAATCCTACATCAGTAATAAACACTATCAATAGGTGTTCAAGATAGGAAAGAAATGCGAAACTCTTCTGAAATCTTTTATTTATATATTTACTCTTACATAAAAGGCTGTCCTTCAATCTTTAACTCCAGGATACAGAAATGTAGTAAAAAATAGAAGTAGCACTACAGTCCTTCTCTGTTATAATCTAAAAGGTTATTGCTAGATGATTATAAAAGTAGCTGTAAGCAGGTGATGGAAGGCTTTTTGTGTTTGATAAGATTAACTTCTAAGTGATGTGCTGCCTGGACTGATGCATTTTTTGTACACGTCAGGTAATTACAAAATGGAATTCATTCGACAGCACGGAATAGCTAACCTCATGTAGTTAAAATGCCTGAAATACTTTATGCCTCCATTCACTCTTCAGCAACATAAAAAAAACGCAGTGCATTGTGTTCAAGAGCTGCAACTGCCCTGCATGCATGAAATAGATAAGCTAATTGCGCGAGGAATTTCGCGTTGCAGCGACCAATTACTACGTCATTAATCGACTTAATTTGTTTTAATTATGTAATACAAATAGTTTCTTGAATCGAGTATTTTTTGTGGACACACATTAGCATAAGGTACGGACTGGTGCACTTATCATTTGCCTGCCGCGTTTATCAAACAATCTTTCGTGTTTGTAATGACATACTGTGGCACTATTATTGTGTGCACTCATTAGCAAGTACATTATACTTATAAATGTAATTACTCATTTACAGAATGTACCGTTGGCGATTACTATAATTGATTGTTTTCGGCGGACCCCAGCTTATTACGTGAAATAGAAATAGTTTTGCGAGTGGTACAATGACACACTGATATTACAGCTTATTTCATTAATCTATTTTCGAACGTGCATCATTTAAGGACACCACTTCCACAGCTCATGCCATCGACGCTATTGGAGAAATTCAATGTCTGCTGGCATTCCTTCTTTTTGGAATCTGGCTAACTAGCTGCAAGTGCCGTTTCACGGACACGTGTGCTTATGATGCGTAAAACTCGAATGACGAACTGTCTCGTTTTACATGTGTCACTCATTTCTGGTCTGCCCTTTTGCTACAATCTCTCTCATTTGCCAGCTGAGCCTCTTACTGCTTCTGCCATGTCTGTAATTAGTAATGTAGTCCGTTGTTTATGAATAATACTCATGTTACTTTTTCTTTTTGTTTTCAGGACAATACAAAATTTCATCATTCCTCAGAACCAAGAAGTCGCTGCTGACCGCCAGTTTATAGCATCTCATCTCGATAAGGATTCGTCGGTAGCTAGTGTATTTAGTTTTAGTGTAAATGTAATGGTGGCAATGATTTGCTTACAATGCGTCTATAGTGGTTGTTTTATGTGAATTTAGTGATATAGGAGAAAACGTTTAGTGCGCGTGTTGCTGTGATCTCATAATCATTAGCATGAGTTCTTATTTTGCCAACTCGTATATGCCAGACATGAGAAATGGCGGCGTGGTATCGGCTGAACATCCGCACCAGCATCAGCACTACGGCGCCGCTGTCCAGGTCCCCCAAGGTGGAGGTGCTGTACAGGCGGACCCGAACAGCTGTGGCGGCGACCCTTCGGTGGTTGGACTCCGGCAAGGAATACCTCCTCATCACTATGGTGGCCCTCCGGCTGCCGGTCAACCTCCTCAGGGAATGCCGTACCCTAGGTTTCCTCCGTACGACCGGATGGACATTAGAAACGCGGGTTATTATGGTGCCCAACAGCAACAAATGGACGGTAGTCAAGGATATAGGCCGGACAGCCCTAGCAGTATGCATATGGGTGCAAATGCTCCTCCAAATGGACATCAAACTCCGGTAGTATACGCGAGTTGCAAATTACAAGCGGCGGCTGTGACACAGGGTGGCGTTCTCGGTCCGACCGGAAGTCCACCCTTGGATAGCACGCAACCTATGACGAACCACCACATGGCTCATCATATGCAGGAGCAACATACGCAGCACCATCAACAACCTCACCACCAGCAACAGCAGCATATGATGTATGGTGGTCAGCAACCTAACAACATGCATCAGCAGGGACCGCCACACCAACAGCCGCCAATTCAACCGCAGCAGCAGGCGCAACAGCCGAACAATACGGCGGCGGCGCTACCTAGTCCACTTTATCCTTGGATGAGGAGTCAATTCGGTAAGTTTTCGACTAGCCCGGCATGCCATGAATTCATTAAACTTTTGTAAAAGGTTTTTCACCTGCTCGCCTTGCGCAAACGACATTTATTGTGCCCAAAGATTTATGGCCTCTTTCAAAACCATGTTACAGTTTTGACTGTAAAACCTTTTCCGGTACATCTCAATTTAGACAGCGGGAGGTAGCCCGGATAGCACAATGCGATTCCCACTGAATTATGCAGTGGTCTAACTTATTGTTCGTATTTAGTTTAATTACATACGCAGTAATGTGTCTAAATTTGCTAAGTGGCTATTTTATTGTTTGCTTGAGTTGTGATTTTTTACATATACAAATTGTAATAATAAACTGTCTGTGAACCACTGATGGCAATAAAAATTGACCTGCTAGTCAAAAAGCAATATTTTGCATAATGGTACACAAAGAATAGGGGACAAACTTTACTGCTTTTCACTTAGTTGCCCAGAAATTCTCGTTGTATCCAGTTGGCTTTCGTGTGTTCAGATAGTGAGAACAGTAAGTATTTAGAATTACATAATATGCCTATTTGTTTCATTGCCTTAGTTTCTATACCTACGTATCTAAGTTGTTCAAAATTGTTTGAAAAGCGTCCACTGCATACGACTGCGGGATATATGTTTCTTGTGAAAGTTTAGCTGATAAGTGTGATGCATTGAGATCTATCAACACAACAATTAAAGCAGTGAGATTGTGCTCATTGAGTAACTTATCAACAGCTCTGTTTGATTCATTTTAACCCAAGTCATTTATCTTTTGGTATCGTTGCGCTGCCATACATTATTAATGAAGTACTAACGTAAACATTAGTTATATAATCCGTAGTAAGGAAGGTTAGGAATATTCAATGAAGCAGCGTCCTTTGCGTATTGCGAAATACCTATCCGTTGGATAGCCATTAAATGAACTAACTTTACGTGTGTTACAGGCGTTATCTAATAAAAGCGCCATTAAACTAATAGGGATAGAATTTACATCTGTTGGCAACCATAAGCACGGTAATAACAATATACCGCCACGGTATATAGGCTACTTGTTGAGTGCAATTTATGAAGCAAGGATAAGTTCGGGCACTGCTCGTGCAAATCCGCCAAGCGCCGAGGCCATTAAATAAGCATTCCGGTGATAAATTGTGACGCGATGAGATTTGATAGTGGTGTAAATTATTTAACCCTTTTCATGGGGTAATTATTATTAGGTTATGCGGTCGTGTAGCTAAGTGTTCATTTCTTGCCGGTTGTTACGTACGTGTAGGTATCATTATGTATAGATATGACTATAAGTAAAAAATAATATGACGAAGTTATATAATATAACTTAGTAGTTTTATAGCTTGCTATACTAATTAATGGTGGTCCTGATTCTTTTTATCAGAGGGGAAGCTGTCTTCAAAAATGGTTAATTCTAAATTTCATATTGTATATATTACATATACCTATTAATATTTAAAATATTATTTTATAAACAAAAATATTTTGGCGCCTTTAA
Source organism: Rhyzopertha dominica (assembly GCA_025024175.1). Taxonomy (NCBI): domain Eukaryota; kingdom Metazoa; phylum Arthropoda; class Insecta; order Coleoptera; family Bostrichidae; genus Rhyzopertha; species Rhyzopertha dominica. The sequence continues at coordinate 34,424,388 of QCXZ01000137.1, forward strand.
TTTTATTTTAAGACCACCCCAATATTTAATTGTGGATATTCGAGCTCAGACAACGCAAGAAACCATAACTGCTCGTGTCTGAAAAATAAATATGGCAGATTTTTAGAAACGGCATGTTCAGAATGAGTAATTGCGTGTTTAAGTAGATGATTGGGGTTTTGGTTCCAACTGGATAAAGCAACGACGGCTCAAAACGAGGTTCAAAATCAATTCAGTGCTTTGAAGAAACTGTTTTTGGAACAATATTTTATCTCTCTGTAGATTTAAGCATTTGTGATTTTTTTATTTATATCTAAAAAAAGTGCTTCGACATCGTCTTCACACACCTTACCGTCATAGCTAACGGACCTGACTTTGAGTACGACTCCATCAGTGTGTTGCTGCTCAGTGTCATCATTTTAATGACAATTTTAAAACTTCACGAATACATAAAATCGTTAATTAGGTATCTTGGAAACACGCTGATTGCTTAAATGTGCTTTGTTTCACAAGTTTTATCATATAGCTGTGAAGATTGTTTTGACCATATAATGGTCATTTTGAAAGAGCATCAATTAAACTTATTAAGCTCAGATATGTATAATTTTGCCCACGCCCTTAATTTTTACAGGAGTGGTAAAATTTAGTAGTAAAAATTCTCTGGCCGGGGTTTGAAGGACGACTTTATAATTTCGGTAATATCAAAGGCATATTCAGTGTGGAAATTTCTTCTTGCCCATTTGCTAAATATTCCTCTGATGTATTTTTATTGATTTCCAAATTGCCAACAAACCCTGTTGTGCTTTAATTTGAGTGTATCGTTATATACATGAAACTTGCTATTTAATCCTTTTTTATGGCTCTTCCTCATTTTCCTATGTATACATCTCACTGCATGCATTTTACTTGGTAAATACCGCTATTGTTTAAGATATTATTGATTCTTGGCTTATAGTTAACTAGAAGACACCCCAATTTACACTTATTTACCTGTATTATTATTATGTATCTACTGAGCTTTGATATCATTTACTGCGGTGAAAACAAGTTCTTTACCATTTACTTTAGCATTATACATCATTCTTTGTATTCTACCTTTATATTGTTTTTTAAGTATTCGGTCCACAATAATTTTTGTATAGGATTCTTTTTTAAAGGATAACTGTTTGATGGTTTTCGATTTTTTTTTGCAAATATCTCCTTTTTAAGTGGTAAATCTACTGGTCTGTCTATTAAACTATAGAACACGGAATGCTTATTTGTAATGATTGATATGTGCATGGTGGGATTATTCCATCTGACTGTATAGGTTTTAAATAAATAAAAAATTTAAATACAAAACAATACAAAGAATAATACATTTTTGATAATTGTTTTTTTAGGAAACTTTGTAGTGCCTCCCTGTTAACAATAAGCCAAAACCAGTACGTTAAACGAAAGCGGTATTTACCAAGTAAAATGCATGCAGTGTGATATGTGCATGAGACAATCAATTAATAGGATTAAAGGACACGTTGCAAGTATAAACTCATATAGTGGTACAACGGTTTTTGGTGACCATTGCCTCAAAAAATAGTCGTTACTTAGATCAAATCTTTTGGAACATTTGAATTTGAAAGAAAATTTGACAAATATGAAAAAAGAAATTCCACATCCAATACAATATGACTTTGATATTCCCCAAATTATAGAGTCGACCTTCAAGCCCAGGTCAGAGATTTTTACAGTCGAATTTTACAACCAATGTAAGAATAAGGTACGTAGACAAAGTTTTGCACATTTGAGCTCAGTTTGTACAATTTTTGCAAATGGCCGTTATGGTCGAAACGGTCGTTAGAGCTATCTGATAAAACGCGCGATACAAGACACGTTTAAACAATTAGCTTGTTTCCAAGCTACAGTATTAATTTAGAATGTTGCATTAAGTGCACCTCTCAAACCAGATAATGAATTTATTCCTGAATTCTAAAAACAAACTAGTTTTTTTATATAATCCTCCGTTAATATTTTAAGCCTCTCAAAACAGCTTACTACTAACATTTTTAATAATAGTTATTGAGCTTTTAATTGTATACATACATATTTGTAAAAAATAGATGTAAATATCTCAAAAGGAGTCCATCGTTTGTAGAAATATTATATGTATTTATATTCAATTCTTATAAACACCAATAGATGGTTATAAAAAGTTCGTTAATTCAAATTTGATGTATATGTGACAGAAAGGTCTGTGATTGTCAGTGCAGTATTGTATGTAAGAAATCATGTAAGGATGGATTGATATATTTTTTTATTTCTGTACGGTTGTTAATGCAATTTTTTCTTTTTGTATAATGTATCATTTCTAAAACGTTGCATTTGTATATGTTGGGTTCCTTACATATAATAGTTGTGTGTTGGTATCTGAATAAATCTTATATAGGTCAATACGTACAAGAAAGAATCAAATATCACAAATATTAAAATAATGCAATTACAGCCTTAAATAACCACAAAAAAGAACTGTTCCATGAATTGTTATAATCAAGTGCATACTAAAGTTACAGTAATTTATCTCTTTTATCATAAAACTCCTTGTAGTGTCTTACCGTTTAGTGTTGAACAGGGAAAATTCAACAAAACACTATCTGTAATACCAAGTCCGTTTTTTCTTAACGCCTGTACATTAATGACCTAATGTATTCCCTTTACATAACCATTACCGAGATCCGTCAAATTACAAACAACATCCGTACGCTATCCGGCCGCATTCCTTAAATAACTATCTTTTATTCTATATCCTACTGTCCTTACGATCGATTCACGTTAAATACATTATTCCCATTGATAAAGGAACTGCAAAAAGCGTTAAGAGCACGGGGTCATTCTTTATTCGTAAAAAGATGAATGTGTGCGTCAATGAGTACCCTAAATGCAATTAATTACGGTATACATTTAGTTTATCCCATTTTGGGATGCACTTCAGCTCCATATTAATATGGATTATGTATGCACGAATTGATAAAAAGCTTCACGCTGATACCGGTTCAGTCGCGATGACAAAAAAGTCTTGATGTACATCAAACTTGAAGTAAACTAATGCCGATGTAAAATGATTTATTTAATGCCTATGATAGAATCTGTAGCTTTTGCTTTTCATCAATGTATGCGGTGCTTATTGTTAATTTGCATCAGATTGTTACATGATGGTAAATAACTTCTTCACTTCCATAGTAATATTTTATTTGTCATAACTAGGTGTCGGTACCTTTTAGGTATATCCTAAGTTGCTATAGAATATAAGCAAGCATGCGTACTTCTTTATAATATCGAATGTACGAGCATAACAACAATTAATGTGTGAACGTTTAGGTCATAACCCTTTACGAAAAAGGCAGTGTGTTGAACTCCAGTACAAGAAACTTATTTATATGGGACAGCCAACGAGATCAACTTCAAACACGCTATACAATTAAATAGTCGTTAGCCACTGGAACATGAAAAATTTGTAATAAGTACGTTTCGTGACTCGTTTATTCAGAAAGCTCTTAATTTGTAAAGCAGTTAATTTCGGCACCGAAATCATTAATATCTTTAATAGCAGTATATGACCACGTAACCGAAAACAACGAATTCAATAGTGTGTAAGCGGCGGCCCATGGTGATTATCGTATTCGCTCATGCTTGCACAGAAAGCACTTCAGTAATCAGTTTGTTCGTTAATACAATAGGGAAACAACAAAAAACGTAATTGCATTGTCGTTAGATAGTTTGAATAAAGATATTACACTCCTACAATGAGCGGTGACATAGAGTTATGGGTGTTTATTGTGAGTCGACACAGGCTTGCATAATCTATAGTAAAATAGGATCGCTCTTCCATTTTCCATTTTGGATTTCATTTATTCCTGTTCACTCGCTGGTCCCCCAGGATACGTTTCCCTCGAACATTAGACTGTGATTCTGTGATCGCGTGACTACGCCGTCATGACCCATTCTGGTCGCGGGTTAGTTTTTGACGGTCAGTCATGGGTGGGTTGACATGGGTCTGACGTAACGTTGGAAAACATAGAATGGACATGTAACATGGGTCCGTTCAACTGAAAAGTCACAGTCTGATGACCTAGGGGATACGGACTGCATCATCAGTCATACTAACTGACAGCATTTCTAATTAGAAGACGTACTTACTTTAGGAATATAATGGTGCCGGCATTTTGCGTTAACATCTTAGGATTTTTTTGACAACGGTCAGGTTATGCGTGAGAAGCTATGGTTCTATGAGTTTTCTGTAACGCTCTGGTGAGCATCTCATTTTGCTGGGTTTTCCGCTTGTTAATTAGTATTTTTGCTAATTAAATTAGTGTACTCTGCTCAAATCTGAGTCATATTTTAATTAAGTACTTATTAAGTGTAGGGGACTTGTCAAAAAATGTGCGAATAGCTTTCCGCTACTGACATTTACACATACTTTTGTATTTTAAACTGGCATAATAAGTMCGCTGAAGAAACGATAATATATATCACTGACGTATATTTAGTTCAATAAAATTTTTAATAACTTTTGTGTGCAAAATTAATAACTAATAGATTAGAAACTGTTTAATGTGATTTTTTATATAAACAAATGCTTGTATTATAACTTTTTTTTATACTTAATCACTTTTACAAAAAAAATCTGCAGATATTATTTGTGAAGGATCTTCTTGTAGGTAATTAATTTAACTTGGTTACCTACTTTTTCGGTTATAATACTTTTTTAATAGCTGTACAGGACCACAAACAAAAGGTTCTCAATATACATAATACTTAACAGGATACAGTTGAGTTCAAAAGGAGACGATTTAGTAGAACTTCTTTTTTTGTATGATGCGCCTTTTTATTGTTCATCCCGTTAATCTTAACCTTTTTTCACTGTCTGCTTCTGTATTATACATGGCTTGGCATAATTTTTGCAATATCTGCTTTTTGCGAAAGCTTAAAATATTCCGGTACCAAATAAATACACCGGCTAGCAATATTATAAAACTATATTAATTTTTAAGTAAAAAAATGTACCATGGATATTACAGTACTGCTAGTAGGATTTACATTGATAATTTATTATTGTTTTTAAAATTAAGCACTATTAATTAGTAAATTTTGCATGTCTAAACATACTACGGCCTAAAACATAAAAATTGTTTTCCGAGTTTTCGTGATGCATCGATAGATTAAATGCGGTCTGTCTTAAAAACAAAAAAAAATATATGACAGGTAGAATTCAATATGGCTGAAAACGCCAAAGTTCGATCACTTTTCCAGTGGAGATGTGGCCGTAACTAGCGCAGTGAATATTGTGATAGAAAACAGGTATCAAATTTAAGCTTCCTGCATTGAAAAACTTACTTAGCCTTAGTAGAAATTTAGATGGCAATGCCATCTGTCAGCATTACACTGACATGATGACAAAGCCACCTAGCTGCCTTAACGGGTACTATCGAGGGTACTACTTACTTAGCCTTGTTCAACATAGTGATAAATATTGGGAAACAATCAAAATTACAGCAAAAAGGAGCAAAACTTGCATTGTGTCATATTCTGGGCAGTTCTCTTGTTTTAACCAGTAACACATACATGTATTAAACTAAAAATACTGCCATGATTGTCACATATGTGTAAGCATAATTTACCCTTAAATCACCTTTCATTTGTGATACTGCAAACCCTTTAAAATAATGATAAACAAAAAAAAGTAATAAGTGAAATTTATTACAAGAAATTCTATTACAAAAAAAGGGTCTATTGTATTTTGTTTTAAATATAAAGTGAAAATTTGTTGCATTTTAAGCTTTTATTGATTAATATATTTGTGCCTTGTATTGCTTCTTATTTATTTGTTGTTTATTTTACTAAGTCTTTAAACTAATTGTTGAGGACTTGACCTTCCACGAAATAGTCTATTTTAAAATTTTGGTATGACTTAATCGTAGTCAGCCATGCAAAACGAATTAAGTACTTAATACATTACTGAGGTAATGTTGTAGTTTTTCGCTTTCTAGGTTTTGATAATAGGTAAGTTGTTGACCCAAAACTAGTCAATCAGTAAATGTATACAATACAAGTTAAATATAGAGCTGACATTTTCTTTGTGTTAAGACTATTAAAATATTATTCGCACCCTTTATGTTCAAGCTGCCAGATGGGGTAAATTGAGTTCTGTACACCCACCAATGCCATAATATATGAAAAAATCGCTAGATACTCAAAAAGTACCTTTTTACTGGACTAGGTAATTAAGTATACCTATATATTTGAATAAGTATTGCTGTATTTCTTTTATTTTTTGAAATAGGACAAGCACAAAATGAACAAAAAATTAAATTAAATTTAAAATAATGCAATCTTGGCAGCTTTCTAACATGATAAAGCTTTAGGCTAGAACTAGTTTCTTGCAGTCGTTAAAAACAACAATAGTTCGCTTTAAAATATTCAAAACGTGGTTTTAGCGAAAAGGAACATGGACGTTATACTTTGTATAAAAGAAAATTTATTATAAAAGTAGTGAGAAGATTCAGATCTACTGAATATTTTCTGCGCATTATGTCCCAGAAATGTTGGTATAGCGATCTATGCAATTAATTTGTTAATCTAACATGTACACCGACAAGTAATTTGCAGTAATTTGTATTATTCTGCGAAAAAGAACTTAGAATTGAAATAAGCCGCTCGCAACCATCAAATTTCTAATTAAATTTGAGCCATCTGCGGATTGTAGATTGCAAGATACGATTTGACACTTGATAAATCGCATCCATCTCAAATAGCCTTCCCACACGGGCAGCAGTATTCAGAAAGAATAAAAAGCCACGTTAATTAAAGAAGCATCGAACTAATCAGAGCTCACGTCTGTGTAGAAATAAATCAAACTCAGAACAGTCGAGCTAAAATAATTACACGTCTTGTTCGGGGTAGTGTAGCGTTCATCACGCTCGCTGCATCCGAATCTAATATCGTTAATTAGATAACTGAAAAACCTTCCAGATTCGGGGGAATTTTAAATAAACCCCTTCCTCCATTATTAATGTCTGCTTTATCTTGTTCCTTAATCATACAGGGTACACAAAAAAGACGTCTTTGAGACTGCCCGTTGGTTACGTTAGGTTGAGAATTAATCCTAGCATCTTGCATAAAACAAACGCTGTTTGCCCTTTATTTACATAATTAAAATTCTTGTTGTTAATAGCAAGTGCTAATATTATTGAGAATTTGTAAATATATGACGGTTATAATATTCCTACTTTCGTTTTTTTCTTACTTGTCATTATTAATTGTATAAGAATTTTTCCTTAATTTTTCAGTTCTGTCTGTCATGCATACAATACAGTAAGTCTTAGAATTAGTTACCTACTATTAAAAGAACAGTAGTGATGGTAATTGCTTGATGTATTTGATTGATTTTACTTTATTTCCGCAAGGAACCTATTTGTGATTAGAAAACATTTAAAGCGTTTTCACAAAATAAATTATATTACCTATGTTTTTGCAGTGTGCTCAGTAATAGATACTCCCAGAACATCATATATCTACACTTTGATATAAAGATTTACGCATTTTTAGTTTGCATTTAACATTTTTTTTTCAGTAAATATCGTTTTATGATGCGTTCATTGCTCATATCACAATAATGTGAGTTTTAACGTGATGTTAGTTTTAGTGTAAGCTTTTATTAAATAATAATGAGTAAGAGAGGTAAATATTTTTATCTAAATAAAGTTGAAGCCAAAAAGGACAACATAATACATTGCAAGCTATGTCTTTTGATAATGCTATGAATATCAATTTAAATTATAAATTATAAAACGCTCGCAAATGAAGTTGGTTTTAGGATTAAAAGAATGGTTTAGTTTGAGCACAGAAAATTAGCAAAGTTAGGTAATACTGGAAGTAAATATATCGTAAACAATTGTGGCGTATTCTGAGGTAAGAATCCTTTATTTTTTTTTGTAAAATGCGTTTTTCAGTCGCCCATTGAAGATTATTATTTTTCCAAAATGTTAATTTGTTACTCGTACTTATATTTTCAACATTCATGTTTGGATACATGTCTTTTTATTATGGAATCAATCTTCAACTTTTAAATTGCTTAGATGTAGTGATCGAAGTTAAATATTATCTGTTTTATTGCTATTATTACAAGCAAAACATTTGTCAAAATCTTTAAATGTGTGCAGTCAGTGCTTGATTATATCCGGTAATGGAATAATACCGGTCAGAAATACAAATTAAAAAAGTTCCGTGGGTTTGTTTTACTAGATTATTTATCTTCTGGATTTCGGGGTTTATTTATACCTATAGATTTTATGCAAGATGTTGAGTGTCTCATTTAATTAGTGCAAATTCTTTTGATTCTTTATAATTAGGTTTTTTGACAGATAAGTACTAAACAACTTCACATGGATTTTCTGCTAACGTTTCGCTTTTTATTTAGAGCTTCTTCAGGGCTGGATGTGTGAGTTAGGTACATAATGCACTCACGGAGTCTTGATATTCGCAATTTAAGTTAAGTTCCGAATATCAAGACCACGTAGGTGCATTATGCTCCTGATTTACACAGTATAAACAAAAAGGTCATTCCAGGTCTGAAGAAGCCCGAAATAAAGAGCGAAACTTTGGGAGAGAGTTCTTTGATAAATTATTTAGTCATTATCATGTCAAAAAACTTAACTCAAGTAAATGGACGTAAACATCAATAAATTATTCTTTGTAATATTAGAAAACTACTCCAAGATGTGCAAATTTTATTGTTTATTTAAATTAATAAGTTCATTTTTGACACGCATGTCGTGTTCAGTAGGATTTACTATCTAGTATCTAGTATGTTAATTCAGTCACTAGGTGTTTTTGACACTAAAATCTAGTTTCACTTGTAGTAGAAGTTTGTAGTCTGTGGGGCATTTATTGACGCTAGAAATAAATTAAAGATAAACTTCAATAAAATATCAGAATAATGTATAAAGKACCTAATAAACGACYATATCTTATACGTATGTATACAGATTGTATTAATTTTTTTGTGATAGGATGTTGGCATCTGCCTATATATTTTAACAAACGTTCTCATAATGCAKTTATTTGATTTTAACTATAGTCTATATAATTATTTAAGTTATATGCCCGTGTATACGCTTCCTTGAAGTTTAGAAGTTATTTGGAAAACACTGCAAGCAAATCTAACAAATTATGAGTTTTACTTTACTTGACGATATCTTAGTTGACATACGACTATATTACCTCCAAACGCTACAAATAATTGCTAGTGAAGCTCTGGGAGTTGGTTTATCCAGTAGGTATTTAATCTTTTGATGAATGAAATAGTGTCGATTTTGCTTCCGTGTATGTGGTTACTTTATTAAGTTTGAAAAGATACCTCTACCTTTCCTAAACCGCTAGTGGAGAAAGTCCTTTTTTCCCTACAAACTCGAATAGACTAATGTGCTGTGACATTTGGTATAAGCAGTAGCAATAAAACTTTTGTAAATACTTCAACGAGCGCATGGCAGTCATAAAATAAAGGGTGTGTTCGATTGTTACATCTATCGATATTATGTTCGTCAGTACCTCAAACACCCCATTTGTAGAGTTTATTATTTTGGGTTTTTGCCTCGGTTTTTGCATGAAATCACAAATGTGCTGTTCATGTATCCTTATTTAACATAATTTTTCGAAGCAACTATGATACTCGTTAAAATAACATATTTAAGCGAATTAATACATGGTTAAGAACAAACAACAAACTATTTAAACAATATGTGCATGTACTTAACAACTTAGCTACAGCGCTTATTCATTGCAATATGTAATAATTGCTGCATTAGGGGAAAAACTTGGGTAATTTAAAGTGGGTACCCAAACGCTTTATTGCAGAAATACTTTTCTAAGATCGTGTTGCTTTATTATTAAGTGACCGTTTATCTCACATCTTAATCATAGATTCGGAATACGTACAAAAAAGAAAACGCCTTCTAAGGACCGACAGCCAAAGATGGAGGCTGAATGTTAAAAATCGCCGCGGCCCTCGCTGCTCAGCCGACCGTTCTCCCCACACACATGTTAGTTTTTCTATCGTGGTTCTGTTCCTGCCAGAAAGCGCCATTCGTCTTCGTCACCCCCGACGTCTGCACGCTGGTTGCGCCTACTAATTTATAATTTGACAGGGCACACCGAAGAAATACTATCGAGTCACGAATTTATATCATTATATTACGTTCTTTTTTATTCGGAATTCCCATTCTCCGTCGAGGTAGATATTGTTTCACGGCATGGTGGAAGCATTGTTTCGCCTGTATGATCTTTCGGAGGTGGAACACAATGGCTGTGGAAAATGAACACGGCTAGTTATTTCCTACTTCCTTTATCGCAACGATCTCGCTTTTTCGGAGCCGAATAATACAGAAAAAGCCGCGCGGGGTTGTTTTTCGTTTTGCATATCTAAGTCGACGGGGAATAAATAAATCTTATTTGCATTTCCTCAAAATAAAATTATGTAGGTACCTAACGAAAAGTGATTTATTATTTGCGGAATTGCTGGGTTATTAAGATTACAGTTGCTCCGTAGTTGTTACAGCACCACCATATTTGCTGCAAATACAGAGTTAGTACTATAGAATGTGGCATAACGTGATTGATTCTTTCATCTGTGTTCTTCTAACGAGAGAATGTTGTGATGGTTGGTCTAAAAAATGATGGCTAGCAACTCTACTTTTAATCTAACATATAGGAAACATTGCGTTTAAATAAATTCGAACGTTGTTCGCAAAATGTGGCGGAGGTGCATCCTGTTCGAATCAAATATTGCCATTTGGTTTTTAGGATTGTTTGGATTGGAAAAGACAGCTGCAAGTTCTAGCACAACATCGTCCTCCAACCTTAAATAAATATCACTATTTAGATTTCTTCGCACGAAATATTTTGTTTCCAACCATACCAACCCACACATTTACTTTTTAAAGATGTCACGTTTGGACCTTCTGACGATTTTCTGTTGGCCGATAATGACAGTTGTGTCTGTTAATAGTCTTTACGATTCTGTGATGATTATATTCAATTTTTTTCTCAAAAGTGTGATCCAATATTATTTATCTGCATCATCTTTGTCAAATCAAATATGCATTTAGAGTGGTTTGTAGAATGTGTCGTGAAATTTGTTGTGGACACTGTTAATTGTAAATAAACTGGGCTGGCATCTTAAACGGTTGATATTCTTACACATCTACTACCCATTTAATACAATACAAGACCATCGATATGACCCTATCCACATGTCATCGAAATGTTAATCTGCTTATATCCTGTAACTTACTTCCATTTTCCATGCAATGTTATTGTTTTCAAAGATATCTTGATTTTGTAATTTCGGCAGTTCTTGTGAATAGAAAACAGTTTTATATTTTGTCATTTAATTTTGTGATTCAACATCAAATAGTGCAGAAATATATGAGCTATTCTATTTAAAAATATTAATTAGGAAGCATAGGTTAAATTAAACCACTTTACAATTCTTTATTATTCACTCTGTAAGCATAACAAGTTAAAATTCCAAATACTGTAATTATTTTGCTGTTCAGTGATTTTGTATTACCCATTTACGCATTTGTATTTAGTAACGAAGTATTCAACACACTATGTAAAATTATTGTTTCTATTGCTATCTGTTTGTATACAAGCTTTTTTGGTCTGTTTTCTAATTTATTAATTCCACATTTCGTACAAAAATCAATTTTTACTAATACATAATAAGCAAGCGTAGTCAAGTGATCCGATAAGAAACTATCGGTCAATTAAATAAGTAGAACAACCGTCTGTGTATAAACGATGACGTATGAGGAGATACTTCAGTGGATATTAATTAATATTACTACTTACTAGTATTAGGCAATAATCAATTGTTTTTTCTTTAATGGTATGCGATGTACTTTTAACTTGGTAGTCTTTGGTGCGATTTTCAAATATATAGGATTTGTTGTACTTATCTGGCAAAATAAAAAAGATATAAGACTACGAACACCTGTATACTTACTAAAAAAGTATTATTACAAAATTTCACTATAAGCTGTTTCCAAACTCCCCTAACTATTGTATTTGGAAAGTTGCCACCTAAAATAATTTTCTGCAACATATTTTTTGGATATCATATTAGTTTGTTATGGTGGAAGGAAAGCCATTTACCAAGTTTATGTCTGTGTGTAGGTACGGAATTAGCTGTATATATACAATAATTTATATTGCTGTTTCCATAAATATAATTCCGAAGGCAGAAGGTAAATGTTCACTTGTACATATTTAGAAAGTATTACCGATTGTGTGCGTAAAAATCCAAATTTTCTTTTCTATGATACACGACAAAAAACAGAAACAGATTGTGCGTTCGTTTCATCGGTAACTTCGCTACATGTTTGCATCACTACCATGTCAAGGACCTTTAAGTCGCATTTTGAAAGAAATGAGAGAAATGAAAATAGTATGAATTAGGTTAAACCAACATTTTGTTTCTAATAAATAATTATGCGAATTGTTTTGATACTTGCTGTCAAAGCTTGCAGAGAATAGGTAACTGAAAATTAACAAGACTTTTATGCTCAATTAATGCACCAATAACTTTTGGTTGAGTAATTAGTCTCTGTCGTTTATACGGTGTGAACATTTTTAAACGGTTAATCGCTATAGCTTTTGAACCGATAGTGAACCCATAGAATCGAAGTGGTACGATGCAGTACTTTTAGAAACTACTAAATAGCAATTCCTTACCTGCGACGCATCGTTGGAATACAAATAAGAAATCAACATCAAGTTGGAACAGGGCGTTTTATTTTTTATAAATTGAACAAATTTCATTGAAAACTCAGTTGTCCAGCGATTTTCAATCGATTAGCAGCTGAATCTCAATTAAAAAAACATCTGACGAATGTACTGTTTTTACTTAAATGGGACTGTTAATATTGGATGATAATAATCTCCACTGACTTAGAGAAGGGCCCATACAATACTCTCAAAAGTTGGATGTCTGGGTTGATATTTTGGACGTGCCATAATTGGACTACTATTCATTAATGTCACTAAATGATTCGCGTTATGTCGTAATGTTCGATGGAATCATGTGAGCCTTGATAATTCATGACTTGGAAAACAAAATTGTTGAGAATGGTGATCATGGATTGAATGCGTAGGTATGTAGTATGTTTTTCAGCAGGACTGCGTACTTCCAGTCCAGTAATTGGCAGGAGGGATCCTATTGGATATCCACCTAGATCGCCAGATGTAAAATTATTTTCATATTTTTTTTTTAGTTTTAAAACATTAGTAGAGTGACCTTTAAACTAAGTATTTTCGCGTAAATGTTGTAAAATTAAGTCAAGTATTCTGGGTTGATGTAGTAAATTTAACACTTAATAAAAATATTAGGTGGTATGGCTTTGAATTTTCAGGTGTTGGGAAGATGCCTTTGGTGCAAATTAGGTATACTATATAGATTTCCATATAAAGCGAATACCCGTTTTTTTAAGGACCTGGCTGTAAAAACGCACCGCGTAATTTTTGTAACGTAATTGGACACTAATTTGAGAGCTTCCTTCAAAAATAGTCCAGCGACCCAGCGGTGGAATGCTAGCAATGAATATGCTCGTCTTACAAAAAGTAGCGATGGAACTTAAATTGGTAATTATGAGTTGTGGACATGTCCACATCGCTCCCAGACGTTTATGCAGGCGTGAGTTGTAAGGAGCTTCCGTTCATATATAATTGCCTAAATTCTTTAAACCTGTTTCGAAGAAAAAACAAAAACGTGAAATTGCACGAAATAGTAATTATTCTGTGTGACACTTTTGATTGGCGCCTGCAACACTTGGATAATCGGTGAAAATTGCTAGCAACGATTGTAATTTAATTGCAGTTAGGCTGCATTTCATATATAGGTGTGGTTACGCTGGTTGCTTCGCCGCATAGTAAATATTTGATAATATTAGAACGGTTATAACAAATTGCCGGAGTTGGGTGCCCTGGTGCCTTTTATGGGGAGAGTTTTGCTTCTCGTCTTTCTCGTTGGACAGTTTTTCGATTGGCGCAAGTTAATGTTAAATACCTGTAAAGCAGCATAGAATGGCACAGATATTTCCGGTAATGTACAAAACAAATAGTTACTAACATACCTGTAAAATTATTCACCAGTGTTTAAAAAAGCACATCCCTGCAGATTTTCTTTTTTGTCTTGTACCTAGTCCAGATTGAGCTTTATTTTTAAGACATACTTAAGTACATTTTTTCCTCAACAGTTCTAATATTTAACTACTTTTGTTTGATACGCATTTCTTTGCTGAAGAACATTAAGAATTCTCCACTTTTCCAATGATTTATCAGCTGGATTAACTTCTCAGATGATGTTTTCCATTCTTTGTATATCCAAGCATTCGTTAAGTTCGTTAAATTAACGCGTCGTAAGCATAGTTGCTTTCCATGAAATTAGTTTAGCAGTTACCTAGCTTTTGCCTTTTTTTTGCAATACAGAAAATCATTTGTGCTGTGCTCCTTTGGTGTAGACTATGGAACAATAAATTGTCACTAAAGCAGTCAGATATTATATGCAAATATACACTCTGATCAGTCTTTGATAGTTCATCGATTTTACCAAAAATCTTGCGCTTTTGTCTGGATCTTGCATGCAATTAATCAAGAATTCCTTGACGAACCTCCTTCGAGTTTACTATTTTGGTCGATCCTACCGCATCCATACTGATTGCATCATTATGTGAAATTGTGATGGTTCGGTTTTCCTATGCTTATGTATATCTATTAATTACCATCTTCATTTTGTGAAAAAGTTTAAGGCTGAGACAATGTTTCGTCAAAATTTTGAAACATTAGTATGTGACAAAAAATCGATAAACATTTTTAAAATTAGGTATTGACATATTTATTTGGATTCATTATTAAGTGGATTATATAGAATTTGCCATGTAAGCTAACAGTTGGCTTTGTTTTGAATCAGTGGGTGCTCTATTATAAATATGGAACCATTGGGATTCCGGATTCCGGAAATCATGAAATGCTACTCTCGTTGAGTAATGTTTGGGTTGGTTAATTTCAACTTCGTAATCTGTTGGCATCTTAACACACGAGCTGGCCGAACGTGGGCTTGAATCTAGGTAATGTTCCGGAACATACAAAGTGAATAAGATTTCTACACACAAAAAATCACCTACTTGCTAGAGTTACGTCAACCATGGTTCCTCCCACGAATCTCCGAAATGGTCGGACCAAATTGAATTATTAAACAATTTGTCTTAGGTACATTGCACCTACACGGTTAGAAAAAGTTGCATAATTCTCTTGCGAATATCAGCTGGTATGGTTTATCGTACAACTTACCTACCGGCTCGGGTGGAAGGGACAAATGCGATTTAATATCGATAACTACAGACAATGATGCTGTTCCAAGGTGCGCCTATAAATTATTTATTATTAATAAATACACAATCCTGCCGTATGTAGTGTGTTGGGCACAACATTTTTCTCCTGTCATACCTCTTATCCTACCTTTGCGTTCTAAAAGTTCCATTATAAAAATTATTACCTGAAGCACGGCAACCGGGAGAAAGCAACAAAAATTGTACAAGGAAAATAATTATATACATCGGTCTGAAGGGAGGCCGAGTCCGGCCTTGTGACGCCAATCATATTCGGCTCTAGGCGGTCTCAACCTGCATTCGAGATAATGAGTTTATAAATGATACATAAATCATTTCCATCGTTCAAAACTCGGCGGTCTTGCGAAATTCCAAACTATATTGCGTGTATAATCATTATGATTAGCTCCGCTATCTGTTTTTGAACGCCTTGATTATAGTGGATCCACTTCCTGGAAAGATCTAACCTCTAAAATGTATCAACAGTTACGCTAACTATTGTTACATTATTCCATTGGCAATATTTTACAGGTAGCATAACTGGACTGTAAACAAACAGCGCATATTTATAAGAAAGTACTATTTCTATACACTCCTTTCAGTATAAAACTATGTTACTACCCTAAGATAACATGACATACAGTACTGCAATCTAAAACATATGATTAAGTATTCTGTACTTTATTAAATAAAACAATTTGATCCAAAGTATCGTGAATATCAACTCCAACAAGAAAAGGCACAGGTTAGAGGAGAATAAAAGCAGTGAAAATGTTTTCGTGCGGTTTATTATTTTAATAGAGATTCACATATTCACTTTCGTTGCTGTCACTATCTTCTCGTTCCATAACGGTATCCATTTTGTACCACTGAAAACAATATTTTTTTCAGCATGTTTAATTTTTTTCCGATATCATGTGTTAAGGGGACATTGTCAATAATAAATATTGTTCATGGTTCAGTTGAATTTTTAAGTAACTGGTGATTTTTAAAAAAGTTCTGTCTACGCGTTTCACCGCTCGCTTGAGTTGTTCAAGAAAATATCGTTTCTGCATCTTCGACAGAACCACTTCATTCAATTTCAGTTTGAAGAAGAATATATTTAAATGACAAATATGGCACATCAGATATTTTTGGCGAAATTTTTCTGTACCTGCTGTCGTTTTAGTCTGTTGAAAAAGAGCTGGATTGTATTATGTACCCAGCAGTGGCGGCTGGTGGCAATTTTATCTGGGGGGTGGCGCTAATTGAATAATACAAAAAAATATTCCTATTTTAAATACTTTCTTAGAAATCTCCAGTTATCATCGCTACCAAACAATAAACAAAACAAAAAAAACGCATTTGCCTCTTCCCATCCGCGTAACCATGAAGTCTTTTCATAAACATTTGCATCAAACTTTCTGGTAAATCCTTTTCGATTTTTGGTAACTGGGTTGTACTTGATTTAAATGTAATACAGACACAGGGCGTTTCGTTTACCTTTATGTTTACTTTGTCCGCCAAACTCAGAGAAATGAAGTTTAATTTAATTAAATCACACACCCTCATTTTTCGTCTTGAACACAATTTTCCACAAAAGATAACACATGTACGTACTCTTAATAACCGCTCACGTTCGGGTGCATTATTTGCAGAAATGCGCGCTCGTGTCTCGGGCTGAAAATTAAATACCTATGGGTAATAACTAATAATGGGTATATTAGATCATTGGATGTAAATGTAAATTTATTAGCGCACTAATACAGAAATAAACCAAACTATAAGCTTAAGATAATATTTGGTCGGATAGATCGCTGTCTCTTGAAAACACGGATAAAAAGTTAATAGTCTCGTAAACTATAAGCTTATTAGTTCAACACAGTATTAGTTCAGCTAACCATTGTTCAAAACACTTCATTTCAGTACAGTCACTCAAAACGCCTAAGATCACTTGGATCTGTTTGTTCGCTTGCTTCACCGCTTTTCAAATCAAATTTCTTCCGCGCTTATATACCGACTGACGAAATGCTCGAATGTTCGAAAGCAATCTCCTTGTCTAGCGTGGAAACAGAACATACGAGAACAAGAACCTTAAGAAACTGAGCGAGCGTCAGTCTGGTTGTCTAGTCAGCAGGCACTGGTTTCCACACCATAACATTACTTTCAGTTGAATTGATCGCGGGTTCCAAGTTACGATCGATCGCGGTCTTCTCAATATAAATAATTTTGTGGTTACTAGTACTAAAAAATAAAAAAGATAGTTATTAGATTAAACATATTATCTATGGTTGAGCGCGACATTATCAACTCTGACACTAGAATTCTTAGGTCGTTGTGGATTTAATAACAAGGTGTCAGCATTAGAGAATTAGACGACCACGCGCTTTTTCGTCCATGTTTTAAAACTGACAGCAACAACTTATACATCTATTGTTTTTCAGACCTGATTGTTGCTAAAAATTGATTTGACCTGAAGCATTTTCAAGCAGCTTAATGCTTGATGGCAGCCCACGTAAAAACCCTGAGTTGTAACATACCGATATAGAGAGAATTTTGCCGAGTTATTACAGCGGTGTACTTCTATTCTCTTTTATCAAATTAGGTGTTGCATGTTAACCTTGCAATGTGCCACCACCCCAGCAAACTTCTTCACTGCATGTGAAATAAAAAATCAATCTTTCACACGCATCTCTGAATAGTTCTTCTGCTTCACCTGTTAATAATTGATTTCATTGTTTCAGAACGAAAGAGGGGTAGACAGACGTACACCCGGTATCAGACGTTGGAGTTGGAGAAGGAATTCCACTTTAATCGCTACTTAACGCGGCGGCGGCGTATCGAAATTGCTCATGCATTGTGCCTGACCGAGAGGCAGATCAAGATATGGTTCCAAAACCGGCGTATGAAGTGGAAAAAGGAGAACAAGACAAAAGGAGAAGGCGGCTCCGAAGGTGGCGGTGATGACATCAGCCCGCAGGGCTCTCCGCAGTGAGGGCGTAATGCAAAACTACGTACCTTATAAGACATTATAGTCATTTGAAATGCATTTACTTTTCGTTGGCTTCTACCAGAGTTCCATTGTTATGCCGAAGGAGTCTAATGTAGCGGTTACCAACGATTAAAAGTTGAAATCCTTCAGGTTCGTATGTAATTGACGAATCAGTGAGGATCTTTTGATGTGTCGGTGTAATGATGGGACTTTGCGGGCTGGCGGAGGGTTATGTTCGGCAGGAACTCCTCCAAATTCACCACACAACCACAATGACCTCTTTTCATAAAGTCCTTTTATTGTGTATATTTTAGTTTCGGTTTTCGCGGTATATTATAGATCGTTTTATATTTTTAGTTTATTTATTTATATTGTAGATAGATGAAATATAGTTTCTCGTGATTTTATATGCTCTTGGACTATTGATGAGGAAGACTACAGAGGCCAGTGCGATGTGCAATTACTAAAAAAAATAGCGGAGTAACAAACCGTTGTATTAAAGAAAAATTAGTGAAGAGTTGTGCCCGCTCACGATTCTTTTATAAAACGTATTAGTTTGGACGGACTATTCCTTCTCTACAAGAGAAGAAAGACCAGAAGTGGAAGAGCAGATCCAGGTCAGTGAAAAGCTTTTTTATTTTGGTGTAAAATTTTACGTTATACAAATTCCTTAGCTGGCTAACTGGGATTATATTCGTGACACCACGTTCCAGATTTAGAACTAAAAGGGGTAGCGACATTGAGAGTGTGTAAAATTAAAGTCACATAATATATGAACCTCTGCCGCTTTAACACATGTAGATATTTCTGATGTATGTATATTTGGTTTTTTCATACGGAATAAGTGAAGATGATGTAAATAAATCCGGTTAAAAAAGGATATGAAATATACGATATTATAAAATTTATGCACTTTCATGCCAAAGGTAGAGTAATGTTATCCATGTAGGATATATCGTTGACATTCTCATATACGTAATTTCTCACCTTGCAACTTTTTATTGAAATGTTGTAGATGACCGAAGCGTTTGCTTGGTAATTTATAGATTGTCAGACAAATAGAGCAGTACTTAAATTGTGTACTATTTATTATTTTTAAAAGGAGAAAATATTTTATATACACAATCGAAAATGCAATTCGTGATTCTTCACGGAATTGACAGTGATAATGAAACCTAAAATACGTAATGCTGCTATAAACCATGTATACGTAAATTAGTCATTTATCAAATCAGGAGGTTCGTCAAATTAAATAGGTTTAACCGATATTTTTCACACAACTAATTCTACAAAATTCTCGAAACATTGATCGATCCTATTTAAATTGGTTAACCATTTATATACACAGTAATTTGTACTCTAAATTTAGGATTTGCAGTGGCATGTTGTATATTTGTACCTATATGGATAAATAGCGTATAGTATTTGTGCTGTGGTGTAATAATTTAGTATAGAGGTACCATGTTTGATCGGTATTCCTTTTTTTATTACGGACAAAATAAACCTTTTATAAACGGCATACGTAAGAAAAGTTATATTGTAATATAAAAACGTTATGACTGTAATATCCTAAATTAGGTTTTTCTGACATGGATTGCAAATCTGATGTAATTTAATAATTTACTTCTGTCTTGTGGATTTGAACTTATATAATATACCATACATATAACTGATATATGTATAAAATAAATATAATGCAGATGAACAGGCTTTCATTGCAAGAAAACAACGTTGTCCCCTAAAAATTTTTAACGACATATAAATGTACAACAAAATCCGTTGTCTAGGTGCCTCGGTTAGCKCTGGTKGCATTATTTTTTTTTTAAATAACTGACTACACGAAAATGTAAAATAAATATGGCCCAAATTCCAAAATATTGCAAGATGGCCCCTTTTATAGGGATTATTATTGGTTAGCATAGTGTGTATGGCTCCGCCTTGGTTTTACTTTTGACGGGATGATGTATTGATTCTGCGGACTAACGGGGGTTCAACCTGCTACCAAGACAAGACTACATTCATTCGCGGTGCTTAGAATCTGGTGATGCTCCACAAAATGCCAATGAATTTCCAGGAATGTAGAACTCATTCTCATTTTATAGGTCAATATTCACTAAGCTGTCAGAATAGGTATCTGTTTAACAGGGCTTAATGATGATGAAAGGTCGTAAAGGTAATTGTTTAGCAATAAAAATTAACGACCATGTTAAGAATCTCAAATTTATGTAGATGCACAGCCATAAAACCAAAATTGAGACATTTAGAAGCCGAACGAAACACAAGTCCCCGTACGGAGTTAATTCAAGACCTGCGGACAGTTTCCATCCCTTTTTGTACGATGAACTGCAACCGGTGAGTCGTCGGTGGTTCTCGCTCTCAGCCGGCGTATGTTGTATCACCACTTGAATCAGGAGTTATGGGCAATAACAAGTGGTCTCTTAAAGTAATCTCCCAGTAAATCATTCCGTGCACACGCTATAACAGTTTATCTTAGTTGTGTGTACGTTTGCCGTGCGCCAGAGAGAGAAGGAGAGGCTGTTGTAAAACACAATAGGCGCGMAAAGATGAATACAAGACCATCCATAAAATCGCAGATGATGATTTAAGATAGCTCTTGTCTTTTTCGCTACTTAGTAGTGTGTTTACAAGGTGCTTATAGAACGGTGGTTTATTACTTTTAAGGGAATGGGATGTGCCGGCGAGAAAGGAAAGGGGCCGTGGATTGTATTTAAATGACCCCTTAACACACGCTTAATATTTATGGCCCACTGTTGTCATTTATAGCTTCATTTAATTCAGTTTTCCTCCTTCCTTTGTGGTTGTGTACAAATTGTCTTTTGGTGGTTTATCCCATTACCAGCGTAATTAATGTAGGTTCCTACTTATTGGAACATAAACTTCTTGACCGACTGATTTACAACTGACACAGTGGTTACCTGTCAGCTATTAATAAATATATTTAGTATTTACATAGCGGCTTGAAGAGGTTTTGTGGAGATGAAACTTGATTTTGAGCATGACTTGGTGTTTTGAATTAAAAATATATTAACAATAACTGAATTGGCCGAGATACTGAGCATCATGAACTGTTTATTTGTGGGAGTGTTGTAATTTCATGGTGTAGGATTATTTAGATTTGCGAAGAGAAGATGGACGGTTTTAAGCTCGAAGTCTTCTTGACAATTACAAAATAGAAAGCTTTTTGAACCAAGTTTAAAATTACCTATATATTAGGTAGGTACCTATCAATTGAAAAAGTCAAATGAACTTGTTTTAATGTGGCGTAATAGGTACGGGTACCTGTATAGTTCTTAATATTTAGTATAACTTACCCTTCGTTGAGTAGATTATTGAGATCAACAATATTAAGGGGTCAAATTTTTCTACAGAATGTGTAACTGTACTTAATTTGAAAGCAAAAATAATTGCTAGTTTAATTATCTTATTGGTAATTATCCACGGGTTGCTCAGTTTTTAACAACATTGTTATTACACAAACGTCGACGAAGAAAATAAATGCTTAAACAAAACAATTGGAGGTTGAATGTTACCATCTTTCTGGGTTGTGGACTTGTTTAGATACAACTAAAGAAGTTACTTCATAAGTTTGTTATGCATTGTGTAAATTTTGTATAGGTAACCTACAAAGTTCCACTAAATACTTTTTTTAATTTTCCTACAATCAACTAATGTGAAAGTCTTTCACTACACAGTAACATCCTCAGAATTAAAACAAAGGTGTAGGTATAACTAGCACAAAATCTTCATGCAATTGCTGGACCTGCAGAGGAAATTATATTTTTGCAATTTATGTGTAGTAAGGATAAATTGTATAAAATTTATATTATCTTGAAATTTGTAAAGTTTTTATTTAGGTACTTATATAAGTACCTTTTTATATCCATTGCTTTTAAAGTGTCTAGTGGTTTTCCTTTATTTTGTTCCTATAGATGAAGTGTTTTAATTCTGCTTCTATTTTGAATGATGCGGTTAATTATTGCTAAATTTCTGTTATAGAAGCTTTGTTACAAATTTTTTTTTTGCTTTTGGCACAAGTAATAGCAACAGATTTTACAAACTCCCCTTTTCTTTAAAATGTCTTTCTACTGCGGCTTCCATTGACCAAAAGAATATGGAAACAAGAAWTAAGAAACGTAAACAGAATTTCTACGAAATTAACCTTCAAAACAACAGACATTTTGGAAAAATGTAAATAAAAAAAAAACATCTAAATAACAAAAATTTTGCCATTTTAAATATAATCAACAGTTTAWACAATTATTTCTTGTTAGATAATAAACACAATTAGTAAAAATACCACTCAGCAAGTAAATAATATTTTGTTAAGTGATTTAGTTATTAAATCTCTACCTTACTTTTGAAGATGCTGTTATGCATTAGATAAACATTTGTCACATCAATGATTGTAAATACTTGTGCTGAGGTGGCAACCCTAATTTTTATTTTTTGTCGGTTGTCCAACAAATAAGAAAATCAAATTTGCGGGTGTCGACTCAAAACCTTTTTTGAATAATTTTTTAATAACGTTGGATAGATGAAACTAACAATTGGGCAAACCTTGCATAGTTGATTAAGAACATAGATAATATCTCATTTTTTTCTTATTTGGGGGTGATATTTAAAAATCATTATCCAAATAATGAAATCGTACAGGTAATGGAAATTACCTATTTGTTGGACAAACGAATGCCATGAAAAAAATCAAAAATCAAAGTTATGGACGCCAACTTTACATAAGTAAATTATAATTGGGAGTTTCTATATACAAAACAGTACGTCGACTACGAAGCTATACTTACTATATTATTAAATAACGTTAATTTGAAAATCAAGCATTAATATCAAAAACGATTGTGCGCATACACGCATACAAACCTCACAATTTTTACAATTACCGAGCCTTTCACACTTATTTTTCAATGCGTAGGGGTTTCATTCCATTTGAAATTGGAAATTGGCACATGTTAAATGACGCCACACGACTATGCAACCGCAAAAAATGCAATACCCGATGAACTTTGTAAGTGATTTTATTCCGAATTTAAACTCATATAGCTGATTTGTGAAAAAAATGGTTCGCCTAGAGGCATATTATCTGTATAACCTGGAATACCTATACTGATAAATTAACTTCCATTTATGTAGTGACAAAATTTTACTCTGGTTTAGTATCTATCTGGTTTACACCATATGAAATTGTATAGGTTTTAAATAAGTACACGAGTGAAACTTTCAAGAGCCCTATTATCAGTTTATCCAACATGAATTTTCAATATAGGGTAGGTACCTATTTTTTTTAAATATAATCATTGTGTTTTGCAAACATTTCATACATTAACACTGTATCTTGATATATTTTTCTTTATTGAAGATGTAGTACCTATATGAAGTGTAAAAAGATACTAGGAAAGTTGTTGTGCACAGTATCTAATAACAAATGCACCTATAAACATTACAGCTATAATAATTCTAACATCTGTGGAAAGCTCACACTTGTTTAAAGATAAAGACAGCACAACCATTTTTGGAGTGTGAAGTTTTTTACAATTTTTATTTGACTGTTATCTTGGAAGATTGTGGCTTGTTTCTACATTTTATTTATGCTTTTATATCCTAGGTACCTACATGTTTGTTTAGTATAGTTATAACATTCCCGTTCAAATTTGCAAAACTCTCTCAAGCTGGTAGGTACATGAGGATCAAATACCTCCAATTTTTTGAATAGGTACTTATTTGTGATCTATTTTTACATATCCTAATTAATCCTTTTTAACATTTAATTAGGTATTCACCTAAATAAATCACACCCTTAGATCTTTAATAAATAAATGTAGCGAAAAGTATGTTGTTTGACGTTCTGTTTAATTTGTAGGTAGATTAATAGTCAAACTTATTATACATTAAACATGCATTAATCATAGCAAATTAGTATTTGCTCTTGCATTTGCGGGTCACTGATATAGCTAAACTACTTACATCACCATTCTAAATTCACTGTAAAAGCCTGTCTCAAGTGAATTAAATTTTATAGAGTGCCGCAATATAACAATCGTGCAAAGTCGATAAAGAGTTTAGTGAAAAGTGATCTCCAGATCTTCATACTAAACACTTATTTGGCCATATATTTCAGGACTCGTAGTCGGGACCGCAAACAGCTTTATGGAAAATGCTGGGGTGGCGGCACATAAATCAATAATAACTCAGATTGTCTCTCTTCCTTCGATTCACAGTTTTTGCCTGCAGCTGTTCCGTACCGAACTTCTGCTACACGTACACCATCCCCAGGATACCTACCTGTCTTTGCTTCTAAAAAGCCTCTGTTTAAAGTATTACGAATAAGTAATTTTTTGCTAGCTTGGTTTCATAACGATTCTTAATAGCATAAATATGTAATTTGCTTCACTAATTAATATCTGCCACCAATCTTTCTTAAAAAAGCTCCAGTTATTGTTTTCATAGATTTTTAACAAAATATCTAGTGGATTTGCATTGTACAGGTATTTCGGCATTTGGTTTTTGTATATCGTCATGTGGCTTGTCTTATGCTAAAACAATCAAAACAATAAATTTCTGTCTAAAAAAACTTGTAAAGCTTGTAGCTAATTGTGATTTTGGTTCTATTTGATAGACTCTACAAAAGTGATTCCCAATTTTAAAGATTTTTTACTATTGGAATTCAGTTTAAATATGCAAGTTTTTATAATAGGTTTGATTGTTTAAAACAATTACATAGCCGCCAATGGGGAAGCATCTAGGATTTAACTGACGAAAGAGGTAAGCTGAATAAAACATGTTTAGGAATTTTACGAATAAAACGTTTCTTTGCAGATTTCTATCCTGTTAATGTTTCAAATTTGGCGCTACTGGGGGCCATTCCGTTTTGGGCCGGTCCTGGAGTGCTCCACCTCTAATACTTTGTATCTGTCAAGGAAGTGTCAATTCCGCACGGCCTCCAAATTTGTCCACTCGCCTGGCGCCGCCTCTGTTTCTTAACTTCAACGCTGATTGGTGGACACGTTTACTTTCCTGCCTATGATTAGTCATTATACMCACATGAATGTGTACAGAGAAGTGCGTTGGATACTAGCGACGCTTCTTTCAAAGCGGTAAGTTCGTGAACTATGTAGTTTTGATTGTTTCTGCGGAGGTGACTACGTCGCGCGCTCGGATCCCAAATATTCTACATCGATGCGGAATTTGGCTTTGTGAATTTTTTCAGGCGAGTGGTGTTAAAATTTTAATTCTTGCGCCACATGATGATTGTTCTTAAAAAAATTAGTTCAGATTTCTGGTTAAATTTGGTGTTTCTTGACGTAAGTTAACAAAAGTAGATTATATTATTTTTTTCTCGACTTTTCATTTTGCAAACTGATTGTCAGAAACGCTTAAGACATCACTGGGTATTATTTTTAAATGGGGGTGGTAAATAATATTTAAATAAGTTTTCACCGTCGGATAAAATTTTATGAGTTATTTGCGATTAGAAGTTTTATGACACTAATAACTTGCAGTTTTACAGTTAAGGTTAACAGTACTTTAATAGGTATTTTCGAATACATAACCTAAATGAACTACAGTTAGGTAGGTACTTGCTTATTAACTGGCTATTTAAAGATAACGCAAATAAAGTCGGTACTTACACTTTAGATTTTTGATTATTTTTTTCTGACAGAGCATTTGAGATTTCTTAATATTTACATACCTACCTACATAATTTTGATATTATTATAGAAATAAAGATTTTATATAGGTATTCGTCGCATTGTGTCTTTTTTATTAGGTAGTGCCTGTTTAGGTAAAACACATATTCTATTGTACCTACGTAAGCGTCAACAATAATTCAAATCAACATCAACAACACAAACATTTGCGATTTTTAGATTAGCTGAAAAACACTTCCAAAAGGACTTGATTTAAAACAAATTTTGTGTAAAACACAAAAGTACCCAGGAGTACCTAAAGTGAAGCAAATGAAAGAAGAAACTCGTCCTTGAAAAGTTTATTTAGTTGACTACATAGGTATAACCAGCTAAATAATTAACTACACGTAGATTACCTAGATTGCTATAGATTCATTATCTTTCTAACATAATGATACATTTTATTTACAAGGGATATACAAATTTTAAATTATCCTTGGAATTGCAATAGTAGATACCTATTGTGTAATTTCTTGTGGAGAACATGAACAAAATGTGTACCTATTTTGTACCAACTTTTTGGCTAGTTTCCTGGATAAAGGGATCTGAAAATGCATTTTTTAGTTGATGGATAAGAGTTTGAAATATTTTGGTCTGCTCCTGAAAAGGTAAAATGATTTTATAAATTTAACATATTTAAATAGAAACACCAATCACTCTCTTTCTGCAAATAACTACTTCAAAAAGATAAATACTTTTAGTGAGTTCATTGATAGTTCTACGTTGTACAGATAAGCAGACAGATATTGGTATATCAGTAATAGACCGTCAGATAGTGACATATTAAGCTGAACCATTTTCGCAGAGGGTTGAATAATACGTTGGTGTAGAGTAAAATGAAGGTAAATTTATGAGTGGCCCTTGGGGATAACATATGGAAAATTTTATTTTCCTTAACAAGTAATATGTACTTATCCGTTCATTGCCAGTCAAGGCAATCGGCTTTTCGCACAAGTGACAATGTACGTGCTCATACTTTCGATGGGCTTGCAAGATTAAGCCCTTATTTTAATCCTTTAGCCACCTGCAAACACTTAAATAAGGACAAGAGATACGTTTTACTTGAGTTGTGTAAAGAAATGTTATCCATTTTATTTTTAATTTCTAGCAATTTTTAGACTATTGTTATGTACCAATCAATACATTTATCCACTGATAGCGGTCTTATTTATTCTCTTTTGATTACATTCTGTTATTTATAATAGTGAGTTAGATCATAGGCATGTTGTGATTGTATAAAAAGAATTCAATTTGTTGATGTTTGCGTCTGAACGTGGTGCGTTCCCATGTCCTGTGCAGACAAATTAAGTCAAACAATTTAGACACAGAACAAAAACAGCTCCGATGCAGTGTACTATAGGATACCTGTCGTCCTGGAATAATTTATTGTGGCATTACATTTTACTCGATAAAATGAGTTCAGTTTGTACCGGAACATTTTAAGTTGATTGTAAAGGTTAGATGGCTTAGTAGGTATTTCCAACAATTTGCAAACGTTTATTTTTTGACACGAAATCATACCAGTTGATCCAGTGAAACTAAGTATTTAATGGGGCTGATAGGAAACCGGCAAGTATAATTTTATGAAAAGTAGGTATTATTTAATTTACAAAAACTGTATACTCGGAGACATGTTACCACTTAACGAACTGTGACTAACGACATCTGATATCTGTGATTGTATTCATAACAAATAATGTGAATATAATTTCCTTTGCCCCCCAAGGACAACCATATACTTTATACGTATAAAAGTCAACTAAACACGCCTGAGGTAACTACACAAACAAGAGAATTTAGCCTCTTTTCCAGTAAACTCTCGAAGTTTAAAAGTCTTCTTCCATAAGTTGTTGCATTATGAAACTTCATACCAAATCCACGTAAATCTCAAAGCTATTTATCAGTTTTTGTCGCCGGCAGAACGATTTCTGATCTCCTTTTTATATTCTGGGCCTTTCTTCCGATCTCTCAATCACGCTGGAAGCCTTGTTTCTTTACAGCACCCGCTGTTACATTATTCATTACGGTCGGGCGGCTTGTGTAGTTCTATTTTTGAGCTGGGGCACTTTTCGCCTGAAATAAATGCACACCTCTGCAAATACAACGTAACTCCGGACGAGCGGATGATGGCTGCGGAGGACAGCGTGCGGATGTAGACGAGAGGTGCGGTTTTAGGGCAGCTGAAATTGAAAATGTGCATTAAAATAGATGTAGCATACGTGGTGATTAATTTTTGTCGGATTTGCCAAGTCAGTTCGTGTTAAGGTTTTAATTCTTACGCTAACTGGAATACCACTGCTCTGTTTACTCGGTGTTTACGTTTAAACTAGGTATATCATACAATTAATATATATAGCAATCAGTATCTGAACTTCACTGTTACATATTTAGATAAGGAACTAATATGTTCTTAGTATGCTTTACTGTAAAAGATGCTTCAATAATGAACAAGGGAAATAAATGTTTGGACAAAATCGGGGCAAAAAAAGTTCGAAGATATGAGGAAGACTCATAATAAAACTATTATCAGCTACTTAAAATAGGAGTAGCCAGAACTAAAAAGCAACTCAAAACTATGACGTCCTCATCATGCACTGCTTTCTAATGTGCAGAACTTTTTGGTATATTCACAAACGAGCTTACCTAATAATAAATTGTAATAACCTTGATATTGTTTATTATCTCAGATTTATTAAATTTACCCATCTTTAGACAAGAACGATATTCTGGTGTTGTCTAAGAAATGACACCTCATTATTTTTGTATATTGCTACTCTGACATAGCAAGGAATACTCTGCATTTACTACAACTTCTGATAATTTTAAAGTACACGCGCCTCTTTTTTTATTCATATACCTACATACCTACCTACTTGTTAATGATGTTTCATTCGAATTTTCCTTATTTGTTTACTCTTTCAACCTGTTCTTGTACTTTAAAACACCATTGTAATAGCATCCTTTTTCTACACTTACTGCTGATACAGGTTAGATCTTTTCCACTACGTTGTTACTTTGAGATTAGTCGAAAACCAACGATACTACTATTCGAAACGCCACATTTAAATATTTGACTAGATTTTGAACATCTTTTGACAATTATAAACTCAAAACAAAATCTGTAATTCCATATTCCCTAAATTTTGTTTTTTTGTATCTTTCACTCTTACTAAAAATTTTCTTCTTTATACGCAATATCAGCCGCTTTTCCATATACTGTTTGGTCTTTTATCAGATTTCAATCTTTATAGGTGTTTTGTTTTAATAATTGAAGTAATATTTATTTAGTGCAAATAGGAAGATGTTTTGTGATTAGAGGTAACGCTAAAGCATTAAAAACTAATCACTGATGATGTTGTTACAAAAACTGTTGTTTAGATAGTCATGTTTGCGAATGAACAACGACATTAATTAATTGAGACTACAAAAAAAATCGAATTAGCTAGATCTGAATGGATGCACAGAATTGGTTGGTTGAATCCAGGTTCATTTTATAACTATTTCCATCGGCGCCTATATTAAAATACATTAATATTATATGAAAAGGAGAATTTGTTTGACATGTTTGCAAATGTTGATTTTTTGTTCCCATTTTTTCGATTACATAATTGCCGGCACTTTCAGGCGTTTGTGATTTGGGTTGCTTAGTTTGATCACTTGTAGTTTTTGTATATAGCAATAATTGTATTAGTTTGTTATAAAGCAGTGAGTATTGTATTTTTGTGCTTGTTTATTTGATAATATCTAAATAGCTAACTAAGAATTTGTTGTTATCACGTCTGTTTTTATATTTTGTGTTCAAATTTTTAAAATTTTTATATAGCAATAATAATTAGGACATTGATGTAGATATTATACACCAAAATGTTGAAAATCAATAGATCTAGAGAGTAGCAATAATACAGGTACGTAATGTATACAAACCTAAGCTACTTAAAATTTTTAATTCAATTCATTTAAATGAAAGTAATTATTTAATAATATGTATTCTGACACTGTATTTCATATTTAAGAACAGAAGCTCAAGAAAACTCTCCAAAGACGATAAAATATAGGTATATAGGAGTATACAAATATGTGCTAAAAATTTGTTGCATCTGACGCGCGATACAAACCACGCAATTGTTGCTTACCTACATAAATATAAATATAGGTACTTCTATATTAGTTTTGATTATTGTCAGGCCAAAAGATTCTTTGTCCGTGGAGGGAGGGGTATTGAAAATTATTATAGAGCGTGCGACAGATAGAACAAACGTTTTTAAAATGACTAATACATGCCCGGGCCTTTAACAAGTACCGTTTGTCTAACAGATATTATTCGGTCTATTCGATTTTAGTAATTCCTTTCGGCAGTAATCATCACACCATAGACGATAGAGGACCGGATTTTTACCTAGCACGACAAAATTGCGAACAATAATGAATCATCCTTCTTTTTGAGTTTATTGACAATTGTTGATCTTTTTGACTCACTGGCTTGTAAGTACATAAGCGATCATCTCGTATAGGTGTTACGTTGGTGCTGGTTTATTGTAGAAGCTCCCGAAAAAAATTAATAACTGGTACTTCGTAGAAAATAGTTTATGAATCCACTGCAAGAGGGCGAATCGTTAAAAATAATAAAATAGCAATTACTTTACAAAAATAAATAAAAAGGTAGGTTAAAGTACCAAAATTAGATTGCTTGTAAAGTCTTACATAATTGTTTCGTCAGCTTCAGCCCTTTGTGAAGGTAAATTTTAGCTCAATTCATCCGTACTATCCGAATTAATTTTATTTTGTAGGGTAAAAACTGGAAGACTATTTCAGATATTTTAAACCAACAACAAATTAAATATTGTAAACTGAGCAGGCCATGGAAAATATCAAGCATTGGACAACAAAGGAATTAAGATATCATGTTGTCAAACTTATTGTGTTTGTTCTGAAGTTTCAATACAATAACAGTTGCGATTAGTAAAAATAAATACGACAAATGTCTTATTCTAACGGTGAGCCTTATGAGATGCTGGGGAAGTATTTTCACCGTTTTGAAAACATGTCAACTGCTTCAAGGGATAATGCTGTGCAATATCCGAATAGAACTCATATTCATTTTAAGTAAAGGAATCGGTTAAGTAGGTACGGTATGTGATAATACAATAAATGTCTTGGCATAGGATGAAGCTGAGCATCGTACCTATACCTAAGCATAAGGGAGATATCAAGACACTTCGGATTATCTGCTTGGAGCGTTAAACACACTCCAGGAACACAAGTAGGTAACGAGTATATCGTGTGTAACTTAAAATGCGAATAAAATACTGTCAATGCATGTTTGATTGTGTGCAACAGGACCAATTATTCACATTTGAAATTTTATCGACGGATGAAGCCATCTTTACCAATTCTGGATCAATTACCTTTCGATCTCACAGTGCTTGTCTTTATGTGGAAGAATCAAAAATTATGTTTTTCAGAAATCGCCAAGCTGATTGAGAGAATTCATAATCTCATCCGGAAAATTTCAAGAGCGGAAATGGAAATGTCTGTGCTTGCTATTATAAATAGAGTGATCAATTGTATTCAAAACAACGGTTGTCATTTTAGACACTACAAAATAAACATTATTGCTGATAGTAGGAGTGAATTGAGCTGAAATTTACCTCCTCAAAGAGCTAAAGCTGATTAAAATCGGCTGATCCAATAAAATAATGTAATGATCTTTCTCAAGGCATATACGTGCTAGTTCATTGCTTCCACCAATACAACCATGTAAGTTTATGCAATTGCTAATTGTCACGTCTCGAAAATCGTGGATTTAGGAAGTGCTTTAAAACTTAATGGTGACCTGGATGTATTGTTCTCTTATTTTCGTTAGAAGGAGAGTGTATTCGGACCACCTAGTGTTCAAAAGTACCAAACAATGGAAACGGCGAACGCGATCAAAAACTAATTAACACCACCGGCTCCTAGGGGATTGTCTGTGAATCACCGACGAAAGCAGACAAATGGAAATTAATGAAAAGCAAAATAAAAATCATTTATCATCGGTAACAGGAGACTGATGGGAAAGACCGCCTGCATAATATTGGTCTACACTTTGCTAACAGCTACCGGGGTTTCGAAGCGATTGCGGTATTATTAATTTTAGATTGTCTAAAATTCTGACACATTGTGCAGCGTTAATTTCAGCGTTAATGTAACACGCCGTGATTTATGAATGAAGTCGTTAAAAATCAAGTTGTACTGCGATCATTAAAAGCTGTGTTTATGCAGTTGCAACTAGCGGTAGTAGACTATTATTTTCTCTCGTGTGCTTTGAAGGTAGAACTGGCTGCATTTGTTTATTTGCAAATAGCAACAAACGACCGTTATGATATATATCCCAGGCATACACGTGATATTTTTAATTAATCTTTGACCAAGGATGATGTAGAAGCCATTATTTGAGGCCGATGGCTTCACCACAGCTGCTCCTTTGACTCGAGCCCATTTCACACCGTACAAATGAATCGATGAATACGTTTTGTGATGCCCATAAATTTATATATGAATTTTATCGAAATTTGATTGTAAGTTTTTTTATGAACCTACATAGGTTAGATAGGTACTGTAAGTGTGCGAAATCAACATTTTATGCACCTGCTGAAATGCCGCCCATCGCATCAATAAAGCTATTGTATTGTTATGTTGAATCTAACTGATTTTTAATATCGACGGAATGTGAAAATTAGTTGAAAGTTTGATTCTGTAAATGAAATATTTGTTATAATCAGCTGAAAAGTAGCCTGAAACGTTTCTGAAAATTAGCTTCTCAAAGCATCAGTACGCAAAATAAAATCTAGCTTTTAAAACGATTTATATTAAGAGCGCTTTATTTTTAATTGTTTGTTAGCAGATGGATGATGTGTGTTGCTTTCTTGTTACAGTGTAAATGAGGCGGCAATCTCGTTGGCGGCATCTTACAGACGGCAGAGAGCGGAGGCAAACAGTTGTATGTGCACAGGGGTTCGTCTGCCTCTTTCGTCATGCACAGCTTACTCTGGCAAACCATGGGAAGCGGTCCTCTACATTTTTTCTATTTTTGGGCAATTGATGGTCCCAATGATAAACTATATCGTCTCTGATGTTTGATAAAGTGAATAAACTGTCTAACCTGTTGTTTATTTTATTTTCCACCTTTTTCCATTTGCTCATGTAAGAAAGCTATGGTAGGTATGTGATTTGTGAGGAATTGATTTTTGTTAGAGCAACAAATGCAGCTTGGTTAATTAGAATTAATCAAATCATAAATTCGTGCAGGTTACATAATAAGTGGACAGAATGTGTATAGGTGTAGGCAGTTTCAAAAATAAAGTTCCCAGCAGGCTGCTGACTAATTTTTTTATCTGAATATTTAGTAAGATAAACCGTAATTGATTCACATATCTGCATAGCCCTATCTCTGTCAAATGGTGAAAATAGTATGAATATCATGACGGTTACAACGAAATTTAATTATGAATGTAAATTTGAGCGGAAGGAAAGTAGGTACATCCAATCGGCTCTGGCTCTTCCTTAAAAACTGTCGGACAGGAACAATCTGTGTAGGAATACGCACATTGTGAAACCTAATTCTAATTTCATGAATATATTAGCATAGTAAATAAAACTTACAAAGCATTTGATTTCGGTTGAACGCGTTCCCCGAGCTAATATGCAAACAGAATATATCCCAAACCACAGCCGGTATTAAAAAAGTCCCTATTGTATAGAAACACTATGAGTGAGCCACCCCTTCGAATATCATATTGACATGACAGCGCCTTAATGATACTTCTCCCTTCGCGACGACGTTAGACGGTGAACGATGGTGTTTCCATTCGAGTTCCGATACGAAGCCTCTCCGGTGAAAGCACATTCGAAGATTCCACCGATGCTGTTTTGTCCCACATGACACAGGCCCCGCCAACTGTGCTAGGGACACTGACAAATGACGAACTGTCACCGAGAAGGAAGACTGATATGGCTGCGCCGTTGCTATTCCTCTATGCCTGCTGAATTCCGTGCGACACATCAGCCATTTTCAAAAATATTTTACCTCCTCTCATATTTTCTGCCTGGCATTTCCACCGTGGAAACGAGAATAAATATGCTACATTTTTCCCAGTGATAATTATAACACTCCGTTATTGTTATAATATATTTCAATTTTACATTTTTAAATTGGGGCCGCACACGCTTTATTTTGCTTTCTCACCTGACGGCATCTAATTGCTTGTGTGGAAAATCACTTTACCGTGTCCTGAATTCACCGTATGGGTATTACCCATTAAAGAAAGTATAAATGAAGCAGAACGTTTACTTTTCGACCTTGCTATAATAGTCGTGTTACTATTTTAATTCGTACAGCGTATGAGTTTTGTTTCTCCATTTATAAGCAAATTATCAGATAGTGTACATGTACAGTCGGTTGTAAAATTAATGCAACCAGTCGGTTGCAAAATTAATGCAACGTTAGCATGTGCTGAAACATTATTATTACTCTTAATCTTGTTCGGTGTATGTATATTAGAAAGTACTTATCCTTTAAGATAATTACTGTAAATATTTTTTTGTCGTAAATAACGCTATAATTAGCTTACTGAGAGAGATCTTAAATGACCGACTGTTTCATCAATTCTGCAACCGACTAATCTAACACTAACACTAACAACTGCGCTGTTTGTTAAACCCGCGTAGAACCTAACAGTCGTAGCTTTAGAACACAAAGGCACTTTGTTGCACTGACTAGTATTTGTATTAAACATTTGAAGAAGGAAACATACTGATTTGACGCTCATTTTACGAACTATGACGAAGGTTGCTGCGGTCGGTAAGTACATAGACCTATTTTGTCGATTGCCCGATAAGCGTTTGAGCCTATTGGAAAGGCCCAGCGAAACAAGAGCCCAGTGACAAAAAAATCCTCCTCTGCCACGTATTAAAGATAGACGTGTCCATGTCAAACTTACGGGTGTATCCAAATCAGGAATTTTTGTAGCATACTTGAGTTAATAAGTGCTACTTGAAGGTTAATATCATTTTGCGACCAATATTCTTATCGGGAATCCACTTCTTCCAKTACAAGGCTATATTTCTGTMGGGGTGGCTTTTATCGCAAAAGTAGCTTACACATAATTATGTATAAGCTGGAATTTTTGTTTTTCTCTTGTTTTAATCAGTCCATACCGAATTACGATTATTGAAAGTGCAGGGTATTCCGCAGAAGAATAATAAACTATTTTTAAAACGAATACATATCCCGTATGTGTCACAAAACGCCCCTTCTCAAACGAAGAATCGTGCTTTAAATTTCTTATGCATATCTACAGGTATTTTAGTCCCAACTTGTTCCGGAAAGAAGATATTTTAAAAAGGTTTATGTTCCCTGGGGTAGTGTACATATTGTAATAGGGTATCGCGATATAAATTGAAAAGACGCTTCCATCAACAATAGATACACATATAAGATAAACGACACAATTTTTTTGAAACTGTACCCTTAAAAATGTTTAAGCAGTGAAAGTGGAATAAATGCTTTTCAAAACGGCTTTAATTTTTTATATGATCGGGTTGAATAAAACAAAAAGTTTTTTCGAGTTTCATCTTTCGGCCTGTATTATGATTTTTTGTTTTTCGTCCGAAAAATCAATTACGCTGGATTTTATTACAACTAAGCGTTGAAATGTTAAAATCCCATCACATCTCCCAAAGCTGGAGTCTTTTATTACATTTCTGCGTTATGTAGGTATTCATCTTTTAAAAGTATGTACATTATTGCCATTGACAAAAAGTAAAAAATCATTCTTTTAAATAACCGTAGTTCGGCAGGGGTCGTTAAAAAAAGAACCAACTTTTTTGTGGGAAAATTTTATGATAAAATAAAGCTGTATTTGCGATAAAGCTACCCCAAGCAAGTATAATGAAAAGTTTAATTTTTGCCCTTATCGCTTAAATGTCTGCAGTCTGATATAAATTGTCTCCAGATTGTCAGGACTAAAATCTCGTACTTTTATATTCCACCTGATGCTGCCACCTATGTTAAGATTTCTAAAGCCTTAGAAACTTGGAACATATTAAACAAGAGATGATCCATAATTTGAGGAGCCGGTCTATCGCCGGCAACTTTCTCCTATATTTCCATAATTATCTCTACTATGTACCTATCAACTTATCAACTTGTTTAAATTTATTCAAAAATGGATCGTATAAATATAACTTGTTATATTATTGGATTTAGGAGGCATTATTTGAGAATTTTCATCACAGTTTTGGAGATGCAGGCATTCGTGGGAATGAGGTGCAACAGTATGTTCATATAGTTACGAATAGACTGAAATAAAAGGAATAATTTTTTTTGACAAAGCACAGATTGACAAAAATGTTATAGTCTTTGATATCTTTTTAATAGCAATGTCAACCTTTTTTTGTACAGTCCGGCAGAACCTTTTATTCCTAACTCAGATTACCAATTTAAAAGTTCAAAAATATTAAGTAAGTAGTTTATTTGGTATTGTTTGTTTAATAGCTGGTTGCCAAAGTGTTTTATAATGAGAACTTTATTGGAAATATTAACTCCGAACACATTCACAAGTTAAAATAATCTACCAATTTGAAAGAATAAGTAAGTTAGGTATATAGATGGCTATAATAGGTCACTAATAAACGTTGACTGAAGTTTTGCGGCAATCTGAAAGATAAAGTGTTTAAACCTTGGAAACTGGTAGTAAAGGGTAGGTATAGTATAGACCGTAGATAGCTTTAAAAGCAGCATTAATTTTTTACAAATATTGTAAAACAACTGGAATAACGATCGGMTTTTCTTTGTGTTTGAAACATAGTGCGTTGTACCTAAATGGGACTTTTTATGGTCACAATTCGCGGCTAATAAGTCTAAAAGTAATCCGCAACAATACTGTTAATGTTTGGGTTGGAACCATACTATTTTGATCAATCGTTAAACGGCGAAAGTACCTTAACCTTCTGGAATGTAAGATGCGGCATGAAAAGGGATGGGGTACCCACCTAAATTACTGTGTTGTAAGCGAATATTATTATTATTAGAAAATAGTTTTAAGTTTGATTTTGTTCTCGTTTTATTAATTTCTTAAGTTATTTTTGTATATGTGTTGTTTTTCTTGTTGTCTGTTATTTTTGTAATTTCATTGTTTTAGTCTCAGTTGTATCGCTCTTTCATCTTCCTGTGTCAAAGTTCTACAGTTTTTGAACATTTACATTTTTAATTTGCCTTGTTTCCTTGTATATTATTCTTCTTGATCCTGATGTAAAGTCTTTGTAAATCAATAAAAACTTTTTTTGTAATTTCTTCCCATAACTGGCGATATTTTTGTTAAGCAACCTCCATTAGGAATTCAAATAAMTATATGAAATTAAATTAGTTAACCTTTTTTCTGTCTAAGTCGCAGATGCACTCAACGTAGTTACGTTTGACCTTAGAATAGAGTTCTTTTTAACTGTAAGAAAAAAGTTGAAATTCATAGTAAAAATTATGAGTTATCGTTATTGATAATAATTATTATCGTCAATGACGTATGGCAGTAAAACAGTTGAATGAAAAAGTATAATGTCTCAACAAAAATCTACGTGTTTTTCTTTAACGGACACTCATGATATCCGAATAATGAAAACCTTTTTACAGCCTTTTAATTAAGGTGTCCCTTAGTTCCATGTAAGGAACTTCTTTGTTAAGTTCAAAAATATCATAATAATAATATAGAAGAGTTCGTGAAACATATCTACAATATTTAGGACGTCTCGAATCAATAGTTTTGAAATAGATTTTTATTTGCTTAATAAAAATGAAAGTACAATTTAGTGTCGATGGGTAAAAGACAAAGATTGTGGGGCTGTAAATGTATAAATGTAGAGAAAAGGAGTAGTCAATGAAAATATTACCATGGTGTATGCAAATATATTAAGTTTAAAAGCTTTTATTCTTTAGAAAACGTTTTAAATATATAAACAACATAAAATGTTTTCTATGACAAAGGGTAAATTCGGTTGTTGAAATGTACGTGTAGGAGTAAGTAGTAAATATGTTTTAACACAGTGAAGTACTAATGCTATTTCTATGGTACAAAATGCTTTATAATGAACATGTGGACAACTTTATCACCACTCACGGAGTTTATCTTGAGTTTAACTTGCCCGTGAAATTTTGTAAGAAGCCTGTGAAAAATATGAAATATGTATACCTATTTACATTTTTATTGTGTACCTAATTGTTTGGTTGAGCGGATATTTAACCATAATATCAAAATTAAAAAAATACGATAGAATAATATGCGTGTTGTTTTTTGGTTCGGAATCTTTGCTTACTCTAAATACACAAGTTTCTTTGATAATTTCATATAGAAGACATTTTTAGAAAAGCAAAGATAGACTAACGTGAGTAATAACGTATTTTGTAAGCTTTAGTATTTGACTTTTTGGCTATTGAAAGCCTCCAAGAAGATCCAATATATACAGAGAGTATGCGGAAGCCATAATTAAAAAATGTAAATAGGTATATCGAATGAAGTGAAACTCTACTTGTAGGTTAATCCTGACGACTTTAATCATAGAGGGTCAGACATTTTGATGGGAACTGAATGCATGTTAATTGTTTAACGCATTTTAATTTTGCACAATAATTTATAACGTATAATAACTTACCTGCGCTACGTGATGCAGATGTTTTTTAAATTAAAAATGTTATGATTTCTGAATGTTTATACCAAGAATTCGTAATTTAAAGTAGCATACAGTGTACGTCATAAATACCACACATTGTGTTCTTAAAAAAATAACTCAATTCACCGTTTAATGTTGGACATCGTATACGCAAGCCCCATCACCTGGCGAAGCACCCTACCGAAATATAAGCCGCAACCAGCTATTCATAAGCATAGGCATTCCATCATCTGAAATCATATTTGTAACCTTCCAAAACACATTCTGGTTTCACATTCCTCTGACAATGGCACCCCGCACCGCCGACGCATGATACATCATGGCCCGCGCACAACCACATAATACATTTTGGAATTACTGAATAAAATGAATTTATTCGCAAATGGAAACTATCGCGAACTGTGGGCCTCAAATGAGCACGCAAATTACCATTTTTATCAGCGTTATTCGTTATTTTCGCTATTGACAACAATATTAAAATGGAACTGTGTAAACAGTGTAATAATCGAATAGTGAGCGAACTGATTCGTCCTTGGAAATCGATTTCTAATTCTGCAATTTGTAGGTTCAATTCTGCCTAGATGCTTGAGTTCTGGTGTATATTTCCATTCTTAAATCATTCCGTAGCTAACATTTTATGTTCTTAGGAGGTATTTCGCCTATTACTTTAGGAAGCTTTATAAGTATATCGTATATACTTAAAAAAGTTTTAGAGGGGTGTTGCTTTGTTATTCACTTAAATTTGCATTGAGCATTCATTCCACCGAATCTTTAAATTAACAGTAACTAGACTACCTGACAATGAGTAAGTTTCCCTTTAGTTCGTTTATTTTGAATTGTTCCATTGCCTGAAATGTGTTAGCAAAGTAACTATATTACAATTGTTAGCATATTTTGAAAAATCTATAGCGGAATAAATAATTGAAGGTATGCTTAGAGCTCACTGAATTGACAGTTTCGTTTTAAAATTGGTTAGAACCTGTAAAGTAGTGTTGGGCGATACATCAAAATGCATCGATATTCGGTATCGATACGTATCGCAATATTGTATATCGATACACGTATCGTATCGTTTTCTGAGTATCAATATTCGTAGTATCGGATAAATATCGATCCAGGAAATAGCAAATCAATATAAAGTTAATTAAAACACTTCTTGTTTTGCATAATTTACTTCACTGTTTCTAATAACCTTTCTATTCTTCAGCTTCGTCAGTTACTAGTGCATCATGTTAAACATATCAATAATTTGTCACCAAGCAAGGACAGCGAATTGAATAAGTGAATTTTATTAAACTGAATTGTTAGTTTGCGTTTATTTGGACATTGGTGAGAAAGAACACATTTGATGAAAGAAGGCTGAACTAAAATAGTCATATTTGCTAAAAAAAAAAGGGTTGACGGCATCCAACCAACACAAATAAAATTCACCTGATTTTTTATGTTGCAACTGTATTACTAATTATAAAAAAGTGCACATGCACATACCTTGATAAGAGGTAAGCCATTTTTAAGACTTAATCTGGCATTTTAACGTTCACGATTTCTTATGAGAWTCCAATTATAAACATAAACTAGAGCCTCCAATAAATTATTTATATTATTTATATTATTTATTATTATTCGCATTTAAAATACTTGGGCATTGCTTTAATTATTGTTATTTTTGTATTAACTAGGTAGATTTTAGAAAATGGTGTTTTTTTTTCATAAATCAATTTTGTGTCTAGTAGTAAGTCCGTAATGAAAATCATTACTTAAACGAACTTATAGTAGTTGCTGAATTACATAACTATATGTATGTTTGCACATAACAGTCGTTATATGCATAAATACACAAGTTGAATAGGAAGAATATGAACACGGAATTCAGTATCGTTATAATATTAAATTCAGTTAAGTGTAGATTGGGCTATTGCGCAACATAAAATAGGATAACCAGTAAAAAAAGAATCTCTAAAAGTAAATTGAAAAGCAAATGCGACATAAAATGGAAAGCTCCAAAGCAAAGTCACCAGTAATTTATTAGTAACCTAATTGTTTACCTTGTATTTCAAATAAAAGCAACGAGGAGGTAGTGATTATATGTGTATTTTAAAAAGTATACTACACTATAATACACAAACTCTTGTTCCTTTACAGATGACGGAAACTAAATTCATTTTATCTGGGATCGAATACTCAACATGTAGCACACAGTTAAAGTCGGATAGTACCGACTCTTCACATTCACGCTTTTGGAAATGTTTACTATAAATCATTTTTAGTATTAGGTACAAAGGCTTTTTTATTAATGGAATATATAGAACAGTGCCCATGAGCAATCTTAAATTTTTGAAGGTAAACTGGTAAGTATGTATAACTTGATAACTCTTGAGGAGTATCTTGGACTACTATATACATATGTAACACTACTCTTGGACAAAACATAAACGTCTACGACCTAATGAGTTTAAGACAGAAGTATTTCATATTTGGTTGGTAAGAGTGTCTCAAATGTCTTGATGATGTGCACAACAAGATAGATGTACTTGAGCGTCATCAGCAAAGAATACTTTGTAGTGTTTGAAGCAGCCAAATCCCTATATAGATTGAAAAACATCAGTGGACCCAATACAGATTCCTGAGGTACGCCACTGTATATAACAG
This sequence comes from Rhyzopertha dominica, assembly GCA_025024175.1. Taxonomy (NCBI): domain Eukaryota; kingdom Metazoa; phylum Arthropoda; class Insecta; order Coleoptera; family Bostrichidae; genus Rhyzopertha; species Rhyzopertha dominica. The sequence goes on from QCXZ01000137.1 coordinate 34,465,823, forward strand.
AAATTGCAAGATAAGCAGTTTGCAATCTTACTAGCTGTATGCTATTGTTGCAATTACTTTTCATAAGATTTAAAGAGGGAGTACGAAATCCTAAATAAGGAACCATTAAAATTAGTAGCTGTGATTCATCCAGTCGAAGGCTTCCGTATAATCAAGTAGTGCTAACCTTGTTGACATTTTTCCGTCGGTAGCAGCAAGCACATTATCAGCAGCACTGCTCAGAGCACAGTGCATTATTCATTTTGTCTGGTTTTCTGATAGGGATGGTATTTATATAGGTAGGATGAGATTTGACAATAAAAAAACTTATTTAAAATATTTGGCATTGGCAAAATGATGAACCAAGGCCGAAACCCAGGTGGATAAAGTCGACCGGATTTGATTATATGGCAGTGGCACAATCTACAGTCACAGTCTATTGCGAAAGTAAAATCGCTACTTCCATGAAAAACTAACTAAATGGGTATCATATTGCAAGATAAAAAATAAAAGATAAATTCTTAAATTTGGATCACCGCAGCAATATGCATTTGAATTAAGAAAAAAACATTTTATAAGTACCATCAACACTAATGGGAGTTAAGCAAATTTACTGGTGTCAGAGTCAACGGAATTTGAAAAATGCTCATGCAAAAACATCACTATTCAGACTAGGTTTGAAAGCCTATTAATCGAGTTTAGATTCAGTTATCTAGACGGACAAATCACTTGAATATTTTTTATATAGATTAGTATGTATGCGCATTACACAGTACGTAAATAATATAACAATTGTAGCAATGATTGTTATTGTGGAATTTGGTTTCATTTTCAACGCAGCAATCTAAGCCGAATATGATATTTGATGAGGACGATTAGTGCGTTGGATAGCGGAGGCCGCCAGTTGCTTCTTCTTTGAGCTAAAAAACCTTTTTCCAGTACGCTGGATGCGGGGTTCACACGTATTACGTTAAACGGATTGTTTATGTATAAACATGCCAGTTTACCATATAAAAGTATAGGAAATACATACGTATAATGATGGGAGATGTCGTAAAAAACAAATTACTTTTAAATATATAAAAAGGTTACGAAAAAAACGTGACACACAAAGAATCTCTCGCTGAACAGACAGGCAGCCACAAGAAAGATGACTGATGACTGTTGCAATGCACAATAGGTAGCGAGTAGATCCAACCATGCAGTTCAGTTGTGATAAGTGATAGGTGATTTGTTCTGGCGCTTTCTTGCCTTCTCTCGCGTCCCTGCCGGCGAGATGGCCAATAAAATATCCGTACACCGAAGCTCTATATTCGATGCAGCGATTATAATAGATTCATGTATCGAAAATAAACGAGTTTTTTTGCTGATAAATTACTACGTATCTCTTTGTTTATAGACGGTTTATAAAGGTTAGATGATGAACTGACGTCTCTTCAGTAACAAAATAATGTAATAAACGTGTATATTTTCATATAGCACACCGAGAGAAAATTATAGAATTAGTATTATGCGGGTATTTCCTATAAATATTGAAGTACCTAAGTGCTTCTCCATACAATTTAAATTAAATGTAAAATCCTTTCATTGTTGCATAAATACTCATATAACATTTTGAAATATTTTGAAATACGATAGGTTTACTGTATTTTCACGTTGCTGTAAGTTTTATAAGTAGATAGGTTTTGCCACATTTATACCGGGTTTTGATAAAACGCGTGAAATTCAGCGTACGTCATGCAAATATAGCCTCAATCTTTTGCCACCTACTGTTTTGCTGATGTCTACCACTATATCATTGTACGATTTTATTATTACGGTTAGCAATAATGTAGTAACTCTAACCGTCAATTTTAACAGCTGATAAATAATAGTATTTTATTTATGTTAACGAGAGCAGTGCCTTCAGCGCCATCTAAGCGGAACTCGAGTATAAAAATGCTGATGCTCTTTATTCATCTGTTGTAAGACTGGTAAAATTAATTTACACCGACTGAATGTTATAATATGTATTAAAATGGAAGTTTAGTATTGTAGGGGTTGGTTTCCATACAAGCTTCTTATGTTTCAAAGTAGGCTTTAGTGCTTCAGGTAAGCCTCATGAACAGTTATAGAATAATCTGTCATTCGGCACCAATACCAAATCCTACTAAAATTATTATTCTTTCATTTGTGGCAAAGCTTACTCGTAAAATAAAGAAGTTTCAGTTTGTAGTTTATTAAATTATTTTATATTGTAATTTATATATACCTAGTGTCATTTTATTAATTACTTTAGATATTACTTTGGTGAAATGCATGTCTATGCTGTGCTGTCTACACCTCAACCAACTGCAGATAGTACTATTTCGCTGTCATTACAGCTCATCAGTGCAGTTTAGGTCTAGTGTAGACAACACGGCATAGAACTGGTTTTGCTTATATACCAAAGCAATGGCATTGCCATCCTAAATTCTTACTTTCATTACTTTGGTGCTTTTACTATAGGGGCTGAGGTTTAATTCGTATCCGTGTTTTGTTGTATGGCATTTTGTCCTACTGTATCATTGGTAATAAGCAGACTAATACCTATTTTATGCCAAACTAAATTTTCACAATGATAGGTTGTAAAATATTTCGCGAATGTACGATAACCCTAAATAGCTAGTGAACTGTTTATTGTTTTAGCGACATCAATATTTGCGCTTTACGTTAACGTCTATTATATATCCCCAACAATGAGCTTTGAATAAAAAAGTGAACTTGATATCTAAAGAGCGCTATTCATTATTTTTTTTATTATTAGACCTGTTGAATGTAAATTAAACGTAATGCAAAATTATATGTACTCCACTGTATTTGAAGTTCTAAATAGGCCGAATGCTTTTATTTACAACAACGTATTTGAATTACACCTTGACAGCAAACAAAATATAATTTGACTCTAGTCGAAATAGCACTTACCAAAACACACATCTATTTCGACCATGACAACGAAATAAAAGAATACGCTTGCAAATATAACCAAGCTTTCGGCTGACTTTACTTAGACCATCTTCAGGACTTCAAAAATAATGTCTTTACAGTGATTGTGATTGTTAAATAATAAATGCTCACTTATTTACTTATTAATAAAACTGTATTGAAGTTCAATTAACAATAACAAAGACGTTTTGTCTTTCAGGCTGCTGAAGAGCGAATCCATAGTCTTTACGTAGTTTTTATCTTTTTATTTTTGTTAAGTTAATAATATATTGGTTTTTACCACTGTTCGTGAATTTATATTATTCAAGCTATTACAGCTATTACTCCTGAATGGTAGAGATAATTTTAATTTCAAAATTTTGGATATGGATTATGGAGACGTCCCTCAAACGATTAGTTGAAATTTTTGAGATGTAGGTTTTTAATTTTTCAAAGAATGTTTAACTTTCCTAATAAATACCATTGTCATATTCACTGAGCAATACTATTTAGAAGGTGGTTAGAATGAATGAGAGGAAACGATCAGTATGCGTAATTGACAAAGTTTACAGAATAAACGAAACTTCCGATCTGATTTTCTCACAGTGCTGCAGAAATAGTTTTAAATTGGTAATCAATTTCCAAGTTGTAGAAAAGTATCAAATTTACATAAATGAGTTCTAAAAGGCTAACGGAACGCTTAGTTCTGAAGAAATAGTGCACATAAAAATTAAAAAGTTATAGGAGGCTTTAGAAAATAATTTTATCTAATTATATTACTCAACCATATACCATAGAATTTTTATATGCGATCTAACCACCTTGACGTATGCATGGATGATAGCACTCCGCAGTGCCCCTACGAACGGAATCTAAAATGTCAAAATTATAAATTACCCGCCAAGGCTATTTTAACCTCTATTTTTTGTGATTCGTGTACCTCTTGTTTTGAAAGGGGTTCTTGTTTGTTTTATAAAAACACGTTTTAAGCTTGTCAAGGAAATCGTGAGGACCGCGAGACAGTGAAATATTATTCACTCGCTACTTGGGTATACAGTTTTAGTTTTGATTAATCGTCCGCACAATTATTATTACGTTATACTAGAGGACCGTATGAAGTCTGAAGAACGGCTATTATAAATGACAAGTGCACGAATAGTAACAAATTGCTTATTAAAATATCGCCACCCAGTTTTAAAATTGTGCAAGGTTAGGTTAGGGCTTTGTAGTTTAATACTATTTTTCATTGCTTTGTATTTGACATATTATAGTTTCTGTTAACATCGAGCATATTGTCCATATTTTATATCTTGGCATTTGTAATTACATAGTTACAAAGTAGGTACAACGCGTTTGTTAAAATATGGGCGGCTAGGAATTTATTTCTTATAAAAAGCAGGAAATAATCAAGACTACTTAATCAAACCTGAGATAAACGTAATTCCGTCGGTAACGTCCACATTTTTACTAACTAAATCACTAGTCAACACTCAAAGCAACTCGCTCCTTAACAGAAAGAAACTGTTAATGTAACATTCAACGTTAGAATCGCAATTTCTACGAAACATACCCAACGATAAGATCTGCATGCAGATTGCAGATTACTTCTTGCTTGTGTAAGCCCAAATGGCAAACTGAAGTTGCAAACGGGAATCCCAAAATCCCCAGTAAATTTGTGGTCAATTATCTTTTGGCCAAGTATAAATGAGTTTATGGCAGCAAAGTCGAGCAGTGACCGAAAGGTAAAATTACCATCATATATCAACCACGTCCTTCGATTTAGATTCGCAAGGCCTTAAAATGCGGCCGAGCCAGAAATTCGCAAGGATACCACAGTGTTTGGGAAATTATCTGAATAGAGTAGGGCGTCGTAAACCGATTTATTTTTGGCCGTAACGAAAGGGTGTATTGTGCCTTCTGACCAGAACTATAAACAAGGGCATTTGAGGTCCTTCAAAGGTTAGCAGGCTTTCAATGTGCTCTGAATTCCAAACTGTTAAATATATGCAGGTAATCAATTTTTATATACCCCATTGCCCTGGACAGTTATTTTTCAATCTTATTAAGTAAACGAATGGACGTTAATAAAATATTTTACTATAAGGGTACTCTTAATTATGACGTAAGATTAAGTTCAAATTTCTTTCGCCTTTAATTTATATACGCCACTCAAAATACCTTGTAACTAGAGCCGAAAAAATTTTTTGTTCGTTAGAGGGGTTTGCTATTTTCTTAATAAATATATGCCAGTGATATTTTATAATTTTAAACGTCTTTTAGACTTATTTTAAGCATAAAACCTCCATGTCCGAGCTCTTTTAGTCAGATTGTCCTTCCGTAACATGGGTGGTATGTATGTTCTTACTAAAATAAATGTGTACATGAATTGATGATGAAGCAAAAGAAAACAAAACTATTTTTATGAAATGTGACAGCAATAACTAAAGTTATATAAATTTCAAAGGAGTTATATGCCATCATTTCACAAACTTTATGTGTAAGCACTTTACGCAGGTAGTATATTTTAATCTGTTTTGAGCATCAACGATGTATCCAACTGTAATCCTAGGATATAGTCATATTTTTTTATATAGGTACTTTGTATGCAATAACAAGCAAACTAACATTCTTTGTTATCTCACACGTGCATTATGCAAAATGACTGATACGCTTTTAGAAAAGAATTCTGTTGAGAGATAAAAGGAGCAACATTAGTTTCCGCCACATCATATATCAATTACATAATTATGATTGGCACAGATAAAACTTATTTAGACCAGCGGTATTTATATCTTTTAATTTGCATGTCACTGAAATATTTTTGTAAAAGACAAAACACCAGTTTTTATTTATTCTATTTCTTTGTAAGCTAATACTAATTATCTTTACGGTTTAAATTTACATTAACAATGATTTTTTGGTCCTGCTTCTTAATTACTTATACTTAAAAACTTATCGACATATTTTAGATAAAATTTTAATTTTGATATTTGATACTAGGTCAAAAAATTATATTTGTAKTGATTGCTAAAATATTTTTCAAAATAACAAACATAACAAAACGTGGCTTTCGCTKCTAAATAGAGAAATGACTAGGCTATTTTAAAKGAATAAACTCGAATATGGTATTTACTTTTGTATTATTGTAATAAAGCCGACACTGTCAATTTAGATAAATTTAAACGTGGATAAACATATMTAAGGTTTACGTTTAATTTTAGAAGTAATGTTAATGTTCTTTAGGTGTTAAATAATTTTTCAAATAAATGTGTAATTAACCAGGATAAAAGACTAATCATTTTTATTAATTAATTAATTGAAACAAGAAAAAATACAAGTAGGCTATAGTTTATCAATGAAGTTAGCTGTATAACACACAAAGAGTTGAGCATGCGGTAGCGTTTCAGGACTAATAACGTGTCTGCAAACATTACGTGTTCTTCCTTTCATATTATCTGGCGTTGTTGGTGGTGCCCTCTATTTAATGTAACCCCATAAAAAATCCAGGCACGTTAAATCTGAAGACCTAACAAGGTAATCTATAGGGCCACCTCCTCCTATCCTTTTATTGTTATAGTCTGTATTTAATATTTGCCTTGCATCTTGTGAACCATGAGTTCGACTGTCTCCGCTGTAAATGTCTTTCTGTAGTACTAGTAGTTCATGATCTAATTTTTTTGCATCATTCAGGGTACTTTTAATTAAGAAAAGCTAACCTTTTTTTCACTTACAATTCCGCATCCTGTATTAATTATCCAAAGCTGTTAATTGTCCTGGACATTATAACTGAATCCATTTTTGTCGGAAAATAACAAAAAAAAATAAATATTCGTAAGCTTTCGTTTGTTCTTGATCCCGCTGACAAAACGCAGTTCGGTTGTAAAAATCAACCCCCTTAAGCTCTTGATGTACTGGTATACTGTACGAGTCGATGATGATTTAATGTTTTAGGTACACTGCGTGTGATACACCAGAAACGCGAGAAATTGCGCTAAAAGAAACATTATTATCACCTATGATCGTTTTATTAGGTCGTCTTCTTTTCTCTCGTACTTCTTCAGTTTGGGATAATTATTTCACAAAGAGCGGTGGTGTATTTCTCTCACAAAATTGTTCTGCGTAAAAATTTGTAGTAAGATTCAAATTCTGTCTGCTTCATGAATGAAAAATTTTTTGGGTCACGACAACCTTGCCATACTTATTTAATGTACCTGGTAAACTATGAGTACTGGCAGGTACTTGCAACAACAATACAAGTTTACTTCATTTGCAAAGCCTTCTGTTTTGTGTTTAGATTCATTAAATAATGGCTTTACCCATAAATAACTCTCAAATGATGTTATTCTTTACAGGCAGTGGTATAATTAATAAACATTATATATTTCTATTAAAACTAACTTAACATCTATTATATATTAGATGCACTTACAGTATTATATACAAGTTATTTACTTTTAAATTTATTTAAATTGACAGTGCGATCTTTTTACCATAATTCAAAACTATTTATCTAACTCAATAATTAATAAAGTATTATAAATAGCATAATCCTTTCTCTAGTCATCTATTAATTTTTTCCACAAAATGGCACATTGAAATTGAGTATGGGCTTTACAGTAAGATATTGTACTTTATAAAATAATTTTTTTCTATAATAATTTTCGTTAAAATAAATTGTTTCCGAGTTATTTAGTCGTTTTAGGATAAATGCCTCGCCCGGTAGACATATACCTAAAATGGGACGATTCGAGATGCATTATTGATAAATTTGACGGAGTGACCGACTGTGCTGCTCAGAAATAGAGAAATCGTAGATATTATTTATATTAAAGATGTACACTGCAAGTGGGTAACTCGTGAAACAATTGGTGAGAGTTGCACTGGACGTGTTTCAGCTCATTTTAGAATAAACTATAAACGATCTCACAGAATACGTTGTAATAGCATGAATTGTTTACTTATTAAATGCACTTGCCATTGCGACCTATAATTAAGGAATAGGTGTAGCAGTTTTTTTTTAACTCTTAGTTTGCTTAGCCAAACAGAAACAGACTAGTTATTTAGAACATTTACAAGAGTATTATTCAATAAGCTATAACAGAACATTACAGCGCAGTGACTTCTCTAGACCTGAGTATAGCTTCATTTGCTAAGCGGCCTTTCTGACCACATAAATCTACAGATTGTTAGGTACCACAAATAAGAAACACATGATCATTTCATAGTTGCATTTGGCAATACAATTTCTTATTTGACTGCAATTTCCTGAACATATCCACCCTCTAAGTTTATGTACATTTGCTATCATTGTGGGAGATACAAATATCTCTTTATGTTTTTGGTTGGACGCGAAGCCACTCACGCACAAATTACGTAATATCATTATCGTCCAGAAATTTTCAGCGGTCCAAAAGAATAGTAATCACATGGTGATAAATCCGAACTAGAAGGTGAAAACCTCCAAATGCACCGTTTTCAACATTTGTAGTTAATTGGGCAGTGTGAGGCGGGCCGTTATGGCGTAGTAGAATGACACACCCAATTGAACGGTTTCTCCTGTTGCAGAAAGGCAGCAGGTCGTAATAATAGAAGCCATTAATGGCATGTTCTTTTGTCCAAAAAAAATGGTTGAGAGAACACTCTCAATCTCTTAAAAGACTGTAACCATTATTTTAACGGTTGATGGCACTACTTACGGTTTCGGTTTTGTGGAATTTGAGTAGTGCCACCCAAGACTCGATTTTTTTTTAAACTGGTGTATCAAGGTTGTGTCACGGGTGAGCAAGGAAATTAAAAATCCATCACCTTCATCTTGCTCAGTAAATACCTCAAGACGTACTCAGCTTTTTGGCAATGCAGATGGCAATGAACGACTTACTTACCCAATACTAATGTTTGTGACTTTTCAAAGACCTTTTATCGAGTCAGCCTTGGTTTGCGTTGTTGAAGTTTTCGGACGCCTCGCATGCGACAAATTTTCGGTGGTTGTGCGGCCCTCTTTAAACGACTTACTCCACTGAAACACGTGGGGTTTTGATAAGTTGAATTTTATATAATGTGCGTGAAGTCTGTTCAAATTATTACTTGGTTTGACATTCCCATTCACAAGAGATCTATTATGAGTTGCGTAACGGAAAACATGAACTACGAGTACTTGTTATATAAGATCCAATTGCTGTTAGGGGCATTTCTGTAGTCCTGATTCTTCCAGTATCAGATGATACGCCCTTCTCTGGTTATTTATTTTACAGATTTTGAAATTTAAGGTAAAACTAGTATAATTTCTGTTGAAAAGGGGTTTAAATGACCATGTAGCTATTGTAGTTCCCGAATCAGATAACCTTTATTAAAATTATACTTTCACTTTTTCCACTACTAGAACAGCGGAATATTTCTAGTAATTCAGTTATTCGAATTGAATTTACGAGATTATTTACTTATGATAGCATATAGTCAATCTAATAATTTTAGTACACATGGCAAAGTTTTTATAAATATAATTGAATAACTTTAGCGGGAACTCTTTACAATAGCTATATAAGATGCTTTTTACAGTATAAATTAAGTAATCATGAATGTAAATAAAAAGCTAAGTGCTTTGTAAAAGTTAAAATTTCTCCTAGAACAGTTAGTACAATTAGTCATTCAAGATACGAGAAATAGTGGATGTTTGTTTGCTTGCCGAATAATCTAAAAGGCCACTAGTTTTTTAACATATTGTTAGAAACCTGATATTTGTTGATTTAAATTGTCTCAGCATCCTAAATAGTTTCAAACATATACATGAAAGTTTAAAAGTTATTTAAATTTAGTGTCACCTGTTTGTTATTATTATTTGTTGAAGACTAGAAGGCTTAGGGCCTGTTCCCGGTAAATTACCAGGTCCTAAAATCTACAAACAACCTAGCCTATTTTTTAAAGCGTTGGCGTTATGGTTACGGATGAATGTTTATTAGTATTATAATTAGGTTTGTAACGATCGCCATAGACTTATTTGCATTACATTGTAGATTACGTATGTAGAGATCGTTGTTATTTAAGTACCTACTCTATTTCACTGTTCCCCTCAAGTATTAACAACTAGCCCTGCGGTCCTCTTTGCAAAGAATGTAAGACCCAAATTTCCACACCCAAACAATGGCTTTGGGCACGTTGTGTGGAACACTTGACCCATAAATTAACTTTTGCGTAAGATATCCAACCGAGATGCAAATTTTGAATAACAAAAGAAACAGGAAGGAAAGTTATTGTGATATCTTAGATGCACACGACGGGTCATAAATTATATCGAAAAATTTGTCACACTTTAGAGGCAAGTGTGGCACAAAAGCGGGAGAAAATGGGTCAATCTTAAGTGTTCTGGCACCCCGTGTGCTGGTTTGTTCGATGTAATTTGATTGTGCAGTGGTTGCTATCTACATAATTCTGGCTTAAATTAAGATTAATACTTAGTTATTATTTACCGTCAAACCCAATAAGAGTGAGAGTGTGTGGGGTGCATCCCTTTATATGTATAGGTAATGTGTATTCATCGATTTTTCACATACCTATAAAAACTTGCCCTACATATTATGTACTTTATTTTGAAATCGCAATGTTGTAATCAATATTAACGTGTACATTTAATATTTCTTAATTCTACATTTTAGAGCTTATCTGGTATAGAATAAAGATCACTATGTTTCTACTTTCACAGATGACTGGAACTGGCAGCCACTTGAATTAATCAAACTTATAGCATATCGTTTTGTGTTGCATATAAAATGCTTGTGAGCGAAACGTTCTGTCGATTAAGATCGCTTTAACAACTACAAACTGAACAATGCGTTATTTCCATAGACACATTACTAAAATAACATGTACTGAAAGTTGCGGCATAAATATATGTATAGGCGGAATAAACTAATATTCACGTGCTCCGTATGATGTATAGTTTATGTAATACCTAGTGTTGTCTGTATAATAAGCAGATACACGTACACGCAATATCACGGTGTATATGTGTATAAGCGTATAAAGTGCAAAGATTTCAGCAAATAGCAGCGGTGTGATGGAATGATAAACTCAATTACGTGCTTCGTTACTCTAAGGGAAAATTACACCTTTGCAGCCTCGTGTTTAGTTTTGCTGAAATTGCGTTCACTTAATGTCTTCATAAATAACAACGTTGGCCATCAATAGCGCTTTGCTGTTATAAAACATGGCTGAACGCTTAAGACAGTTTCCCGTAAACACTATAATCACAACAAAAGGCGTATTAACTCTCGAGTAGCTTTTAAATCTCACACTGCCAATGTACAGGCGTTGCTCGTACTAAGAATGATATCAATTGTGGTTTATATGTTATATATAGGCACACTGAATTTAAGACAGGTAAATTGCTTAAAATTTTACGTTTTTCAAAGTTTATAGAGAAATTAAAATATTTGTGCCCTATGTATCAGTCATATATCGTCAATATCATTTTGAACAAACTTAAATCAGCAGTTATTAAAATTGAGTTATTAGGGTATTGTTTATTTAGGCAGGAGAACAATTTTCCTAATATACATTAATTAAATATCAATAAATAAAGAAGGTTACATATTAGATATGATATGATTATTAATAGTAAATACGCTCGCCTTCTTTTTTGTCAAAAGCAAAGCAACGATTGAAACGACTGCAGAATTGTGATTTTACGCTAATGGTGCAGGCGCAGTGTTTGAAATTACGAATTTCTGCCATATTAGGATTACAACCTTTAAAAATTGTTTCAGATAATGAAATATTCTGGAAATTAAGCTACAAAAAAAGAACGAGTATCGTGGAAATCTTCCAAATGTGGTTAATATAAATGAAAGTTAAGTTAGGCAAGTACGTTTCTTAAAAGAAATTATTGAATGGGTAACATACCTTTTTATGTAACATTGTTATTTGGAATTTGGAAGTTAATGACATTAAATAAACTAAAATATAGTAGTACCAGTCTTTTTTAATGAAAGTTTCTTGCAATTTCAATTTATATAATTGAAGCAGTAACACATATAATAGTCGAATAGAAATGTATTTCACAAAGTCGCAGTGAGGAAATTACCAGTTTGTACCTAATACTGTTATACGAATACTTTTCACATACAAATAAGTTGAATGGCTTCAAAATAGTACTTATTGTTAAATATTAATAGTGCTTTTAAATGTGCTTTGCCTCACGAGATTTATCGGATAGGTCTGACCTTAAACGGTAATTTTTCAAAAGCCTCACAACTATACTGAGCTCAGATGTGCAGAATTTTATCATTGTCTCTTATTTTACGGGGGTTGTAGAATTTCTTTGCAGTGATAATTTTTGATGCAATGGTCAACGAAAGCTGCTGTGCCTTTATTTGAGTTTATACTTGCAATGTGTTCTTTAATTCTGATTGAATGGCTCTGCCCGATTGTCAATACAATACCAGATTGTATGTTGTAAAATACAGTTTTTGTGTAACATATTCGCTTTTGGTTGATTATTAATTAAAAGACTCGGCGATCTACACTTATTTACTTCTACTGCATTTATTCCGATTTTTTGAAATAATTTACTACGGTGCAAATACATTCTTCGCTTGCTAGTTTTACATTGTTTTTAAGTATTTGGCCCACAATTTGTGCCGCATTGATTGGTCAAGGCAAACTGTTTAATGGCTGTTAATTCTTTTCAAATACGTTCCCTTTTAAAAGGTTTTAGTATGTTTATCAGACTACAGAATACTGAATGGTTGACTTAACATAACATCTGAGTGTGTAGGTTTTCTCTAAATCAGTCAAAAAGTCAAATTTTATTGTTTTTTATCGACATAGAAAAATCCAAAAAGTTAAGAACTCCACACCTTCMTTTCACTAGCGTAAATTGGATTTTTTCATAATTTCAAAGCGACAGCTTGTTTCCAAGTCACTTAATTATCACTGATCATTTTTGCGGGTAAGTATATAATTGTATTACAGTAGTAATAAATAAAAAAATATAGGTGACATTTTGTATGGAAACTAATACAATATTAGTTGTACGGATGCAAACAGCTGTAGCTGCTTGCGTGCATTCTTATGTTATTGATATGATATTTTGTTTCTGTTTCCGTTTAATCAACGCAGTTAATAATAAATGATTCCTCTTACAAGTTGTTTTCTCTTTAATAGCATCATGGTCGCCGCAACAGCGAAGCCATATAAATAAATTATAGTAGTTATTACATGCCCAGAGGCAAAGTATCTTGTTGCAAAAAACTATTCGTACAGTTCTTTTTCTACATCGACAGTTAGATAGTGCATACCTAAAAGCATGTCCAAGCCTAAACATTAATTTGTTCGAAATGACAAAATAGGTGACCAGTCCCTAAACGTTGAGAATACCTGTGAAATTACAGATATAAATTAAATTTTAAGCACTATTTGGCACTATAACGGAGTTGTCATCAGGTTCTGTATTTGAAGTGCAAATAGCTGTCTATATACTTCGTCGTTTGGAAACAAGGCTATCTTGTAATATATTATTTTATATTTTGTACAGAACTTTGTCAACTAAGTGTAATAAGTAGTTGACGTAAATGTTGTCTATCTAACTTCAGCAACTATGTCCAGTGTAGACTTTTTGCAATTTACACGGAGAGTGTAAAACATAATAAAAAATACAAAGTTACGCACGAAATATGAATAAGAGTGTTAAAATTATAAGTACCTACCTTGACGTTGGAAAGGAAGTAGCACAAATTTAAAGTTTAACTAGATGTCTGGTTGGATATATCTAAAGTGCCTGCACTTTGCATTCTTGTTAATAGCTCGAAATTACACGTAATTACATAAAAAAGATCTGCTTGGCGTCAACACTCTGAATTATATTCATACCTTCACAATATTTTCTCTATATTAATAAGCCGTAATTACCCGCAATCAATAAAAAATGCATAATTCAGATGATTTAAATAATGTAGGTAGCATCAGCGCATCGACTTCTAATTTAGCAATTTAATGAAGTTAATAAAGCAATTTTCTTAGCTGCCCTAACCGGTGCTGCGGTAACTTGTTCAACTTGACGAGGTAAACTTGCACGAACAGTGCAGGTTTCGTGTGACCGAACACTGATTATAGTAATCATATTCTCGCCATCTTAGATATGGCCTATGGATTAATGTGAAATGGCGGCTTTTTATGTTGTCGGTCATGTGGGGTTGTTGACGTAGTGTCATGCTTATCGCATACGTAAGTAAAAATATTACTCATAAGGAGTCAGGTGCGTCGTATATATTTAACTTTCAAAGTACGCGTATGTTGGACATCAATCAATAACGGAGGAAAGTTGTATTTGGCAAAGTCAATGCAGTGAATTCGAAACTATAGAAGAGGATACAGTTATTGCTAAGTAGGGAGAAACTAGCAAATTTTAAATTTATAAGACACCACTTCTTTTTCATAAATTTTTATGTAGGCCTAACTAGGTATCTATGCCACGCGCTAATGTGCATTCGACCAGTTATTATTATAGGCGCCCAGATAACAAATTGGTTTATACAAATGGTTATGCATACAGACTATAAGTGTGAACACGTACTTTTACTTGATTTGTGTTGCGATATTCAACACAAACAAGAGTAAAATAACTTTGCGTGCTGAAATAAACGTGCATGAACTTATACGTTTATAATTGACATCATTCCTGATTTACACAGTAGCGACCTCAAGCACCTAACGAATTATTCAAATGTGATTTTACCGATAAGAGGCAAGAGAAATGCTGCGCTCTAATAACAGATTTGTTACTTACCAACCATGTTGCCACTTTCATTAGGCAATTTTAAAAACATAATTTTGGGTCAGCTGTTTTTATCATTAGTACTTCGATACTTATATATAAAGTAGACTGGAATTAACTATTAATTATCTGCTTAATGTGCGTCTATGTTAAAAATCCAGAAGTTAGTATGCAATTATACCAATATATAGAATTAGGACGATTTACACGCTTCCTACACCACGTCACCGTTTCTATTGTGCGAGAGGTTTAGAAAGCCCTTTTGGAGCAACTGTGCAATTTCCGAAACTTGCAGTTCACTGTATACCTACGAACGGATACTTTACCAGAGCAGCAGCCCACCAAACTTGCGTTCTAAACGCTTCGCGAATGTTATAATTGTGAAAATGTTAGGGTGAGCAAACTGTTTATTAATGCATATTTAAATAATAGTAGTACAAATATTCCAATTTATGTAAAAATCAGAACTTGGTGCTTGGAGTAGTGTAGAGAATATGGTTTGTTCATAATATACAGGATGTTCACGGTAACAGTCTACAATAGCTAGCTTTCATATTTGACGTCGTAGACTATTGGTTTAAATGGTAAAGTTTTATGAGTGTTGAGAAGAATTTCGTGGTGTTTAAAAAAAAAAAATGAGCTTTTACTGACCGATTGGAGGCTTTCACCATCAGTGCGTAGAAACTGACAGCAAAATACCAAATGTACGTGTACCTGGCTGATGTTCTTCGCACACTCGTCCCCGGATTATGGTCTATCCGTGTTAGAATTTTTTCTGCTCTAGGTGTCCGGATAAATAGCATTGTTTGCTCAATAAGCCTGTATCACGCAATCTTTGGTGAAAAACGACAGTGTAAGCGAWTCTGACGATTTTGATAAGTTTTACCGTAAAGAAGTCGCGCTTCGCTTTAGCACAACCAGACGTGAAATGCATGTTGGTTAATTCTCGTTAGAGTAAATAGCCATAACAAACAGAATTTGTGCATTGACAACAGTCAAATACTAATTGTGTTTATTTGACAAAACATCAGCAAAATAAAAGAGGAGGTAAAAAAGAATAACCTTCAATGTAACCGAAATCGTTATTTTGGGGACCCAAGTATTAAGACTTCTTTGTTCATTTTAGTCCATATACTAATATCTCTAAATATTTTATGCCCTTTTTTCAACACCTAGTCGTTTCGGTTTAAGCTGCGTCGGTTTTGAAAATAGAGTCGCGTTCTAACCCAAAGGCGTTTTATTTCATTCAGAGCAAAATTGGCAATGCTGTTAAAAAATACATTTAATCTTTTTGTCGGTATTACATTACCGGAACAAAAGTACTTCAAGATCTCGTTCTGTCGAGAAGTTGCACTATTTGTTTTCAAGCTCATGTACATTGCATTTCAGCGATTGTCAAAACAGAAATTTGTTAACTGAAGGTAAATCCAGGGAAGCAAAATAAGAACAAAATAATTAAAATATATTAATACATATATCATAAGATCGTTGGTACTCTTAACACACCAAAAAGTTTTCGAAAAATACAATTTTTGTAAATGTTAAACTATTGTTGTGTGTGTGAATATCACAATCAGAATTAATTTTGCCTCCAAGCAAGTCTCTCAATACAAATTATTGTTTTTTTATGATTGCGTAGAACTGCCTAATCCTATGTTCCATTACAAGTACAACCATAGTTGGGTTACTTCAAAATTTGAATTGGACGGAAACTAAATAGCCGGTGTTTAACGTAATCTGAACTAGTCTAACGTAGGATTGTTGTCCACGAGTAGATGTTCTAATATGATCTTAGTCCATATTTTAATCTGACGTAGTTTATGTATGTCCACGTACACAGACACAGATTGCGATGTAATCAAAATTACTTCTCTTACTCATGAACTGAAAAGAAAGTATATTTTATTTTAAAATTATATCGTTAAATGAGACAACATTTTGATTATCTTTTAACACTATAGTTGTTTTTCTACCTTTGAATAGTTTAATGTGTACATAAATCGGTACAATGATACTTACTTTCAATTTTTTATGATGCATTTTGTTTTCACCACATTCAATTCAATAAAGTTTTGTAGTACTAAAAGTTTTTTTTAATTCTATGAATTGGTTTGGCAACAAATGTCGGCTTCTTTAATGCTTATATTGGTTTCAAAATACGCAATATATCCGAAAGCAGCCCTTTTAACATTTGACAAATCATTGTATCGAAGTTTTTAAGTATATTTTTTCCAACAGTTTCTGGCATGTTAACATTGCTGACTATAACTGAAGTTGGCACCTACAACCATTATTTCCACAACATGCCCTGTTCTACCGTTCACCCTTTTTGAATTCACATATGTTACCAACTTTTGAAGTCTCATTATCACTACTGTCATTACTATTCATTGTTAAACACATAATCGTGAACACACCTATTGCATTTCCATTTTGAATAATTGAATCACGTGTTTTGCTACCACCGATTTAACATTTCTGCACTTATAGTCATCAAGAAATGAGACGAAACGTTATGATAACCGGCACTCAAGATTTTGTACAACTGTACCATTAGAGCAATTGTATATTACCTACAACTTTGTAAAATATTTTTTTCCAACTACTACAGTGGAAGCTATATAGTAATTATATAGTAAGAAAACCGGTTTTGTATCTACCACCTTTATATGAGAGACAAGCAGCACAAGGAAAAACATATATTTAGGTAACCGCTTTATTTTAGTTGGCTTAATGTCAATATAATGTCACTAAATTTGGAGAGACCTTGATTATCATGTTATTTGTTGTTAGCATTCTGTTATATTTTATGTGGTCTTAACATAAAGCTCATTAAATTAACGTTAAGAGTTATGGCAATAGAGAACTACTCAATACGTGAATCTTTATATGCATYTGTACTGCATTTTCATTTTAAAAAATCTACAAAGCGGTATATCTATAATCTAATATAATAATATCTAACTGCACGTTAGATATTATTTTTTATAATGAAGTAGGTATCTTTGATACCAACGAAAACACATTAAGTTGTACCGATTAATTATTTATCTTCTGAAATGCAAAAGTATAGATGACACAGCAGACTGTCTTATCTAGTTCGCCTTGATTGTATTTGAAAATCCGAAGCCAATGATTCAGGCCCTAATCAGTTAGTATTATTTCGCTTGGAAGCCCCCGTTGTGAATTAAGCTTGAATTAGCTGTCAGCTACACCAGAGAGCTACGTGCATTTGATTAACGCGAGGCGTCGTCTGAATAGCAGCTGAGGAAATTTAAAAAGCGATGCCTTCCATTTCGTGCTTGCTCTGAAATCTTACATGTCCGGCACTGCAGGACGGTTGTTAAAGTCTCGTTTGGCCTGCGTGCCTTGCGCGACTCGCCATATTAATGCATCTAGATTATGCTAATTCTCCATATACATAAACATCTACTTAATGTAGATCGCCGGTGAAAAATAACACGCTATTGGATCACGACCGCTTGCTCCTCACTTTTCTTAAGGATGGTAATACTACCTCCTTTAAATAATTGCCGCAATATTTAAGTGGCTCCTTATACAGTCTTCACATCTTCACGCAGCTGAAGGTTTACTTAAAGCCTTTTCAAAGACAGGTGATCATTAACTAAGTTGACAATAATTACTGTACAAAGCGTCTATGTGGTGTCTTGCGTCATGTACTGCCCACAAAAATAGTTTCTAATAAGTGGCGTCTCGCAAGGTGGTGTTGAGCTTACAAATGTGTTCCATAGATATCTATATGCAAGCTTTAGTGTTCCATACAAAATTAAAATATAACGTTCTGGAATGTGTACGAATTTTTTAACATTGCGCGTTCTCTTWAATTTATTCTCTTGCACTAGTCATTAAAATCAGATCTACTGGACAAAAAAATTATTAATACTTATTTATGAAAAAAGGAGATGCTCTCTCCCGTCACGTTCATATGTCCGCATTATTAAGTGTCTTTGTTCAAGTACCTACCTGCACAAAATAAACATTTCCTTTTCATTGTGCAGACTTGTTTCAGACATAAAACCGGAGCATGTGTCCTAAAACCATTTGGAGGTTATTATAACATACGTTTGACGCAGTTTAAAACATTATTAAAGAATTGTCAGAACTTGAACTACTAGAATTTAAGCTACTCGTCATATAGCTAATCTGAAATAACTTTTAATTTATGTTAAACAGCCGCATTAGTCATAAACGTTGGAAACCTTTTGTTAAAGTGATTATAATGTTATGCTGCAGTTTACTAGTAAAACTTTTTCCACAAAATTAATAGATATTCAATATATGCAATATAATTGATAATGTTATAAATGATAGCATTCTACACGCAAACTTAAAATTATGTCATCGGCGTATCCTTTAGTATTACTTGCCTACACTTGAAGGTTATTGTAGTTGGTTTAATAGTATCACGCTTTTCGCTTTTCGGTAATTAAACAAAGCTTAATAATGGCTACTGGGCTGATATATACCGTGCGTATTAATTTAATTCGCTTTCAATTTTTTAAGTAGTATATTTTCCAGTCTGTTTATTAAACTAATGAACACTGAATACCCAAACATTTTTAATGAATGATTTGAGCATGTCGGCATTATTACATATTAGATTTGACTCTGTCGGTTTTCTATAAATTAAAAAGTCAATTTTATTGTTCTTTATCGACTAAGATGAGTTCAGAGAAGTAAGTATTCCGTCCTTTTCTTTTTGTACGGTAAATTGGATTTTTTGTTTTGTGCGTTTAAGAATTTTTAGAATACATTCAACTATACCTGTCACTTCACGTTCACATACAAAAAATATCATCAACAAATGTGGTCAAGAATAATAGGTTCTTTATAATTTCGGTTTTGGTTTAAAGAGTTTTCCTATTTATCGGCCAGGTTTTGGTAATGCGTGTGTCACTTTTTTATTTCTAAATCGATCCAAATAGTTATGACTCTTTTCTTTTTGAAACTTGGTGCATTCAAACAATCATCAATTTATTATCAAGCTCTCTAATTGATTCAGTGCACTCTGGAAAGCATTCAATTTATTGTGATAGTTGCCTGTACCCTAACTTCATTAAACTTTTTGGAAGAATGTCGTCTACATATTGATATTAATTCTTGCTCAGTCAATCATTAGTTAACTATAAAGTTTAAACCCCTATCATATCACCACGGGGCTAGTTTTTATTTTTGATTGCTTTATATTTTATCAAAATGATTTTCCCATTCTTGTAAATTAAAGCAGTGATATAGTGATAATCAATTTAAAGTCTATTGTACTCAGCCATTTTTGATTTTTGCAAAGTTATACCTTTTCTAACTAAATTCTATTGCTAATACTCAAATAATTCATGCGGTCTAGCCCTCACGATAAGATCTTGGAACCATCTATTAAAGCCTCCAAAATTAAGTCATTTATTATTTAATTCGAGAGATAAGACGATCTTTAAGAGAGTGTAAATGTTCGTGTTCACCATGTCGGTATGGGAATTTATCCGAATAGTCTATTGACAATAACAAAAACAACTTTAGAACCAGTATTACCAGGCGCATACCTGAGTGTCCCCAAGTCTTTTAAAGCTTTAATCATTACTCTTCCGAACATTTACAGAGTGCATGCTAGGAACGTCTACAAACTATTACGGCATTATTAGCATAATCTGTGAGAACTCCGCGCAGGAAGTTCTTTAATATTATCGTATTTGGTGTCGTCTCCATGATGCGAATGAAATTGTTGAACTACGAATACGTTGCTCGTATCTGCTGAGATTTAGTAGTAATTAGCAAATTTTAATTATCATAGCAAATGTTTGAAATTCTGATATACCTATCTACTATCTTGAAATCTAAATTGTATGGATGTTCTACGAGTAGCATAACTATTATTCTCATTTCATTTTTATATTCCACGTGTGCATTTTTTAACATTGGAAATGTTTAAAGAATTGCCCGAAATTTGAAAGTGTGAGGAATGCTACTGTTGGATTGGGCCTATGGAGCTCGTAAGGTATCATATTGTAGGTTTAATTTTTCTTTGTGCGAAGCTACCTTCGATTTTTTTAAGCGCTTGAAACTGGACATGGTGAGAAAAATAGGAAAGGTTTTCTTTTCATCAATTTCCATGCTAAGAAGTGCATTATTAAGACACGAAGTCGCTTGCGCTGAATGTTAATTGAATGATGATATGCGGAAATAGCCCTTACTGCACCGTAGATGCGTGATTTGCCTAAGAGTAGAAATGAAATAATTTTCTTCTATTAATATTCCTATAGGTTACTTGGATCTGTGTTTGGGTATACTTGCTCCAGTTGAAAACTACACGATTACGACTTGCATCAGCTGGTTCCTTTAGGGAGGTGGTGCGCTCCAAGTCTTTAGGTTGGGTATCCACGTTGTCCATGTTGCAACATCACGTGCAAATAGGAAGCAAGTGTAACAACATGTGAGTACGTGAGCTTCGAACGGTTTCTACCAGAAGATGGTCTGTTCTAGCTGGCATCTCCAGGAGAGCAATGTGCACCAGGTCCTTGGATAGAGCATTCGCGTTGTCCAAGTGCTTATCATTGAAAATGCTTGCACTCCGCTGGGCATTAAATCCAAGCAGGGCCTGCAGGGGTTGATTGGTATGTGCATACAGGGTGTGCTTTGGATCGGTAGGTAGAACATCCAAATAAAGAGGGAGCTATTGCTCGTTTCTATTGCTTCAGTCGACCGCCGTTTTCCGCTAAGGAAGATGTTCTGCGGATTGCCACGTTGAATTGTGAGATGCTGTTTTTTCCATCTACGGATTATCTTTCTATCCATCGAACGCTTGAGACCGTGCTCCAAGGTTGTTCTCCTTGTTATCAACAATACAAATAGCAGCTGGGGAGTTTTGCCAGATTGATATAATTTCCATCTTTGTTGTCTATAATATATGCATCTGGCGAGCAGGGTTGCCGGATTGGCAGCAGGTGCTGCCTACGTTTCCAGCTTCCTACACCGTTGGATGAGCTTGTGCCAGGTGCCAAATACCCTAGGACGGCCAGTACCAGGTGGTTTCCTTGGACAGCCGCGGATTTCATGCCTACGGAGGAGGCTTGCACCAGGTAGTTAGTACTCCAAGRGTAACAGTAATAGGTGCTCTCTTCAGAGAGGTCTGTTCTAAGTATTTAGGTTGATTATCACTTTCTCCAAGTGCCTACGTCAGAGGGCATCTTATTCCAGGCGTTTAGGTGGGTGAATTATGTAGTCGTAGGTCATTACTATACCCCAGAACTGTAGTTACCAGGTAATGACTTCCCTCAGTGGGTGAATTCTCTAGGTGGATCGGTGATGTAATTCAGGTGTCTAAATCCCGAGGAAATATTGCACCAGGGTGCATTACATACTGTATGTTCATTTCCAATGCATCTGAACTTTTCTTAATAACTAGTTAATATTGAATATTGGTTTCTTATTTGTAAAGGGTTTCTATAAATATTTCATACATCTATGTGGTTATGGAAACTTTCAGCAAAACGAATTTGCTGCCTCTCAAGAATGTAAACACAACTATTGCTTTCACAGATTGTTCTCTGTCAGTTGTCGAATTATTTGATATTTATTTTGTTATCATTATTGTTTGAACGTCTTGGCGAATATTTTCAGCATATACTGTAGTGTTAAGTTTAATTGTGTTAGGATGCTTATTGTCGATTAGCCCTAGTTCGCAAAAAAGGTAGCACAAAGGGTGAACAAATCAACACTAACCTGGTAACCTGATGCATGAAACATTTATAAAACCCTGTATTATTCACAGTTATTATACGTAAATAATTCAATCTGTTTTTTAGCAGACACATTTAGCTTAATTTTTACCGCCAACTTATCAGCTGTTTTAGTTGTACGTCTCATACGACCGCTTCTTTAAAGTGTCTTTAACTTTCATACTTGCTAAAATAAGTGGCACATATTTGCTTCTTCAGAAATTTTCTTTGGACTTTCATATCAAAGATAATAATTAATTGATTAAGCGAATTAACATTGATTTAGGAAATAGTCGGTTAATTGATAAATATTCGAATGTTGCTTAATCATACGTTGTTTAAATAAAGGGTTAATTTTTATAAAATCGTTTAGATGTACAAGTCGATTAATATTTAAATAGGTACGAGTATTAAACATGGTTAGCTCTAAAGACTAAAGAAAATAACCAAGAAACGACCGCTGTTTATTTTCGGCGGTTAGTAACAAATTCTCTTTGATAAGATGTCATTTCTCACAAAAACGTGCTTGAGCATATCTTGATATAAAAATATCTGTATTCAGTATTCGTTAACTGTATCTAATTACCAAAAGTATTTAGTTTTTAAAGTTTCAGTTTCAAATATTTTATATTGACGTACCTATATTGAAATACCGTCACCGCATAATTTATGGAATGCAATACTTTATTGCTCTAAGAGCAACACTGCCTGATAAGTTTGGATACAATTAAATAAAGACCTACATAATTATAAAATAACGCTGCTTAATGGGAGTAGGCGGTTAGTKTTCKTTGTCGTTTCAGTTTCTGACCGGGAGATGGCATCTGCACKTAAATAGTTCCGTTGTTCGCATTACAACTTTAGAACGAGTCGTAGGTACCTAAAGGCAGTAAAACCTCGTYGTCAGTATCTGCCTCTGGTTCAGACAGTATACTAACAACAATGTTGTCAAACAAAACAAAAATCTCATCCCTCTTACATTTCCAAAGATACTTGTACATTACTGCAACTTGGTTAGGTAGCAGCCGTTCATAAAAAAAACGGTTTAAACAAGCGGGTGTGATGATGTGTGTCCTCGTGACTCGTAAACGTACCCCGTACTGTTGTTTGGTGCAACAAATTGAACTGTCACTTGTGTCGATTGTCAAACAAGTTTAGTTTGCAATTTACACTCATCTTGTAGTTATCCGACATGCATTTGTAAAGGTTTTGGCAGAATTAACTGTGCCCATATTAATAAAACATAACATTAATACCGTCCTAGTTTCATTAGTGTAATAAACGACGAATACGTCAAACGTCAAATTTGCTTCAATTTATAGGAACTGCTTTACATGACAGGTGCTACGTTTGCGTTAGAGAGAGACATCCATGTCCCATGACCCGCTTTTTATGAACGCTCGTTATAAAGGTTCGTTAATTAGATGTGATACGTAAATAACTGATGCTCATGATGCAGTTCAATAATAAGAAGAAACCAACTTGTATGGAATAATTTTATTCGCAGTTGCAATGCATACACGGAATAGATCTTACAGCGTGGTGGTGTGTGTGTGTCTGTGAAACTTTTGTTTTTTTTTATTCATTAAGTATATATTTAAGTAGATAACGTAGAAATCTTGACTATTTAGAATAATACGATTTTGGAGTTATCAGGGGCCGTAGCCGATCAAAAGAATTATGTGTCGGTACTCAATATCTCGCGTTGCCGTTAACAATAAATACTCTTTAAGTACTACAGAAAATGCTCTGAAAATATTTCTAAGAATAGAATTAAAACCGAGTTTTCTAAGAACAATATTGTGGTGTCATGTTGTTGCTGCACTGTATTTGTTATAAAATACACGCAACTTTATCAGCTTGCATGGTCAATGACGATTACGTTTTCTGAACAAACGCGATCTTTTGTAGAAAGGCGCTTTGTATAAGTACAGAGAATCAAAAGACTAGATTAACATCGCTTGAGGACAGGACAATGTAACACTCTATTATTTGGTGATCATCGATTTCAAAATACAGCTTAGTTACTTCCATCTCTCAGGAGTCATTACAATTGCGTACAAATGACGTAGGTTCGAGTGACCATGGTTTCCTCGGGCAATTGGGAAGGAATGAGGAAAAGGCATATTTGGCAGGCACGCAAACTAATAATTTTAACGTATACTCCAGAACAGCTTTTAAAATTCAAGGACGCAAATTCTGTCCAATACTTTGCCAAG
Source organism: Rhyzopertha dominica (assembly GCA_025024175.1). Classification (NCBI taxonomy): domain Eukaryota; kingdom Metazoa; phylum Arthropoda; class Insecta; order Coleoptera; family Bostrichidae; genus Rhyzopertha; species Rhyzopertha dominica. Next base: position 34,490,461 of record QCXZ01000137.1, read on the forward strand.
CGCCCAGCAACACCAGTTGCCTATCTATACACCTCATTATAGGTATTTTTACCTAATCAACATTTGATGTTTGTATGTGATGGCTACCTAGTAACCATTTTATTTATTCCCGGGATGAGTTAACGTGCCTCTATTATTTATAAGCTTAGAAAATGCTTTCTATTTGAATATGGCCCCGCATTGTACATTACGATTCATTGATTTCCGTTGAATGTTTAATGGTAGCACATAGGTATGCATTCACATTTACATTAATCATTACCGGCAATAAAGAGTCCATTTGTTTACGTTGCGTACCAAATACAGTTTAATGCGTTTAATCGGAGCAAGGTAGATGACTAAACTGCTGTAGTAAAATGTTGCATCCATTTGGAAATATTTCATTCAACAAGCTCGATTACAACGTATAATTAACACAAGTTTTCATTAAGTACTTAAGGATAAGAAATGCACCTGTTAAGATGCTTAATTCAAGCTTTAGTTCAATACAGGACAAAAAATCGTAAATAATAAAATTTACAATAAAATGTTCACACCGTTTCCTTTCATTCGTGGTTTTGATACTAATATTTTCTTGCACCTTTACCCTTCTGTCATCTTGTGGTGGTTTTTAGCATATCGTTAAAAATGTTCTTGTAATTGATTTGCATGGAACTGTATATGTTTGGAGTTTCGCACATGACAAAATATAATTGAATTCTTGAAATATAACCACAAAATACAATCATCATTGCAGTTAGATCTAACCAATAAAGCTATGATAAAGGCTAGAAAGATAGCCGAAACGTAGCAATAAAGAAATAATACATTTTGAAATTTGGAACAAGAAAACTCACAATAAACCAGAACTCAACAAATAGGTAGCTCCACTACAAACAAATATTACTTATCTTCTTTAATCAGTTAAACTTTACTTTAGAAAAGTTAATCGAGATGAAACAAACATTTCAGGGTGTCGATTTATTTAATGAAGTATAACGTGAGAAAGAAAGCGACCAAGAGGGAATCGTTGTTGTACATAAAATAATTATAGAAGCTAAAAATGAATATCCAAAATACGGTTGTTGCCGCAAAAACAACTAACAATTCTAATATATTTGCTATACTCCAGGCGCTTACGCTAGAAGTCTGATTTAGCTGAATTTCTAGAACTTACTTGTTCATATAATTCTGAGGTAGTCTGCACTTTTATAACAATGTGTGAATTTGTTAGTCGAAAGAGTTTATCTGCCACAGATGCCTTTAATTTGTTCAAAGCAGACATTGCAAAAAAATTTATGCATATGAATAGCTTGTTTCATTTGATGTAGTTTGCTTTCATTGGCATAATCTCCGTTGCTTTGGTTCTTATTGGGAAGGAAGCTCTTTTGATCACCTCTATAGTAAAAGGTTAAATAAAGATTATGACGAATGTGGCCTGAGCACATTTATTTACTTTATAGTTCTGTCGCATAAAAGACAACTAAATAATGTCAAAATGCGCAACGGCAGCTATAAACAAGCAAGACTGTTATTTATATTATATATAGTGAAGATATAATTAGTATGCACTATTTCCGACATTTTGGCAATTTATTGACAAGGTTAGTCCTGGAACTTCAAATGTAATAAGGATTAAAGCTAGAGGGTCTCCGATTATAATGTCATGGAATGTCATGATTTCCATGGATTCTGTCGTTTAAGTATTACCGATATTATAAAAACTAAAGTTGTAAGTGGCCTGCTTTTGCATAAAACTAACGTTAATGGGCTTAACGTGTTGTATAATGCGAAAACTATTATATAGTATTGTCTCAAGAACTATGATTCGTTCAAAACTTCTCAAAATGAAGACATCACTATGGATCTGCAGATATTTACCTCTAATGAGCTTTGTCAGTTTATGTACATATAGGTTTCTTGTAAATCTTCCCGTCCTTAACATGGTATGGGTGATATTTTCGATGCGCACTGTGTTGTGTGGAATAGGCACATTTTTGGAATACTTGCATGTCAGACATTTCCTGTTACCGTATCATCCAGAGGCAAGGGATGTCGTTAATGACAACTTGTTGAAACTAGGAGGTAATTTATAATAGTCAACTTTCGCGTCTCCTAATAAGAACAAAAAAACAAACACGCCTAAATTCAGTTAATACAATTAATATAAAAAAGTTTATTTACTTTTTTGTCGTGTTGGAGAATTTTTGTTGTATGTTGTATGCGTATATGTTATATTAGTGCATACAAAAAGATAACCCAATGTTGTTATAAACATTTTATATATTATTTTTGTTCAATACGCCTGTTATTATTGAAATTGTCTAAAAACCATCAAATTTATTTGTCTTTCATGGCCACTGTCTGATTTGCCCTGACCTAGATTGAAAGGAAGAGTAACGTGGATTTATTATATGTTCCGATGTCTGATGCTTGTATATTATAGAAGTGTGTTGCACAACGAGCATAATTTCCAAACGCATCTACATATCTGTGAAGTGTATAATCTCAGGCCATGTGCAGAATAATGCCTATTCACGTAAGATGGACCGTAAAAATGAATATTTGCTGGTTGGTAAAATTCTAATAATCGTAGCAAAGTACCTATCATTAAAAAAATAAATTGAACAACAGGTTTAACAAAACAATAGTMAATAGCATATCACAACCTTACCAATCCCCCAAATATCTCGCCATATAGTAGCCGTGATAGTAAAATTAGTGAACGATGTTAAATTCTTAATAGAGAAATGATGGAAAATTTGCTATATGCGTTGTAATTTTTTCTTTTACTGACAAATTTAACTACATACGCATATTAAGAATAATAATAAACAACCTAGCACTTACCATCACCTTAACTCTCCTCTGTTGTATAGTTTTCGTCTGTACAATGAGATTAATTTAAGTTTCGATATTTTCTACAGCAATTTCAGCGGAAATAGTGTTAAGAAGGCTATTATAAATTTTTTAGATGCTCGTTTGCATGCTCTGTAGCATATAAAAGTATAAATTTATATTTAAGTTATCTGTAGTGTTATCTTTTTTTTGTATTAGAACATTGATTTCCATCTTCTTTTTGTAGAATTGTCCACTATGGACCTTTGGGTCCGTTGGAATAAAGATTTATTATTATTATTATTATTATTATTATTATATTGAAAAGGACTTTTCGACGACTAAGCGTACGTTAAAAGCAAATAATAACATGGGGGTTAGAGTATGAGATTCTTAAGTCTGGTCCTATTAATAAATTACAAACTCCTAAAAACAAATTAGTATGAGATTTGATGAGAGAGAGTTTTTGAAAAACATGAAGAAACAATAATAGAGTTTTTGGAAGTTATTAAGTAATAATAGTAAAACAATTGTTTTTGATCCTAATTCCAATTTTTATTTTTGCCAAAATGAAGAAACAAATTAGATATCGAGCTAGAAATTCGTATACTCGTAATTTATATACACAAAAGTTGAATAGCTCTCTGATTGTGTCTTGATTAGTTTGGACTTTTGATCCTTGTTTACCGATACCAATTGAATTGGTTCTCACTTCTGTGAGCGTCAATGGGATCCCATATCTGCTATCACTAACATAAAAAAGATATTTTAGACATCATTAGGTTCATTTTTAAGCTAGTTGTTGTTGTGTATGAAAACACATTCTATACCTAAACGAGTTAAATGCACAACAGTGGGGTCATCTTGATGATGATGTTGGATACAGTGATTCCCAGTTTGTTGTTTTTTATTCCTTTCAATTTTTTTCACATCGATTATATACTTAAAACCGTACCTTCTAATAAAGTGGATGATGTTGCGTACTAAATTAAATATTATTGGCATCAGAAGACTGAAAACCTCAGGTAGAGTAATACATTTCAATTCGTGTCATACCAATTTAGAGTCTAATGATGAAAATTCATGCAGGGTAAATATTCTTCTTTGTATGAATGATTATCCTAGTCATTTCATGAATAAGGTAGTATATGGTTTTAATATAAACCGAGAGCTTCTAAACTGCTGCTGCCTGGACACAAACATCGGACAGAAACCTAAAAAAAATTCTTACTTACTAGAATTAGTGCATATAAGTCTGATGCAAAAATTTTGACAAGTCTGGATCGACAGCATTATCACAACATTTTACTGTCATATATTGGGATAGGCATTTAATTTTGACGATGAGAAGGCTTGAATAATATGTATCAACCGCTGATAGTAAGACATCATTTATTAAAATTTGATAGAGCATCTACTGCTGACATCTGTTTTACTAATTGTTTGTCGGTTTTTATACGATTTAAGAAAAATTTAATTATAACAATAAAGTAAGTAGTAAAGGCTTATCGCTTTAATATTGTACAGTGAAGTTTTATTTGATAAATTGTATGATGGTTGTTCAATTGTCAGTGATAATTTTACTTTATTTCATCTGATGTCTTTTGACAATAAATTAGCTTCTTGGCGGCGTGGTTGAACTTTTGACTTAGTTCTTTTTGTGTTGCTGGAGTCGAACTTTGTTTTTTGACAAACTTTTAAAATTTACAGGAGTTTTGGTTCTTTATTGTTTCTTTAAGTATACTTATTTTTGGGATATTACTAATATTTTTACAAAATTGTTAGTGATCACGTCGAATGTTTGGTAAGAGCTGTATGTTAGACAATATTAATTTGCCAATGATGGAACAATAGTTTTGTTTCTATTCATTCATTCCCATTTCCGCAGAACATATTTTACTGACAGTGCAGCGCTGCAAATTGACATATCTGGGTCCCGCAGTAGAGCAAAATTGTTTAAAACATATTTTTTATTTAAGTATTAATGTAATAAAATAACTAGCGTGTTCGTTTTAAATCAGTTATATTATTCTTTACTAGACGATATTTCTAGTATGTGTAATGTGCAGAAATTTCGGTCTACACTATAGGAAAGGGTGATAACACATAGTTTTCCTGTTATTTTCTTTGGAGTAACATTTGTAGAAGTAAACTGAAATGTTTTTTCCATTGACAAGCGAACATTCAATTCAACTTATATTGTTGACGTGTTAAGTATAAGTCAAACGCAACATTGGGGAATAAAGTTAGTCCTCTTCCACAAAAGTAGGAGGTTCCGAAAGAGATCAAAACTATTTGTCGTCGCGTATCGCAGTATCACGGCCAGGAGAGACACCATTAGGCAATGACGTTTGATGGATTTCGCAGCCAAACCCCGCTGCAACTTGGGATTTCTACATTTTTCGTTTCCTTTCAAGTTTTTTAGTTGGTGGCGAGGGAGCCTGAGCTAGACGGACGCACAAAGCGAACAAAGACATCAAAATGACGGATTTGGTTCATCTTATCCCAGAGCGTGATCGAGTCATATTTCAGAGGCGCGGCGGATGGGACACGGCTACAACTCTGAATGTTAATTCCATCATCGACCCACTACCGTTTGCTATTTCAGGCGTGATCTTATATCTTATTTTGGATTCACAAAGCTAAACGTCAAATGCGGGCGTGTGACGAGCCAATATATTTATGGATATTCTGTCAATCATATATTATTATACGAAAAAGGTGACTTAAGGTCCGTATACCTAATACACCTAATACTTGTAATTGTATCTCAATTTTAAAATTTACGTTAAATGGTTGATGAAGGATGAAGGCATCTAATACTCAGAAATATGTAGTTTATTCCAAAAAAAAACACGCTTAACTATGGAACGCCGTTTTATTCTATCGCTAAAATTATCGAATTAATTTGGAGCTGCCATATGAATTATGATAGAGAAACTACCTTTTTTGTGTAGGTTGCCTAGTGGCCATTGCAGAAAAATAACGCTTAAAAGAATAAAAAATTCTTGTTTACAGAAGAAACAAATTAATTCAGTTTTACTATCTTACTATTAAAATAATAGTATATAACAGTAATTACCAATTCTTTTTAAAAGTTAAATTTAATATATTACTAAAAATAATCCCGTGAAATAAAATTATTGTATCTTGATACATAATATAAATAATGTTTTTATAAGTCTTACATCATAACGATCGTTGTAAAAGTTTTGATTGTATATTTTAGATAATCGTTTCTCAACCTTTTTGATGAATAATGAACTATTCATTTATTTTGTTGGGATTAGGTTGTTATTGCCCGGTAAACTAATATCTATTTWATTTTGTTAAACTTCAGTGGGATGTAAAAAATAATTCATACCTCATTTTCAATAAACGTATGATTTGTCTACTGGTCTTATTTTCGTTCTCCCATTGATCGTACCGCGAGGTACGTGAAAAAGGAGAACTATATATATCACTCAATGGAACGGAGTTAATCCGATCACAACCAAACTTGGTATGGTAACAGCCCATGACCTTCTGGGCTCCAATCCGGAGCCCTATACTGTAGACTCTCACCGTTCAAAAGTTACAGGACATCAAAGTTGCTGCAGATCGCCGTGCACTAACGTCAGTACGTTGGAACTACGCGTGGACCACGATCGGAACTACCTGGAGTCGATCATGGGAAAACGTTTTTTTCGTTTTGGACGATTCCACTGGTGTGACAATACGCGACCCCCCTTGTTAATAAAAGCGATCCCCAGGTTGAGAAACACTGTTTTAGATAAATAATAAAACAATTGTCTTTAATCCTACTTCCAAATTATTTTTGGCAAAGTCAAATGCCACCATTTCAAGTGTTACGCGTCCTTCTTCAGTGATTTAACAATGAGCAATGACTAAATTGAAACAATAAAAACCAGTCAAACATAAGTGTTGGTGCAGTGGAGTGTTACATCTTTGGCTTTAATGTTGCGATAAATTGATTACTTCAATATTTAAATGCGTGAGATCTGTGAATTTGAATCCCTGTAGGCTGTAGGGAGTTCAAATTTGCTTTAGTTAACGCTTTTGTAATTTTTAGTTTGGTTATGTTAAATTTGTGACCTGTTTCAATATTATCCAATGCTAATGCAGATTTATCTCACTGTTTACGAGGTTCATGTGTTCTTAAATTTTTGCAATCGTTGAATTGAAAAGGTTGTACCATTTTGTGTTAGGTAGTTTTCAAAATGTTTGTCTCAGGTACAAGTTGCTTGCGACTAAAGTTATCTTTTAAGGAATTAATGCCTTTGAATTTTTACAATTCCTAAATTTTAAGACAATAGGGATGTTGACTGTATTCAAATAAATACCTAATTTGAATGTAAAGTGGTAGTTTCTATGATGTAAATACTGAAAATCATAATGCTTTTCCTTATTTTTACATAACTTTGTTAATATTTTACAAATAAAATGTAATTAAATCACCCTCAAGTCACGTGACAACGAACACCAATAAGAGTGGATAACGTCACTTGTTCCTATACATTAGAGTTGGGCAGTCCGGGATCCGCAGATGGATCCGGTTCCACCGGATCCAAGCAACTTGCGGACCCGATGCACTGGACTCGTTCCAGTGGGTTCGACCATGACCACCTTCAATAAGGCCGCGGCCGTAGTAAATGGCAACAGCGCAATGACGCGAGCACCAGGCCGATACGCCGTTATCCGTAAGCCGGGCCCTTAATATATATATAATGCCATATCTCCATTATTAGTAGCAATTTAAAAATATATAATTTTTTCCAAAATATTCCCTAAATTTCGTAGAAAGTGACACCTGCATTAAAAATCCAAGCCAATTGTAACATTTACTTTGAATTCGCTAGAAATTGAGCTAAGTCAAACTGAAGTAGCTAGTGTTATTTTTAGGTATCGAGGCATTATGAGTATTTTTTTTTAATTAGAAACATTGTCGTCGACAAAGTTGTACAAAAAGCATGTCGCGATAACTCAAAAAGGAAGAAAATATGTTACTTAACTGTAAATTTTTAATTTTACTCCTCTTTATATTGAGATATGCTTTATTGTAATAATTAACTTCTTGAAATGTTGATAAGTCATCCAACTTATTGAAACAAAGGGATTATTTAACAAGCATTGCCTTAATGGGTTCTCGACATACGTTACAAAGAAAATTCTATTTACATTATTTTTAATGAAACGATTTATTTGGTATGATAAATATAAAATAAATACTTCCAAGTAGTAACAAAAAATAAACTAAATATTCCACAAATAATATGGTGAACACATGAAGTTAACAAGAGATAAGATAAATATACAGTGTATATGCTATATGATATGCCAGGCAGTTTGGTAAGATTTCCTGAGATGTTAAGATGTGCGTAACAAAAGAGGAGCTATAAATATATTTAGATAAGTATTTCTAAAAATAAAGTATTTATATTTCTTATATTTAAATCTGAGGCTACAGTTTATTTGAACGTTCCTTGAAATAATTATTTAACAAAGCATTACTAACAATTGACACGAGAGATTTTATTTTACATTTTACACCATTATTGCATAAGTAGCAATATAGTTGATTCTTAAAAAAGAAAATGCGATTCGTTCACTTAAAACATTTGAAATAACCTTATGTTTTGCAGGTACTTGCCGACATAAATAATCTCTCAAATTTTTCAGATATTCACACCTGCATCGCGCACACATTCAACAACAATTTTATATGACACTCCACTATTTATTAAATTCTAATAAGGACCTGGCCAATGATCATTACCTTTCATTAATTTAAGTTTAACGCATTCATTAAATGAATTCAAAAGCAATTATGTTTTCGTCTAAGTTTGAATGCAACAGAATCGCTAATATAAAATATACTTGATTCGTAAACGTCTAGATAGTTGTAGTTAAATGTCACAAAAATACCAGCTGATGCAGTGTCTTCTAAATTTGACAAAACAATGATTGGCCTTTTGAAAGTACTTCACAGACTTTCTCAAAGCACGAAGTGGAAAGTTGTAAATTCAGCACTGAGTAGATTGTAATGCAAGTATATATTATTATTATTACTCCGCAGTTTTGGTTCTGACCGGAAAATTTCATTAGCGATTAAACCAAAATTTCTGCCGACCATTTGCCAGTAACAGCCTAATCTAGATTCCAAATTATAGGTCTGAACACTGTACTAGTGCAAGGAGTACCTCCGTCATGTATCAATACATTCGATTTAAACAGAATCGGTCTTGTGAGCGCTGTTGCCAAATTGATCAGGCCGCGGCCTTCTTAAAGGTGGCCATGGTCCGACACGTAGCGAACGAAGTGAATGTGTAACAAATTACATGTTCGGTGCAGATTTTTCAGTGGAACCAGCGCAAGTAAATCTCGGCTCAAAGTGGGAGTCAGTCGGTTCCGTATGCACGGTTCACATCGCGGACACGGACAGATGGCTTGGCTCCGCCGTTGACAAAGACCAGCAGACTAAATTTTTTCATTTGGATCTGCATCCGCTTGCCGCGTATGCAACGGCTGTAGCTATAACAAACTGGATCCGGAGCCGAAGCGATTCAGCGGGTGGATGCGAATCCAACGGCTCCACTTGCTGATCCGGACCCGTGGAACCGTTCCGAACGGATTGACACATCTCTACTATACATCGTTTACGCTGTCAATAGGCTTAATTGTTTGGATCATAGTTTGGATAAAATAATTTTGTAATTATCAATAATTTTTTCGAGGTTCAGTTTGAAAAAGTTTGAAAGGTGCTTTTATATAATGGAAAGTGGATTTATTAAGGCAAGTAGTTCAAATTTGCCGAAAATTGACTGTTTTACAGTGGCCACATCTTTGCAACATATGGTAACTTCTGTTCTGCTGAATTCAGAAACGTGAAGACCTCTATGTAAGTAATATACCAATATTTGTTAGTTTTGTAACCAAATTGTAAATTACAGTAATAATACATTTTTGATTGCGTCGCTACAAGCGCCGGATCCTGCGGGCAAGCTGAAGCCACATTTTCCTGCCATTTGCCGAACGTGGAACATGAAGAAATAGCTTGTTAGGTGTTCTGATTGTAGTAGATGCACACTGAGACACCGCACAACACTTATAAAACTTAGAATTCATATTATATAGCAATAAATGCGAAAAAACTTTAAATCGCTTTATTAGTTAACCGTGCTTGAGAACAGGTGACGTCACAGCTGTCACGGTGACAAGGTATTGGCGTTTTGAAGCGAAATTTTAAACGGAATTTAAAGACATGATTTTTTAAAGCTTTTAAGCGGTTTAAAAAATGATAATTAATATTCGGTGCTATATGGGGTACTTATGCATAATTTAGAACACTTTCCCAAAAATAGTTAACATCCCTGTTATTAATATCAGGCAGGTATCAATGTAATTCATGTATCGCTTTATTTCGGCGCTCATAGCGACGAAGTTTTGTGGTAGGCACCACTAGGTAATTTACTGGGCTGTGTAACTATTGCTATCAACGTACAAATAATAAAAAAACATAACCTTACAATTTGTAACTGTAGCTTAGCTTTTAGCTAATTAGGCTTTTTAGAACACGTGACTTTCGAAGTGGCTGCTAGGGGGCACCTGTCAAAACGATGCAGCTTCTAACACGCTGTGACGCTGTCATGGAAACCCCATTACTTAATGCCAACGTCAGTCTCTAGAGCTGGGACATTCGATTCAATTCAAATCGTTCAATCTTTCGCATAGATTCGGATCATTCGAGTCGTTACTGAGTTGTTAGACTTGCTTAAAGACAGCTGACAACCTGTGTCCTGTAACAGGAGCCAGCCACCCAACCGTCAACCACGACCGACGCTGATTCATTAACTGTGAGCCGAATCAAACGAATCAAGGCATGAGTTGTTCAATTTGACCGATTTGGTTATGAACGACCCAACTCTATCAGCCACTCGTCCGTTTCCACGGTTTCGTAGGGGCGTCCCACACGCGCTCTGGGTGCCCCCTAGAAGCCATGTTGGATGACGTAATCTTAAAAAGCTTAATTACAATTACGATTAACTCTGTGCATGTATGGATTTCACATCTGTCCGACTTACTTATTTTTTTGCCAGAAGGTGGGTGTTTTGTACACATTTTGCGGCACTGCTGCCAGCAAAAAATGTAAATAAATAGAATGGATGTTTTCGTATGGTTGCTTAAAACTGACGGATTGTCTGTTGATTAGCATTTATTGCGTTGCCGTGCACTTAAGAACAGTAATTATTGCTAAAAAAATAATTTAGGTTAAGTAGAATAGCAGGCAGCTAGCTAGAGGATAGAAAATACAACTGTGCTTAGAACTTTATTTTCTTGATATAATGTAATTTTGTTAAATGTTCTTATTTTCTAATAAAGCCTTATTATTATTATTATTATTATTATTATTATTATTACTATTATTAAATGTAACTAATGAAACATTCAATGAAACCTTAAAATTATTATTTATTAAAGAATCTAAAATATGCTGTCAGATATGTGCAATAATCATTATAATTCGAACATTCTTTTAGAAACAACATTCATATTCCGTATTTAATTGGACAGTTTATTATAACATACATTATTATATTTTCAAATAAAAAATTAACCGGCGTTCCATACATACCGTGTCACTAAATGCACATTTGAATGCACTTAATCTTTACAACAAAGCAACTTTTCGTAATAATGCGCATTTAAAAGAGCAATTGGCGTATATATTGCACCCATCCGTATTTTTATTTTTCATTTAATGTCGTCAAATATTTAGTTACGCTTCGTCCAGGTAGCGTAGAACCGGTAATTACGTTCTGTAGCGGACCTTCACCCTAACTGAAGAACTCATGGTTGGAGTACACCCAGTTATTATCTAAGTGAGTACCCGCCACTACATTGATAATCTTTTTGTGCAATACTTTTGAAGTCAAAATTTTGTCTTGAATATAGAAGGACATTTTCCAAATAATCTTAAAGTGACTTAATATTCACAATCTGTCGGAGCCCAATAAATGTGTGCTGTGACTAATTCGCAAACTGGAATTGTAATATACATTAAGATTGTTAACGCACCATAGCCATAGTAAAATTAACTACAACATTTAATTACCACCATTAAGTCAACGGTGTGAATCGATTTAAACTGTTTGTTTGAAAGCAGTTATTGAGCACATTTACAACTAGATATTTGGATGCTCTTCGGGTCTTGACAGACATTTTGAACGCGCTTCACGCTCACTCCTCATGTATTGTGGAATTTGAAACAAACCACTGCGCTTTGGTAATTGTTCATATCACTTTAGTTTGAAGTTTATGTAGGATTTCCGTGTTGGAGACACTTGCTGCTCCCAATGTAAATAAAATGTTATAATCTAATTATAAATAAATAACAATAGAGCATAGGGCCTTGGTCCGCAGAACATCCTGCGTTTAATTACTACACCTTCATTGAAAGAGATAGTTCTGTGGTGCTTACACAGCGACGATTTCGAAACCATTTTAATGTTGGTCGTCATAATATGGTAGTGTTACAAATCGGAATACCATAATGAAGTGGGTAAATAGTTTTCAATCTTTAAGACACGAGACATTCAAAGGATTCCACGTGCCATGCATCCAAGGAGTATGGACAATTTCGCCATCCGTCTACAAATATCCCTCAACAAAAATGGACGCCATCTAGCTGATGTAATTTTTGAAAGTTGATTATTTTTTTGAAAATAAATGTATATTTTTTTGTAAATGGCAATGTACTACCAGTTATGTATAGAGACAATAAATTTTGAAACTGGTTCGAAATTAAATGTGTGACATCATACATAAATGGATGAAAATTTTGGTATTATTTCTATTTACTGTTGCAAATGGCAAAGCCAATCAGATTAGCAATAAACAAACCACTAGTCAACAAATTACTTTCGCGGGTGAATTATAAGAATAAAGGGGATAATGACAATTCGAGTCGAGACTGTTGCTTGGCTCAGAAAATCGAGCCTCAGTGGTCACTTATGCAATTTGTAAAATTGTATTTTTGCGCGAAATTCCCGTTAGCCAGTTACTATATAAGCCAATGTTGGTAGTTCTTGGACTTCAGTACGCAGATAGCATTTGCACAATGGTGCATATGTTGTCCATCCGTGGATACTGGATAGTGAGATTTCGGCTCCTAAACGTCGAATTGACCACTAGATGGCAGCTAATGGCCTGTAGGAGTGCCCAAACATCTTTTTTGAGATAGGGTTACTAGGTTGCTGCCCCCAGGGTAAAAATGCTCATTTCTCATACAAAAGCTGACTGACTGGTTAGGTTGTCATTGAACGTGATTTTTGATGTGAATATGATGGTGCACGCCAAATTACATTTTGCTTCATTGGCGTTTTTGAACAGTGATAACTGATTCTGAGTGTAATGGTTCATGTGTTTGCATTAAGACTGACAGAAATGCACGATGGTATCTAAAGATGCAATATGACGATGCATATAAAATTTGGATTAAATCTATGGAAAACATGCACCATGGTACCCAAAGTATGAAATTAAATATTGATCTGTGACTTGTGGGTTACAGTGACAACACCCATGTATATGGTCTTTGATTAATTTTTAAATAAATATTAGTTCATTTAGCACCTGGCGGATTTTCACAATTTTACTTTAATTGGACAATATCCAAAACGTGATTTTCCATAAATATACACATCTATTTCATCTACAAGTTTTTTCGATAGACAATAATTTAAAATTTTCGTATTAAGCATTACAAGTGTTTATATATAAGGTAACATTGTATATTCGCTCTGTGCCATAAATGTTTGCTTACTTCTACCTTAAAAGCCTAAACTACGACAAAATTTGAGCACACATATATAATGCTAATGATCTATACTGGTAGGAATGCATTTTTAATAAACATATCCAAAGGGATTAACTTAATCAAGATTTAAGTCAATCTTTATATACTCGTTTCTTAATAAGCTGGTGTACAAATTTAGTCCTATTTAAACAAGTAGCTCACTGCAAGGAATCTATGTATCTTGCGCTTTACCGTTGGTGTCCCAGCACTAGCCTCGTGAATAAAAACAAAAGCCAACGAGGTAGGTACGGGAATCTGATATAATACGTTGTTGCTTTGCACACCAGGAGGCGACACAAGTAGACTTTGATTAAATGATTCGATCTTACATTTAAGTCTGGGGAATATTTTGATATATGGTGGCCATTCGGGGACTACTGCTCCCGTCCCCAAATCCTACTAACGTATGCCACGGTTAAAGCTTCGATGCAGGTGTTTGTTCAAACCAAGAAAACTAGAACTACCGTATTATCGAAACGTTTTTTGATGTATTAGTACAGTAAACAAATTTTAATGAATGTTTGCATTTTTTATGGAATTTTAGAATTATTTGGTGTAGAGAAATTAGATAAAAGCCTCTATCAATTGGTGGCAAGTTGAATTTTGGTTTGAATCCTGATATTGCTGTTCAAGTAACCATAAACAGTATTTCGTTAGTTGCTCATTAAATATATAAAACAGAATTACCACATTTATTCGTAAGAGTTACATACCGTTTTGCACATAACTGAAGGTGTTGAATTAAAAAATGTAAAATATTAATATTTAGGAAATGTCAACTCTGGTAACGATTCAAACCGATGAATCAGTCTTTGCTGTGAAAAGAGCTTTGTAGATAGTTTTCTTGTCAAAATGTATGTGCAAGAAAAAGGAAACACCCACTACTTGCCACACAAATCATCAATTTAGACGTTTTCATTCAAATACTCTGATTTAAAGTATCAGAGAAGTGTAAAGTATGATGTCGCAAAGGCAATCGCAAGACGGATAATTTATATACATACCGATTATGTCTTTTTTGAAATTTGTAACAGGAAATAAGGGTGCCGTCCTGAAAATGAGCGAATTATATAAGCAATGACAGATATATTCACCTAATTACAATAATATAATAATAATAATAACTATTTCTATCCAGATGGCGAAACATTTAAGGATGGATGTTTAGTAAAAAACTATCTGTAAAGGTAAGTAGTAAAAGAGATCAAAGATAATTTTTCGTGACCTCTGAATACGATTGATTTTTTAAACCAACGTTGGTAGGTTTTTCTCCTTCTCACGGATATACCAACGGGCCAGCCGTCCACGCTGGGTTTGAGAGGTGACACGCTGGTTGCTAGTTGGAATAGGAAGAGTTGCGGGGTGCACGCAAACGGTGAATGTTTTCTATAGGTAGGTAAGTATTTCTGTGTTTGATGTGCTCGGCTGCATTATTCTTCTTTTTTTTCCGATGAGCTGTTGCCTGGAGTTGTGTACAGGTTTAGGACCTCTTTATTATTTTCTTGCCTTTTGTAGGTGGCAATCATGATTCTTGTATCGTGCTTGAGTTGCTCTTGCGTGTGGTATAGACGCTTCTTTGGGTGATTTCGTATAACGTTTGCAGGAGCTTTAGATTGGGTAATGGTGCTCTATTCTATATTTCTGGTCTGCGTGCATTAGTTTTTTCTATCGCAGATTCTTTGCAACTGTCCTGATTTCCTGTTGTTTGTCTGTATTAATGCGTTATCATAGTGGATCCCTGGTTCCTTACTTCTCCTTGAAGTCTGCAGACAATGTTTATTTTACTTCTCAGCATCTTCTGTCCATTCAGTGCTTTCGTCCAACTGGAACCCTATGTTCCATTGTGACTATCTTCTTGTGTAGCATTACTGTTATTGACGCTTTTTCTTCTCTTCCCCGGAAGCTGTATAGTTGTTTAGGAATGCTGGGTTGCTATTACCCCTTTCCACTGAATTGTATTTCCATATTTTTTGTCGAATGTGATTT
Source organism: Rhyzopertha dominica (assembly GCA_025024175.1). Classification (NCBI taxonomy): domain Eukaryota; kingdom Metazoa; phylum Arthropoda; class Insecta; order Coleoptera; family Bostrichidae; genus Rhyzopertha; species Rhyzopertha dominica. The sequence continues at coordinate 34,506,119 of QCXZ01000137.1, forward strand.
ACAGCCTTTCTTTATATGTATTTCTTTTGCAAGGTTTTTGTGTTTCTGTTAAGTTATGTCCCTCCCCCGTATGTTTGGCGAGTTAGTTCTCTTAGAAAGCAGTTTAGGCCTCCTATGTTTGTGTGTTTTCCTTTAAACCGTTCCAAGTATTTTGCATTTTCTTTACATATCTATTTTGTCTTCTCTGGGTTGTGTTTAGTACTTGTTGCCGTAGGAGAACCTTTTGACTAAAAGAGCGTCTAAAATACTTTTACATATTTAGAGATTTACTATCGCATTTGGCTGGGTAAAGATATCTAAAAGTAAGAAACAATGAAAGAAAAGAACTGCCTTTCATTTAACAGAATTAACGTTTTAGTTTTACTGCCTTGCGTACGTATTTTGGAGTCTGTCTTATGTTTATTTTCAAGGCCTTTTATAGCTTAAGTAAAGACGGTCTACCTGCTAGCCTTGGCCTTGCTGAGCTCTATGAAAGGAGTACTATGCTTTACTATGTTTATTTTATAAAATTTGGATTACACAGGAAAACCTACTTAATGCTAATCAGGCAACATGCGTAATTATTATGTTAGTGATTTTGCTACTGCTTTAAGCTTTATCATTTCTGCCATGGGCTTCGCTAGGCGTGGCTGAGGCGCTTTCGCATGTTCTATCTGCCCGCGTATACTAATCAAAGACATTCACAACATCATTAACCAATTCACTGACGTAAGGACGTGCAATATTCGCTAGGTATATAGTATGGTGGTTTACTTTTGATGCGTGCCTTCACTACGACGGTTGACACAGAACACCGAACAAAAACTAAACACAAAGTTAATGCAAAAACATTTAAAACATTTTCTCCGTTGCGTTTTCGAGATTGTGGGATGCAAAATAAAAGTTATGTTGGAGACAATAGAAGATGCTCACCCACCATCCATGTTCAGTTTTATTAGATCTTTATAGAGCATACTTGACATCACCCGTTAATCGGAAATCGTTTCTCGGACCAACCTTTATACAACGACAAAAATGAATCTAAACCTTACCACTCACGCTGTTGAATAAGTACCATAAGATTGCAATTATAATGTTAATCCTTATCACATTGTCCTAGGTCAATAAATCTCTCACTGAAGTAATTATGGACACGGACTACAAATGGAAGTAACTGTAGTACATACGTATTTATAGTTTAGGGTTTCAGTTCGTCTGTATATTAAAATTAATCAGAATTTAAATAGGCGATCACACAAATTTATTTGTATGTTCATTTTATATGTATTTAAGAAAAGATGATGTTCCGACACCTGCTATTCTGGGAACCTTAGTTTGTTGTTATGCCAGTAACAATTGTTTGAAGTTTGACGTAGTACTTCACAATAGTAGGCATATGCAGCACTTTGTCGGACATGTGAAATGATTTGTAATTGTTGATTCAGTAATTCAGCAGAACGAGTATTATTGATGTTTGATTACTTTACTTAGACGCGCGGTGTAAGCTCATAGTTACCGAAATGCTGGTTAGATATATTCACATAATAATAAAAAGTAAATTAATCAACTGCTGTACGTAGCAGTAACAAGTTATTTCTGCAAAATCACTGCAAAGTTAAACGGTTTAGTTATAAATGCAACCTGTATAGGCCGCGTTAAAAATGCAACTGCGCGTATATAAACATGAATTGTGTAAAATAAATTATCATTAGTAGCGCGTTAAGAGAATAGGATGTCTTCATTTAATAAACGCCGGCTCATTTTTCAAGCATGTGTTCTTGGAGCGGTCCCTTTCTTGTTAATGGCCGTAGAAGGCGGGTATTCATCAGCGTGCTGGCGAAAGGACATTTTTTGTTTCACCTGAAAAATAATGTGGTTTTGTTCCTAAACTAAACATTGACCTTTAGGCTGTCTTCTAATTACATACAATTTCTTTTGAAAGTGAGTTACGTTTGGTTACAGAATACATATAGTAGGTGTACTTTGTTTTAGAAAATGATTCGTAAGATAAGGTTTTAAGTACTTTATCCTGAGAGGTGTTGATGTAGAGTACGGCAATCTAACTGTTAATCTACGAAACGAAGTACATATAGATATTAAAACATACAAATATGTCCTGTCGGTGAATTAATTTATTCATATATATTTTCAGCGCTCGTATATTTTCGATGTATATATTTGTAATCGGCTGACAGAGTTTATTATTATTTCACTTGTGTTGTATTACAGTTTTATTCACTAAAAGTGCAAAAGATACTTTTAACAGCGATTTGATTATTACAGCAAGTATAAGTTACAAAAAAAGTATCACTAGCTATAGATATCTGGATTATTCCTTTCAAATTTATCTTTACTCCTTATCCCTATTCTTAAAATTTAAACCTGTATGCTACATATCTAGCTATAAAGCTCAGTCCATCATTAGAATTTGTATTCGTTATTTTCTGTGAACAGCGGTATAAATATTATTGATGTATATAACGTTGTAATGATTATACGTTACTAAGGTATAAAMTGACTTTATAGTCTAAATGTTCTGTATTATGTTCCTATTTGTGATAAATATCACTATACCAACGATATACTGTTGTCACATTTATTTGCCCATTACTCCAAAAAGTCTAATGGAGGGAAGCACATTGTCTGCGTGGAAAATTTAAGTTTATTATAGTTCCGTTTTTGCTTCCCACTCGCAGACACGGTTTACCGAAAAAATTATTAAGGGTTCCTTTCCGACATTGCTTTGATAAATCGCAGTTACAGAAGAAAAATTCCGAAGTAAATGAATCGTAAACAAAAAACTCGGTCATCAAGAAAGCAGATTACAGTTCAGGACCATTATTGATGACCTCCATGTTCAAAGACACAAAGGTCTTATCACTTGGAACGGAACAAATACCACAGAACCTAAAAAATCATCACCAATCAATATTTCCTGGAAACGTTCCGGTGACTAATGTACCCCACTGATGACGGCTCTATACGCGCCACTCCATTTTTTGCTGAATAGAGTTGCTAAATGTGAAAGATTTTTCTTGTGCCGCGGTCCCTCGGTAAACAGCCTTTTACAAGCATTTTCGCGATTGCATTTTTTTAATATCACCAGTAAATGTTTTGTGTTTGTTCGTATTCGGCAAGGCTATTATATATTGATTAGGACAATTATAAACTATTTTTCAACCACACCTTACATTTTAATTAATTGTTCGGTTCGGATGTGCTTCTGTGTAGATACGTTTTACCTGTCAGTAATAAATACACTATTTGTGCAGGTTTAGTGTATTTGGCAAAACTTTAGTTGTTCTCTTCTTCAGATGTTTATGTTTCATGTTTTGACGAGTACTACTATAAAAACTTGCTATATTCCTACGTATAAGAGTTCTAGCATTTCTTATTTCGTAGAAGCTGAGGTAGTATTTACTTGGTTTGTTATTGCATAATGTCTGCTATACCAAGTGAAGCGAAGTGGCCAGAAATTAACGAAGAAACTGCTTGTATGACATCATATGCCATATTCTGTATTGACCTCCCAATTTATATGCCACTATCATTATAGTTACCAAGTCCTGTTTTCAATTCTTAACTAGTATATGTAAATGAAGCCTAAATTAAATATTTATTAAGCTTGTTTTAGTAGTACGGGATACGTGCTAATGTTTTAACTAACTAGAAAGGATGTGAGGGTAGACATATCACTAGTGGCGGCTTTTAAAGGAAGGCTCTAAGACATCGCCCTTTCTAATATAATTAATAAATGTGTCGCATACTGAATTTGTCGTTGGCCATCGATAGAGTAACTATAATTTTTGCATGTTTTCTAATTTCTTATCTTAGGGGCACTAGGAATTCACACGTTAGCAAGCTGCTGATTTTAATTATTTAAACGCAACTTAGGCAACTATTTTACCATCGAGAATTCTGATATCCTCTCTTATCATGGTTACCGCGGTAAAATGCCAGCTTCCGTCAGCATAGCGGCATTTTGGATAGCCCGATATACTTTATTTTATTTGAAAAAGAGGTGAGTTGAGCGATGGAATAGGTTCATTATTTAAAGTAAAACATGATGAAGTGGTTCTATGTTATGCTCATTATGCCACTACGGCTTCAATTAAATCCATTCCGTTAATATATGACAATTTTAAATGGTTCTTGATTTTTAACGCTATCATGGCAATTAGAAGAAAAAAATATGTAGATCTCAATGTTACAACCACATGATAATTGTTTTTGCAACAACAGCAACATTTTGTTGATAGGAACATGTCTTACACCTTTCACCGCACTTTGGCGGTAATTTTATGGAAATTGGTGAAGACTAGTGATCAATCTACCGGTGGCTTTACGAATCACGATGTAAGCTGGGGCTCATATTGTGAAAATAGGTAATGAATCATCTAGCGGTGGCTTTATTAACTACGACGTAAGTTGGTACGGTCGGCAAGTGCAAGCACCTACGTTTGCGATTGCCCAATGAGCGGTTGAGTCCGTTGAAGAAGAGCCCAGTGAAATAAAATTACTTTGAATGAATCTTTGTAGTATTCATTTTAGCTCTAACTCTCTACTGTAAATACATCAGATTTACCTAGTTATGTGACATTGGGAGAAGCAATACTGCAAAAATGTAATTTAGAAAGTCACGGAATTCAACTCTTAAAGTTATTATCGCACTAATTCTGCACATTTCACCATTCAGCACCTTATAAATTAGGGCACATCAAAGAATGAGAGGCTACCACTTACCCTTGAGGCAGTCGCCATTTATGTCGTATTGCGCACATCCTAGAGTGCCACTCAATGTCGTAGAACTGAAAAGAAAATGTAACTTTGAGGGTACTCTGAACTGTTTCCTACAGTTATTAGCATTTTCACGTTTATATTACGTTGTTCAAACCCACCAAAGTATTACATACCTTTTTATTCCGATTATGAACTGGTCTAATAAGAAGATAATTTCTTTATTTATAATGCTTTCATCTAGAACAACACATAAGTCACAAAAATATTAATTAAGTTAATATAGTAAGTAATTCGCTGATATTGTAACTGAGATATATTATTCAGTTAAATAAATTAACAAAACCATTACATAAGCATTTTCAGTGCTAAAATATGTACGTTAAAACAGTATTTGTAGACAATTGAATACAGATAGATTATAGTATCTGTTTGGTGGATAAATTTATGGTTTTTGTTCTTTTATATCGAACGAGCAGAAAGCTATTCGCAGCTTTTTACAGTCAGCCTTATGTTCTGTTGAGAGATGCTGGAACATATTTAATAATAATAATACCATTTCTTATTTTTCCTTTCTTTCTAACAGTATCTGCTTTGACTTCCAGGTTGATTTAATTATTTATAATATTTGTTTCTATGCGCCAATTCTATATTAGCATTTTATTATATTTACGAGTACACTTCTTCTTTTATACATCTTCTACAATCTGTTGTTAAAAAATAAACTGGTATTGTTACACTTTATTTATAAAATGGATTGTTTGTAGTGATGATGACCGAATTAATATAGGTACCTACTTAATGCGTGCATTATTTATGGTTAGAATTACCAAATTGAGAGTGAGTACTCGTCCAATAATTATACTTTATATAACTTGCATCATTTTATAATGGGTGCGACAAATATGAAAAACCATACAGCGGCAATAAAAGCATACCTACTTGAGCTTTAACAGACGGAGAACGTTGCGAGCGGTTTTGGCTGCGTGAAAGATCCCGTTTCGCACAAAGGTTTTGTTTTTGCGGTTCGCAGTGTAACGTTAAGTGAGTAGCTTTGAGGAATTGTATGCACATTAGTCAGGCTGAGACGTGACATAAGTCACAGCTGAAACTAGAAAAGATGAAAAATGCGAAGCAAAGACGCTGGGGAAGGTCGAGGGAAAAATACAAAGTACAAAAAGCGAGGAAGTGGGGATCAGAACTCACAAACAGCCAAAGTTTTTGGGTCTCCTGTGGGAAGCGGCGCATTGATACACGCCGTGATGAATGCCGGTGATAATGCCCTCTCGTCAATCCCCGTCCGCAGCACCGGTCCGAACAATACCGCGTAGCGCTAACAGTAATTCACCACTACCCTATCTATTCATTTCTGCGATCTGGTTTTSTTAGTTCTGCGYACATCTTTAATAAATGTYATTACGTAATTTCATTAAACGGAAATCATAGCCGACTCCCTTCCTCCTTTCCATTCCGGATTTGGAGAGACAATTAAGCACCGTGTTCTTTGAAAATGTCGCCGGACGACAGCATGATTAATTAAGACTGGAATCTCTACATGCATCGACAACAAAAGTACCTAACATCTTCTTGATGGAGTGCAATTGGGCACGTTTTTACCAGTTTCCACAGGAAATAACCGGTGTTCAGTAAAAGCATTTAATGTCTTAATGCTTTCAGCGTATTTGATGTACTGCTGAATTAAATTAACAAATTCCACTAAAGGTAATTGCTTACAGAGGAGTTGATCAACAAAGTGCGGCAAATGGAGAATGTCATAGGAGAATTGTAAAAAAAGTAAAGTACTAGCCTAATCAAAAGTATTTCTGTAAATATGAACTTTACAGCAAAATGTCCTTAACAACAGGCTTTTTGCTAATTAGTTTTTCATTTCTTAGCCTACTTTTTTTGTACGTCAAAGCGTTTCATAGTAACTTATTTTTAAATGGATAATAAAGATATCTTTTTCTGGATTCATATTTCCTTTTTATCCTGGGTTTTTTTGTGTGCTTTGATAACAATTTTTCTGTGAAAAATCGTGTTATCAAAGCTGATTCTGCATCGGGTGTGATTACTGGTTGCTGCTCATTTGATAATAAATCTAATGGTTGTAACACTTTATTCACTTCAATGTTCAAACTGGAACACTATTGTAGCTTGGAAATATCACATCTATTAAAGATATTGCGCAAAAGATATCATATCCAGACAGGCGGTATTTTTTTTAAATTTTATATCGTATTCTAGCTTTTAGCTCTTGTAAATTTTGGTACACCTGTATCGTCTTCATTTAGCGCATGGAAGTTTGTAGGGTTCGTGTGTTTGTTCTTTTTTAATACTCGAACATTGTTATGTAGCAATGCTGTGTCGCTCTCCGGAGCAAGTGTAATGATGCCTTTTCATCCAAACATTCTTGACAGAAGAACAATCAGAACTAGGTAAAAAGAACATGAAAATACTTCTGACCTTCGAAATTCTATACTTAACACATTTACAGTCTCTGCAGACTGAAAAAACGTTTTTCAACAACATTATGGTGCTCCGAGAAAAGCACTTCATGCGACTTTACAATCGCCATGCTTGACAAGCTGATGCCCATATAATCTGCGCTTTTACTTCTTCGGGGTATATAAAACTGACACGAGAGAGAGACTGGAAGAAAATAACCAAAGCTAAATTACAAAAGGGAAAAGCAAAAAAGTCACTATTCTTTGTATAGTCTTAGAAGAATCCTCAAGAAAGGGCGAAAGCATTGCCGTCTTACAGGACCAGTGTGTTGGAGGCAATGCAGGTTGCTAGAAAAGATGACTGAATCAGCTGCTGCCTAACGTAGGTAGCTCAAAGGTAGTTACTACCTGTGTGAAATTCACACCCCTAATTTTGATTTAATATTTTATTGTTCATCGTTTATCCATGTTTTGCAACACATAATAAACAAATTTGGAGTAATAATTTTTAGGGAAGGTGGTCAAATGAAACTAACAGCCGGAGAAACCTTCCACGATCAATTGAGAACGTAATATTTCTATTTTTCACATTTGAAAATGCTACTTAAAAATGATTGTTCAAATAATATTAATTCATTAATAGAGGATGGACAAATGAACTATTGAATAAATTTGAAAATCAAACTTAGGGTTACCAGCTTCACACAGGTGTGGTTATGTGAGTATGTACTATTTACATTAAAAAGTGTCAAAGCTGAGAATTCAAAGCATAATAAGAAATGAGACAAATATAAGGTCCATATCTTCTACTTCGTGTGGGATACGCTGGCATAATAAATATTGTTTTGCTTATTTCAACTGCTGCAGGGGGAACAACTATGATTTAGTTTATATCTCCTACAAACAATGGATGGATAGTTAATTTTATAAAAGGTGTCCAACTCTACCCACTTTACCCTTTTGTTGCAAATTAGTCTTTCCAAATGTGGGTAATCAGGGTTGTGCTTAGTATAAGTACTATAACACAATTAATACCTGTTTGTGTTATATGTAGTTACATATAGGTAGACCAAGGTCATTGGGAGACAGCCATCAGCAGAATAATGCAACTTAATAGTGTTACTTATGAATACCTTTACTTTGCTAATCAAACTGAGTAATAAAATATATMATTATTATTGCATTGTCTTATGTATTTCAGCTACACATTACCATTGAATCGTGGATGATTAAMTGTGGACAGTGTTCTCTACTTCCAATAGACACAGTGTTGAACTCTCCTTGCGTCTATTCAATTGATGTCGTCTGCCAAACTTTCCCATTAAAAAAAAGTAACAGGGGTCATACAAACATTACGTCAAATAGTAATAATATAAGAAAACCGTTAAATTGAATTTATTCCATTTAGTACACACCTACACCGTATATTTGTTTATGAAAATTCCGTAAAATCTACAAACAAGGCTAAAGCTTTCTTTAATGACATAATTAGATGATTCCTAATTTAACTATATTTAGTGGCTTATTTGTTTGGTGAAACCTTTTATATTCATAAAGTAACTTTATTTGTAGGCTTTTGGTTTTAACTTGATAAAGGGGGAATTAACCGTCCAAATCGTCATTTATACTTGAATATTTAGTTTACTTAGATAACAAAGAAACCAAAGTCTACAAATAAAGCTAATTTATTAACTATATTTAATTTCATTAGAGATTTCATTTTGGGCGCTAGTTAACTAATTTTATGTATCATGTCAAATGTAATTACCTACGGTGTAGTAATAACTGATTTTTGCTGCATTAAAATATTGACAAGTCYTACCAATGCTCATCTCGCATTAATTGATTTGATCAATTTTACATGAAAAGCTTTAAACGTATCATATCATAACTTAACTAAAAAATTAATTAGTCGATAAAAAACAGGTGCGCGTACCTATACGAAATTATTATTTATGGTTGCTGAGTTGAAATCGATCTTTCAGTTAATAGGTCAATTTCAGTCTTGTGAAAATACTTTACAAATGCATATCGAAACACTCCCTCTTCCCGCGGCTCACACGCCATAAATGATGTAAACTTCCAAACCTGCAATTTTTAGCGCAATGTGATCATCGATTTATTGATTTCACGATTGGTTGTGCCGATAAACAATGAAAGCACATTACATGCGTTGGCTTTATGTAAGGGCATGAACAAATTTTTCACGTTCCACCCTCTGAATACACAACTTTCTGGGCTTATGAATAATGAAAATAGAATTCAGGTCGAGGTGATTTATCAAATTTCGATTGTTTGTGTTGTAGTAAGTTTGTCAATAATAAATAAGGGAATTAAGACTGTTCCGCCGGAAGTCCCCTAGCGTTCGTCAAAAATTTCCGAATCGGAGTTAAAACAAAAACGCATAAATTGAGAAGTGGAGTTCCAGTTTTTATAGGGGCAGATTTAATGTCTTTTGTTTTTCTGTGTTGTGAATACGAAAACGATTGTTTTGAAGAGTTATGAGAGCGAATCAGGATCCCATAAAAGTATGCAACTTTCCTAAGCCTAAGGATTTAATTTCTTTCTGCCAAGTACACAGCATCGCTACTATATCTTTGTGTTAGTGTTTTAGGCATTTCCAGGCCAGATAGAGACAGAGAGCTGTCTTATTTTCTACCAAATGTTAAATGTCAATTTTTGTATCTACGTTATTATTAAAATAAAAGGTGTTTTTGTGCGTTTATTAATTTCTTGCTATGTTTAGAATCGCTGTTAATAAGATAAATACTAAAATCTAAGCGAATGCGTATGCGTGCGATTAATTGTTTTGGAGAGAAATATCAGCGTCGCGAGGAGATGCAAAAGTAGGCAATGAGTATGGATGTGTCATTTTTGACAGAGAGAAATATTCTTGATTTTGGCTCAGTGAGAGCGAGGTCTTTGGCCATGTTGTGCCTCAGGCAGAGAGAGTAAGGTCTTTGGCCATGGCCTCAGGCAGTTTGAAACCCCTGGAGCAGAGTGCCCGGTTAACAGCTGTGGTTCCTTCGAGTGGAGGACTTGCATTCCGGGGGGTAATGCAGGATATCTCGAATGACATAGTTCTGGTGGAGAGGGTAGCCTTATTAGGTGCCCCCGATCCGGGCTATTGGAATGCGACCCTATAGGCCTTAGGGTGAGCGTTCGGGGAAGCCTCTACTATTTCAGGTTGACACTAGCTAGTTGTTGAAGAGAGAAAACTAACAAGGTATTCATAACCACCATTGACTAATGATGTAATCTCAGGGATGAAGCCATGGACAGTATAAGGATGATGCCCTGGGGTGAAAACCCCTCTGTGAGTCTTAACTGTATCTTTTTGAGTTTAACGGATGAGTAACTTATGTTTTGTTTTTGCATCTCCCGCGCGTATGTGAAACCGCCTTGTCTGTCCACCGGAGTGACCGCATTGTTATGACCCACGGATGAAGGCGGCGATAATGTAAGGTTTTCTTGATTATTCCCGCATTAGTTTTTCTATGTTTTTCATTCAGGTGTGGGGTCAAACAATCGGTTCACAGATTCGGTGAGATGAATTCAAAAAGTTTAAGCACGTTTTATCGCAGCGCAGTGGTTTGACAAATTATAGTTTGTCGTAATTATAATTGGTGATCAAACAATCGGTTCACAGATTCGGTGAGATGAATTCAAAAAGTTTAAGCACGTTTTATCGCAGCGCAGTGGTTTGACAAATTATAGTTTGTCGTAATTATAATTGGTGGTCAAACAATCGGTTCACTGATTCGATGAGATTAATAATAACGTATTCAACATTTTTAGCACGTTTTGTCGCAGCGCAGTGGTATGACAAGTTATCGTTTGTCGTAATTATAATTAGTGGTTAAGCGGCGGCTGACAGTTTTTGTGCAAAAGACGTTTATTCAGCAAAGTTCTTGGCCTTAACAGGTTCTCTTTTGTTTCGGCGTGATTATTGGTAGATCTAATACCTCTATCATACATGTTTTGCATATTCTTCATGTTCATACAAATATGGGTACCCATCATCAACATCATCATCATCATCATCACCATCATTTTCTTTCATTTCTTGATGTTTAATAACATCATATGATAACATTATACAGGCAGTTGCCCAATCGTGTAATTATCAAGCCCCGAAGCGCTGTTGACCTTTCTGAAATCTTGCGATGAGAATCAACGAAGTACATTTCCTATTTCTTATTTAAAGATAAGGTAATGCACAGCGAGTAGACGTGATCCAGCGATTCTCCGGTTATTTGTGTTTTAAGTGCCCAGTTTATGTGATTTAAATTTTTATTTGGAAGCCATAGATGACTTTCATCGGATGGTAAGTGTGAATACTGGAAGAGATCGATCTAGAATCGTCAGATTCTGCTCAAGGAAGGATAGGCAGCTCATATTTCGCTACAAGAAGTTGTTGAGAGGAACCAATATTTCCATAAGATCATAAGATCTCACGAGGAAGCGCCTAGAATTACTAAAACTCTGTAGCTCTGAATTTGGTGCTTGTAACTTATGGACTTACCAGGGTTACGTCAAAGTAATAGTTAATGGTCGTATATACTCTGTAAATTCTGTTGACGATGTAGTCAATATACAGAACAGTATTAGTAGCAGTTAATTGGCAACGTTATCCTTTTATTGTGTGGCGCGGATTTGTTGCTAGCGTAAAATGAAATGCTTTTCCGGGAGCTACTGCCGATTGTTAAGTATTAATTTTGCTTTTCTTTAATTTAACAATTAAACAGACTTCAATACAATTTAGTTTAATTAAGTCAGGTTGTATTTGTTCTCATTTAGAGGTAATAGACATCCTGTATTAGTTTAGCTTATAATTTTTATAAAGTTTGCACATCTTAATGTAACATCGCTCTTAGTACATTCTCAAGATTTTATCAATTTAGTTCAAAGTGCAAACTATGTTGTTATGGTTAGCGAGACATGGTTATCTAATAATGTAGATGTATCTATTTTAGCAATACCTGGTTACAATCTTTGCTATACGCATCGTGTTGAGGGACGAAGTGGCGGCATATAACAAGTCGACTTTTTGTAACTCGTTAATAGAGTTCGCATCCGCGTAGGGACTGTAAATTATGCATTCGGCGTATGCTATCGTCCGCCTAACTCCAGCTTGGGCAATTTTGTTGAAACCCTTGATAATATATTTGGTTTTGTTTGCGATATGTATGATTAATTTGTCTGTCTGGGTGATTTCAACATTAATGTCCTAAATATTTCTAACCCTGTGTGTGCATGTTTGGAGGCATACAACTTGGTGTAAGTCTTGGATGAACCGAATAGAGTGACTGGTAACTCAAGCTTACTGATTGATCCTTTACTCGTATCGCATTCTCTGAATGTTACAAGATACGGTACGAAGAACTGTGACGATATTTCTGACCACAGATTGGTTTATTGTGAATTTAGTTCACCTAAGGTTAAATGTGAGCCCAAATATGTTACTTATGTGTAGATCTTTCAGACGCTTTGATGTCAGTGAGTTTCGAAAAAGTTTGGAATCTATTGAATGAACTCATGTGATACGTGAAACCAATATTGATAAGAAACTTGAAAATTTCAACACCCTAATTATTTCTCTCTGATCGGCATGCCCTGGTGGTAACGTCTAGAGTAACAAAGCCCAATGCAATGTGGTGTTGCCCTGAACTCAATGTCTCATGAGTAAACGTGATGCATCCTTCCGTAAATACAAACGAAGTAAACTTCCTGAAAATTTTGCTGTATACAAGAGGTTGAGGTATTTGACTATAAACTCTGTTAGGATGGAAAAACGTCGTTACATAGGTTCAGTTGCTTCTAGTTGAGATGTACACAGTATTGTTACGAAACGGAGGGTAGGTATCTTCTCTGGTTGTTTAGCACAAAAAAAAAACACCAACGTTCGAGAACTCCTCTTTTATTGCTCGAGTACAGGTAAGTCTTGTGTAACGCGATGTGATACAGTTTACACCAGGTAAGTATTTATTAAAATTACACAGTGATTTTAATTGGCAATACAAGCACCCGAAGGCTGCAAACTTCAACATCGAATTGCCTGTTAGTCGGGTTTTTTCCTCTTGGTGCAAAAAGAGATGGGCCTGGAGGAACGGATGCTGACACCTGGCTGAATAAAATTAGATTAAGACGGAGCCGATATAGCAGATTCCGCCACATCTGCCCCCGATCTGGTTGGAGGATTGACTGGAGGACAACCAGATGAAATTTTACCTGTAGAAATATAGGGCTTTAAATGACAAGTGTGAAACATGCCTCTCTCTGTGGAAGACTCAAGGTCCGACAAGATATAAGTATTAGAAAAGATTTTCTTTTTAATTCTATAAGGACCTTCAAATAAAAGCATAAATTTTTTTTGTCTCACCCGCTAAAACAGAGGAGACAGGATTAGCCCTCAATAATACCAACTCGCCCACTTCATACGTTCGGTATGGACGTTTGGGGTGGTTCACCATCATTCTGGAAGATTTTCCCAGTAGTGACTCTCTGGCAAGAGTAATCTTACTGTTAATGGTTAGCCCTTCACTATTTCCCTGTGGATAATCAAGAAGTTTACGGAAAAGTGTGGGTGATTCTWTCCCAAAATGTAATTCGAGTGGGGTAAAACCAGTAGTTTCATGCCTTACTGAATTAATGAAAAATTCAAAGTTTATAATTTCGTTTGCCCATTTCTTATGATTGTCAGAGCAGAAAGTACGAAATAGTCGCCCTAACTCGCGCATCACCCTTTCCACGGGGTTCGAAGAGGGATGACGAACAGAGCTTTTTATACTCTTAATATTGTGCTTCCCCAGGAAATTATTCCAGGATGCAGAAATAAATTGGGTACCATGATCGCTTAGAATAGCAGCTGGTACTCCAACTCTAGGGAAATGGTATTTAAACAATGCATTAATGATGGATTTAGATGTAGCCTTTTTTAAAGGATATAAAGAGACCAATTTAGAAAACAAGTCCAAACATACAAGCAAATAAGTAACTCCTCCTCGGGACCTCGGCAAAGGACCATATAGATCCAAAGAATGTATTTCATTTGGGGAATTAGTGACTATAGACTCCAAAGGAGGCGAATGTATTATAGACACTTTCGATTTCTGACAAATTTGACAAGCTCTAACCATCCTCTTTACATCACGATGTTGGTTCTGCCACCAGACATCACGTTTCAGTGCATCCCATGTTTTGTAGACCCCGTAATGACCCCAATATTCATGGTAAATAGTAACAACCTCTTCTACTAACGCCCTAGGAATGCATAAGAGGTACGGATCCTCATTAGTGTTACGATAGTATAAACAATCACCGTGCATCACAAACCGTTGATTATTCAAATCAGTATTCTCAATAATGGCTCTTAGTTTAGGATCAGTCTTTTGCAAATTTTTAATCTCGTTTAAGATTTCTTTAAGTTTATGTGGAATTTTTACCATAAATATTTTAAAACACCGATCCTCGGGTACAGGTAAACGAGACGCACTTCTAGACAGGCAATCTGCAATTACATTATTTTTACCGGGTACATATTCGATGTTAAAATCATACTCCAATAAAACCATAACCCACCTAGTAATACGCGGAGATAACAAACGACACGTATTAAGGTAAGATAAGGCACGATGATCGGTTAGTATGTTAAAATGTCTCCCTAATAAATAGATGCGCCATTTTTGAACCGCATAAATTATAGACAACGCTTCCTTTTCACAAACGCTATATGCTCTTTCTCGCGGAAGTAGTAACCTACTAGCATAAGCGATGACACGTTTTTCATTATTAGTACGCTGAAATAATTGAGCTCCCAAACCAAAATCGCTGCTGTCACATTGTATATAAAGAGTCTGATTAGGGTCTGGATGATACAGTAGCGTGGCTTCGCAGATTTTTTGTTTTATTTCGTTGAAAGCGTTATTTTGCAACTCGCCCCAAATCCACGGATTGCCCTTGCGCAAAAGACACGTCAGATGCTCTGTAGAAGTCGCTAGATTTTGACAGAATGTCCTATCATACATGCATAATCCTAAAAAGGTTTGTAATTCTGCCCTATTTCTCGGTTCTTTGAATGATTTTATGACTTCAACGCGGTCGGGATCCGGACGAACGCCTTGAGAACTAAGAATGTACCCCAAATATTTTAGTTCTTTTTTCAAAAAACAACATTTTTCTAGCCGTAAAGTTAGACCTGAATCCCCTAATTTCTTCAAGACCATATCTAAATGTAGCAAATGTTCTTCAAAGCTGCTAGAGAAAATGAGTATATCATCAAGGTAGACTACAGTGAACATAGAAAACTCTGGGCCTAAAATTTTGTCAATGCACCTGGTAAACGACGATACTGCCGTCGACAAACCAAAGGGAAGGGTTTTAAATTGATAACTTTTAGTGCCATGTAGAAAGCCAGTGTACTTCTTGACATCCTCCTTCAATCTGATTTGCCAATAGCCATGAGTTAAATCTAATGTCGTCATAAAAGCAACGTTATTTAAAGACATTAGGATTTCAGAAATTGGCTTTGGTTGCTCATGATCCTTTTCTACAACTTTATTTAAGCGTCTAAGATCCAAACAAACCCTAACTGATCCATTCTTTTTTATACTTGTTACTAGAGGACTTATGTATGGGGTAGAAGCACGTTCTATGACACCCCATGCCTCCATTTTATCTATCTCTTTCTGAACTGCTTCCCTATACGCAAAAGGAATCGAATACTGCTTTTGAAAAAAAGGTGATGAATCGGTCAGAATTATATTATGCTCATATCCCTGTACTAAGCCTGGTTTCTCGGAAAATATTGCAACATTTCTCTCCAGAACTCGCCCAAAATCTCGTTTTTCATGTTTAGTTAAATTAAGTTTACTAAGAATATCTGGAATAACAATTTTCTTATGTTCTTGTTCTTGGTTAAGGTCTGCCGAGTGAGATGTCCTGATACGCGAGATATTTAAATTAACTGGAGGCAAAGTTGCCAATTCATGATATGTATTTACTTCACTAACGCTAAACGTGTGATCACCGCCCGAAAAAGTTATATTTTTCTGATTTAAATTTATAACTGCGTTAGAATGACGTAGAAAATCAACTCCCAATATTAACGGATAACTCAAATCAGGTATTAAGAGAAATTCAAAAGTGTAAGGCCTATTTTTAATTGTAAAATGTAAATTAATTTGCTTTTTAACAACGCGTTTCTTCATCTTAAATGCCCCCGAAATTCTAATTCCGCTAACAGGAAAAACCTCAAAATTGTTGTGGAAATTTTCGAGTTGGTCCCAAACCGAATCAGATATTCCGCATATTTCGCTCCCTGTATCTATCAAGCAAGGAAAAGTAAATCCATGAATATTGATATTAATTATTGGCGATCGCACCTCAGAAACGTGATGTCTGAAGTCGCATTCATCCAACAAATCTGACGCAGGATAATTATTATTACAACTAGCCCGTTTCAATATACTACTTACCACCGGACTTACATGGTAAGAGTTTTTGAGTTTTTCGACAAATATTCGTCATTATTGACCTCGGGACTTTCTGAAACTTCTGTTGCGATTACAGCTGAAATATTCTTAGAAGGTGTTTGCCGACTTCTGGGGAAATCGTTCCTATTGATGTAAGGGCGATTTCCGATACCATGATTGTGAATTTGAGGATTTGAAGAAACTCTAGCCTGGTCAGACTGCCTGGTGGGACGCACACCATAGAACTGGTCTGCATGACGTAATCTATCCAAGGCGTCCCTCACCGTACGAACTCCCACCAAACATGAGGCAATATGAGGCGGAAAATGCCGTGAAATTGTTGATATCAGCATCCGCTCCTCATATGATGGCTGCAAGTGCTTCCCCATTCCTACAAAATGCAAGAAATAATCAACAAAAGAGCCCTCATTGTAAACATTCGATTCTAAAAGTAGTTTTACTTTCAGTTGTTGTGAGTGTCCCCAAAATTGTTCCAAGAAAGCAGTTTTAAATGAATCAAATTCGTTAAACGTTGATAAGAAAACATCTGCCCAGGTTTTTGCACGACCTTTAAACTTATCAGCCAGAAAACAAGCAGCTAACGGAAAGTTCGTGCTATCTATCAGCTGTTCAACCTGACGGATAAAATCGACTGGGTGTATGCTTCCGTTATCATCGAAGATAGGAATGAATTTCAAATTTTCCAAATTATTACAATTTACCATTGCATTATTATTTCGCGAATTAGCAGTTAAATTAACAGTCTCTACTTTAGGTGGTTCTATTACGATCTGCTGATGTCTTAAGGACATTTGCACGATCTCACTAACTAATTTTACCAAATCCGGACTACTAATGGTATTGGAAGGTAGATGACAGCCGAAAGCTTCCTCTGGATATGTAGCTTCTTCTTCCATTTTCCCCGATGTCGATGATGGCGGAAATTTCGCTGATGTCCTTGATGGAGGTGGTGGTAAGCCGCAGACTGTAGGGGTTGGTTTTTTCGGTACTGCCCCCGTGTTCGGAACTTGAAGCAAATTCCTAACTTGTGGTGGTATAGTCTGTAGAGATTCCGTGAAACCGCTTCCATCTTCATTAGGTACTGAACGAAGTATTTCTTCCATATTTATTTCCCCGCGATGGTCTTCTGCGGATGAGATCAGTTGTGATTTTGAACCTGTCGATGGACTACTGGAAAGGCCATTTGCTTCTGTTTGTAGCAACTGATCTTGAATTCGGATTTGTGCCTTTCTAGACGACCTTGTACTTCGTGGTTCGGCCATGTTCTCATCCAAAGGTGGAGTGTGACGTAATGGCATGCTTCTTAATAGTGAACGGGTACTCACGCGTTGGTACTACCAGCCCTAAGTTGAGCGCCAAGATGTTACGAAACGGAGGGTAGGTATCTTCTCTGGTTGTTTAGCACAAAAAAAACACCAACGTTCGAGAACTCCTCTTTTATTGCTCGAGTACAGTTAAGTCTTGTGTAACGCGATGTGATACAGTTTACACCAGGTAAGTATTTATTAAAATTACACAGTGATTTTAATTGGCAATACAAGCACCCGAAGGCTGCAAACTTCAACATCGAATTGCCTGTTAGTCGGGTTTTTTCCTCTTGGTGCAAAAAGAGATGGGCCTGGAGGAACGGATGCTGACACCTGGCTAAATAAAATTAGATTAAGACGGAGCCGATATAGCAGATTCCGCCACAGTATTTGGTCGGCTCTGCCCAATTTAAAAATTGGTACTATCAAAGTCAGTTCTAAACTGCCTTCTAATGTGTCTAATAGCAATTCTATTAATGATCTCGTCTCTAATCATAGAATGCAATATTGTGAGAATGCTAGATTCCCATCCCTACAAGAATTTTCTTTAAGAATGGTTACTTTAGAAGAGGTACATTCCGCAGTCTTTAACGTAAAAAAAAGATAATTGTGGCACAAACAACATATCGTTGAAAATGTTGCACTTATGTAGTTCCATTATTGATTTATACCTATTACACGTCTTCAATTATTGTTGTATGGAAAAAGCTTATTTCCCTACAATGTGGAAGAAAGTCATCGCAATACCTCTGCTTAAAAAGTCTAAACCTGAAAACTTGTCGGATTTACGTTTGATTAGCATCTTACCTGCAGCTTCAAAACTGTTTGAATCTCTAGTCTACAAACAGATATTTGACTGTCTTTTCTTGGAAAATCATTCGGATGCTCAGTGCGGATTCAAGCGCGGTCGAAGCACTCCTACTGCACCAGCTTCAGTCGTGGATGATCTCATTTCAGCTTATGATAAGGGTTTAGACAGTGCTTTGGTTTTGCTCGATTTTTCAAAAGCGTTCGATACTATTAATCATGGTCTGTTATGCACCAAACTAAAGTCTTACGGTTTCAGCAGTTTGTAGGTACAGTTTATTAGATCTTATTTGATGGATAGAACCCAAGTGGTAAAATAAATATAGTGTCTCCTCTGAATTGTCAGTTAGATCTGGTGTTCTGCAAGGCTCCACATTAGGATCTCTGCTTTTCATAATATGTACGTCTGATATAGCGAACTCAGTTCTACATTGTAAAGTAATAACTTACGCCGACGATAAACAGTTGTATTTTAGTTTCGGTAAGCATGATTTCGCAAGGGCTGGAAAAATTCTAAATGAAGAACTTGAAAAATTAAGAAAATTGTCTGCTGAACATGGCCTTCAATTGAATTTGTTTAAGTCGTAGCTGATGGTCTTTGGTAATAAAAGTAGTCCGAAATTTCTTAAATAATATTTCAATATTTTTATAGATGGCATAAGATTAAATTTTGTTGATCATACTTTGATCTCATTATAAACACTCAGATCTGGTTTGAGCTGCATGTAACTAAGTCAATACAAAAATCATTTTAACCTTAAGTTATTTTATGCTTGTAGACATTTTTTTACCGTTAATTTGAAAAGGCAATTATGTGATTTACTCGTTCTCGTCCTCTTTAATTATTGCAATTTTTTATATTACCCCTGTTTGGATTCGGTTGGTAGAAACAGGATTCAGATTGTTTAGAATGCATGGTGTCGCTTATTTTTTGGCTTGCAACGCCGGGACCACGTATCTTACAGGATTAAACTCTTTGAACCGGCTACGCATGGATTCCCGCTGGAGTTTTCATTTGAGTTGTTTCGTCCAAGCTTTACTAAATTCTCCTCATGCATGTGATAACTTGAGGTCTAAGCTTGCTCCTCATTCAACTACGCATTCACGTGATACACGAGATAAAGCTAAGTATTTGTTGCCTCGCCATCGCTCTGTTACGTTTGTTCGCTGCTTCACATACAACGCTGTAAGGCGGTAAAGCTGTAAGGCTCGCCCTTCCGAGCGAGTTTAAAAAAAATAAATATTAACAAATTTAAATTTAAACTAAGACAGTTATTTTTCGATCGTCAGATTTCATAATGACCATGACTTACTTCGTTCGTTCGGACTCGATGAGGTTTCAAGCAATAGCTTACTATCCCCAAAGACCACACATGAAGGCTAACCTAAGGAGATAAGACACCTGTTGATAATAATAACTGAAGCGTAAGACGTATAATCAATTAACAATAGGGGTATTCATAAATTATACCATAATAAACATAGTTTAAGTTTCTTTTCGAAGGTTAAGTAGAATAGCTTCTGCTAGACTTTGCCTTTATTGATCATGTATTACTCTCAGTATCTGCTCTTGTTTTAATAAAATCTATTTATTATTATCAAATCCATTTATTACATCAGATACCATCGATGAGGACAGTGGCTCAGATGAAGTACTATTGCCTAATTTATCCAAATCAAGTAGAGATACCGAATAATTATGTCGCGAGGACACGACCCTGTTAGGTTGGCCGAATGTTAAATGTCAATTTTTGTATCTACGTTATTATTAAAATAAAAGGTGTTTTTGTGCGTTTATTAATTTCTTGCTATGTTTAGAATCGCTGTTAATAAGATAAATACTAAAATCTAAGCGAATGCGTATGCGTGCGATTAATTGTTTTGGAGAGAAATATCAGCGTCGCGAGGAGATGCAAAAGTAGGCAATGAGTATGGATGTGTCATTTTTGACAGAGAGAAATATTCTTGATTTTGGCTCAGTGAGAGCGAGGTCTTTGGCCATGTTGTGCCTCAGGCAGAGAGAGTAAGGTCTTTGGCCATGATGTGCCTCAGGCAGTTTGAAACCCCTGGAGCAGAGTGCCCGGTTAACAGCTGTGGTTCCTTCGAGTGGAGGACTTGCATTCCGGGGGGTAATGCAGGATATCTCGAATGACATAGTTCTGGTGGAGAGGGTAGCCTTATTAGGTGCCCCCGATCCGGGCTATTGGAATGCGACCCTATAGGCCTTAGGGTGAGCGTTCGGGGAAGCCTCTACTATTTCAGGTTGACACTAGCTAGTTGTTGAAGAGAGAAAACTAACAAGGTATTCATAACCACCATTGACTAATGATGTAATCTCAGGGATGAAGCCATGGACAGTATAAGGATGATGCCCTGGGGTGAAAACCCCTCTGTGAGTCTTAACTGTATCTTTTTGAGTTTAACGGATGAGTAACTTATGTTTTGTTTTTGCATCTCCCGCGCGTATGTGAAACCGCCTTGTCTGTCCACCGGAGTGACCGCATTGTTATGACCCACGGATGAAGGCGGCGATAATGTAAGGTTTTCTTGATTATTCCCGCATTAGTTTTTCTATGTTTTTCACAAACTGTATCACCTTTATAGTTAGCAAAGACGATTTGATATATATAAACGAAAACCAGCAATTACTTGTTTTCGTTTATTATACAAAAAAGACTGGATTATACCTATTTTGCGACCTAAAAATTAGTAATAGTTTTTTGAAACTATATAAAAATTGAATTGACTGTTTCTTGAGAGAATAATATCTTGAAAAGTTAACGGTGGATAGTTCTCTGGTCATAAAGTTATTTGGACTTGCCTCTTTCACACAAAAGTTAATTGTCTAAATTAAACAAATCGAAACTTCAAAGCCTGCATCTTCTTTTTAAGCTAAGCTTTCATTAAACTATAAAGTTCTTTATTGTTTACAGTCGCGGATAGCCGTAACAGTTTTAATATTTTTAGCATTTTATTCTTCAAACCGTGAAATTTTGCCCGTATAAGTGGAACCTTATTTAATTTATGTTGATAAAAACCTGTGTATTGATATTTATGTCACTTCTAATATTAAAGAGGGCATTTGTCGCCACGTAACCTTATAGTATTATTAGCCGGCTGCGGTAGTCCAGAGCATTGCATGTCAGGGCAGGTCTGGTTAGGTCAGGTCCAGACGCAAAGGTATGGGTCCCATCTAGTATGCGAGTTTTGGGTTTGTTTTTTTATAATATGTTTAATACTATGTAACTACGCAATATCATAATAAAGAAATGAGGCTAATTGTCAGAGATTGACAGGCCAATTAATAAAAAATGGACCTATTATTAAACTCTCCATGTTATTGTTTAACATTGTATTATTAACAAAAGCTCTTTTTTATTTCAAAACACATTTTAGTAATTCAATATAATGTAGCTAGGTCAAGGGAATCGTCACTTTACATTAACTTGCATACTTCTTTCGAGCTCTTCTTTTAAAAAGATGATTTTTGGATGTACTTGTCGAATTCTGCTGTTTAAAGGTAATGGTTTCATGTAGCCTTAGCTACTCCTTGGTCCCCTTTTATCATTCATTATATTCGTTAATTACTTATAATATATCTAATCTATTATGCCGTCGACAGCTGATTTGTGTACTGAATGATTTCTTCCTTGATACTTAGTCTGCTTGCTATTTGATTTTCAGAGCATACATTTGCAAAAATTTCTCCTTGCTCTTCCACGTATCCATCAATAACTGTTTCTCTTCATCGGTGATACTGTAAACATTGCTTCAGTTTTTCGCAATTTTTGATATGTCTCTCTTCAACTGTAGGAATATTTTTGCTGCACTCTACAACAGCTTTTTTTGCAAAAAAATAGCTTTTGCTAACCATTCCTGTCAGTAGCGTCAGCAATTTTTTAAAGATATTAAATCCATTTTCCAATCTCGTAGCCTATTTAATCTTCAGCATRAGGAAAAATCAATTTAAATGGTTCTTCTTTATTGTAGGATCAGTCCTACCTACTAAAATCTTGGTCTTTTTTTTTGGTGTTATCGGTATGCCCTTCAAATAACGTTTTCCTGCTACCAATACTAAAAGTAGGTTTTTCATGTAACAATGTTGTTATGGAAACTGGGTGTTTTATTGCGTATCTCGATGAAGCTCTATTGAAAAGTGACATGTGTGTGAAAAGAAGCAATCATTAATTAACTTTGACACCATCTACAAAAAAATAATTAAAATAAGCGGCTATAATAGGAACAACTAAAAAAGTAGGTAGTTGACAACAGTTTTAGGGATTATGGAGTATAATAATGAGCGAAGAAAAATTTTCTAGTACCTACCCCACAAGAAATAAAACAGCAAGTAAAACCGTCAGTTGATAATCTGCTGCCCATAACCTCAAAAAAAAGTTCCGAAGATGCGTAAGTACTACAAATGTATGTCGTGGAGGCAAATAAATAATATCCAAAACATTGAGTCTTGGAGACATTCACAAGTTGATGCAAGAAGCACCATATGAAATATACTTATTCACAAAGTATTTTTTAAATGAAGGCTTATTTATACCTATTAACCTTTATTTCTAACTGTATTTAACAAGCAAACACTAGTAAAATAAATACCTATTGTTGTTCGTCTTTATCATCTACTTTAAAAAAAGTTACATGCTTTTATGCCTAGCGTCTTCAGTACGATTCAAATAAAAAAATCTGATCAATTTTTTTAACTGCAGATTGTTCGTCTTATTTAAAATCAGAATGTATACCTTCCTGTCATTAATTCCCAAACATAATTATATACCTATATAACTGCAACGCATTAACTGCCTTAACACTGCTTCTAGTTTCCCCTAGTGCTAGAAGTTCCCGACTTTTAACTTTTAAGATTCCGTCATTAGTTGTTTTCGCAAACTGGTTCAGCAGTTACTACATTTACCCCCTAACATCATAACATCACTGATTGGTTATTTTTTGTAAAAAATTTTTAATTCGCCAATATTTAATACACAGTGTAGTCAATCATCTGAGCAAATTCATCTACAATGATGGCGAGTCCTGTTTTAAGCTAAGGTGTCACTAAATTATTATTTTCATCTGATAGTCTCATTTATCACTCATTTTTCTCTTCTATTCCGACATATATCTTAAACACAAGATTACTATTGTGAAATATTTTTTATTTCTTTTTTAGTGTAAGTGTTGACCTGAGGTTAAGCAGTTTGGCACGTTTGAGTAATATATTCCGGTAATGTCATATTTTTCTTAGTTTAACCAAAATTGAATGCAAAATAC
Organism: Rhyzopertha dominica; assembly: GCA_025024175.1. NCBI lineage: Eukaryota > Metazoa > Arthropoda > Insecta > Coleoptera > Bostrichidae > Rhyzopertha > Rhyzopertha dominica. Next base: position 34,530,164 of record QCXZ01000137.1, read on the forward strand.
AATAAATATCGTTTTAATAAAACATATAAGTATTTCACGACAGTGCCACTTTATAGATTATCTGAATATATACGACAAATAAGTGCTTTCATTGATTGTGAAAACATGTGGTTGAAAAGTTTGTCAAGTAACATCAATTTCTTACATGAAATGGACAGTACCTTAACGAATGAGTTTGCAGGTGCAATAAATCAAATGTGCCAAGAGATCTACATTTAGCTTTGTAGCGAATTTTGCGACACTAAATAAACAAATTCACGTTTGAAGATAGTACTTTATTTTATCCACCAACAAGTTTTGGTAAGTGACAGATCAACCACAATTTTATGTAGAATTGATTTTCTTTACTTAGTAACTGGCACCCTTTCACAATATTACGCATCTTACTTTGTTCTGCTCGAAAATTCAGAAACACAAAAGTGTCAATAATTGTCTTTTCTGCTAAAAATTCTGATCTAGAATAACGCTTCTAAGCGTTAGTTAATATTGTTTTTGTCTCACACCAAACATCTTGATTTCGATAAGGCTATTATTACACCGTAGCAGACCAAAAGCTAAAAATCTTCTAGACTTTAAAATCCACCTTTACTACACAGCGAAAACAAAATATAAATCACTGGAAATTTTTAAGATACTACAATCAGTGATTCAATCGTAGGAATTCTAATTGGTATGAGGGAGACGTGTGTCGCAGTCTTCCCCTACCCCGGCGAGAGGGCATAATCCATCAAGACCGCCGAGCGTGGAGCAACCCCCGGTCAAATGCGCCCTCTCTCCCTCACGCGCCCGAAGCTCTCTCTCATTCCCTGACGCGATCATTTTTCTCCGAGGTTCGTTCCATCATCGCGTCACATCCGACCCACCCCTCACGCGACGTTGCCAAATGGAACGTCGAATTTTATTTATGGCCCCTCGGATCTGTTTCTGTAATTAATGATTGGACGGATATCATAGCGGCTTCTGTTTCTGCGCCGTAATGGAATATGATGTGAGAGTGAGTGGGTCCTGTTTGAGGAATTGATGGATCGGACCAATTTGTATGGGCGAGTGCGTGTTATTTTGCGTATAGGTGGTGTATATACCTTCACCGTATGGATATTATTACGTACGGCCACTAGCACGGGCCTGACTGATTGCCCCACTTACTTTTATTACACCTTATTAAATATTGTACATAAATTACCATTCCGAGTGCTCTTTTGCGTACATGCACGTTGGTTCCTCAACAAGCCATAATTTTCCATGCATTATTATGTGATCTGCATGAATTGTTTAGGGAACATACACAATACTGCTTCGAAATTCGAATTACACTGCATGCTACTCATACTCACATGTATTGTATTACCCACCTTCGGTTGATGTTTAGTTTCCAAATTATGGGACAAAATTTAATAATTAAGATTTGCAATTAATTCTTCTTTAAGAAAGATACACAAAGCGCAATCCACTTCATTCTTCTAATTGTAGAGCTTTTCGCCATCGTCAGTACAATCAATATAAATAAAGAAAAAAAAGAACTTTTACATATATAGCTTCAATCATGCCCACGTCACACGCTCTCGCCACCCCATCATAATATATCAAAATCAAAATAATCCAATGATGAAACAAGCAAACTTAACCTCAAACCAAAACGTAACCTTCATGGCAGCAACACAAACGTAATATTAATTTAGAGATCAAGTTTGCTTGTTTCTATATTTTTGACTTTTTCAAACTATTTGTAAAAGTTCCTTTTTTGTTTATATTGACTGATATGTACTAACGATGGCTACTTGTTAGCCGAAAGCGCTCCACAATTAAAAGTATAAAGTAGATTGCATTTCAAGTATATTTTCATAAAAAAGAACTAATTATTAAAAATTCCACTTCGAGAAATATGAATCAGCAATTAGCCAGCCCATTAGTGTGTTTATATATTTTTGTCATTACAAAATGCAATACAATAGATGGACATATAAATATTCCTACATACCCTAGGCGGGAATCGAACCTGCAAATTCGGATCTAGATCTATACACTACACCCACTGGACCTCCGAGGCACTATAGCTTTGCTCTGTCCTATAAGCTATGGCATTACTGTTTGTAACAGGTAGGTCTTGTAAGGAATTACATTTTCTCCACTGTAATATAATATGTAAGTACTACAGTAAATTAACACTATATAAAAAAGCAGAAACTACCTTCCGGTAATTTAAATCAACAGGCGAGAACTAATATGACGAAAAAGTTATAGATAACACCAAAATTATATGATCTCTAAAATAAATATGTAAATAAATAAACTACGCAACTTACTAAAAGATCTTGACTCATACAAAACTTTAGATTTTAGAGTGAACATGTACTTTACTATAAAAATTAAACACGTGAAAATATTTGCTAAAGCTTATAAAACAATGAAGGAGCTTGTGGACAAAACAACAAAACTTTATTAGAATTAGAATCATCAATAGTAGTTTTCTTCTGAATCATTAATAACGAATAGTGGAATGTAATCCACGTTCTGAGATCCCATATATCTAGAAAAATCGTTAAATATCAGTTTTTCCATTTGTATTGAAGATACTGATATCTTTTTGCCTTCAGCAAAAGCATTTTATGCCTCTGCGAATGAATAGTATGTCATAAACATTACCTTCATTTTCATAAACGGATGTCCTCACCTCTATTAAATTATATAGTTTAAATTATATTATTGTACAATAAATTATGCCATTTATTTATTATATAATATTCGATCTGTTTTTCAAATTTGTGTTATACGTTTTTTTCCAAGATACGTTCTTTCGTGAAAAATGCATATAACTTTTGAATGTGTTGGATGTACTGAAAACATCAATTTGACCGTTTTTTTTACTGCATATCACTGTTCCTTTGATATTAAGGTAATATGTCGAAAAAGGCGCAAATAGGTACTATATATCAAAAACCGTGTAAATTCCGTCGATATTAATATTATTCCACAATGTGTAATTAATTACAATTACTTTGATTAAATTGTAATTAATTGCAGTTGAAATTACAAAACATATGATTGTAATTAGTTACAATTACACGCTTTGATGCAATTTCAGATGATCAATTATGTCTTTCTTTGGATAGGATCAGGTAGGAAGTTGGAAAAAGTTATAAGTTACTCGTACCCTCGATCATAGCTAGTTGCTTTGGCAATACAACATTGACTTTATAATTTGTATCACTCAAGACAAAACTCAAAAACTTGATTGAGTCAGGATTAATTATCCTAAAATATTTAAAAAAAGTTCTGTATCAAACCGAGTAATTCAGTTACAATAAATTGCAATTGTAGATTAAGTAATTCATCACTGCTTCAATTACAATTAAAGCTATTCAATTACTTTTTCAAATAACTCTAATTAATTATTAAAGAATACTAGTAAATTCCTCAACCCACATTTATTATAAAATGTAGCTACTTTTTTTTGACTGTGTTGTACATTCCTGATACTACAAACATATGTATAAATTGCTGTAATGAGAATGAAGTGAAAATATCGTTATTCTTAATCTTAACGCATTAGGAATTGTTCCAACTGGGTGTGCTTTCCCCTGTCCATTCTGCGTGTGTTGGTGTTGAAGTCTTAATAACCTTACAGCGTTATATTAATTAGTCACTCTGACACCTCGGTACGCGAGGTTAGATTGCGACTTCCTTAGCCTAATCTGCATAGAATGATATGCAAACAACTGGTTTAGAATCCATTAGTCTTTTCTGTAGAGGAGAATTATTTCACAGTTACAATTTTATTTGGGGAAAAGTGACACGAAAAAGGGTGAAACTAAAATAAGGTTTAAATAAGTGCTGTAAGTCCAGCTTGAGGTTCTGCTATAATGCTGGACATTGGTTTACAGATTGTTCTTATAAAGAAATATATTAATAATGACAAATTAATCATTGTGCAGGCTCGTAATTATTGTCTATTAAACATGTGGATAATGAAACTTCAAATTATCTGTGCTTAAAAAGAGCCTAAAATGATGTATGTATACTTCTAAATACATAATGATACCTAACGATAGAAAATAATGCTCTTTAGTTGAACAGGAAAAAATGATTGTTTAATACATGACGAAGTCTTTATAAAGAATTTTGAATATTCCCTTAAAATTTTGCGTTACCCGCAACAACATGTCATTTTACAAGAAAAGCATTGGGCAGCACATTATTACACACTACCATTAATAAACTTCTCCTAATAAAATATTTGTTTATTTATCACTATATTGCAGCACGGCGCTGGTGTAAAAAATTATCATGCAAAGTGATTACGGCCTTATAACTTATAGATATTGTTTCTGCATCAAGTTTTAACAGTAATTAAACTGCATAATCGAACTGAAAGAACCATGACATAGATAGACAATGCTGAGTCTACATCAAATGTAAGTTTTGAAACACCGACGACAGGTAAAACACTGCGGTGACAACATTAATTAATGGTACATCAAACGATAGTTACAGTCCAGTTAGGTTAAACATTATTATAAACATAATTGAAATACTACTTTAGTTCTTAAGTGATGTAAACCGCTTGAAATTACCATAATTATGGCCGAATGAATCCAGTTTATCAGTCTAATTGCGAAACGTGTACGTAGGTAAGTAGAAAAAAACGCTCTAAGCAACTTTTTTTTAAATTTAAATTAAGAAATGCACCAGCGGCGTGCTCCATTACGAAGAATGATTTCGTGTAGTATATTAAAGATTTTAGTACAACATATAAGCCAGCATTCGCAGAACCATTTTTTAAATTCCATGTTGGTGAAGTTGACCGACGAAGTTTTCTAATGTCTAAGTCCCTATAGAGTTAACAATATATACGTGCATTCAAAATAAACTTTCAGTTTCGCAATACCTCAGGACGTGATCGGTTTCCAGGTTTAGCCTTAAGTCATCTCTCTTATTGAAGCTAAGCCTTTATCCTATAGATTCGTTCTTGACGGCACTTCCCACTGGCGTCAGTCTATTTCCTTAACAATTTTACTCTTACAATATATCAAAGAACCAATCAAGAAACTACAACATTATTGTAGTGCTTTCAACCTTCCGAGCCATTTATCTCTCTCCACACACACTAGCAGTACAATTACCCGCGACTCTCATCGGTCATTAATGGAAGCAACAGAAGCACTGAAAACTTGCGATGTTTTGCTACTTTTACATGAAAGGCTCGTCAAGTTGCGCATAGTTCGCAATGCTGTAACCATTGCGTATCGCCTAATGCCTTTCTACTCCTAATTTTTACCAAAGTTTGAGTTTTGGCCTCTTAAATCAGTTGACGAGTATCATTGAAGTTGGCAACGACTTGGTCACACATAGATGGCAGAAAACAGATATCGATTACTTTACACCTCATAACAATATCCTTAAAAATTAATTCTGCGGTACGCCTGTCGAGGTATCACTACAAGAAGAAGAACTGTTAGATGTTTTGTCAGGCACCTCATTAAAATCAGGTTTTATTACCAAATCCTTAACAAATTTCTGGACTTTTAAAAATATATAAAAGCTAAATCGTTCTTTTTTCTTCGTTTTATCTTAGTAAAAATGGATTTTCTGCTCTTACTGCCTTGAAATCTAAGCACCGAAATTAACTTTAAGCAGAGAAAGGACACAGAGTCATCACCTACAACATAGAACCAAATTTAGAGGCTTTGTGTGCCTCAAAGCCAGCGTACTTTAGCCATTTGTACAAAGAAGCAGCCTCTTTGTAATTTAAATTAATTAATGCCAACAAGGATAGTGCATGTTAAAGTACAGATTTTGTCTTAGACACTTATAATAACCTTAGGAAATATTAAAATGTTAGAATAACATTCGGTATTCAATATTTTTTGCACTAAGAAACCAAAAGACTACCAGTCTTTGGCTGCTCCTTGCAGGTGGTGCCATTTCTATTCTTCTCGAATATGTATCTTTCTTACATATGTACTTTTGTCTAAGCGACTAAGCTTGTAAGAATCGCAATATAAGCGCAGATAGCATCATTTTTAGATTCGTTTTTGTTAAACTTTGTGATAGTTCAACTGTGCATGATAGGGACATTTATAAGATATACATTTTTATACAAAAATATACAGGCAGTACAAAAATAGTTATAACGTCATGTGCAAGAGAATATGTGCAAGATGTTTGATTTATTTGACCCGAAAAATATTATGCGATTATTATATTTAAAGCTATTAAAAGCTGTACTATAACTTTTTAGTATTAAGTTTTGGGCTATGACACTAATAGCATTTCTTTTATTTCTATCTTATCTTGCTAATCTGGTCACAGGTACATATTAACTAACTGCTGAAATTGTTATTTATCCCACACCCCACACAAATAGAATAAAAGCTACATGCCTGAAAATGACATTGGCGGATGGTTTAAGCATTGCAGGCGTTACGTGACTCAAATCGTTCTACGTTCAGAGGTAACCTCAGTATTGTGCCACCAAAAGGCCTTCAATGATCCTTTTGCGGTGAAACGTTACGTGCCGAATACGCTATGCAAATATATTCCCAAATCTCTGACATTTGCGTATTAGTGCTAGTCAAAGGTATTCTTAATAACAAGGTCGAAGGATATTCAGAGCGGTTTACATAATGTTGTGTCCGGAGCAAAACCCAAGGTCTTCGTTTGTTATTTGAATAAAACACCTCGCCAAATTTCCGTAAACGGGCGGTGCATTACCCCCATAAAGGTGTAAGTGCTGTTAACTTTGAAGCAGATGAATGGGGTAGAATTAGTTAAGTGCCAGAATGCTCGGCTAACCAATTCAGTGTAAACGTTACCTTACGAATTGACAATTCTCGAATACCTGCAACCGAAGGACATTGCAAAAACATTTAATGCTGATTTAAATAGTGTTTGTTGTGAGAACTTTATAGTAAGCGACAGTGGAACATAACAATATATTAATGAATGGTAAATTTATGGGACTAGAGTCACCCTGGGAATATTTATAACTGCTAACAATAAATTACCTAACGCTAAATAATGTAACGTCTTAGAATATACCAAAATAGATTTTGTATACTTGCTTTTAGATATCAACATTAATCTGTCTACGTTTTTAAATTTTATAGCAATCTGTCCGTTTATACGGGCATATATGAATATAGGTTACCTTAAAATTAAAATAATAAATAAATCTAAATACTTTTATTACAAGGTTGTGCATCGCATATGTTAAGATTATTGCATCACATTATTACTCTATAATTCCATATAACAGTGCAACGTGATATCTCTACATGTGACAGGTTTTCGACCGTGAGGTTGGTTATATCTACTAACAAACATTTTCGTTTACAGAAGTACAAAACAAGTACAAATAATGCTTTTATTGATTCTGCACTACTATGGCAGTAACCAATTACTATCACTGCCGATAATTATGTAAATATATAAATATCTATATAATTCTTAATTTACCCAACTGCTTGGGTACTCATATATACAGAATAAGGAATTATTATCTAAAGGAATACACCATTTCATCACAGGAATTTAAATTCCAACGAAGTCCTGTAAGAATTCTGGTTGGCACTGAATATTAAGATACCAGTTAATCGCATTGCTCTTTAAATGATGATATTTTTATGTTTGTTTATTTTTTAATTTTTAAATTCTATTTTCATAAGTAATGGCATCCAAACTCGTTTAAATAGCCTGTGGCGTGGCCTTGGAGGAAGAAGGGCTTGGGTTAGACTCCCTTTCCCAGCGAACCATAAAGAAACAAATCCGCGAAAACAAAAAAATTACGTTCTAGCTTCGATAATAGAATCTGTGACTCACGCGACAGGTGAGATATATTTATTGGATGTAACTACTCCTTAAGTATCCACAATATGAAATACATTTAAATTATATAGAAGTTTTACAAAGTCAGTTTAAAAATTTCAAAACTCAGGAATAATTGATAAAATTGTTAATAAAGGTTGTAACGCTAAACTAAGAAAACGCGTTTTTCAAGACTAACGTCGCCAAATACTCTACAAAAATATCATTAGTATTAGAAAAATAATTAAATAAAGTTCAAGATCCTAAGACCAATTTGATAAATGTGGAGTAGATGTATTTAGTTGCAGAGACTCTCTAGCGACATATATCGGAAAAATTATCAAAAGCTTCGGGACTGGGGATAAAGAACATACCTGTACGTTATTGTATGCATTAAAAAAAATATAAAATCACATTTTGCTAATCATTTAAAGGAATATGTCATAGCTTTGAAAAGGGAAAAATTTTAAAATTACAATTACAAATATATAAATTGAATAAGAACAAAAACAAAGTAACACTTAATCAAAACTACTATGAGCTGTTGTCCTGACAACAGGACAACAGCTCATCACCTGACCGCGAAAGTCTTAACAAATTCGTCATAATAGCTATTTAAAATTTTCTAAACTTTACAAAATCTGTTTACAATACATCTCATAAGAATGTGTGAAATAGTAACTGCTGTGCAGTACAGTGCAGATTGCAGTGTGGGGTTGGATGAGTGACCTTTTTTTTAGTGTCAGACCTTCATAAAGAGTTTTGACAATAAGTACTATAATAAACTTTGCCTATTAACTTACCCCTTTTTTAAACAATTCTTTGAATATAATAAAATGTTAATGAAAGAAAACATGTAGGCGTAATTTATAAAAAAATACTGTAATTAATTGTATGTAAAGAGTTAAGGACTTTACTTTGTTACTATAATTTAATGAAAGTAAATATAGCCAATGTCTGTTGTCAGTTGACATTTCGGTTCAGGCTACTAAGGAGTATTAGATAAATGTTTCTCTGGTAAGAAAATGTAATTGGTAGTTTAAGGAACGAATAGAAAACTGCCTATGCACGAAATAATGTGAAATCAGGGTGTCCCTAAGATGTGGAAACCCATGGACAATTGCCCTGTTTGCCTTCTTGTTAATCCGGCACTGGTATCTTTAGTATGTGTTACAGGTCTGCTGATGGCGTAAGCCGAAACTATCGTGGTTATTAAATTAGGAGTCATTTAATTATCAAAAAACGTATCCTATAGATTCAAATTATTATTACTTAGAGTATCTTCAGACATGCAAAAAACTGTTATGGAAAATTTTATACTAACTTCGGGAATAACGTCTGTTTATAGGAGTTAAGCAAATATACATTACGTATAGATAGTTGTTTTCGAATATTGGCTTAGGTCATACATATTGGCGATTACTATATAGGACCTAAGTAAAAATAGTGACATATGTACACGAAAATGCCATAACGATACAACATTGCAACTGATATGTTGATAATCACTTCTTGGATATAAAATTAAGAAAGTAGACGTGAGATAGTTCGGCGCATACTGTAGATTGGAACAACGTACTAATATGGTCATTTATATAAAATTTATAATATAAATAGAATCTTGAAATGTAAAATTTAAGACATATTAGTACTCATCACTTAGGTATACTGCGAGTTAAGTACTAGAAAATATATTGTTCTAATGATATTGAAATTTTACCAGATAATAAGAAATTCCTGTTTCTGATACGACGCTCATTATCGTCCACACACACTGTAACGACATTGCACTTAATAATATGAGTCAGCGTCTCAGCGTAAAAAAAAGAAAGAGGTAAATTATATTGACGATCGTCCTAGTCCCATTAAACTATACTATACATATATGTGTAATTACTCTAGTGGTTTAATTCGAGTTTCCAAGTTTTGATTGTACCTATAATTCTTATAGGACCTAATATAGTCTCAATCAACAAGGTAATAAGCATGATGTTCATGATTGAATAAAGTGTACGTGCATCAAAAATTAAGTCAAACGTCAATGTATGTAGTGCATTCTATGAAAGAATCGTGATACTGCAAATCTGATGGTATTACGTTCAATCTTATAATATCCAGGACCTATGACTGCGAACCGGTTTAATATAATTGCGCCAGTTTAACAATAAAACGGTCCACGATGACATCAGTCCATTAATTACATGCTGGAGGTATTATGCCCCATTAAGCTAATTAACATGTACAGCTATCATTCGGTAGCGATGTCTCTTTATTGCCTCATCAATAATGCAGTAATCACCAAGTAATGGAAAAAGAAAACAGAAGCAGTGGCCTCAAGCTGCTGAAACAAATGACCATCAACCCCCACACAAAAAAGATAAAATTAAAATTAATAGGCGCTTAGACAAATGGCACTCCTCTGTGAATACGGCCCGAAATATTGTGTGAACATTACTTACAACCACACCTTTTGTGCTGTTCCCGCGATGACGACAATAAATTATTTTACTCTTTGAAACTGCCTCACACTTATTAGCTGCAATAAAAAAACGGAGTTGTGTTTTAATTATACGGCATCGATAACACTATTCATATGGATACATTACTTGAAAGTTTGTTCAGTTAACATATTTAACACCTATCTTGTTAGGAATTCCATGGGTAATATATCTAGTTTCAAACTATATGTCATTATCTACGTATAATGTGTTTATAATGGAACGTATAGGCCGGAAATAAGTTTCAGAAAAAATATTACAAGAATTGTAATGCTTGTACTTGAATAAAAATTCAAGTATAAGGCACAAAATTTGTTGATCTCGAACTAAGACATTAACGAGTACACGATTATCTTTAAAAAAACTCAAAACCTCGCTAATTTTTTTGCAAAACGAAAAAACCACATAAACTGATTGAGCCTGAACAAATCGGTTAATTTTTTTACCGTTTAATTTGCTAACCGTTTTTCTTTACTAATAAAAAACTAACAAAAAAATATGATTTCCAGGATGCTTTGTTTGAATATCTAGCTTTGGCTGCTTATGAAGTATGTAAATTAATTAACTAATTATCCACACAACGTTGCTGAAAATTTAATATACCAAAAAACCAATAGAAGGAAATACATTTATTGCCATGGTCGAATAACACTGTAAAGCTTAGAATTACATAGAGGGATGTCAAAAAATATTCAAGAAACTGTGGAAGTCACTTAAAACAGCGCAGCTTTTTAACTATTCAGAAGTGGAAAAATCGGTGTAAAGTCAATGTCATAACGGTCAATACCAAACATAATATGTGTTTTGAGAGATACACCTTTGAAAACAGTTCAAAAGAAGCATTTACAATACAATTCAAAACTGGAATTTTGTCTTTGTAACGTATACAAAGAGAGAAAATACACTGCCATATGTATAGAAAAAGCAATATTTAATCCAAACGGGGAAAATACTTTAGACAAACTTATTTAATTTTTTAAATTTATAGACATATATGTAACACTTATTATGTTACTAACGGATTAAATTTAAAATCCATAAAACAGTTATTTATTGTCATTTGCTGATTTTGGAATAGCTGGCATTGCCGTAGTTGTCTATTGTTAAATTATTTTGTCTTGAATTGTAAAGCTCATATTTGCCTGGAACTTGTAATATTGCACTGACACAATGAACAACAAATATTTGTTTAAACACAGTCGCGACAACTATGGCCATGCCTATTATTCCAAGCCAAAACTGCTAAAAAAAGAAATTGTTTTTGTGGATTTTTAGTAAAATCCTTTAGTAAAATATTGTGTTATATGACTCTAAAAATGTCAAAAGTGAAGTGATTTTCCATAAGAAAACATAAACTTAATGATAATTAGAAGCATCAGAAACGTCGGTCGCAGAAAAAAAAGGCATCAAGATTAAAACTATTTAAAGTGCCCTAAGAAAAGTCCAAACAAAGGAATTAAGCGATTTAAATATATTTTTTACTCTAAATTTGAAAAAAAACTATTAAAATAATTAAATTTAGCAAATTTTCTTCATTGCTTAGACAAAAAATTTAATTTAACTGGCAATATACTGACTAAATGTTAATTTTTTAAAGTGTTAAATAGATGCAAATGTAGCTAACAGGCAAAGTTGTTGTTTTTGCAGTTCGTCTAGGTAATAATGCTATATTGCAAACCATAAGCAAAGAGTAATATAACGCACAATCCAGTTGGCGAGAGTAAACAAATCCAAACACATTTAATTATCAACCTTTCAATAAACATCATTTGACAGACATTGTATAATATGGGCAGATACCTACAAGATTCTCTGTGAGGGAGAAACAAACTGAAGAAATGATCATTGCGTTAGATATAAGTCTTTTTCTTAGCTGCAATATATCCAAGTGCAAAAATTCTCATAAATGTGGAATAGAGATTAGGATGCAAACCCCATTCCTTAGGTAAGCGTATATTGCGATCGCATTTTCATTTATTGTGTTTGTATTGTAGCTAACCTATGGGCATTCAGTAAGTGAAAAGGCTTCATTTTGAGTGAATTTGCTTTAAGCTGCTTAGAACTTAAAATAAGTATTTCAGTTGTATTTTATATCTTGGCATAGTAACCTGAAGATGGTGTTGGTACAAGCCCATCAGGAGCAATGCAAATTGATAAAATGTGGGTACTAAAAGTTTGTATCTAGCTTAGTTAAGGATAATTGTGAACCACTAAAAATAATCGGTGGCGTTTTCACACTTCTACCTGGTTTAATTCTTGTAATTAGTACGAAATGCCAGAATTTTGTTTGGTAACCAGTTGTGGTTAAAGTTCCTAGTAAAATATTCTATTCGTTGCCTGTTTCCGATTGATCGGTTGTCTAGTTTTATAACGAAGTCACCTTCAGTTTAGGTTGGTAATATTATTCAGAATACACATTACCTACAAAACTGGTGTTACGTTTTTAAACGTCGCACACATATAGAACGTAACTTCTGGATACGATTCCATACGAATAGCAATAAATGGTAATTTGTTGATTATGGTGTTTCTTGAGGTCTGTCCTTGACGTACGTAACCTTAATCGACTTGGAAATTGTGTAATGTATAAAGTACTGTTACATAAAACATTCTACCTGTTAATTTGTCTACCGTTAAGCGGTGCCTAATAATGCATGGCGAAGAGGAAATAACTATTGTATGTTAAAATCCCCTTGAGTTTGCCGCGACGTTAGAAACATATTTATTTAAATTTCTCCATTTGCTTATCTTATTTTACTTTTATCACCTTTTTTCGGTTGTGTAACCATTAGTAACTGTCGCTAAAGAACTCGTTGACATCTACGTTCCACATGCGTGTGAAGGAGCGCATTGCTCATGCAAGCTTAAAATGCCGCGCTCTTGGGGTATATTAGGTGTTTCTTTCGCCTCACCTAGGCATTAGATCATTGAAATTTTTGCTAATGAAACTAAGACAACAGTTCACAGTATTCCCAGTTAAATATGTTCATATTTATGTATTTTGTGTGTTCATGGCATATTTTAAATCTTTATGTTTGATCTAAATTTAAAACAACTTTTTATATACTATACATTTAATAGGCGGCTGTTAACTACAAACTTAATAAAAAATTACGTTATATTCTATCAACCACCCTTCAGCAGCAGTTATGCTCTGCTACTTAACGATTTTGTTTTGATTCCAAATGTTTGCCTTTGGTACATATACTTTCTGATGGAAAAGCCAGCGAACCGTCTGGGGACTGAACCAGTTCAAAACAAATTCATTCATCAATTTTAGCAGCGCATTAACAATTTGCGGACAAGAGCTTATTTCTCTTTTAAAAAAGACAGATTTTGTGATAAATTTTAGGAGAAATTTCTCCAATTCTGTTACGTAATTTACACTACAACAAGCTTCCGTCTTCCGTGCTTCTATCCTATTACGAATCAATCAAATTGGATCTCCTCTTTCTACCAGAAAAATACAATTTTGCCTATCAACTTTTTAACAGAGAACCTTTGGGCCGTATTTGGATTGTTCTATAATTTCTTAATTATAAAGGTTTGCTCATAGTAATAATTGAATCTGCAGTGTTGGCAATCGAATACCTTTCTTTAGTCACGATTTGAGCATTGCTAAATCCTGTTTGTCCAAAGGTTTGAGATGACGTTCATAGGAAACCTGCAATGTTTTGCAGTATGCTTAAGGTTAATTTGTCCACCTGCTACAATAGTTTCATGCAAAAAATACAAATAATAATTTCCGGACTAGTCCAAGAAATTTGTCTGATCGGGCGGTGTCTAACTTTGGAAATTGATCTTTCTTTTTTAAATCCCGCAATCCAATTTTAATAACAGCTTAAAAGACACTCATCACGTACTGGTAAAGGCCTTATTAGTTTTTTACCTCATAAGGTTCGTACTAAAGAGCAAATTTCTTCCTTAACTGGGTAAAATTTGATGTCAAAAATGACACCATTTAGCTTATTGAAAAGCGTTGTAGGTGGAACACACAATCTACGTTATAGATAACCGTGCTGACCGAAATATGGCAACACTGTTGAGGGGGTGCACTAGATCACCCCCMTTCCCCATTTTGATGCCGCTATTCGGTGGTTCCAAATATAATATGTCTGGTATGTCTACCAGACTTCACACCCTTGGTTTAAAGATTTAAAATAGGATAATGGATGGAATGGAAATGCAAAACTTGGATACTGATACTACTAAGCATAAAATTAAAAGTGTATAGCGTATATTCCTGTCAATGCCAAATTGTTTTGGATGATAATTTGAACACTTACTTAGTGAATTTTTAAGTGAAGTTATTAAGTTTATTGCAATTTAATTGATCCTTTTACTTTAGTATTAGCTAGTTAGCTATTCATTGACACCTTCATTACTACATAATGTGCTAAATAAATATTTCTAACGCATTTTACGCCATTTTCTTCAAAATTCACTACCTTTAGCAGGCAGCATATACAATTTTGCCTGAAGTTTTTCTTTGATGAACTTTTTTTGCTGCATAGAAGAAAGACTGTGGAAAAAATGTTGATTTTTGTGTAGTAGCGTTATAAACCAATACCATTTCGAATTCTGTACAAGGATGCAGCTCAACTTTTTTGTGTGTAAACAAGTAGTAAAGGATTGCTTTTACATCACCAAAATGACAAATACTCTGGATCATTTTTGGTCATTAGATTTTCAGCTCACCACACACAATAACTGCGAAATGTATTACAATATAAATATTAGCTTTAATTATTATATTTGCTAAAGCCGTATTGTCCTACCGCTAGTTACAATAATTATTGAACTAATGAAATATGTATCTTTTTATATCTATAACAATATATAATAATCAAAACATATCAAAACTTTTTAGACTCAGGTAATCTGTAATACAAAGACTAACTTCATACTTAATTAAATATTGGGATTATTCATCAAACATTTCGGTAAGGTCCAATGGGTAATTCGAAAATTACTGCCAGCTTTAATTTGAGATATTTGCTTGCTTGTCTCTTGATTCAGTGTCATACGGCTTTTACAGTGTAAATCGTTTATACAGGAGCGGCACAAAATATAAATTAACTTTTGTTCAAAATTAGTTGGATTAAATAAATGAGAAAGTATGTTTCTGTCGGCCAACTGAGGCGCTTATTCAACGCCGATGCGGCGCCTTTTCTAAACAATAAAATATAATTACATTTCACTTATCACTCATTCATCTGCCAACAACTCGGTTGCGAATAAAGCGTTCCAGTGTTTAACCATTTCCTATTCATTACTATTCATTTCGTTCACATTTTCTCATTCGGGAGGCATTTATCTTGTGTTTTCTGTAC
The DNA here is from genome assembly GCA_025024175.1 of Rhyzopertha dominica. NCBI lineage: Eukaryota > Metazoa > Arthropoda > Insecta > Coleoptera > Bostrichidae > Rhyzopertha > Rhyzopertha dominica. Next base: position 34,545,798 of record QCXZ01000137.1, read on the forward strand.
GCCCCTCATTTATAACTCGTCTTTGTGAACAGATCCACGCACCCCTCTCTCACTTTAGCTTCGTTCTACAGTTATTAGTGTAATTTTTTGAACTTGAGGTATTTAAATGCTGTAGGAATATGCGGTTTATGGCTCAGTAACCCATAACTTAAACTCGATAAGTATTTACAGTCGAATATGCGGTCGTATGGGGCTATCTGAAGACTTAGAGTTGGTTTAAGAAGTTAGCACGATCTAGATGTCTTTTTCACTTGAATCAAGCCTATTTAATTACAAATAGATGACTTCAGCTTTAACTAGTAAGCCGTTGCAATCGGGCAAGTACCAGAATATGATAGAATAGAAAATTATTCGATAAAATAATGCAGTATGAATTTATCAACTCAAACGGAATAGGTTCTCAGACTCTACCTCTAAATGACACAGAGTGTTAGATGAGTTACTGGAGAAACACAAATACAAAAAAAAGTGAGATTGGTTTAATGATTTTGCAAATGTGATAAAGGAGAGAAATAAAGCAATGATGGATATGATATTAATAATACCCAATAGAAGAGAACAGAAGACGAAATCTTCAGAAAACGATGAACCCATAGCAAGTATGTAGAGGAAGAAAAAAGCAGATGATAAAAAAGTAGTATCAAGGACTATTTTGTAACTAAGGAAATATGACACCTGTAGCAAGAGGTTAAAAAGAAAGAAAGAAATATAAAATGATGTGTTGCAAGAGTGACGAAGGCCAACTGCCAGTGGATTTAGATGGTCAGCAGGGTATTTCAAGAAATAATGTAATAATGAAGAAGCATAATAAACATACAAGAAGAGTATCCATCACCAGAATGCAAATAAAATGAGAAAAATTTGAAGTTGATGAAATACAATAAAAGTCCAGGTACAATAGTAGGTGTTGTTAAGTATAGTGGTGAAAAGTTACAAATTGCTTTAAAGAATGTCATAAAGCATATAATTGCATAAAAGTTGGATGAAAACTGTTGAGCAAATAACAGCAAAAACTATCAATAATGCACAAAATAAGCAAAAGATAAGCAACCGTTAGGTTAGATAGAGTTAGGTACAGAGAAAGATAATAATACAGTTTTAAGAAGGTCGAAAATCACACATATTGAGCTTTTTTTGATATTTCTCAACAGTATTTCTCTTTCAGAAGGTACCACATTAAACAATCGGCTTTTGAAATTTCAAAATATGTTGGGGTTTTTAGACAAAAACGTTTGATGGGTGTTCGGGGCCGCTTAGGTAAAAATAATTTTCAAGGTTAGTTCGCAAACATCTTTCTGCATTTCAACAACGTCGTCGTCAACTTTAAAGAACCAATGTCTTCACTGAAGATGTAATGTTGAGAAATACGTTTTAAAGTAAGGACTTAATATATTTCTGAATTGAGCTAATGATCATATAACGTTTTTTCAGCTCCATATTATTAGGAATCCCTAAAACAAATTTATTTCAATCTCCACCATCTCACTATAGTGTAACTTACATTAATTTTTTACTATTCTTCGATTTTGGCAACTGTAACGTACTCGTATGTTGTATTTAATTTGGTGAATGGTGAACTCCAAAAGTTGAAGCTTAATTCCACCTGCACATGTTGAAGGACAGATGAAACAATAAATAAAGCAGAGCGTATGATCCACGAGGCTTTTAAGAGTATGACTAACTCAGCCTAAGTGGCAATCAATAATTTGTATAACATTAATAATCGTTTGCTAGACTTTTAAGGTTTGAAGGAACTTCTATGAAACAATAACAATGTGAAATACCTTTTTGTGTGTACCTATAACTATTTATTGGAATTGGAAAATTATCTTCATTTAATGTTAAATAGTATTTTACTCTATATAGGAACACATACTTTATGTATACCTGCTGTGTTGAAGTGAAAATGTAAAATGTGTTAATTTTATGATATCCAAGTAATGTACAAAAGAAATGTCTAGGCAACATCAATAGGTATATTAATAATATCAAATATCTGTAACTATTATTACAACCGTATAGGTGTTCAGCATTCATAACCATGTCTCTACTTTTTTAGGTTTTCGAAAATTTGCAGATTTTCTCTGATGCACTAACACAAAATAGTTAAGGATGCCACGAATAACCACAAACCCCCTTCAGTTGTTAATTGTCAAAATATAGGTAACTATATTCAAAGTAGTAATTAAAATGCTTTTCTGAACTGATTTTTCAGTCGTTCTTTGATCCATTCGCTAAATGTGAACCTAATATTTTAACTACTGGGTTTATTACAAAAGCATACATGAATCTCACAAACTATACAAAACTAACTTACATATTATCATATATTACATATTCCTGCAGCTATACATGCTAAACATTCATCAGCGAGGAACTCATGTGTATGGAGCTAACAGTATGTGATGAAACTCAGAACGCCAAGATCGTCGTGTTAGGCTTTTGCTTATAATTGACCGCTTCGCTTCTAGGAGGGCGCTTACACATCAGGGCAATTGAGATGTGGACAATTTACTGGGGTTGAATCAGAACTTTTGACTTGTTTTCATAGCTTTGTGTCTTCTGGTGTGGTGCAGAGAACGAATATAGTGGCATACTGTGGTTTTTAGCAAAAAATCTAGACTGTCTGAGTACGCATGATGGTCGAACAAGTGTGAGAACCCGACGGCGACGTGGCAAAAGACGCAGTTTTGGGTCTTTATCAGAGGCTGTCCACCGTTATAGCCATCAGGAAATAATCGAACCACACGTTTTTCCTACCTCAAGACCATTCCTAGTCTAGATATTTCCCTGTCCAACAAGATCTCCCTAGCTTTGGTCGATCGAACACATCTGGAGCATTGCTACTAACTGTTCTTATTTGTATGCCAGACGATATACTACAGGGTGGTGCAATACTTCCTTTACCACTTTGGCGAGCGTAGGGTCACGTGTGATGGTCCTAGAAAGTGGGGGGCGGGGGCGTTCGACTCGGGGGAACCTAAGGTTTGTCAATTGTCACATTGTCAGTAGACAACAAGGATTGACCAGGTGAACAAGGTGCGTTCATTATTAAAGCGTTTCTTACTAACGGAAATTCGGTACTTAGTCAATGCGCAGCAATGTCATAGTCGCTTTTAGTAGACAGTAGCAATGTGCGTTTCGAAGGAACTTTGGTTTAGCTCATTTGGCTCCCGTTTCCTCGAAACCAATAATCTTAATTTGGCTTCCAAATTTTTAGAGCCACGGGTTCCGCAACTCGAGATCATGGGAGGGGGTTGGTCGACCACGCAGTGCTCATACCGCTGAAAATGTTGTGTGAGTGAGGATTAAGGAATGAGATGTTCTGTCTCTAATCACTACGGAGGTCAACCCCCAAACAGGCTACTACACTGAAGTTGTGAAGTTGCTCAATACGCCGTATTTTGCATGCACATCTTCATTTTCACCTATACAATATGTTGGCTATACAGAAACTGTTACCGATGGGCCAAGAAAACCACTTAATGTAACGAATAAGTGGGTATAAGTGGGCATACATAAATTTTTCATATTACTCTTACTTTTTAATCTGTGACCTTCTCAAATGGCAAATGAAGTATTACCCAACAACCTATATAAAGAAGTATGTTTGGCATCATCGATCTATAAGACGTTGAACATTCACGCAACGTGATTCACGTTGGACATTAGAGCAGCTGAAAATCACATGTTTTTTTTATCTTTACTGTTATATATCTATATATATTTTTTAAACCAATACCAATTTTTAATACTTTGATTTAGTGCCTACAATCTTCTGTGGTAGTCCACACGCTGAAGAGCATCCACAACTATTATAGGCTGATCGATGTTGAAACTATGTGTTGGTCTCATCTTTAATTATGTCTTCAAAACATTTGAATGTAAACAACAAATTCACCAAAGATGTTGATAAAACTGTTGTTGAATTAATGCCTATAACTGAGTGCAGTGATGGAGTCTGCAAAATCAAATTAGCCACTCAGACTTTGTAAGCCTTATCGACAAGTATGAAAAAGATATTTTATGCTTACAGAATTAGCTGTGGCTAAAAACTCGTTATTCTATACTAAGCTTGTTTGACGAAACTTTTTGCGTCTGAGACTGTAATATAAGAAGAGCTAGGTATATTTCAAGGTATCACTACCCCCTTCCTGTTGTTTATGACTGAGTATACATGGGTATATAAATATCACAAAACTTCACAATGGAATGATCTAAATAAACAAGTCGTTTAAGCGGTTGTAATGTTTGTGGTCGAAACGGTAAAATTTATTTAAGATGCGAAATGCACTCTCTGCTCTATATCTATGGATACAATAATGTCCTGTGTGGAGTCGTTATTGTATGTGAAAAGCATTTTTGTAAAACTAATGGCTAAAATATACACTTATGTTAAAAACGAGTACTAGTACGCTGTTTTTTTTACATGTTATTATACTTTAAAACAATTAGATAATGCTAAATTAGATTTTAACAATATAATGCCAGATTTAGCCGCTATAGTTTTATAAACCTTTTAGCACCCATTAAGCATTATTTGAAGAACATTTAACCAGAAGTATGAACATCTATTTTTATTTGCAGGTTTAAGAAAATAGATAATTTTGATGAAACTATTTGTTTGTTTTTAAGTTAGATTTTAAAGCATAATACCAGTTTACTACAATTTTATATGTTTTACTTATATACTTCAATATATTATTACAATATTTAATTAATAGTTTGTTGTACTTCAGTAAACGACCAGCTATAAGTAACACACTCTCGCAATTGTAATGTTGACAAATAACCTGCACCCCGATTGTGTTTCCATTGGACAGTTTATCACGAAACGCAGGCGCTTTTTTTCTGTTGTGAATATTTCTTACACCCTTCTCCAATATAACCATTATTTGTTCCCCCAAGTTGGGTCACTGTGTTCTTCGACGATGACTAAGTGGACTTACTTGTTCCTACGACGAAGAAAAATGATGATTCCGCATTGAGGAGTTCCCTAAGTCTCCGAGCAATGCGTTTCTCTCCCCAGCGAAACTTTGTATTCGTTCTTTTACTTTCAGAGTATCTATCTTTTCCAGGCTCAAGTGCGTGTTGACACTGGAACTGAAAAGAAATAAGTCGGGACTTCTTGGGTCCTACAAAGTGAGGAAGCGTGTCGTTCGTAGGACGCATTTATTGTTGTCGTGAACCCTGGAGCTTAGACATGATTGCAAGATAATTACTGATTTATTGATTAATAAGTTTTGCTTATTCATGGCTAGGGGTATATGTGAATTTTGATAATAAATAATGCTTATAAAATAAAGTTGTTTGAGGAAAATCTACACAGTGTAAACAAGTATTTAGCTAAGAGAAGCAATTTGTTCACAAAAGTAATAAAAAATGATAAAGCCAAGAGCATCAAAATCTTTATCTGTTTTGTTTATAATGAATTTATTATATAAACGTTCGAGTCAAAGTTTCCCTGGCTGTTTTCTCCTCAATTTAAATTCAACTTGCGTAGTAATATAATCAACTTACAATAAGAAGCAGCAGCACTGGTTGTAGCAAGATACTTAGACAGAGCTAAGTTTCTTTTATGAATATGTGGATGTAACAAAATAAACTTCTTTTCCAAGCTATATGTACTTAAACCTTTCTTAGAACTATTTTTTTGACGAAAACTGAACTACTTAACATCAAAGGTAAACGGTAAACGTGCCAAAATAAATGCTTTATGTCTACGTGTTTACTTGCAACGTATTTTACTATGGTAACAAGTAAACGAACTACACTGCGTTGTAAACAAAATAAATTTTGGATGATGACGATGATGGTGATGATGATGCACTACTAATGTTGCATTACGATTTGCTCATGCATTTTTAATAATTTTTAGTTTTGCCTTGGCAGTGATGTTGTAGTGATATAGACATTTTCTTACAAAAATTGTTTAAATATTTATTAGGTAGTAAAAGCTTAATTATATGACTGTACAAAATAAAACAATTAAAATAACCTTCTTAAATGAGTGCTTGTTAAACAAACATGTTGAAAAAGGAGTCACTTATATATTTATAAATTGTTGTATAGGATTCCTGTGGACTCTCAGTGATTCAGTTTGTAATTTTGCTGGCTATAGCTAATTGATATAACCCACTAACTTTCTGAACGGCTTTATTTATAAATTCCTGTCAAAGATGTTTCTAAGCTATTCCTTCCTTTTATCGTATTGTAGGAGCTGCTCTGGAAAATTCTGACGGAATGAGATATAGCTACAAACCAAACTGGTTACTAATTTGTGTGCAACTAGTTGGTGAAATCAACGGATTTGTTACTCGTAAGAGAGAAAACAATAATTTAAAAAAAAATTTAATGCAGAAGCCCAAAGCAAAAATTATACCGGTAAAAACTATATTCTTAGTATTAACTACAACCCCCTATTTCAATTTTAAATAGCATAAATTTACATTTTTTATTGTAGTTAATGCAATAGCTTTAYACATTATAGTCATTTGCCATTTATATTTTCTGCGATCTTTACAGTAAACGAAACATTTTTTCATAACACTGACAGAAACAGAATTGTCAAAATAAAACATTTTTAGACAATAAACAGTTGGTAGCAGTAATCGTGTGGGTACCACGTATATGATCGTCGTGCTTCTAGATTACAAGTTTGCGTTTGACTTTAGTTTTGCAAACATTTCAATAATAATGTAACAAATAAAATAATAACAAAATATAGCTTTATATTATTACGCGACAAATCCTCAGTAGGTACTCAAAATGCAGTAATTTTTTTCCTGGAGAGAGGTTTATACGACGCAGTTAAATAGACATTACGTTTTACATTTGCTTAACCTGATCCATCAAAATACTAGTAAATATATTGTATGTTAACAGTGCTTCAGATATAGGTCAAAGGGTCCAAGGGTTAAAATATTAACTTATTAATCAGATGTTATTAAAATCTATAAAATCAGGTCATTTTACAGCAAATGAATTTACATTTAAGAATTTTTGAAAAACCTCTGTTACCCCCAACAAATGGGGAACGATTTGTACAGAAAGGTGCAAAGTATCGGACCTAATATAATGAAATAGGTACCTGAATTGTTACACACATGTAACCATTAATATAAGAGTGTATTACTTTAATAATAAGAAATGAATTACATTTCTTTACATTTTCCGCTGCACAGTATACTTCGATACGAAATCTTAGACTATTTCCAACCAGCTATTTGTCCATTTCTATTTATCATTAGTAGTATCATGCGAGTAGTAATGATCTCAATAAAATGATCTCGAGGTACCTTCTTTCAGGCTAATTGTACAGCGTCATGAATTTGGTGTGGAGTATTCACACACCAATATTGTAAATACTACATATGATGATCCAAAATGCAAAAAATATTATCAACAAATATGTTGAATAGCACACGGTCAAGGTGAATTTCCAATTATCGAGATCTGTCAGTTTTTTGATATGTTTTGTAATCTGTTGTTCTTGACTTGTTATTTTTATGCATAGACGATATCATAAATGTAAACAATAAATTCCAACCCACAGAAATAAAACCAACAAAAAAATGTTTTACACAGAACTTCTTTAATTTGTTTAAAACTATGCTTTTGTTTAAATTTTAAAACATGGTTTTGTCTGTTTTCTTCAGTAATTGTAATACCCATCCCAGAAGAAAAGCTGAATTGAATGCAAAACTAGACTTCGTTAGTCAACACATGGGTTTCAAATTTGCAAAAAGTAAATAATAAATATTTAATAATAATAAAATATTTATTAATTGTATTGTTAAAATAACAAATAAACAATGAAAATTTTAACGCAACATAAATATATTTTTAATCAAAAACAAAATCATAATTTGCAATTTAACTCTATCTTGACAGAAGGTAGTATCACTATCTCGGCACCACAAAAATAAAAGAACCACTTGAACGGTACAAATACTAAAAACAACAAAACGGGTTTTTGGACGACTATAATGCATAAATATCCGATCGAGCGGACGAAGAGATATGATTAAAGTGCAAGTAATACAGGTGAATATTTATTCGTAAATAATGTTTTATACAAGGCAATCTACTTTGGTAAAAGTTATTACTTACAGCTCATAGGAATATTTTGTTTTTTAGCGTTTAATGACGAAATTTTTGTATTCATAGACTTTGACATTTCAAAATGCGGAATTAGAAAACTCCCCATATTCCGAAGCTTAAAGCTCTAAATGATTTTCCATAAAATCTGAAACATTTCCCTCTCCACAAACACTGCACCATAGTAGATAGATTGAACTTTACAAAAATTTATATGATATAATATTTTGAACTGATCGACAATTAAACTTTGTAATAGTGCAGGTTTTTTTTTAGTTTTTTGTAGATACAAAAGTAAAGTTCTAAAGAAAATATATTTTGATCCCACGGGCCTTCTGGTATAGCCTTAGGTACGCTATCAACCGTGCTGTGCAGATGTGATCGAAATTTCTTCGAGAGTGTGTTATTAATGAACTAAATTTAAGCGAATGAAACTGCTGCCACACCATATATCACCAGATTCAAATCAAATAAAATACTCTGCAATACATTAAACATTTCAGTTTAGATACGTGAATACACACATTCCAGTTTTGTATGTATTTTAACGCTTAAAGTGATTAAAAAAAACGACTGCGGCGTTTAAAGCATTTTAAATTGTTCTAAGAATGTTTTTTACTAATCCGATAAAAACAATTTTAATTTAAATATGTTTAGAGCAAATTTAAATAAATTTAAATCAGTTTGTTTTGCATAATAAAAAAAGTTCCATTTTGGCGAACCTGTCGCAAAGAATCTATTCGCTTTCTATCAAATTCGCTAAGTTAAAAAAAATTGTGCACGTCTGCGCGCATTTCGATAAATCGCAGAAACCTTAAAAAATGCCACTGTTGGTCACAAAATGAAATTGTCTCCTAGGGAGAAATCGATAAGAAAAAAACCAGTGCATTGGCAAGACTGAAAAACAAACATGTGTACCAAAATTTATTAAAATAAAAGAAGTTTTACTGGGTGTTCTTATTTCTATATCAGTCAGAATGATTACATAAGAAAGTAAAGATTTAAATAACTTGTAGTTATTAAGCGGCAAACAATACAGGTGTGCAACTAAATAGATTAATTTTTACGTAGAAAATTAATCTAGCTGTTTATTGGAAGAAGTACAATCGTAATAACTAGATTTTATACGGTAGCGCTAGCGTGCACAGTTTCGAACTAAACGTCTGGCCACCTATTTCTATATTAGTCTTAGTCCAAGTCGCAGTGTCATCTCCATCAATCTCGTCTCTAATTTATCGTTTTACTTGCCGCGTTCATTTTTCATTCGCTTTGTGCCTACATCTTTATTTAAAACTGTGTGTAAGTAGGAAAGGTATAAAATTACTTCGAAGCGGTACATGGCGACACAAAAAGAAACTAAATTTATGTAGATTAATGTTGATGCTCATAGAATTAAGCTCTGTGCTAAGTATGTTTATATGTTTTAGATGCAGAATACAAGTATTGAGGTTGTTTATTTGGATACGTATAATTAATAAACTTCTCAAAATCCTTGTATTTCACTACGCAGATAAATTATACGCAATTTGTTAAACTGTGTCGCGGTAGGTACAAAATGGTTTTTTCTTCGATTCCTGTTTGCACATTTCTTACATACGTATTTTGTTACGTCAGTAGGAATTAGATAGAAGGTAATGCACTACATAGTTTTGATGTGCATGTCATTATATATTATTTTGCCTGGTATAATGTTCATACTAAACGAATTAAAACTTGTGAAGGTAGTAGTTTGGTTTGGTAATTCATACGTTTTCTGTTGATGAATGTCCTGTTTCTATTAATTTGTAAATTTTTTATGTTCAATTAATTTTCTACGATTTTACATATGTGAAGCTTTTCATGTAGGTGTAACGGAGATATAAATACCTAGGCGTTCCCAGTTCTATTTACTTAATGCCAAAATCTATTAGGTTTGATATTAATAGATACTAGTTCTGAATGACGACTTACGTGCACCCACGCGAAATATTTATTTAATGTAGCAAATTGGTCCTGTTCTCGACGTGCTTAGTTTGTATATAAGCATTGATAATTCTTGCTGTTATATATTCCATAATTGTGGCAGTTCATGATAAGTACACATATTTGTTGAGTAGATTCTTTCAACGCTTGCCGTTTGTGTAGATCACTTTAGTTGCAGCAGTTCGATGCGCGGTAATTAATACCGATATTGTCGATTTCTTGATGATACATAAGAAAAATAACCTTCTACACGACAAATTATTTATTCACAAATTAAGGGTACGCAGTGGCCCCTACCTTATACAAAAATTGAAGATTTCACTTTTGTTGCTTATTTTTACAAGAAATTGTCTTTATTATTTTTATATTTGTTCCTTATCGTTCCCATAAAAAACGCATAAAATTCAAAATAAAGGTTACTAGTTAAGAAAGACGATGAAACAGGTATCTCACTTAAAATCTAAAAAGCAATTTATTTTGAGACGAATGAAACAGAGCAGTCTGTTACTATGACGAGGATATGATGTCATCAATTTTTTTTATAGAACCGTATTACTTTTTTGAGTTATTAATATCTATGGAACCCACCATTATGCTATTTGGCATAAAAGCAACCAAATGGGCACAAATGGATAGAAAGTAATCTAACACATGCATGACGTTACAAAATACTTAAAGAAGTAGACAAACAAAAAAAGAGTGATTAGTCAATTTACAATTTGACACACCTAATCCATCCATGACACATAAAAATTGCTTGAGGGAGGTTACTCCCTCAGTAGACAAAAAATTATTTATCTGTAGATTCCAATGAAACTGAAAGAATTCAAAATTTACAGAGATCTGGATCTACCGATGATAACTTTTTGTCTATTGATACCAATGGCGTTATTGCTATTCGTTGGAATTGTTGATATTCAACAAGTGCTTAGTCATTGACAGCGACAATGCTTACAAAGCAGCCGTCCACTCAACACGGCTACGCTTAAACATAATAATCACAGTGACAATTCTCAAACAAGTAGGTAATTTAAATCTGTAATCTGCATGTTTAATGAAAACGGTGCGTCTAATGGAGGCTAAACAATCCAAATTCTAATGATGGTAGGTGTAGGTTATGGCGATTATTGCATAATCTGCTGTTGGTTGAATTTTTGCACGATTTCATGAAACAGGTAGTGTAAAGGATTTGCCAAAATCACAAATTAAACAACTCAAAATACATCTATAGAAGCCGAAGATAATCCGAAACTATCCCTGCGTCAGGTGGCAATAAACAGCCACGTATACCACTCAATAGTGAATAAACGAAAAAGATTTAATTGATCCGTAAGGTTTGGAAGGGCGATCCTGGCCGAAACTTACAGTTTTGCGAGGTGTGATAAAAACCATAACTTTTTGGTAAATATTGTGCTTTGTTAAAAAACAGCTTTTTGTTTAAACTACATAGCCAATCGTCACAGCTGTTGCTACTAGACTACTAGAGAAAATCTACACTGAGTTTAATTTTTCGGCAGGCATTGATAAAGCATTATCGGTCCTTATTTTTTTTTAAGATGAACTTATGATACCAGAACTAGAATTTTTTAAAGATTATTTCATACCTGCACTACCTGATATATTTTCGAATCGACTAGACAATGATATTCCAACAGGAGACATCAATACGGTGCACCGATTCATCTTCTCTGGGGTCACTTCAGAAGTAGAGTATGCTTAGACTGTCCACACACATTGGAAGAATTACAAGCTCCTGTTGGACCTGAAATGCGATTACTACGCTCCAGTCGATGAACGCAGTAGTCAAAGTGTCTATGCGTGACTTGGGCAGTGTCAAGTTGTAGATGGCTGCAATTTAAACATTTGAGTGTGTAACATGCTTTTTTCTAATTATAAACCTTGTTAACGCATTTAATTTGGTCACTTGATGAAGTACTTTCTTTTATTTGTGAACTTCACATTTATACACATATTAAATAACCATTTTCCAAATTGTGGTGCGTGTTTAATTCTTCAGTTAATAAGAGCTCCAATGAATATAAAAATGCACATGGTTTTATAAGAAAATATGATCTCATATGTTCGTCATAGTAACAGACGAAATTTCTTATAAAGGACTTCCCAACCCCACCTTATCCCGGCAATACATTGCTCTAGATATTCTCGTTGTTTCTTGCTAAACGTTACATTTGCAATATTGTTAGACGCGATACCACCACTGACGTCTAGTGAAATAAATAAAAAATACAAAGCACGTTTATGCTAACATTGAGCATCATTTTTTCTGCCCAATCAACCAAAGTTTACACTATATTCAAGTCTGCATTTATTACAGAACTTTGTTCTACTATTTCACCTAGTATTCCAATAAATAATTTTTGCAGGAAGTTGCTGTTAACTATACAAAACTGAAAAACAGCGTGTTGATATATAGCGCACACCCCTTAGCTCAAGTTGCCACGCTTAAGTCTGACTGATAGATGCTGATGATAAGGGAGCGCACGATACACGGAACTTTCGATAGGCTGGAATCCATTTGGAAATTGTCTCTGGAATTGGGCGTTGATTGAGTACCGCAGGGGCAGGCAAGATAAAAGTAGAACGGTTTGGATTAAGTCGTGCACGTGCTATTTCCTTTTTAAAGGACAACAATTAAACTAATAATTTTATTAATAACAATTATTTATATTTATATGCCGTATAATAAATACTCGATACTCCAATGTAATTTTTATAATATTTTTTACACTATCATTAGTTAAATAATAATAATAATTCATTTATTCAGCAAAATAAAAGAAATAACAAAGTTTTATCAATGCGATATGCTAAACTCCCAACTTTTTAATCTTCTCTACGCCCTTCGGCCCTTCTATTATAATTGTTTATTATATATAAAAGCTAAAGCCGAAACAGCATAGAAAGTGAATATATATATATAATAAAGGCAGGTCGCCGTTTCAGAAACCTGGCTCAACAAAACAGAGGTAAACTTTCGTATAGACAATTTGCAGTGTCTTAGTAACTGGGAGTGACTTAATACTTTTGTAAACGCATTGACGTTGGTATGATTTGTTATGTGATAGTGTACTGCGTTATAAATCTTAGCGAATATGTAGGAAAAGCTACGTTGGGATAAACTAGCTCGATGCTTTGCGACCGTAATCAGACAAAGGGTTACAGACAGACAGACTAACTAGTCTATTTTTTATGACGTTAAAACATCAACCTACCCAGTGAAAAATTCGGCATTAACCTAAATTTAACCATTTAAACTGTTGTATTTTCTCAGAAACAGACTTCCTCATTTTCACTCCAAATATCAATTTTACACAACTGTTCTGCACCCTTTGTGTTGTCCAAGTCCAAGTACACTCCAAGTGTCTCTAAAGTTTGATTTTGTAACCTAATATTAATCACATCAGCATGGGATCATCAAGGTGGGATTTTTTATTCTTGTACTTAACAATTCGAAATCTGCCAGATATATAGCTGCACATTAGATGAATAGCATTTTTACTAAAGCTTATATTTGGTAACATACCCAATAAATATTCATGGTTAATTCTGTCGAACGCTTTGGTATAATTATCATATTATTATCACTGCAAGAAGTACAGTCGCACAGTTGTGATGGGGCCTGAATCCGGATTGGTTATCAGGTAGTATAGAGTGTGGTGCAATGTGATTTTGATCACAAAATTTGGAGAGTACTGGCAAGTCATTCGTAGGCCGTATATCCGACATGTTTTAATCACCATTCTTGCATTGTGGTGTTTTCGGGTTACTCAATATGTGTTGCAAAAATTGCAGATACAAGGGAAGTGTTTTTAATGGTCACGATAATACATTTCTCTGAATAAGGCAAAATTGCCACCCATAAAAGTATGCGTGGTAAAAAAAATCTTGCATAAATTAAAGTAAACAAGCAAAACAACAGCTTGTGCATTTTATTATAAACCAAACATAAATACACATTCAACAGGTTCGAAAAAAGCATAAAGTACATTCACAGGGTAATTTACTGGTTTCCAGTATAATTGTAGAAAATGATTTGACATAAAAATTAAAAAGTCTGCTCCAGGTGATATAGGGGACCATCAAGTATTCAATTCAAGGGCCTGACCTTTTCTCACCTGCAACGGACTGTACAAACGGAATAGCATTACTTCCTTTCATTGTTTCTTACTTTGTATATTTTTTCACTCATTCAAGCGTGACAGTAAATCAGTAATTCACCCAATTACATTATGCAACCGCAAACAGAATTTATGTGTATCGCTTTGAAATAAGTTAAATATGTCTGATTAAATGTTATTTGCATAGCTTAGTGTGAACAAATCAAATCTATGCTTTTAAAACCCTTTTAGAAAAAATAAATACAGTGAAATTTTCAGCATTTAGATTTCTCTACCTTTGCCCTTTCCAATACCTGTAGGCGTTCGATACAAACGAAATGAGATTAAAACAAGCAGGTTTCGAAGTATCAAAAAACATTGATCCTCAGTTATCTTCGGTGGGCGATCCAAGGCTGGGCATACCGCAATATTAATCGGGCGTCAAGTGGAAACAAGTAAGTGATAAACTGCTGGAAATGGAGCCGAACCTGCGTGTGTTTGTCGGGTAGAATGAAGACATAAGTTCTAAGTTTGGTTGATGGTTACAGTAGTGCGGCGGTGGTTCGAAAGAAGGAGCTGATTGGTACGAGCTGGTACAATATTGATTATAATTAGGATTTGACTTACTAGACTTTCATTGGTGAAAACTGCTTGACTGTGTGACAGCATAATATACTATGAATACAATAAATATTGTGAATGCAAGTATATTTCATCAAAAAGAACTGTCTAGGAAAGCAAGCGACTGAAGCGCAAAGCAATATTTTCAAGGTAGGTTTTTTTTTCAAGAAAGCTCATTAGCATAACATTTACAGAGTACGTAACAATGATAAATATTATGCACCACTTAAATTTAAACTATATTTAAAATAATTAAATCAGAGTGTTCCTTTATATAAATGTTTAAGTCAACACGTATAGGGTAGGTCGAAAGTATGGAAAAGCAGGTTTATTTTTGTAAATATGAACTTTATAACAAATGTACTTAGCGAATGGTTTTCTGCTAATTCATTTCATTCTTAGCCTAGGTACTTTTTGTAATTTTTGCGACTTTACTGATTTGTATTGTTTTTTATCCTTGAACTGACCGAATTTTTATTTTGTATGGATTGATAACAAATTTTTGTGAAAAATTATGTTTTCAAATAAACAACAAGAAACGTTATCAGGGTAGGTATGCAAGATGTCAATACTGATTTTTATTTACTTGATGATGTTGATGAAGCTCAGTGAAACTGAGCGAACTGAAAATCCCAATGATGATTGGCTCTGGACATCAACAAGGTTCACAACAAAATGACTTTGATTTATTCAGTGAAGTTCAACTGGCTATAAATACTACTTTTCAATCTACAGTGTTCAAATCAATTGTTAAAAAAATTAAGAAGATGGACGTAAAATATAGCTCAACGTACGAACGGCCACAATCAGCTAGAAATAAAGATGAAGCTCTTGATGTATTAGTTAGCCTTATGGATAAGTCATTTACGTTCATCACGCAACTTTTGTTGGACAATAATATTAATCAATCGTCGGTTGTTCGAATGTTAAAAAGAACAGATACAAACCTTGCAAAATATACCTTACCCATAAGTTAAATCAAGATTATGTTTGACAGAAGAATGCAGTTTTGCATCATGATGATGCACAAGGCCTATAATAATTCAAATATTGCAAACAACATTTTATTTTCTGAACCTACTGCATAATAATTTCATACCTCACCTGACGAAAATCGACGTGGAATTAAAAACCGCAATGTCTTGTTCCAATAAGACAGTGATCCGCCACAATTTGGAGTGCTAATAGCACCACACTGGGAATGATTGAGAATAATCGTAAAGAACGGGGGCACTTGCGAACAAAATGATTTACTTGTACAGGCTTTGAGGGGCAGTCCTTAGCTTTCAACTTTAAGTGTCTCCTGGAACTGATGCAATCTACCATGTTATACGTGAGCTGACCTACATGATTGAAAAGGTCTGTGAGCAACAAAAAACTGCACTCTTTTGACTCAATTAAGAGAATTGTAGAAGGCATGGAGTTTGTAGTGAGCTAAAGAGAAACAAGGTGTGGGGCACTGGCAGTATCAATGATTCAGAGATTTAAAATTATAAGTATATTTGTTTATTAATGCACAGTCTGAATAAGTTTTACTTATAAAAAAAAGTAGGGGAAACTTATGATGTGAGCGGCTCTTGGGTCTCCACGGGATTCAGGGTTTCTACTGGTTACTCCCGGCAGAACAGCTCCTGGGTATACAACGCTTATCCTTGCAACCTTGTCCTTGGTCCGTACCCGTCTTTCCACTCTTCAATGTCTTCAAGCATGCAACACAATGCACGCCTAAAACAAATTCGGACGACAGTGCCTGACTTTAACTCCGGAACACATTTACTTTATGTGTGGGGTTTTATTTAGGGCAACCCCACTGAACCCACCTGCTTAATCTTGATTATATACCTAAGTTCTGCTCAAGTTTCCTTGAATCTTTCTCTCCTTAATTTCCTCACGTCAACTTGACAACTCTTTCTCTCCCTGCCTACTCTGCAACTTTTCTGTCCCCGCACACTACCGCCACAGAATAAGCAAATACCTAACCAGAATACGCACTCCTGTCAACACCCTATACTTTTTTGTCTCGCGGCCGCCAATTTGTCAGGATATAAAGCTGCATTTACACTATAGTAATAAAGGTTGCTTTACACTTCTGTCGTAGAAGTTTATTTTGCGCATCTGTTGTGTTATTCACAGGCACTGTTAAAATATCAACATTTACTGTTCATATGACTGCAGTAAAATTATGTTATTACATACCAGCAAACATCTTTAATTTTTGATCGATAATGTTAAAGGAAGTACCTCGTGTGTTTGTCAACTGGCGTAAGTGGATAAATAAGCAAAAATGGCACTGCATAAGGTTGTAATCGGTCGTGTAGATCATTTAGAAAGATTTTCCCTTTAAAATGTTAACTGCACACTCTATACCATCAGTGATGATTTTCCACATATTCCATTAGGTCATCGCCACCCCACGCTGTTGCTCACTGTTTAGATGTGTTTTAAATATTAAGTCAAATTAAGCAAAACCATCACACGCAACAGCAAACCTCCGAATATCTTTTGGAAAGCTAAAAAACGTAGTCTTTTCCAGCATACCTACGTCTGCTGTTGCACTGCTTTACAGCACAAACACGTCTGCAAACACTACGTTGCATTATTATGATATTATTAGAAATAAATTATAGCAATCACCCAATAGTGAAAAAAAACATACAAAGCTCAAAGTCAAAATACGTAATTTATATAACACGTCTGTAATCGTTTAACGGCGGTGAGCGTTTGACATTTGTCAGGCAGTGTCAGTATCCACAAAACATGGCGGGCTGAAATTGCGCGGACCCTTCTTTACACCCAGAGTGCTTATTCTGGTTGTTTTATTTTTCTGTGCTACCGCACTACAATTTGCCCCTTGTTTGAAAAGATCGATTGACTCCATGCTTAGAATCAGAGATTTCAGGACTTCTCTAGGGCATATAATCAGAGAAATCGTAGTTAGCAAAGGTTATTCACAGGAAGATGTCTTGTTGTCATTTCCGTAATGTGTTTTAGATGAATGATCTCTTAAGGGTGCTTAACAGAGAAGTATTTACACACATGTATATGCAGACAATATCACTATTCTTGTATACAATTTGGAGAAACTGTATCGACCTGAAACAGCAAGCACTAAAAACTGTAAAGAGGTAGTATATAAGGGATGGATTAGCAGTCAATCCTATAAAAGCATCACAAGGAGAAGAAACCTTGAACAGTTAAAGGCACTGCAACTCTGAACACAGGATGTACCGCTAAAAATAAGTTTAAATAGCTGGCACTAACACAATGTACTAGGATGACCTTCAATTCACATCTGTAAAAAGTTACTAGTAAAGGAACAAAAGGTTTATAGGCCTGCAGATGCATCGCATCGCATCGCACCGAACAAAAAAAAACGGTTTACGGGGTTTATACCAAAGATGTGATACCCATAGCTACATATACGTCCTTAATATGGTGGCACAGATCTTCCGACAAAAGTGCAAAAGACAAGCTAGGCAAGCTAAAAGACTTTTATGCTTGGGAATCACGGAGGTGATGCGTAAATACAATGTCCACTGCGATGAGGGAAATGTTGCTGGATCTGCCTCCGTTACATCTTGTTGTAAGATCAGAAGAACTGATGACAGCATATAGACTGAAAATCGCGGGTCATGAAGATACACTTATCCAGAAATATTAGTGACATTAAATAATAGCTACATGATGACTATGCAGACGAAAGCAGCTTAATGTTTGACTTCCAGAAACCCTTCAGACTCAGAGTATTTATTGCTGAAGCGGTAGAAGTAGGTCACAACAACATGCTTGCAAGAGAGCTTAAACCTAGGCAATTTTGCAACCGCTTTCCAAGATCATGTCGTGACAATTATAGCATATGTTAGGGCAATAATACCAATACGGAAAACGTATAATAATAAGCGGATCATGATCGACAGCCAAGCCTACATCTATACACTTCAAGGTTGTATCTGAATAACTAGATGCAACTCATGCCTTGGGATCACACAACAAAGTTATTCCAGGGCAAAAAGAGAGCAGACCTACAACAAAAAATAAAGCTAAAGAACCCTTAGTAGGACCTGAGCCTATACCTGTGGAGTGGCATGTCAGTCTGCAAGGTGGAAAGTCAAAGAACTACTAAGAAAATAACATCAACTTTACTGGATGGACGTCTCCGGGCAACGACAACCTTGTATGTTCATAGGAAGTTTGTCTCAAGCAAAATGTTCATAACTGCTGCAATTAAGCAGGAATAATTGAATTAATTTTTTTGTCTTGCCATGGACCACCAACTCTTTGGCGCCAATGTAAGGTATATAATATTGCTCCATAAATAAAACGCGAATAGAATTATTTGAAACCAAAAATATTATATTATTTGTGAAAACTTTACGCCGTGGACTCATTGTCATTTAATACAGGGTGCTGCAAAAAACCTCCCTATTTTCAGTGAGTCCTCGTGAAATGGTCGTATGACGTATGATAACGAGCAGCGTGCTTTAGACTCAGAAATCTACTTTACGCAAAGCTGCTCCATCGTGGCGGTGCAATGCCGAGACCAGCGCGATCTCCTGATTTTAGCCCCACGAATATTTATTGTGGAGATATTCAAAGGCCCAAGTTCTCAGACAATGTCATCGAACTATACCAGCTCTAAAAATGCAATCCATCCGAAACAGTCAATGTAGGTAGTACAAGCAGTTTTTTAGAAAGTCATGCAGAATTTCAAAATGCTCTTATGACGTCACCTGTTCTTTTTAAAATCATAATAATTAACACTTCACATGCTGTTGTTTGATAAACACCAAGTTCTACCAATGCTTTGGTAACATTTTTGAATGATACCAAAGTCAATATCAATATTAATGTTAATACAAACAACAGGAAAAGCTGTATTACTAMCTACTGTTAACGATAAAATTTAKTAATTAGCCCTTAATGTGTATTATTTATCCTATACAGACATAAGGTATTATACTTGAAAATAATTTTACGTAGAATGCCTATATTAAAAAATTAGGGTTTTATTTTAAAAAAGATGTAGTGTCATGTGATATATTTTTTAGTCCACCCCATATACATGAAAATTATTTTGAAGAATGCGCAACTAAAAATAAATATTTACAAGTCGTAGTGTTTTTTTCCGGAAAATAAAGGCATGATTTTTTACCGATTTTATTCCAACATTTTTGAATTCGTTGTACCTATATATTACATTATAATGTTGTGCACAACATCACCACATCTAATACACCGAGAGATATGTGGCAGCACTATTTCCGTTTGGTTATTTTGGGTTACTTAGACACCGTTTTAAGCTAGTATTCAAATACATAGTTGGCGGAGTGAATTATTTTGTTTGCCGGGACGGGAATATCGTAATGGACAAGCTTTATTCGTTTCACTTATTTATAGTTCAATTTCCTAGTCAGAACTCACAAAGCACTTATCAATAATAAATTACCAATACCTGCGCTTTTTGTTTGGTCTTTAATGAAAGTCCGAATATACCAAAGTAACCCACCAAATGCCTATTAAGGTTCCATACGGGGCTAAGTGGTTTAATATCATTAGACACGAAACCCTCTCCCCGCGGTGCTACTTGCTGTATTTGAACTAATGGCGGACGGAACAGTGATGGGATTTTAATAGTGGTTTCACTTATTAGGTTGAAGCCGCGTCATGCATGGCGGCCGCGTATTATACACAGCTTTAATTGTAGGTATGCCTATACATTTTGTTTTGTGACTATTGCGCTGAATAATGGTGGGCCTTGTTTAATGATCTATACACGTGTGTAGGTTGCACTTATATACATCACAAGGTTGTATATTAATTAATACAATCAAAGGCCAAAGTGCTTTTAAATTCGCACCTATACCTATCTAGAGTCGGCGTTAATATTCCAGCCAAAAAAACATAGTATAGTTACTATAATTCCCTTGAATTCCGCCCAAAGGAGTAATCAAAGAACTTATTTTTAGAAGGGAACGACAAATTAGAAACCGGGAATTAATGCTTAAAAAGACGTATACCTTGCAACAAAAATACATAATAAAATACATTGATAAATACAAAGTGCGCTTCGATATCTCAAATTACATTTTCATGTAATTCTGCCAATTCATAAAACCTATTCTGGAACTCATTTAGCTTTGCGGCTCACCCTGTGAGCCCACTGTTTTTTATCTTAGGATCATCAACAAATACTCGTATGTTTGAATTATTCTCTCAGAAGAAGCTATTTCGCGTGTAATATTAGCATAATCTTGCCTGCATGGAACTTATAAAAGTCGACAAATAATTAATCAAAGCTGTAAACTTGTACAGGGTTTCTATAAATGATTCATGCATCAAGGCGCTTATGGAAGTTATAGATTAAATCAATTTGCTGCCTCTCAGGAAAGTGAATACAACTATTGCTTTGACTTGTCATCTGTCGATTGCCGAATTATTTGATATATTTGAAAATGAAAAAGCGCGTGGTAGGGTGTATTTTCAAGATACGTTGTAGTGTTTTGTAGGATAATGAACTCTATAAGGTTGGAGAAAGCCCAGATTTTGGAGCTAAGGAGTGACACGTTTTGGTTTAACTTTTAGGTTATGAATCATGATTTTGCGATTATGACTACAGTAATTAGTAGATTTGGAGAACAGTGAAAATAATTCCGGACATAAAAAATAACACCTTAGATAATATTTTTAGCGATTTATATTGCTTTTTATTAGAACATTTGATTGTATTCTGGTTCAAAATTCAATATTTCCTTCGGACAATTATAAGTATGTGTTCAAAATGCTCACCATTCTGATAAAGTCATATCTTTTTTGTAGCTACTTGTATCTTCTCTGCCCCTCGTGCTTTTAGTTGTTGTAGTTGGACCTATATACGTCTCTAATTTAATAAAGTCTAACAAAAAGGTGAGTTAAAATTACGGGTCCACAACGACTAGCTCCTCAAAGAAAAATATCTGAATGCTCTGCCGCTTATGGAGAGGTACCATACTACATACTACTTGAAGGGTTGGAAAAACAATGTACATCTGAAACTTTTATTAAAATCTGCAGGTATCTCTGGCTATTTAGATAACAACCAAAAAAGGGCCAGTAAATGATTTCCTAAAATTCCTACCCAGATATTTCTTGACCACCCATAGTGCTACCCAGTGGTACCTTGACAGGATCCTTCACTGGTGCAATAATCAATATTATGTCTGTTAAACTCTGGCGTTTGTGGCAATTACTTTAAATCAGACGTTTTCTTGTTGTTTATCGAGTATCCATTGACAACTTGTCTTCTGTTTTACAAGTCAACGCAAAGGGCCCCAAAAGTTGTACGTTCTATGGTCGGCACATTTATTGTTTATGAAAGAAAGACAACATTCACTTAACACCAAGACCATATTTAATGGTTGTTCATCAACAGGCACGCCAACATAGTAAAATAACTAGTAACGTACTCATTAATAATAAATTACAACAATTATTGAAAACAACATAATAATATGAAGTGGATCATACAATGGTTGTTAATGAACAACAGCTGAAATTTCCAAAAAAACGATGAAACCTTTTTGCATGGCATTAAGGACTGCGTTCTAGGAACACATGTCTAAAAATGGAGAACTATAACATTTCGCCCGATGGTGTAATAAAAGGATAATTGACGAAATGAAGTTCAAACGTAAGTTTGAAGTTCAGCTATTCATCCTAATGAAGGAGCACCCAGACAACTAAAATTTTAAGGCGTAATGAGCTCCACAAAAGGAAAAACAAAGTAAGCAAGCTGGTAAGGGAAGCAAAATATCATATCTTAAAACTAGGACTAATGCCATTAGCAATACAACAGCAGAAAATTTGGAATCATATCACTGATGCAATAAACAGTAAGCTATCAAACAACTGCATATTAAAGAATCAATGTTTACTGAAAAAAAAGATATTGCGGATAATCTGAGTAGTTTTTTTATCAAAGCGGGACAAGAAATACTGAAAGTATTAAAGTCGTCTTAAGGTCCGCAGCCAGTATAACCTTTTGTACCACAAGAAACTGCATATCGATCATGCTCACCCCCACAACACATGAGGAAGTAACCAAAGTCACTCAAGGATTACAACACTCAGCTGCTGGAATGGAGCCGGTCATTGCTGAACCACTTACTACATTAATTATCAACTGCTTCGAATATGGAATGTTCCTAGATCAACTCAAAACTGCTCTTTTTTCCCAGTTTTCAAAAAAGAAGATCCAAGTCACCCATCTAACTATCTAACTATTGCTGAGTGTTTTCTGAAGATATTAGAAAAGATTCTTACTAGACGTTTCTGCGCCTTTGTTCCGGGTACATATCATGTGGACGCCCACCAAATTGGCTTCCAGAAAAATAGTCGAACTCAATCAGCTGTGATGGATGTGATGCAATACATCCTGAGGGCGCTAGATGAGGGATTATATGTAGTTGCTATTTCAGTGGATCTATAAAAGGCTTTTGGTACAGTGGATCATGGCATACTGATCAGGACTTTGGATTGCATGGGTTTTAGAGGTGTCCCAAGTGAACTGATCCGGTCCTATTTACCAGACAGGCAGATAAAAGCAATAGTGAGTAATACACAGAGTAACTTTCTACCCTCTTCGAAGGGTATCTCGCAGGGATCGGTATTGGGTCCAGTTCCCTACCTTCTATATATACAGAATTTGAAAACGCTAGGCTGAAAGAACATTACACTAAACAGATAACACAATATTGCTGTATTCTGGACAGGGCTGCACTAAAGAAGGCCATATATAAAGATATGAGAATTTTTGAAAATTATTATTATATATAGACGAAAAATTTGAATGGGCACTGCATGTCAAGAAAGTGATTAAAAAATATACCCTGTGCACTAAGTAGATGCGTTGACATTACAGTAAGAGCAGTCGAAATAATGTACAATTTGTACTCAGCAACAGTGGCGGCTGGTGGCATTTTTATCTGAAGGGGGGGGGGGGGRGCTGATTGAATAATACAAAAAGTATTCCTATTTTAAAAACTTTTGCTTTTATTTCTTAGAAATGTCCAGTTATCATCGCCACCAAACAATAGACAAACAAAACAAAAAAAAGCGCATTTGTCTCTTCCCATCCGCACAACCATGCAGTCTTTTCATAAACATTTGCAAAAAACTTTCTGGTAAATCCTTTTCGATTTTTGGTAACTGGGGTGTACTTGATTTAAATTTAATACAGGCACAGGGAGTTTCGTTTTCCTTAGTGTTTACTTTGTCCGCCAAACTCAGAGAACTGAAGTTTAATTTAATTAAATCACACCCTCATTTTTTGTCTTGAACACAATTTTCCACAAAAAAAATACCTGTACGTAGGCTTAATAACCGCTCACGTTCGGGTGGCTTCCGGGTTCCGCAGTGCAGGCGCTGAACGCAAATCTACATAAGATTGTAAATTAAATACCTATGGGTAATAACTAATAATTGGTATATTAGATCATTAGATGTAAATGTAAATAAATGTTTTAATTGAATTGAATTTGATGTACCTAGTCATTTGGGTAGGGAAGGCGGCGTCCCGCAGCCCTCCATCACCAACCGCCACTGCTCAGCAATGTAACATATCTACTGCATATATGAGGCCAGTGTTGGCAAACACATCTTGATATATTTGCGAAAATCTTGAGCAAGCCTGTAAAGGTTATAATGGTTATACACCGGCCCTCGCTGTTTGGTAGACGAAAAGAGTACAATACACACCTATACTTTTTATAACAGACATTGATCTTAAATTTTAACTTTAAAAATTGCTTTCTATGTAAAAAAATGATGTTAGTTGATGATATGTAGTGTATTTCGTTTGGAAAATAGGACCCAGTGTTACGACAAATTATGTAGGCCAAATTGGAACATTCTTGTAGATGTCGATAAATAAAATGCGGATTATGAAAATGGATTTGAGCAACGAAGCAAGCAATTACTTATTTTGGGTGCAGGAAAATGCTCTAGGCATAATAAAAGAAAACATTTTATATTTCAGATAAGCATTCATTTATCTCTAAATATTTTGTAGGTGTTAGGTGGTGCCCAATTTTACCAGGAGGCGATAAACATAGGTAACTGTCGATGAGCAAGTAGTGGCACAGATAGTTGAAAAATCGCAGCGTGCATTAGAGACCTTCAATAGCGTTTTTATTCATATGTTAAATGAAGCACAGGGAATGAGCTCGCGTGCTGATCCATCTTCCTGCGCGGCGCCCGGAGTTCGAGCCCCGCCAAGAACGCACTTAATCAAAGCACCGTGCCGCCTCAAAACAAATGCGATTTTTCTTTCGTCTTTATATAAAAGGATTTTTTGCTCAAGATGGAGTGGGTCCCGCCACACTACCCAAAGCTGAAAATGTTGACCATACTTAGTTTTCCGGCAACCGATTTATCACCGTTTTTGCGAGGCGCTTTTTAATGCGATTGAAAACTTTCCCGTGACGCCGTTACACGAGGGAATCGTCATTAAGAGATAGTCTTTAAGCGCGCTCGCAACATGGAAGAGGCCGAGTAGGAAAAAGTGTCATCCATATACGTTGGCGGTGTTTCCTATATGCTGCTTTCGTGCCTCGTCGTGGTATTTTTCATCCAGCCCGGGGACAAACGTCTTTCCATCAAGCGGCGTCTTTAATCTCCCGTTTAATATTTCATCTTTTTACGCAGCGCTGAAAAACGCTATAATTGCCTTCGGCTATAATGCACGTATTCCGAGAGCACGTAGCGTAGGTACCTATACACGGGAAAAAGGCGAGCCGAAATGAATATCTTTGTTTGCGGACGTAGGAAAACATTCTTATTGAGTAGGAATATAAAAATAATAGGAAAAGATATTAAGTGCCTATACATTTCTATGAAGGTAAACTAATGAATGTTATTAAGATTGAATTGTTTTATGCGAAACAATCACCGAATAAGGAGAATTTGGTTATGGTTTCATATAGGTGACATTACGTTAAAACTAATACAGCAAGCTAAGCAATGTTTGTTAAATTGTATGGTCAATTTCATTGTCGTAAGTCAACTTCTGAATAATGGAATAATGATTACAACCTTTTAATAAGATAGAAGATGGGAAACACTAAACTGCAACCGAGGAGATGGCGTAATCGGATCTTCCGAGGAGGTACGTCCAATTTTCTTTTAAATTTTCTAATACCTCCAGTTCCCGGATACGCTGGTAATGCAAATTTGTCTTCCAGTTCCAAACCACCCATTCACCACGACCATCACCGTGGTGTTAAGCACACCGTGCCTTTATTGTTCAGATATACCTGCAAACTAGTATAAAGGATGTTTCGATGAAAACAAGCCACCCTCGATGATTTCCATTGGAGATAAGTTAGAGTAAGATCCGAAAATAAGAGGGTAGTAATAGCTTATTTAGAAGACGTTCCAAAGCCATTTTTAAAAATGCCTAAGAAACAAGCTACAACTGTTTTTTTTCTAAAAAAAATCAGTTAAAACGCTTTGAACACGCAAATTTTCCATATTCTTAATAGTAAGTTGGATTCTGAAATTTCAAGAAAACAAAAACACGGCTCCTCTTTGTGCCAACACAGTTTGCGTGGAGCGTTGACCAGCAGCCTTTTTTATCCATGTTATAAGTTTTTTGTGGATTGTGTTTTAGGCCACTTCTCTCCAGAATGCTTTCCATTTTTATGATTTAATTAGCGATAATGTATCTGTTCAGCTTCTACGTTCTTGCAGCCATCTGTTTATCTTGATTAAACTTGTGATTTTCATTTTATAGTATCAATAATGGTACTGAATGTTGCAATATTTTGGATGTTAGACGCAGACCTTTTCTGCAAATCGCACAGTTTTTGCCACCAAAACCGTTTTCCTCCACGGATGAAAGAATTTTCTTCCTTTTCAGTGCTTTTTATGTGGATTCAGTTTTTAGGTGATTCTTTAATGTTCCTTGAGGAATCTCCGAATACAGTTCGACTACTTTCTGAGAATACCCATCTCTCAGCATTTCTGATGGCTATCCCATCATGTCTTCTGTCTAATTTGCTCTTATCCCGCAGCAATTTTCTCAGGTCTACATACAAATTAAAAAATAGATAGCTTTATTACTGGATGGACAAGTTCTATGCAGAATATCAGAAGCCGGGAAATAAGAACCGGGCCAGTACCAGTGAATGAGAGCAAAACTTTTTTAACGTTACAACTGAAGATCTGTTGAATTAAGTCATTATGTACATATATACGTAGTCCGGAACAAAACTAACACTTGGTCACCATATCCAAAAATATAGTCCTATACTTAGCCGAGTTTTAACAGCAAAAATCTAGTGCATCACTTAATTGCGCATAGCACTCACGCGATAAGCCCGGTTCTGTTCGTTTCTTCGCTATTTGTACATACATAGATGGTATTAATTGTTTCCGGTCTTTGGGTGCTTGTTAGTTGGAAATGAACACCTTTTATAAAGAATAATGTTATTTGATTGCATTATTGGTTAGCATACTTATTTCGATAATTTAGAAATTTCTACTTACTGGAAAATAAAATGATATGGCATGAATTTTCGAATACATGTGAACCTGATAAACAGTAATAAACCATTTTATTTTATGAAGAATATGTTTAAGTTATTAAAGACATACAAAGTTAATTCTGCACTAAAAAAAACATAGAGGGACATTTTGTTGCTGCTTGCTGTAACCTGTTCGCGAAGACAGGGACAATAATAAAATTACTCGAACTTTCTTCCACAGTCCATACCGAAGAAATTAATTTAGTGGCCGTATTATTGTATTTTGTGATATCAGCAACACTGACTTAGAATGGTTATTTTACAAAACTAGTCCTTGAATTCAAAAGAAAAACAAGAGTGGCATAAAAGTTTCTGCAATAAGCTGCAATTTGTCCACATCTCGTACAAGCAAGAGCAGTTGTCATAATTTCCTACGATATTTCTCGCTAAATATATGCAAACAAGAAAATTCAACAAACTAAAAAAAAACCAACCAAAAGCCCAATGAACGATGTTGCTTTTGGCTTGTTTAGGGTGCAGAAAAAGGCACGTATATTGTATGATATGTTATCTTTTAAAGACACATTCTTACAGAATCTACAATCCATCAATTTTTCCAAAAACTCTACTTCTTGCAGTTTATAATATTGCATTTATAAACGTCAGGGGTGAGATATGGTGTTCGTGACTGCAAGGGAAAGCTCGGTCAAATTAGTAATTATTTCGGTGAATCCATCTTCATTTGTCTGATAGTCCGAGACGTTCGTAATCATCTATTTCATTGGTTACTGAATGGGTAATGAATGTTCCGCGGATTCCGTCAGCTACAATGGCACCTACTGAACG
This sequence comes from Rhyzopertha dominica, assembly GCA_025024175.1. Lineage (NCBI taxonomy): Eukaryota > Metazoa > Arthropoda > Insecta > Coleoptera > Bostrichidae > Rhyzopertha > Rhyzopertha dominica. The sequence goes on from QCXZ01000137.1 coordinate 34,573,945, forward strand.
CTTCTGGTGCGCCGAGCACAGTGGGTACCCAGAACTGTACAAAGAGGACATTTGTATTTGTCTGTGCCGAGTTTATGTAATTTCCTATAGAGTTTGCCCCTTCACGCCGCCCAGCGCCGCTCCTCTGGGGTCGACCGGCGAATGTGACCATCCACCAATCCCAAAGGCGCAAGAACGATCACGTTCTAAGCCCAACCGATATTACAAAGCTTTCTGTGAGTCTGCATCGCATCCAATTCCGAGCGGGCCGCGGCCTGGCAGTGACGGATTGAAGGATATTTGTCATCCTCCCGGGTCGGCCACAGTACTATCTGCCCCCCTTAGCCCTTAGCTTCGCTACTCATTCCGGACTGTGAGGCGGACACCCCACTCAGATTGCACTGATAACGTTCTTGAACAAACACTGCATTTTTCATTACATCGGATCATCTGTGGGAATTCCCTTAAACGACATGCACCCCGCCGCTGCTCCTCGTTGTAAAGCAATGCGAAGAAACTGATACGATTGCCAATTGCTTCTTTCCAAGGTATTCCATGAAAGTTAAAGGTTTAGCGACCTACTTCTTGTACAAAGAAATTGTTTTAAATTAGATTTATTCCGTTTTGATACTGAAATTTTGTTTTTCAGGAATAAGAGTGTTTTATAGGGGCGGCGTATCCTTCCAGTTTTCTTAACAAAATGTAATACTGGAGATTTCTCCACAAAAAGCCTGTTGTATGTAATTGCTGGAAGATGGCAATGAATTTGTTGCATAGGGTCACAATTTCCAACCCACTGCAATGTCCATCCTCTATCATCAAAAGAGCTAACGTGGCAACCTTTCCTGGACGATGGTGTTCCTGTGCATATTGTTAACTCCTGCAAGCACGACAAATACCCTCTAGCAGGCTGCTGACTTCATGGGAATTGTAAAATAAACATAAAAGAGAACACACATTTCAGACACTTCCCTACAGAAACGGCAACCCTTTATTGAATAGCTTTGTTTTTTGTTTCTTTCGTTTTGTAAAAACATCTCAGTTCAGATAAAAGAAGTTCATTATCCAATATTTATAGATATGTTCTCCAACTTATATGCTTAAGACCATCTAAGTTATTTTTTTAAGCCTGATCTCTATCTCCTTCTCCAGCATGCCAGTAACTGACAAAAGCCGCGTAATTTTGTGGTACTGTTGTGCATATTTTGCAACCGTTGAATTACGCTACTGAGAAGAGGAAACAGGGCAAACGAATGAAATTAAAGACTGTGCAGAATATAGTAGAATGTGCAATGCGAGGAAAGCTACAGAAAACGAAATAAATTGCATGTTGGTTCGCAGATGAACGCAATAGAAGATGAGAAAGGACACCGTGGGCAATGAAGGACAAACTATCATCACACCTCGCTAGAAAGAATGGAGGGAAATTACAAAAAGACATAATACAAAAAGGAACTTTTATCAAGGTAGTGGTAGCGCAAAAGTCCTCACGTGGTGTCCTAAAGCAGTATCTTTGTTTGGAAATGAAAATAAATATACTGTTTACTGATTAAGTTTATTTAGACGTTTATATTTTTCTCAATTATGTTCCTAAGGCAATTAAGTGGCCACCGCCTGAGTTGATGTACAATAGCGTTCGTTTCTCAGAATTTTCCATAAATGTCATTAAGACATCTAGTGATAAATTCTCCACTTCCTGTCGGATGGTCTCATTCAGGACTGCCAAGGTCTGTGGCTTGCTCGTACAGAATCATAACTTCCGGAAACCCTAAAGAAAGACGTCTACAAGCGTCAAATCCGGCGATCTAGCGGGGCACTGTAAATCGCCAAAACGAGAGATAAAATGCTCGGGAAACTAGTCGCAAATTGTGCAATGTCGCTTGTGCTGTGTTCGTTGCACCGTTCTGCTTGAACCACACATTTTTCAAGCCCAATTCGTTGATTTGTGGGAGTAAAAGAATATTGATCGTAGTCTGGAAGCGCTCATTAGTTACAGTAGCAGAATTTCCAATACCGTCTTCACATAAATAGGGCCAATAACTTTTCTTCCATAAACGCCACACCAAAGAGTGGCTTTAAAGAAATTTCATGGCCTCTTCGTGGATTACACACAAMTTTGTAGACTCCCCGAAAAGATAATTTTGTTTATTTATGTACCTGTTTAGATGGGAACAGTTTCACTKGAAAATGCATATTACMATAATAATAAACGTGATTAGCGGTTGGTAGGCAATAGCTATAATACACTTTTAGCACTTTGTATGGAAACATATTAAAATCTTTCACTAAAATTTGATGTAGAAAGGCTATTGTGATACGTGACTAGTTTTCTGGGTAATGTTTGAAAGGCCTCTTGGACATCTACAGCCACAGCAGCGCGAATCTCAACGGAACGGCTGCTTCATGGTTGGCCAGGTCTGTTCCCGTCTACTGCACCGTCTTGAGTCAGTCTCATCTAGACGAGTAGCTAAAGAAGGAAGCGTCACTTGGTTGACAAACTGATCAAGAATTATCGACTGTATATTTGTCAAAAACATTGACACAATTATCTCGCGTTCCTGAGGAGTACAAGTTATATAACTTTACAGATGTAACTGGCACGTACTAATACAATACTGATTAAATATTCACTCAAAAATATATGCACGCTAGTGCTATGGGTATAAGATGTAGTAAGTAAGATGTTAGAGGAACATGCGATTCAGTTTACACAAGGTACATGTTGCTATCGATGGAAGTTGCGGGAGTATTGAAGAACTGATTCAACTAGTGGGAAAAATGAAGTGTATATTAATTGGAAAGACGTAAAGTTAAGAATCAGTTCCTAATGTTCCAGTTGCAAAAGGGTTGGCAAGATCCTTATATCTATTTATGGTACAAAATTGATAAAACCCACAGAAACTTAAAAACATGAACAACATTTTTAATCTAAGTTATATCAGATAGAGCAATATTAAGGACTGTTAAGAAAAGCTTAAAGTTTAGGAAAGTTCTTAAAAAAAGAGTCAACGGCGGAGAAAAGAAAAGGAAAATTATAGTTAAATAGAATTACTCTGTAATAAGTTACTCATCGACCATTTTAGCGAACATAACATCTGCAATGATCTGAACATCTGGAGAGGGTGGATGAAGTTGAAACATATTAGAAACAAGAAAGAATGAAGTCCATTTCCAAGCAGCGGAGAGTAATATTTGAGAACCCAGGGTGGAAAACTGAAGGGAAATGACAAAATATAATATGGTTGTGGACCGTCCAATCCAGCCCAGCGGTATCTCMGGGAGTGGCAGAAATGCTGACCGTACGCTGGTTCAATCAATCAATAAATCAACAGAAAGTTCTTGGAGTTAGTAACTTAACAATATGGAAATGTGTTTTGTGAAAGTTAACATTACTTTGGAGCTCCTTAAGAAATTAAGAATAAAAAGATTACCTTTATGTTGCTTAATGACAAATATGATTTATAATACTGGTACATTGAATGGCTCCATTTGCAATGGACTTAGAACTACGATAATGGAATTTACAAAGATAAAGAAGCATTTTAAGTGACAAAAACTTAAAACCAAACTATATACTCGTATCTTTAATATTATATTTTTTGTATTCTGAATCCCCGAGTGAAAAAATATAATCTCTGTGCATTTCCGTTGTGCTATTTTCAACAGTGAACTCTCGATGGTTCCGGAGGGATGAAGATGTTCCTGAGATTACAATGACGAAATTGACCCATTCAATCATTCTTTCGCGGAAGTGAATATGTCCTGTTTTACACCAATATAGGTGGGTATCATCAAGTCGGAGATTCCATCCAAAACATGATGGTTAACGATCAGGGCTAGCAGATTCCCTTAACGAGCTCAAATGATAAATGCTGCGGAGCCACGACGCGTCTGCGTCTCTGCCGACGCCATCGCTCAGCCGAGCGGGATACGTTGCTCAACGGGGCTCAAGATCCTGGCCCAGGATTATAAATCCATTMGGAATGTTCACCGCGGTTATTGCGATGCTGCAACTTTGATTAGAAGGAGCTGTCAAAATTAGATCGCAGATTACGCGACTGTCACCTTGGGAAACAAACTTCCCTGTTTCTGATATGAGGACTGTTGACAATAACTTTGGTAACACTAACTTTAATGAATTAACATGAACGAGTCATTATTGTGACCTAAATTTGTTGTTTGTTGGAGATAATAATTTGAAATTTTGCCTAGTAGAAATTTATCAAACAATTTCTGACTGAACTCATTTACAATAGTGTTGCAAAGAAAAACAAAAGTACTTTATTCTCAGCAATACTTACTACACAATTGATTAAAATAATACCATCGCTGTTTAAGAATTAACGTAACAAATGAAAATATAATCTCCACGATTAACCAATTACCATTAACGGTTAATGGTATAGAGATGATGATATATAGGCTAACTTTGATGCAAAAGTGGTTACAAACTACAAATAATACCTAATTTATTTTTATTTCATTTCGCTCAATAAAACATTATTGCTGTTCAAATCGAATTTATGTCGAAACTTATTTTGCGACGTTAGAGAATTGCTGCAGGGTTTCTTATATTGAGGATATCTTTCATGTTCAACTATTTTTGATATAACATTTGATCGTTATATTATAAAAAAGAGAAGGAAATGAGCTATTTTTGCAACACCCTATACATTATTAAAGGAATATCATTTAATTTTGAAACGGGTACGATAACAACTAATTGAGAGAAAACAAAAAAATAAATGTAATAATTTCGTTGAAAGCTATTGACACCGAGCGTTGAAATGAGTGCAGCGCCACTTCTGCAACTCGCGGTCGAAAGCGGTGTAATCGACGGGAGTGGAGGTTGTGTTGTGTGGTGAAGACTTGACGCACGACTTTTTAAGGCGAAACCTTTCACAAACTGCAATAGTGTTTAAAACAACATTACATTACAACACAAACCGTATATTTGTAAAGTAAGTAAGCTTGCCCATCAGAAACAATAAACATGCATAGAGATGTGTTATTTGGGAAATAAAATATAAACAGCTAAATACAAAGTAAAATAACTGAATGAGTTCATAAAAGGTACTCCCGTACACAAAGATAAATTGAATGCAGGTGTAATACCTATGTGGCCAACAACTTCAGCTTGTTTTTGTATATCACGTATTCATACCAGCTTGCAACTTTGGTTGCACGGAGATCTTATATCAGATGTTCGTTAACAATTGTGTTTGTTCTGACCATAAACTAAAAATGTTCTAGTTGATACAAGCTATAAGTTAACTGCGATTAAAGACGGAATCACTTAATTCTTAATACTTTTCCCAAATTAGAACAATWATTGCAAAGAACACAGTTGTTGAAATGGATGGAAATGAAATGTTTTATATTTTATACAGGATGTCCCGCATTCTGTGGGCAACCTCTCGGGGTATAACTTTTTTTTTTGAAATAACGTCCGCTTCCTGATATATTGACAAAATAAATTTTTGGGCGGGGCAACCCCCTACATTTTAAATTTTAACTTTAAAACAGTTAAGTATTTTTTTAAAAAAATATGTGCTTTTTAAATATTTGGGCCTTGTAAACAAAAAAGATACTCTTTGTTCATGCGGCTAAAATTGACCCTTTCCGAGAAAATTCCAATTGAATGTTAGGATTCACATTTTCACTGCTTAACTGAATAATTTGTTTTTCTAAAATGGCCGTTATAAATAATACAACTGTGTTTGATGTCACTGTTACACTGACATTTTGACAAACATTTGTAAAAATTCTAAAATAGTAATAATGGAATAGTAAATGAATATTCCATCATTATTATTATTGCAGAATTTTTGCAGTAAATAATGAAAAGAATTGTCAAATAGTAAATGTAACAGTGACATCAAACAGTTTTATTCATTATCACAGCCAATTTGATAACAAAAAAGACTAGGTTAAGCAATGAAAATGTGAATCCTAAAATTCAACTATAATTTTTCGGAAAGAGTCAATTTCAGCCGCATGAACAAAGACTATCTTTTTTGTTTAAAAGGCCCAAAGATTGAAAACAATATTTTTGAAAAAAAATACTTTACCGTTTTAAAGTTAAGGGTTAAAATGTGGGGTCGCCCCCCCCCTTCCCCCCTGCCCCCCATAATTTATTAAAAAATGTGCCCATCAATTTAACGACTTTCACTTCAAATAATACCAAAATTTTATGAAATTATATAAACCGGTCTAAGAGATATTATTGAAAAACTGTTTTTCTTCCCCCATATTTAAGAGTCAATATCTCTGTAGGCGGGCGTTATTTAAAAAAAGTTGTACTGTAAAATAGTGTTATTTTTGTACCAGTTTTCAGATTCCGAGAGGTTGTCCACATACTGCGGGACACGCTGTATATAACATGCAGAAATTTTCTTGGAGATATTAAAAATTAGTACCAGGTTGGAAGCTGCTCATAGTCATAGGTTGTCATGCCCATGGTGAGCGCAAGATTTTTACTTCTAAATGATGAAAGAGTGGAAGTAGTATACACTTCAAATGATGAAATGTAGTACAATTTAGACGTGAGAATTAGAGCATTATGCTCACTCTTCATTCCAGGTGGCTTTTCAGAAGAGATAACCATTGTATATGTTTACAAAAGCATGATCCTTAAAATTATGACAGACGATTTAAGAATATTTTTCACAAAATCTGGTGGAAGTCTATAGGTAAATCAAAATTTGAAGAGAAGAAGATGAGCACCGTTTATTTAATTGATAACGTACTTGCACAAGGCTTTTGAAGTTTTCAAGTGGACTGTTTGGACCTGCAACAACTAGATGGGGGACATGCAGTCAGATATTGTTGCCTACAGTTATGGTTTATTGCTTATGTGCCCCGATCGATAAGACTATTGAAGCTGTAGTGTTGTTTATGGAACTATTACTAAAGATTCCAAACGGCAACAAAACGGGGAATTGACATCAATTCATCACATTGCTTCAATCTTTGCACGGTCTGTTCCATCGTGGAAAACTGGTTAACGTTCCAGAACTCTAAAAGTTTGCTTCTACACTGGAACTGTCGAATCTGGGAGTATACCAAAAGATTTAGCAACGGCCTTTTATGGACGTGTCAATAATGCAGAATACGGAATGTTCTTAAACTCACAAGATATCTCGGACWMCCTTGCAGAGGTTTGCGAAAATAATAACAATTCTGTGATTACATGTTTTGAGTGTTTTGTGGGATAATTATTAACTTTAAGGTGGCAGAAAGCTCACATTTCGGAGCTGTGGAGTGACATTGATCTGCAACATACAGTACTATCTCCATGCATATTGTAGCTTGGCAGCAGTTACAAAAAGGCGGCACAAAGAATTCGGAAATCAATGTCGCCCGCGTTGCATGAATCATTTATAGGGACCCTGTATAAGCTATGTTGCATAAGAGCTGCGAACTACAGACATATAGTCGGTTGCACAATTCCATGCAACCAACATCCGAATATGAACACAGCTGGCTAGAACATTATTACATATAGACTTAAAAAATGTTGTTAAATTTTAATAGTTAATTATAGTAATTTTACTAATAATTAGCTTACCTAGGGAGATTAATTCATTAATTTTGCAACCAACTGTAGTTTCTCTGCAAGCAACTGTACTCTAGAGGAGCATTTTTCAGCAATAATCCAAACCATGTGAATTGATTCTAGGTTATTTCAGATCCCTTGTTGATAAGTTGAGACCTTTTGTCGTTTTATCACACGGACAATTTCTTTGCATTCTTTGCTTTAATCGAAGCTTTTAGTCATTTACTGAAAATGTAGATAAGCTTGTTTAAATTAATAAGAATATAAGCGGGCTTAAAGTTTCATTTTAATGTCTTTTGCCTAAACAAAATTACTTCCTGAATTTCCCTAGAGAATGTTTAATAGAGACGTTATTTGTGGAAAAAGCTGTCAAAATGCAATTAAAGGAAATTCATTTTAGCTAACTTACTTATTTCTTCTATAAGGTTAATTCAATCAGGATTAGTAACAATTTTCTTTCTGGTAGTGATTAATCGAAAAAGTTGTATCACGAGGACAACAAACTAAGTTGTAATAACCGAGTTTTAATTTAATAATGGAAAGGCGCTGTTGTAAAACAGGATAAAAAATTTGTTTAACATATAATAAAATATTGAAACAGAACAATTATTGTTTAATAATTGATTATGAACTGTAAAACGTGATATATGACAACTGCTTCTTCAACTATTTTCCACTAATCGTCTTTCTTTGTTTAWCAAATAACAATGTAGGTAGGTACTATAAAAATTTTCGTCCCCTTCTAMTTGAATGAACCCTGATCCTCGCCGATTCTCCATTTACACCCTTCAGATCATCTAGKGTCTTCCAGGGTCGAATCGTTCGTCTAGTCTGTTGCTACTGTGGATGAAGACGTTGTTGGGTTGTGCGAATTCCACATGAACCTAGGGAATTTCTTTGTTGTTGTATACTTCTTAACAGTATTTTACGTAGGCCTTGTCCTTTTGTGTGTTTGGTCAGCAGATTTTTTGTAGAAGCTGTAGCCAGGCATTAAATTGCACAGCTCATAAATTCGTTATGGACAAAGATGACGCATGAAGCAAGGCATTGTTATTCTTAAAAGGTAAAAAATTAAAACAAGTAAAAATCTTTCTTACTTAAAAGATTACTTTGTCTGAGAGGACTCAATAATATGTTTTGGTAAAGAGTATTATGTGCGATAATTTCACTGCATCTGTTGATTCTGGGCTTTTTTGAGGTATTGGATATGCCTATATGAATGGTTAATACTGGGTTCTGTGTTATTCATATGATATGTGAACAACAGCGTGCTGTCTTTAACATCAACAAATTTGTATAACTACTACATAATTCTCCAAGTTTCTCGATATCATCCTAAACTAACATGATAACTGGAAATTAAATATGTTATACGTACGGGCTACGCCAGCCTACGTCATTACAATCCTCSACACCTCTCTCGACGTAATCTATTTAATCATTTTGTTACAATTTAGTTMCTACACTTAGATTCTYATGCTTTTTTAATTACGAACCGCGTTATATTTGCACTACCCCTACTCGCACATTAGGTCAACCAGTCAAAGTTAAATCTTTAAAATATATAAATAGTTAAGAGAATTGTTTTTTTTTTCTGATTCTAAAGCCTATATACTAGTAATGCCGCTACTGCAGTGTAGTTTGTGCTAAAAGAAAATACAAAAAATATTGGTTGTCACTCTTTTAATACAAGGCAGTATTGGGCTCGGACTTTTTTCATTATGGTTATAGAGTTTGCTAACATACTATATTCCAATATCACTCGCTATGGTCATTTAATTCATATAGAAGTTGAAGAATTATTGGACGAATGTACATAATTGTAAACGTAATATGTGATATTTGTTTCTGTATTGTGCAGTTTTTCAGACGCTTAGATTTTTGTTTTAACTACCGCACAGTTCTAAATCCAATTTTTACAATGAATCTAGGATATAGGGTTTCCATAAAAGATTCATGCATCCAGGCGCTTATGGATTCGATTAAATCAATTTGCCGCCACTCAAGAAAGTGAACACAAATATCGCTTCGACAGATACCTACTTGTCATCTGTCGATTGTCAAATTTTTTCATACATATTATATGAGAAAACGCATCGGAGTGTGTATATTCAACATATAATGTAGTGTTTTGTAGAATAATCAACTTTAAAATTGGAGAAAGGTCTGATTTCGGAGCTGTGGGATGACACGGTTTCGTACAATTGTTACGTTATGTCTCGCAGTTGCGAGGTTGTGACTCCAGTAAGCCTATTAAATTGTACTGATGTGATGGACTAAAGGATGTTTTTAGCCTACCGCAGTGGTAAATTTTACAGGATTTATACTAAGTGGCAGTGACCTTAGCTGAACTACGATGAAGTTTCTTAACCTAGAAATTGTAAACAGCTAATCTGTAGTGGTGCAATGCTGGTTACAAAAGAAGCGCAAACATTAAAATAGGGAGACATTGATTGCGGAGGCTTGCAAATTTGCGAAAAATAATTAAATTTACAAAACCATGTTTGAAGGGGGTTATAAATGATGGACGTAGTTGTGTAAGTATATTAAAGTAATGTGTAGTTTTCTACAAGCAAATTATTGTTATTATTTACTTTTGAAAGGAAAATAGAACCTGAAATTGTTTCTTTCTTTCTTTACAAAATCATCAATTTTGATTCGTAACATTCATTACACTATATTGTGTTTATTGTGTAAAAAGACGGCACAAAGAATTTAGACATCAGCGCCACCCACGTTGCATGAATCATTTTTAGAAACCCTGTATATAATCCGTAAAAACCAACATCAGCGACACCTCAATAAACAATGTTAACTAATTACGTGTTAATTTCGATAATTCAACACAATAGCTGATTCTTCATCTCGATCTCTCGAAAAACTAATTTACCCACTTCTGTGTGACAAATGCCCATTTTTTCAAGGCCGCCTTCGACAGCTTCTTCTAGGTATATTGACTGACAATATAAATGGAAGGCTATTAATTAGTCTGATGTTTTAAAAACTTGTACATCTTTATCTGACAGAAGGCACCCCCGATGGAGGGCATTTGTTATAAAGCAATCCAACAAAACGGCTGATTGAGGAAACTGACAGACGTAGAGAGAGTTGGCGTAGACTGATTGGCAAGCTGTGAGCTTGATGAGCATACGGAGATCTTTATTATGTCGGTTATCTGTAAGTATTACTCACCTGACCCTATCTCGTTTTAATATCTCGGCTGCCGCGATGATGGAATTCGGGCGAACCAACCAAATCAAGCATTGAATACGGATGTTATGCATGAGTAAGACATTATATGAAAAATAGGAGTGGAGTCAGTACCATGATTGAGTGAACACTCAGCATATACAAGATATACAGAAATACCTTTTTAATGTGGTAATTTTTAGAAGAAAGAGCTAAAACTGCACTTTTTTTTGTAGAAGTTCGTCAAGCTATGCTATGCTATCCCAAATGTTTTGTAACAGCAACAACCAGTACGCAAAATACTACAAAAGTTATAGTATGTGATGGGTTTACACCTCTCATCCTTTTTACTAAAATTTAATGAAAATCTGTGACTACTAGCAACCCTTTCTTTTTTTTTCTTTCACTCACAAGACGGGTAATTTTTTGTTCTTCTATGAACTATTTAAAATCTAGGATACTTTTAAAAACAAAGTGCTGTATTTTCATAAATTGTTTTTAAACGTTTTACAAAAAAGTTGCAGAAAGACCGTATTTTAAATATTTAAACGGAACAATTTTTTTTTCGACTTAATCACTACCAACAGTGCAAGATAGACTGCATTTCTTCTAAATTGTTGGCAAAATCCCCCGCAGTCTGTCCAGCCGACAACGTTTCTAGCCGTGGTCAAAAATTGAATTAAGCCACCTTGTATAGGTAAAGATTATTATAAGGTACATCTTATTTCATATTTAGCACAGACATTCCTTACGTTTTATAGATTTTTCCTTAAGGCTTCGAATAAACCAGTGAAATTGGTGAGCACGATTTCCAAACTAACAGTTTTTTGTTTACAATTTGATGCGTAATTGTAACATAAAAAGTTAGTGGCTATATAAAAAAAATCAAATTTTGTCCGGTGCTAAAAGCTCACGTTATCGAGTAGGTACTCCCCGGGTGCTATTTTATTCGAAACATTTTTCTCCAAGATTTCAAATAAAGTCATGAGTTGAGTCAGCGCGATAAGTGAACCATGCATCTATCTCTGAAACCGTTAAATTTTTGAACATATGTATTTTAAAAGTTTTTTTACCTAGAATTTGATTAAAAGCAAAAATTCGACATAAGAATTGATTAGTTCTAGTTGGTTCGGTGCTCTAAAACTGAACATTTTGCATAAACACATTATATTGCGATATCGATTACTTCTTGGGTGCTACTTATTTATGTATAAGAAATTCTCTTCACTAAGAGTAGATGTTTAAAGCTTTTTTTGTTTAGAATTTGAACGATAATCAAAATTCGACATAAAAGATGTATTTCCTATTTTAAGTTATTCAACTGTTTCCAGTTTCCCCTACAACCCAGATTATATACGGGAAGTTTGGTAACCCTCTGTAGCTGTAGCTTGAGGAGCATCTGGTATTTTTAGAAAAGTACAAAAATATGTACATTATCCACTAATTTTTAGTGAAAAAGGTTGCATTAATTGGTTCAATTTCAAACCTGTTCATATAATATGTTTCCAAAAGTTCTCACAATATTTTTTTTGTACCCTGACGCTGGTGTGTAGCCTGCTCTTGATCCTTTTTTTGTTTTATTTTTTCTAGTTTAGTCGTTAATTTAAGTTATTCTTTTGTAATCAAAATGAATATGATGGCTACAGTTGTGCTGCTTTTATAGTTTTTTAATAATGTTAAATAGACGTTGGAACACATGTAATTATTTATTAATTTAAAATGGCTTCAATATTATATTTTGTAATATTTTGAATTTATCGCTTAAAATAATTTAAAGCTTCTGAGTTTATCTACTGTTTGTTCAGTAATACTTCTTTATTGGTATTTTAGCTACCCCATCCAAACTAAATGTTTGAACACTTGCTATATGGTCATTCTGTACACTTATCCTTTTTACAGTGTTTTCGTTTCTATCATGTTATAGCTATGTAGACTATCGATTTCCATAGCTAATGTCAAGAAAGATTAAAAAAGGGACAATAGGCGGACGAAATATTGGAACGCTAAATGACGACCGACTGTTGAAACAAACTAGTGCAAATGTGTTTTTTTTCAGTAAATATGTGACTCGTTTTAAACTTGGCAAATGAGATATGATAATATGTTAGTTTTCGGATACTGTATGCATTAGCAAAGAAAGTCGTTGAGAAGTCCAACTCCATACAAATTTCGGGTTTCTTATACAGGATGTTTCACAAATGATAATGAAGCTGACGAAATTAAAAATGCAACCCAAAATACATTCTCATAGCCAATGTGGTTATTTTACATAATGGTATATTATTTTAAAAATAAATTGGGAATCCATGACGGCTATGCGCTATGGTTCCTGTCACTGTATTTATTAAAAGTCAAAATGTATTCAAATGATAAAAAAAACAGATATGATTTTGATTTATGGTAAATGCAAGAAAAATGCTTCCGCTGCTGCCCGTTTATACAGACAACGTTTTCCAAATAAAAGAGCTGCTGCCGATACAATTTTCAAGAGACTTGAATTAACTTTAAGGACCTGGCCACCACTGAAAAAGTCAAGAGAAAGAACAGCAACAGGCCCTGACAATGAAATTAGTGTATTGGAAATGATTGACGAAAATCCTCATATTAGTCAAAGGGTAGTCTCAAGAGCAACCCGTATTAGTCTGTCTTCAGTACACCGAATAATTAAAGGCAATTAATTTCATCCGTATCACTTGCAATTGGTTCAGGCCTTAAAGGAGACAGATTATCCTAAAAGACTGTCTTTTTGTAACTTTTTTCGGGAACACCAAAATTTGAATGTGAGATTTTATGACAACATTTGCTTTCCAGATGAAGCAAGATTTTCTAATAATGGTGGAGTTAACAAACATAACATGCATCATTATACGCAAGAAAATCCACGTTGGATTCGAGAAGGATATTTTCAAACTACGAGTATCTCTTCGACGTATGTCTGGTGGGAATCTGGGGAATCAAATTGTTGGGCCTTATTTTTGCCGCGATAGTTTAAACGGCAATACTTATCTAAATTTTTTAAGAAACATTTTACCGGTACTTCTCCAAAATGTAAACTTACAAGTAAGACAAGATCTACGGTTCTAACAAGATGGGGCAACTGCGCATTATCATATAATAGTGCGAAATCATCTTAATTTGGTTTTGCCTAACCGATGGGTAGGAAGAGGTTCAATTAATCCTTAGCCACCGAGAAGCCCGGACCTTACTCCTTTGGATTTTTTTCTGTGTGGAATGGTAAAAGAGCAAGTATACCAAACACCAATTGAAAGTGTAGAACATTTAGAAAATAAAATACGTGATGCAAGTAGATCCATCACTCCAGAAATGTTATTGCATGTTAAAGGCTTGTGAAAACAGCGGAAGGCGACATTTTGAGCATTTATAATATTAATGTTATTAAATAAATATTTTTCAAAAATAAAATTTGTTTTACAATACCGAATTTACTTAAAGCAAATGATTGAAGTTTGTGTCAAAATTTACGAATTTATACAGGTCTCTACGTTTTATATTTTTAAGGCGATGAATAATTATCAATGTTATCTCTGCAAATGTATTTTGGGTTGCATTTTTAATTTCGTCAGGGTCATTTTCACTCGTGAAACATCCTGTATATATATTTCTTATACGAAAACATCAGATAAATTACACTCCCCAGTTTCGGAATCAGCGCTTCTGCTGCCATCTAAGCAGCACCGTTAACTTTAAATAAAGTTAATGGCAACACCTTAAATTGATGTGGGACAAAGAAGTATATATGTGCAATAATACATGTTAAAAAATGTTCAAGCTTTGCTCAAAACCGAACCAATTTTCCCATTTAGCTGGCATTCTCAACGATTTTCTCTGGCATTAGTGTTGAGAGCCAGAAATGATAAGACGTATTGCAACACTTCAAGCAGATAAGAGATTTAAGAGAGTTTTCCGGATGTATGAAATTGCGACGGATAGCCAGGGAGCTCTAGATGCCTTTAACGTCAGTGTACTATATTATAAAATCGCATGGGGAAATCTACAACCCAGATATAAACATATACAAATGTAAAGGAATCGCAGAGCCTTTGTTAAGAGCGGTAAATGCTGAATGGAATAATGAAGTTCTTGGTAAACATATGCAACAGAAACTTGTTGGAAGTGGATGAGCCCAAGTGGACTTGGATTTTATAAGATAAAGTAACTGCCTTAGCTTTCAGCTGTAACTATTAAGGTATGAAAAAAATCACTATAGGCCAAGGAAAAACTTTTCTTGACTGCAATGCAGTAGAAAATAATTTCTTGTATGGCGTTTAGMAACAAATGGTTAGGTTTACAGCGACAAATTCAAATCTGTAGTATTTGTAGGAGATGAACAGAAACGGGTGAGTTGCACAAAAGGGCAGGCTGCCCATCMAGACTGACAAAAGAAAGCCGTKAAGTTTGCGAGTGGGTTGACGGCTTGGGGCAGACAATACACAAAAATAAAATAAATTGGAAGAATATATTATCCCAAGCATTAAAAAACTAGCTCCAAATGGTACGTTTCTGTTTGGTGCTACAAATCCCGTTGATCTAATTGCCAGCAAACAGCTCGACTTAAATGTCATCGAGTCTTTATGACCTAAAATGAAACAAAAATAATTAAGAACTGATACTCAAAGAGCCGTGAGAAGTCTTCTAGCCAAAATTACTGAAGTATGGAATTATTTCTGCAGTCAAGAGTGCCGGCCAATCGAAAATTCCATGACCCAACGTGTCATAGCCGTTGTAAAAGCAAAAGGAGATGCAACTATTTATTAAACCTATTCCAATTATCTTGTTCGAACGTTTATTTGTCACTTTATATAAAAAATATTTGTATAAGTATCTTTTATGTTATATTTTCATTGTATATATTTGTCATTTACTATTAACCAGAACAGTTTGGCAACAAACAATTTGTGCAAAAGACGCCTTTGGGGCACAACAAAGGAGCAAATTTGTAATAAGTTGCGAACTCGCAAGTGTTGGAACATTTATTTAGTTGATAGCGCTCGTATATTATTTTTGCACCAATTCTTAGTAAACATTGGTAATAACCTCCTGTTCGATAAAGCGGGTAACATCTTCACAGTCCTCAACCAAAAAGGTCATTAAAAGTACTGTGAACGTGTGAACCTTGTAGTTTTTACCCTGCTGACAACTGAAGAAACGGCAAAAAAATGAGTTTGGCGTTGAATGACAAAATGCAAATTTAGTGTCACTTGTAGCCTATCCTTTGAATATAGGTATATGCCAATTAGTATCAGCTTATCTTTTTTGTAAGTGTATTATGTTAATGTTATTTTTTACTACTCAAAATGGCTTATGACCGTAAGGAATTTACAAAAAAGTGGTAGAAGTCTTATGTACTCTATAGTTTCATGACAGAAGATTATGTTAAGTTTATAGCAGAGACATGTGAGATTTCCACCAGAAGCGTTGAAAGTTGGCAACTTGGCCATCATTAATAGAAAAGCCGCAGAATTTAGGAAAAAATTTCTGAGTGGACGAAACTTGAGTCCATCATAAATACCGACTCAGGGCCACTCCTCCCCCACCCTGACAATTTTGTATCGTGTCAGCAAGCTACCATTTTTTGATTTCCGGAGGATGTATTTTTCGCTACAAGTGAATATTATTATAAGCAAAAAATACAAAAAGTACGCGAAGCGATCACAAAAAGAGAAGAGAAATGAGATAAAGTGCTCTTGTCCACCAAGCGAACACTTCGCTTCACAGAAGCTGTCATGCAAAATGTCGGATTTAAAAAACTTTGATGGAATATGCATTAACGGTGATGTTGGAAGTAGATGGGTGGCTGGATAGCCAAAATTAGAAATTTTTGTCAAGAGTAGTTGACGCAGTTCGTTACTGTCAGCGTTACACTCAGTGCGTAACCGTTCTAGGGTACTACAGAGAAAAATAAATTAGTTTCGTTTATATCATATGTTTCTTCTTGTACGTTAGGAACAATAATTTATTAACTACACTCGTATGTGCCGAAAATGTTTGGCATATAACCCATTATATTCTGTGAATATATTCAAATTATTTGAATAAAAGATGATGTAAGTCTCAAGGGAGAAAGTAGATATATAAGCAAATATCGACTGTGGCAGTTCCAAAAATAGAAATGTCCTTTTCATAATGTGTGACAACTGAGGAATGGAAATTTAATGCTTATCGAGGAAGTTATTTATTTGGTTTTGCATGTCTATCTAAATTATAGGCAAAGTTGAAACAGGAAGCTTGATTTAATACTTAATTAAATCTATTGATGATAAACCCGCCTTCATTTGGAAGTAAGCATATCAAATTATGCAAATTTTGCTGTAATTAAAAAGTAATTATGTTCTTATATTCATAAGATTAACATCATTCAAAAATTCGGTAGCCTGAAACATGACATTTCTAAATTAGCAACGCTGTTGTTGAATCTAATGATGTAAATTAATAATTTGGAGTTTCTGTTCTTATTCGGAGACGTTGAATTCCGAACAGAACTGCTGTAAAGATCGGAGGCCAAGCCGTGCTTGCAGGAAAGGATTTCCCCCTAATCGCCGCATAAAAGTGTTGCCAAAAAACCAACAAAGACCCACTAATGACGCTAATGGCCTCAAGTTTATCGAGAAGCGATTAGATCCGAATATCAGCGACTGTTCTCGACCGGTCAGCGGTTGGCCGGTGTAAATGATGTTTCCGCCACGCCCCGTGCTCATTACAGGTAGGGAGCTACCATCAATTTAAAAACCAATCAGAACTCGCGTTCGTCAGCTGGAGCTAGCGTGCTTTGTTAATGACAGGTAATTTTATGTAGAACAAAAACAAGTCCTCGATTGTATCTCTTCATTTTTGTACAAGTTTTTCTGGTTCGGATGTTTCCACTCTAACAAAAAGGCCCTGCGGCAGTCGATTTGTACGTAGATAACATTTTAGACATTTTCCTTCCTAATGGAACTAACACATTAAATTACACAAGTGCACAAAAATTAAGTATCAGCTATGACCTCTCCTGGCACAAAATACTTCCCAATGATTGACATCTCGACATCGGGCTATGAAAATTTAAAATATACGTTAACAGTCAAGGATAGAAACTTTTACATTATGCTACTGCGCCTTTGTGCTAACACCGTCAATACAATGCTTATTTTTTCAAACTTTCCAAGCCTTTAGTAAATTCCAAATTGTTTGTAAAAGTTAAAGGCATACACTTTAATCCAGTTAATTGTGAAAACTGAGAAGAGTCTCCTTAAATATTTTCATTTTAAAATTTTTATGTATTTCTGAATGAAATGAAACTTCAAAAGTTGTTGTTTAAGTAAAGGCAGGAGATGTCCAGTTCCGCTGGAAGTTATCTGGTACTACCTAATGACAGAGAATAACTATCATTAGACAAATTTGATTCCTGCCTTACGATCATTATATTGAATGTATGATTGTTATGGATATAATTTACTCTTCTGGGCACAGAGTTTTAAATAATTCTTTAACTTAACCAAAAATTAAGCAATATGTGATTGAACCTAATACTTCGTTTCACCAAGAAAACAGCGTTTTTTACTAATAAAAGCATTTACACCAAATACAGACTGCAAAAAGTATTAAATTGATGAGATATCCGGAGAAGTCAAGTATCCTATTCATCTGCATATAATTCAACTGAGTTTGTCTGGGGTTATAGCAGCTTAATGCAATTTATTAAATTGAGAATTCAGGGAAAACTTGCCATGAAAGACGGAGTCATGGATATTTGTCTCGAAGTTTTTTTTTTTTAGAAAACTACAAACATACGTAAAAGTTTACACTTAATGATTTAAAAAAAAACATAGGTATAGGATGTCAGAGAGTGTATGTCGTTCCACCAATCCTTATTAATGCAAATTGAATGACTAGTTCTTTTTTGCTTGCATATGTATTTCTGTGTTGCCTATCTTTTTTTGTAATATTAAATAACTCTCCAGATTATTGTCTTATTTGATGTCTTGAAATATATTACACTGGAATACAAAAATTGTAATCTCAAGGCTATACTTAGATGAAAGCAAAACTAGTGAAGTGAGCGAGAGGCATGTATGTAAAAGTCTGTAACTTAGTATTTCAATTTCGACGAACATCTCTGAGTTTTACCCAACCATAGGATGGCAAATCTTACCTGAGTAACAAGTGACTGATAAATCCTACATCAAAAACCTTTTTCAATTATCCACAGCACCTTAGTTTTTAGAATATCACCAATGTCTTTGTGCACATTCGGTTAATTAAATCGGTATTATGCCATAATGTCAAAATACAAACCAAGTTTACCTACGACCTGGAATGATTTGATGGTTTTTGAACCAGCTTTAAAACTGGTTATGGCCTAGGGATGGCAATCCCTAATATTGGTATCATATAGATGTGTCAGTACTTCACTTACTTTCTTGCAGTGGCGGCTCGTGACTGTATCGAAAGGTAGTGCCAAAAATTCGATATGTTACAAACGACAATAAAACTTAAAGAGTTAAATTATAAAATTGTAGTTTAATGTATATGTCCCGAATCTTTAATGCCACTTTTTGTCAATGTAGATTCTCCACCATACAAAACACAAGGAAAACAAAAAACGCTTGCACGTCACACCCAATTGTTTTTTTTGCTCCCCGCGGAGATCCAAAAACTGCTGCGATTCCGTGCCAATTCGGAGCTGGCACGGACGTGAAGTTGGATCGAATGCTGGTGCTGGGTGCGGGCCGTAACCGTGTATGAGTGGATGGGTTCCGCAGTTCAGCGGGGGTTCTCACAAATTCAACCACTTTGAGATAAATTATACTTCAGTTTTTGATTGTTAAAAAATATTTTGCTAGTTTGTGGCACTTAATGAGAAGCCGCCACTGCTTTCTTGTATAATGATTTTCAAAATAAATATTGAGTAAAAGGTCATTGTCTCTTATTCACTACTATTCTGTTTTTTACACATCAGTTATTGATCTCTATAATAATGTTGATCCATAAATATGAACATCCTGCGTCAAAACAATCTGTGGACAGCTGTTTCGGCTTATAAAACCTCCTCAGCACAGCTATAGTCCCAACGCAGACAACACGGCATAGATCTGGTTTCGCTTATATACGCCAAGGTAGGCGATGTATCGCCTATCTGTGCTGAGGAGGCTTTATAAGCCGAAACAGCTGTCCATAGATGGTTTTAATGTAGGCGACTAGGCATAAACGTAGTTCTGTTATTTTGTTCTGTTCGTTTAGATATCAAACTTTGTACTCCTTAAAAACATTTTTGATACAGATTATTACTATTTACTTACTTATTAAGTAGAAAGCGCCCTACCTATACATTTGTTTAATAAAGTTGATATAAGCTCGAGGAAGTTAATTAATTTTTTGGGAGAAAAAGATCGGTAAATTGCGGAAAAATATAGAGCCTCAATCCCGAAATTGCCGGGATATTATGGTTAAAGGTAGTGTTAAATCTTTAACAGATAAATATTCATTATAAGGGACATGAAGATCAATCAAATCAATAATGCAAAACTAAATTACTGTTGACCAAAGCATTGGCAAAACTTAGGAGGTGCTGCGGCAGGTGAATGCCGCTGATGACTAAAATGCTTTGACCACATCAATGGTGGGTCAAAATTATTCCTCCTCTGGCGGTTGTTTTGTTATGGACTGCTAACGAACGCTTCGCGTGTAAATCTTTATGTTCAGTGTTTGAACGTCCATCATTCCTTACGGTTTTGCCTGAAAACATTTTATCTAAATTTGCTTTTAAACTGTTCTAATGAAGGTCCATAAGAAACTTTGTTGTAAGTAATTCGAATAACGCATCGCGTGCGCTGTACGGTTTGGTAAAGGATAAAAATGTATAGAAACTGTGAGCAGTTTTAGATGCATGTAAAAATAAACAGATCGATAATACACCCTGGTCTAAGTTGTTAGGTATTATTGCTTCATTAAACAGGAAAGGTACTGTACTATGTAGCACGTTGTAATAAACCTCACTAAAGGCGAAATTCGAATGATGAAATAATTGCCTAATTCTATTGAAGTCTTCGGAACTCCAGCATACCAGGTAAATTGAACATTAATACTGCTACATTTAATTTATAACACATAAGCTCTGTTGAATATTTTTAGATTTCATACTGTAACTAATTAAGGCCCTAGCTAAGTCATTTTATCGCTGTTTTGTTTTGCTGGTGTGGTGCAGGTAGCACCCGCCTATTTAAGCTCGCGTGCGAGGTGTATAAGCGACCCCGTATATCCACCAAAGGCAATACCATCAAAGGATCCATTATTTCCACAAGCTGCTCAAGAAGGCAACATAAAACATTTTTTAATACTACGCAGTAACAGAAGAATGTGACAACCTGCATTTCTAATGAGTATTTATTTAACTCATGGAGCAAACAGCTCTGGTTCGACATTATCGGATCGGCTCAATCGATTCTCTCAGTTCTTATATTGTTCATGTCACTTAGAGGAAACTTTGCTTTGTAATTAGTTAATCAACTTATTCGAATATTGTTCAAATATTGTAAAAGTTATTAAGGTGTAAAGTAAAATTAATACAAAGTTAGTTTAAAAAACGTCATTAGTCATAGATGCTACCCTTATATTATCCAAAGGCAATACCTACAATCCTACTGACTGCGCCAATTAAGTTTTTTCTCCAGGTAAAACTGTTTTTTTAAACTAACCTTATTTTAACTTCGGTTTACAACTTAGTAAATTTTACAATATTTGTATAACCTAATTAACGAATTACTGCAAAATAAAGTTTCGTCTAAATGATATAAACAATACGAATTGAAAGAACCGAATGAGCCGCACCGATAATGTAGAACGAATCTGTTTACTTCATTTCGCTTAAATTCTCCTTGGAAATGCTGATTTTGACGTTCTTCTGTTACTGCGTAGTATCAACAAAAGTTCTTTGTTGTCTTCTTCAGCAGCAATACGGACCTTTTGATTGTATTGCGTATTGCATTTGGTGGATATACGGGGTGGCGTCTATAACTCACGTGATGCCTGGCGACAGTTGCTCAACAAAGAACATTTATTGAGTGAGGGTAGTGAATTAGTATATATATTATCTACTTTACTGAATTCGGTACTGAATGGTTTTTTATTTTTAAAGCGTTTTGTGAGAGACAAGAAGGTGTTCGACCAGTGGGTGTGAAGCAGAGCGAGTTAGGAGGGTATTTAAATATATGTCAGCGACGAGAAGTCAGTTTACCGACATGAATGCCTCTTATACAGGAAATTAAACAGGTCAAGGAGTAATGAAAACTAAACTTAAAGCAACTAAGGCAGAAATAAAAACAGGTTAAGAGGAAGTGAAAAAAAGGCCAAAAAGAAGTGAAGACCGCATAGTGAAAGTAACTAAGGAAGAAGTAAAACAGACCAAAAGGAATGAGTACAGCGTAAGACGAAATCAAGAAAGAAATAATGTTGTGCTATAGCAACTGAGAAAACAATTAGATGGGATTAAGGCAAATCAGGGTACTATTGAAGAGAAAGTTCATTACATCGAAGAAAGAGTCGAACAAGAGATGTTGTAAAATCCTCTCTTTACTATAGAAATGGTAATAGAATAGAACGGAAACAATTGGCTAACAAATGGAACGATCGAGAGAAAGCTGCGACTAATGTACTGCATCGTATCTGCTTCACACGTTATCTGCGGTCGGCAAGGAAGGTTATCACAAGCTATTTGCAACGTTTTAGAGTTGCACTTTAAAAAATAACACTTGCAGCAGCTTTTTCTAGCGCAGACGGTGAAACTGCAAGTGAAAAAACTAATGCTCATCGAATATCCAACAGCTCCGCCTAAACTCTTGGAGAATATGGCAGTGCGGAATTTTATTGGTGCTGCCTTAGGAAAGGATTTGGAAATAAATGCATCATATAAGGTATCAGTTCTCAGCTGGGGAGCACAGATCTAACAGATTGATCTGACGGAATAGCTTATAAATAAGGAAGTTGACGCAATAAAACATAGCTGTGGAAAACCAGAGCACTTGAAGAACTGGATAGTGGTGCTCCCCGTGGCCTGTACAAATCAACAGCTGCAGAAAAACTAAGTAAGATCAGGCGGTGTTACGAGGTACACACCGGCTGTACAAACAGACAAAGCCCCCAAGATCCAGTCCGTGAACTTGCTTTGGCGTAACAGCGTTGATGATTTCACTGTGACGCCATGCGCCAATGGGAAGAGTACACAAGTAACCGTGGATACTGCGACTACATTAAAATGCATGTCTATGCTGTGCTGTCTACACCTCAACCAACTGCAGATAGTATTATTTCGCTGTCATTACAACTCATCTACACTAGACCTAAACTGCATTGATTGAGGTTGAGGTGTAGACACCACAGCATAGCCATGCATTTTAATGTATGTTGGTTCTTGCCCGTTAGCAAAAAGTGCCGTGGGGGCCTGCTGTCAAATTGAAGTATGCAGTTGCATGCCAATTTGTCAGGCTACAGGTCACTTCCTTTAGGAAGTAATACCCGTTAAGGCAGCTAGGTGGCGTTGTCATCATGTCAGTGTAATGCTGACAGATGGCATTGCCATCCTAAATTCTTACTGCGACTACAGTTTCCATTGTAAAGAAAATCATAGTATCAGCCGCTATTCCCTTGTAGGATAAATTCCTTTTATGAACGTTTCAGTGCTTGGGGAAGCTGAAGTGGAATTGGGAAAGTTTCGAATATGTGATATAGTGTTGGTAGTCGATATCGATGACGACTCTGTTATGGAAATGCACTGCATAGAGCAGTACCAACTTGATCCAGATGATACAAAACAGCAACTCCTGAAATTTGGCAATGAGATTTTCAGGTGGCGAAGCAACACGTTATTATGGAAAACGATCTTTGGAGCTACCTTGGGTTGTTCGAACCGGCTAGAGGCTCGAACGAACCCCTGTTAGTTGCAAGAATTCTCATTAAGACATCCTAGATAGTGTCGGTGAGAGTTTCAAATATTGAGACATCTCAGTAATGAGGAAGCAAGCAAAGCTCGCGAGTTCTTACCCAGCAACCAAAAAATGTTCGCTGAACAAATCAAACCATGCTGAAGAATAGAATTGATCAAGCCCAGAAACAAAACCGGAGATACGCATTCTATTCGACAATCATCTGGAAGACCCACTCTGTGCTGACTACTTCAAACTTAATGACACCACACAGAAAGAATAACCCAGAACTGACGACCCTTTGACTACTCTTTCTAGATATCCTTGGTTTTCTACGTTGGATTTAAAGAGTTGATACTATATGGTGGTGATACATCGACAGGACCAAGAGAACACTAAGTTTACCATCTGCTGCGGTTTTTACAGGTTTATTGTAATGCCGTTTGGCCTATGCAACGCCCAGCTATGTTTAAACGATTAATGGAATTGATGTTAAACTGATTTAAGCATATATCTAGTCTATCTGCACGATATGGTATTGGGCAGTAATTCGGCATAACACCTAAAGGACATGCAGGAGATTTAGAACAATTTTTGAGTAGCGAATCTGAAGTTGAGTCCAAGGAAGCGTGGAATTCCTTGTTCACATTGTGTAAGCGGACTGAATCCAGGCCAGCGACGACGAGGTAACCGRGACTGTCTACGTCCAGAAAGTAAACGCGAGGTAAGGAGTTTCCAGGAATCTACATCTACTACACATGATTTATGAAAGAATTCGTAAAAATTGCAGATCCGTTACGCTAATTTGCAGAACGTATGATGACTTCTGTATTCTGCATGCCAACGTTGTAGAACAGTCCGATCTTGGCATACTCCTACGCCACATCAAATATGTTTTCGATACGGATACAGTAAATTCGGCCTTAGAGCTATGTTCCAATATCCAAACCTGATCGACAGACTTACTTAGTTACTATGGACGAAGTTCCTCATAATGTCATAAGGACTGACCATGCTGCATTATCCTGGCTTCTACGGTTGAAAAATTCAGGACAAGTCGCTAGATGGATGGAGAGACTGCTACAGTATAATTTCATAATTCAGCATCGTCCAGAAAGGAATCATAACAATACTAATGCTTTATCAAGAAGGATGTATTAAGAATTCAAACACTGTAGGTGGGTAGAAAAGCACCTGAACCACATAAATATCCAACCTAAAGACTTAAACGCATCGTTTATTGTTATGTGCTCGGGTTCTGACTTACCTTCCTTTATTCACACACTAAGTAAGTAAGTATAACTGAAGCTCTGCACTCACTCAGTACCATTTTTTCGCCGCCCTTTGCTTAATGACTTCAAATTAGACTTCACTGCCACGAAGCCTTTATACATGCCGATACTTACAGTTCCAGAACCATCCAGAAGTTCGTTTACGAGAACATTCCTGTACATTAATTACTCCATCTATCTCGGATAATCAGTATGGCAGAGGCTCGACTTTTTATCACTGGTCATGGGTCATACCCACGCCATCTAACCGTTGACATAGTAACTGCATACCGATTGCAATGTTTTATTATCACGACAGTAAGTCTACAAGCCTGTAGCTCTGGCAAATAGCTAATAGAGTCGCATTACCGCTAATACGTAGCACTAGCCTTTCTTTAGAAACTGATCGTCCGACATTCCTAAACTTTTAAGAGGCACTGTTCCACCATTCGGTTAAATCAATCGACCGTTCCATTTAATTGCAGATTAAGAGGAGTTGCTCTTGTTTTTGTGGCTGTATCGAACTGAAATTACTCCTCTGACTTTAATGCAGTTTCGATAGCACTCCAAACCTGCATACCAGGCATCGATGAGAGCTCGTGCCACACAAAGGAGGCTTGGTTTCGTGTTGCATTTGGCTTCTGTCCACCGGCTGATGTAATCCATCTCCACTAAAGTGTACCTGCTTATTGTTGTCTGTTGTAGTTGGAAATGGTCCGGTGAAGCTGATGGCAATCTTCTCAAATGGGGCCTTCACATTATACTACTTCATTCGCCTCTTTAGTGGTCTTGTTACACCCTTGGTGACTGGTCAAACTGCATACTTGCAGCACCATTTATCTACATCTTCTCAGCAATGAACCGAGTAGAACCGTTTACAAAGTTTTGACAAAGATCTTTAGCAGGTCGTTCTTAACTTGAAAAATTTTCACTGAAGCACAGAAGCTTAAAGCAAGATTTTGTGACAAATGACCCTCGCGCACGTAGGACCAGACGCATGTCTGGCATCATCACAACAAACAACAGGACCTACCACACATCTCGCCAGTTGCCATTCATTCGGTCGCTCTTGCAAGTTAGTGCGCAGTCTTGCTGCCCTACAAACAAGCAGTATGGCGTTACAAAATTTTTTCACGCATGCAGTAAGATTGAGACTTTAGACGTCTAAAGATACGATGTCCGTGTACTGAAGTCACATCGTTTTTAGTGAAGGACTTTCTGGGGACACTTCCTCTCAGTCAGGTCGTCCTTCTTTTCACATAAGTACAGGGCAAATGACGCTATTCTTACTGGGTCCTCCCGACGTTCCCAGATATTTATGTGGTTCAGGTGGCTGCCTTACGAACAATGCTTGCGCTAAGTTGCTTGTTCATGTGGACGGTGCACTTTAACTCCTTACGTCAACGCAGGTAGTTCGGGTGGTTACAACATTAGAGAAAGGGAGCTTCCGGTGGTTTCAGAGGATGGCGAATTCCTGTAGGACGTCCCCTTTCCCAGGAAGGCTCTTGCCTTAAGTATTTTGAATCCAAGGACTGCCAGCACCAGGTGGTACCATTACACTGGAGTGTGCTCCGCGTTCTTAAGTACAGCACCCAAGCGTATATAGGCGAAGTCTGAATAGTTTATATTACTTCAGTAGGCCGTGGTCTTTCGGGGAGATTGTAGCTACTGCAGCTTGCTATCGCTTTTGGGCTACAGATTCTCCTCACATCCATCGAACGAGTTAAGCTTCAAGGAGTCAGGCCGCCGTGACTTCTTATTGTTACCTATAAAGCAGTCATTCGCTAGTCAGGTCAGGTCATTTGGTTGAACATAGTAGTAACTTAATATATTAAAAACTTTATCCGATACAATTCTGTAGTAGCTGTATATTATTGACCGAATAGTTTGCATATTGATACCTGTACCTGCTTTGTTCAGTATATAACAATAATAATAATAATAATATTAATAATAATAATAATAATAATAATAATAATAATAATAATAATAATAATAATAATAATAATAATAATAATAATAATAATAATAATAATAGTTGTTCTTTATTTGCTAATAAGGAAAAAACAAATTACACATGATGTACAAGACGTCAATGAAAGAAATACATTAAAGATACAAAACAAGCATACAAAATATTATAATTATTTACAAAATACATTGCAATACAACTGTTATTTATAATGTACTAACAAAAAATCAAAATACGTCACATCACAAGTATGATGCAGGGCAGAAAAAAAGACAGCAAAGAAAAAATAAAAGAAATCAGACACAATATAAAGGCAGCGACAAGATTTTGGCAAGCGGCAGAAGAACAAGCACAACCATATATCTTATACCTAAGTTAATCACGTTATCCACTAACTTGTTTTTCAATTTGAATTTAAACCTACGAATATTTAATGGTTTTAATTCACACGGAAGTTCATTATAGACCCCCGCTATATTGTATGAGAAGCATTTTTGGAAAAATGCATGATAATGCATTGGGATTGTCAGTTGATCCTTTGTACGTATATTTCTACTACGTACAATCTGTTCTATAGGTTATTTTGTTATGCAGGTATGGAGGTGTCCTGGTTAGCAGTACTTTATGAAATAGACATGCAGAGTGCAAGAATCTCCTCTGATACATATTCAACCACAGAATTGTCTTTAGTTTGTGTGAGATGTGTTACCGCCTACCAATCCCATAAATAAGACGCAAGCAAGAGTTTTGAATTTACCTGAATCCGCCTAACCAAGTGATTATCAATACACGGCCCATAAACAGAGTTGGCATAATTTAAATTTGAGAGCACCAGAATTTCACACGATAGTATTTTAGTTTTATAATTTATAATCTTTCGAACGCTATATATAATTTTAAGGTTTATAACTGATTTCTGAATTTGTTTCACAATGTATTCCTCAAACTGCAGACCGGAATCAATAATGACACCAAGACCTCTAGCGCTCTCTACAATTTCTAATTTTTGACCATACAACGTTATACCAAGACCGTTTTTAATTTGCTCTAGCATTGTTACTCTTAAAAATGGGTTAACTATTCGAAACGATATTGTCGATGCATGATCGAAAGTTATAGTTATTTATTTCCGTAGTACTTAAAATGTTTTACAAACGTCAAACTAGCGTTCAACGGAATTGACTGTAACTTAAAGTGAATTGAAGCATTTTGTTTAAATAAAGTACTTCTTCTAGCGCAAACATGATTACTTGTTTAAGAACTATTTTCGCTAGTTTCGGAGTTACTTTATATCAAAGGAATTAWAATGTTTTCTTGTTATAATAAAAATATAAAAATATATTACAATGCAAGTTCCCAATTCAATTCATCTTCTAACAGAGCTACCTTATATAAATTTATTTATTTAATTATAGACACATATTTATTCTACTCCTAAAAGATTGTTGATTTAAGGACATGATGGTTGTATTTTGTTTTTTATCAAATACTTTATGCAACAGATTAACTCAAAAATTCAATTCAATTCAAAATAAAAATATCGTATTTTGTCAACGTTAGAGCATGATTATAAAAATTAGAAATAGAGCATCATAAAACATGGTAATAGTGCAATGTTATAATGCGAGCAGTAATGCACCATTAAAAGCTGATACTAAACGTCATCGCTATTAGCATTTACTTCTGAAACAATTTTAACTTTAACAAAATCTTTGGAGAAGTATGCACCACCACTGAAGCTATAAATCCCATACCAACTCTCCGAACTAAAAACCTATACTAGTTGAAGATTATTTTTTTAAAGAAATTGTCAGCACCTTTAATGTTTCTGTAAAATCGAACTGTAAACAGCGAGTGTGGACAGCAAACTTCATCTTTCCTGACAGAGATCAGTATTTTATCCAACAAGTGTATCAATTTTTTTATCGATTTCGCGAAACTTTCACTGTGTTCCGCATAATGGTTCATGCGTAATATCAAAATGAATAAAATCTTAATTCAGCACTATTAGCATTAAATAATTTAATATTTAATTTATTTGCAATGTATCACCACTACCAAGTTCGATACAAAACACCACCATATTCGCAAGTATTCCAGCAAAGGATTTGTTCAAAGTAACGCAAAGAACATTTCTAAAATGGAAATAAGATTGCGAGCATAAAGCACAACATATTATTAATGGGTGTTTGCCTTACAAGGAGAGATGGTCTGGTTACTCCAACTGTAATATTTATATATGCAAAACATTACAACAGCACATTTATCAAAAACTTTCATTTTCCAGTGCAGATATTATGGCTTGACGTTAAATTATAACTCACATTTTTCTTCCTTTGTGACAACTTAGACAATAATGCGCTTTTGGATTAGATTCGCAGTAAACAATTATCAGGATAAGTAAGTCGCTGCTATGACCGTTTCATTGTTTGATTTTACCAACACATAAGTAAAAGTGTTCCCCGATAAGGTGGATCAGGTTTAGTTATCAGTATTTGTGTAATTAATACTGAAAATGTCATGATTGCTCTTGTAGAAAGCATTGTGATTTATATTATATTTATATTAAACGCAGTTTTATTTACAAGTAATTGTTTATAAATATTGCTATTTTTTATAAGCCTGAATGCTATAAACAGCCTCACTGCTTACATATTGCTTACGAATTTCCTTTTTATATGAAACTCATAAAAGCTGATTGACAGAGTAGAAGGTGTCAACTTATCATAGATTGTACCAGTATAGCCAGTATGCTAAAATTATAATACTGTCAGCAGGTCACATTGCACAAATGTCTAAGTCCAACCAAACTATCATTATAGCTCCTTCGCTGACGAAATGAACCTTCACTTGCTGAAACTAAATACCACGATGCGTTCGCACCTGGTGTAATTAATTAAGTTTGGATTCCTCGTTAAATTTCATAAAATTTTCATAACTTCCACGGCTAATGAGTAGGTAACTAAAATCACATTATCCTTGGAAGTKACGGATCYCCTCCTTCTTCTCCTCCCCAAGTTTCAATCTTCTTGCAGGCAACACTGATAAATCTAAMGCAATTTTTCTTGTKCGCCTCACATCCTTTCTAACGCAAGAACTAAAATAGTATCTTAACGTTTTTTTTAATGTTGCGGGTAAATGAACCTTTGATTAAACGCTGTGTCTAATTGTAAAATTACTGCTCAGGGGAGCTGGTTTTTCAGGGTTTGGGCCACAATTAATTGATTTAATGAAAGGGGCGCCCTTGCAGAAATGTAGATGCTAAAGTTATTAATGTGAAAAGGACGAGACATTCCTTTAATAAAAGTAAAGTGTTGTTGGTACTTTGACTATACATGTAGTTACTTAACATCTTAGTATGTTCTTTAACTAAGTATCAAGTCGGTGGTTAAGCTAGTTATATAAGGTTATAAGAGATCATTTTTTGCTATATAGATTTTATTAGGTATAGGTACGTTTTTGGTGGTAAAAGAGGCGGCTTTTTAGTACGTTATTAGTATGTACACAACAAATGTATAAGTATAAGTATAAGTATAAGCATAGTATTACTATTATTACTACTACTGCCATGCCGTGTTTAATACAAATAACTGACAAAAAGTAATTCTAAATAATTTGGCTAGTGTGATCATAGGAATGCAACCCTTAATAATTATACCAATTAAGAGTACAAAAAACTGCAGGCACGCATTCGATCGAGAAACTTAAATTATGTAGAAAATATGATTAAACCTGTTTTATTGCAGAACATCGATTTCAAAAAAAAGCTCCAGGTTGTGAACCGATTATCGTAGAAGTACTAAAGCAGCTTTTGAGAAAAGCCTCTCTTAAGTTGTCTGTCCTCTTTAAGCACTCTGAAACTGAAACAAGTTCATAAAACGAGGAACATGGCAAAGGTGCCTAGTTTTAAGCATGAAACATTAATAGCGATGAAAACAGGGGTTATTGGGTGTGCAGTCTGGATGAAATAAGTGTACTCTTTTTTCATAAACCGAGCTTTCGGAATCATTTATTTCTTTATCAGGGTCTACAACAGTCATACAGATTAAAATCATCAAATTATTAATTTAGAAATAATACTTCAATGTAAAGAAAAATAATTTGGAATTCCAAGCAAATACTTGATATCACAGATTTCTCGGGAATACTAACTTGTTTTGATAACCTCACTTTTCATTGGTAAATTAATATTTTCAAGATATTAATCTGCATGATTGTTGTAGACCTTGATAATGGAATAAATGATTCCGAAAGCTCGGTTAATGAAATAAGAGTATTGCATCTATGTATAACCAATAACCCCTGTTTTGACTCTCAACTGGACAAGTCAGTCAAGCCTCAGCCTCAGCTTCTTATAAACAGCGATATTTGTCGAGATTGCATCAGTGATTGATGTTAGAAGGAAGCATGGAAAAAATGCTAAGAAACTTCGAACATATAAAAGCCGAGTTAATATCTATCCTAATACCTGGGTCACATAAAGTTAAACGAAAGCAAGGGTGTATATTGCAGATTTTATTAATAAACCTAAGCAATATAATGAACGATACTCAGATTTCACATGTTGATTCAACAAAAATACTTGGCCTTAAACCTAGCTATAAATAAGACTACACTGGAAAGTCCATATGGAAACAAACGAAACATGAAATGCATGAAATATTAAATCTGTATTATATAAATCGCAGAAATTTACGGCTGGCAGATTTTGAAACCCATCTGAACCCATAGCATCAAATCTTATTTAAGCACTAAAGAAATTCTTGTTTTATTTCATTCGTTTCAAAAAGAAATACCAAGTTTCATTTTTGTTTATAGTACTGACAAAATGCTAAGAGTTTTGAAAGTCCCTGTGAAAATCTTGAAACTACGAGTAGATTTTAATTAGGTTGGGCGGTTTCTGCAATAACCTATCCAACAGGAACTAAGAAATTCAGTATACCTACGTATATTCCTTTGGTACATCAGGCAAAAAAGTGTAGTGGAGAGATTTTAGAAGCTAGCTTTCAGCACATTTTGAGTCAAAGAAAGATAGGTGCTCAAAACAGAATTTCAACGGAAACCTATGCCACTCGGAAGTTATTCTTGCACTTGCACTCTTATTGCAATTTACTTAAACAATGGAGGATTTTTTCATCAGAAATAAAAAAATAAGGTTTTACGGCATGAAAATACATTCATTATTATTTTTTAGCTTTAAAGCATTGTTAAGTGCTTGATGGTGGCCAAAGTGGCTCTGAAATTTGTGTTTTTAATAAAATAATGATCGAATACAGAATCAAATAGTTTCCAACAATTGTATCCCTAAAAATAACTTTGCGTTGTATGAATATAATGTATATAATGATTAACCATCTACAAAAAAGGCTTCATGGACATTTTTAAAGTACCATCATTAGCTAGACTATACTGCTATGGAAAATACACGTCATGTTCTTGATTTATGCAAAATATTTCACCTAGCTTGAAATCAATTAACAGTATTTGAAGAACATTACCTATATTATTTGTGAAATTATTAGTTGTATATCTTAAAGCGGAAGTAGCATTGTGTACACAGTACTACAGTATGTAATACCTTCCCAGTCATGGATGGACACCGATCTGTGTCCACTAATTTTCGAAATAAAAAATGAATCTTCAAAGTTATTGCAAGCCAGCATTACTTCGAACATCTATAAAAAGATGAGTATGTATTTTCAATGTTAGAGTGTTACTAGTGTCACTTTACGTATAAAAAGTAAAAAAAAAACCGTTTTGTGCATCCATATGCCATAATTCATTTAAAAACTGCACATAGATTTATAAAAATTGCTTTATAAATAGAACGACTATTGGGTCTGGAATATCCGCTAAAGTTCCTGCTGTTCGATTCTCACATCAGGAACTATTGGCCACAGAAATTTGTGTTATATCGTGCTTAACAGTCTCAAGAATATCATTTCGAGATTGTGTGCATTTTCATCGTGATACCATATATTATCATATTTTCAACTATACAAATTGCACCAAGTTAAATCGATATTCAGTGAAATCAGCTGCATTTTCTTGCTTTCAAATTTGCAGAGGGATCCCTATTCATTTGGGGTTCAGCTCGTTTTTCATCATCACTAATTTTTTCCTTAAACTTCTCCACAGCTTCGTCTTCTCAAGAGGAATCCATTTGTTCCTCTTGGTTTTCCTGCATTACACCTTGTAGCCTTTTGAGGAAATCTATTATAGCGGTGAAAATGTTTGCTGAGTGGTGGCTGTCCGTAGTTTGATGACCTTGTAATATGCTTGCGGGCCTTTCTACGTAGGATGGATAAATACCACATCTTTCAGAACCAGCTGTTATATTTTTTGAGATATGATCCTCGGTGTAGTAGGTTTGTGGATAGAGCCAAGTATATAATTTGACCAGCGACCGTGAAAATTTGTTTTTGGTTAGGAACTGTAGTCATTCACTGGAGTGAATGAGTTGAATTGGACGGCAGGCAACAAAATCAAATGTCACATTTCTGAACCCATTTCAGTTCTTCTACACTTAAGTGGCTAGACTAGTTGTTCCCAAAAAAAACTAGTTCCTTGAGCTTTTTGCCTACAGGTAAGCAGCAAGTGACGAACCAATCGTGCGTCCAAAAGTTTTGAGAGGAGATTTTTCATACCAAGTAATTCAAAGTTATTCAGACGTATAAATTACTAATGAAGCAATCATTTTTCCTTCAGCGTTCCCATAAAACATAATCCAGATTGCTGATGTGGTGAAATCTTTTTCTCTTTCCAGGTCCCAACTCCCCTCTCAAAAATACATATTTAGGTTCCTTCGTCATGATTAAAAAAAGACTTAGTGGAACATTTTCGATTGTTGTTTGGAGCTGGAGAAAAAAATATCTAACCAACGCTTCATTGCCCTTTTTTCTTTACCCTTTGATGTTTGGCACATTCCCATGAACATATTACTTTTATGCTTTCCAGCAAGACCTTGCATCCACTTAACTGAAAGATAATTTCCCAGATTTGTTTAAGTACAAACGGGCACCAGAAGGTAGGCACCTATCATGTAATTTAATAATAATAATAATAATAATAATAATAATAATAATAATAATAATAATAATAATAATAATAATAATATGGTCTTTATTCGGTTTCCGCAAATTAATAACAACATAAAAGAAAGAAACAATATGTAGAAGTATATATATTTTAGTTACAACCTTAATACACTGTCATTATGGGGCCACCGAAACGGCGGAGTTCAGCTCCTCAAGCGTGACAGCCAAGTCGCTGCTCTTCCACTCAACCGATATGTTGAAATTTTATCGTTTACATGTTTGTACAGCGTAAAACAAACTCTCGAGTGTTAAGGAGATACGAGTTGTAGAGAGATGGCTATGGCACTGCATACCAGACAAAACAAAAACAAAAACGGGAAGAGTTAAAAAAAACTGATAAAAATTTAGCTGAGATAGCCTGCTGATAATCTGGGTGGGCGGCTCAGTACATAACTCATGAACAGTAAAAAAGCTTCCTTAGCGCACTGTTGAAAGATTTTGGGGTTTTACTTTTTAGGGAATGAGGAATGTTATTATACACCTTGCATATCCGATAGGAGAAGAAAGTGTGCTTATGCATAGGCATGCTAAGCGCATCCCTCAAACGAATATTGACGTTGTGTATATCAGTTCAAAATTTGATTTTATCATAAAGATAAGGAGGAGTTCTACAATAAATTATTTTATGAAATAAGCAAGCCTCATGAAGTGCACGTCGGGTAGCCATATTCAACCATTTTGCTGAAATTAGTTTATGTTTATATGTAGTTGTGTATGAATGCCGAAGATGAGTCTGAGACATGCATTTTGTATAACCTGTACTCTACGCACTTGAACGTAGTTAAAAAAGGACCATACACAACGTCAGCATAATTAAAGTGCGATAGAATGCATACATAATGTTATTTTATCTTTAACGCATAAAAGTTCGCGAATACTATATATTGCCTTTAAATTAATGATAGCTTTTCTAACCAACAAACCAATATGTTTATCAAATTGAAGTCTGTAATCAAGTATTACACCAAGATTACGGAGCTTCATTCACGAATTCAAGTTTTTCATCTTGGATATACAAATTCAGCCGGAGTTTAATGTGATCAAGAATGTGGGTTTTTGAAGGCTTACCAAATAATAATAACTTTAATTTCTGGGTATATATTATAAGTGAATGCTGTGCGGCAACGGTGGCGAAATTTGTTAAGTAGGTACATATTTATTTCACGATCCACTTGATCAACATTATCACGAGTAAAGGAATAGAGGATTTGCGTGTAGTTAGCATAAAGATGATAGTGGCCTGATTTAATAGATGTGATAGATACTGACGTATAAAAAGTAAACAGGAGTGGGCCAAGAATGGACCCTTGAGGCACGCCACATCTCAGTATTAGCGTTTTCCTGTGTGTGTAATAAAGCTTTAAGGTGGCCATGCTATTGACTATACTTCTTTTTAATCTTGTGACTTAGGGTTCCGGTTGGAATTTTAAAACGCTTAGGTACTCACCTTATTCATAGATATCGTTTTGTGTTTGTGAGATGCAGTACCCGTAGAAGAGTCTCATCATCATAATTTTTGTAGGTTGGTTCGAACCAACTAAACCTACTACATAAGTACTAGATATGCATCTAGAAATGTATTCTGTAAGGATTTATAATGTGTAATTGCCGAATTTCAAGGATGTTCAATGTAGCCTCAAAAAAAAATGCGAGTTATTAAGTAAATCAGATTCAATTAAACTTTACATGCATGATTCACAAAATAATAAAAAATTAGGTCATGGAATTTTATTTTTGCATGGCTGCCACAAMTACACTAAATGGTATATAATATCAGATTGATGAAGAATTTTATTTGAATAAGTTGTAGAGGAATAGTAGTCAAAGTAGCTCCACTTTATAGTACTCTAATGAAAAATCACATAATTATCTAAATATCCATTTTCTAGCCGTTTTTGGTCATTATAAATACTCTCATTTACCAAAGATAATCTGCTGCTATTCGCACTGTTGCTGGATTTTTGAAAACTTCACTATGCATAGGTGACTTTACAGAGTTCCGATTAATTTCATATTAGTACCATGCAAGTTTTACCTGTTATCTATTATTTGCAGACATTCTTGAAAGGGACATACTAACTTCTTACGTTGTATAAACGGAATAAAATTAATTAACTGATTAATTAGGACATTCTCCATAAGCGGGGCAAAAGGAAAATGGGTAGGTAGACACTGGAAAAAAGTGCTCTATCGTAAGCCGCAACCGCCGATTTAAAACAATGTTGCGCCGTGTTAGGGAGGCGATCAATTTTAATAACGATATGAATCTGGCGCACTTGTTAAAATTGATGACGTCGGTAATAGTAACGAGACTTATAACGAGCAATGAGGGAAAACCTCTAAGACTAATCATGGTAATCTTTCTCATAATGTCTAGTGCTAACAACTTTTCAACCGTTTAAGAAAATCGCGGCCCATTAAAACTGCGACAAGGCTTGGCTTGTTTGCGGCTGCTATAAGCCGCACCAATTACCGGGATGTTTACAAAGCCAAACGTTAATCACTCGCAAATCTCGGCTTTTAATTGGTACTTTAATTGACGTTTATGCAAATATTATTAATACTGCACGAAAGATTGAATGTAAAATGGAGCAACGTAATTAATAAATTGCAAAGAAATTTCTTTGCAGTCCTCGCCGATTTGAATATAAGGATGCCTAAAGTTTTCTGTTTAAACGACTTCTGAAGAAAGCAGAACCAAACCGCTTTAACCCAGATATCCTTGGGGTTTCACCAATTAAACGCTTATGCAGAGTAGAAACTCGCGTTCTTGCTTAAAAGTTTAACTCAAAATAACTACAAGCTTTCTTCAATTTATTAAATTAACGCCCGGCAACTACCATTTTCAAAGTAACAGACTGGTTAAAAACGTCTTCTTTACGGTTTCAGTTATATTCAGCAAATCTTGTGATCTAATACTAATTAATTCCTAAATCTAGTTCTATTTCGAGTAGAGTTCGTTTCGTCCCATAAAACACACTTATTTCTTCGTGTGCTAAAGTTACTTGGGGCGTCTTGTTTTAGGAAAAGGCACAGTGTTTACTGACATCATCATTCACTGAAATACATAAAACTGTACCTTTAAGTTTAATTCGTATAACTAAACATATGTTTCTCGCCCATAACCGATACCTATCTCATAAAGTTTATTAGGTAAGATTGATAGTTATAGAATACTTACACAAGCTTAAGTAATACGCATGTATTAGTATCATTAGTATAAGCGCTTTGTTTATATTTTTAACACCAGTTTGGTGCACTTGAAGTTCTTTCAATACATTCAATACTTCTGGACAGCATTGTTAAAAAGTCCAGAAGAAAAATGCAGTAAGTAAAGAAACGCAATCGTAACTTCTCTGAAAGTACCCATCAGTAACTAAGTTGAAAGAAGCAGGTCACGTAAGACGAAAATTAATGCGGTCCAGAAATTAGAAATATACTTTTTTTGTATGCATTAGAAGAAATGATAACTGAAAAATGCAAATTACAGCATAATTGTTAATTGTTTGGCTTAGCCTTATTTGAGCAAATTTAGTGTTGGTGTTAGATCAGGCACAAATACTACATTTTTGCCAAACGGTTACCGTCTTCTGGTTAATGAAATGATGAAAAAATGGTAACATCAGCACTAGCTGTTACATTAATTTTTGTACWGGGCGTTTGGAATCTATATAGGTAACTCAACTTCTATAAAAAATAAATGTGTTTGTAGAAATACTTAAATTAATTGTAATTTTTGTGTCACTTAAGCAAGAGCAGGTCTGAAATCAGATATTTATTTACATATTTACACATAGTAGGGAGTTAGTACACGTGTTTCAATTATCTGTCTGCAAGATAAGAAAATGTATAATACCAATATGAACTTATTTCAAATTGATTTAAGCTGTTGATAGTAAAGTTTTCGAATATCCAACAATGAAGCTGCCTATAGAAGCAACTTATTGTGAATTAGATTTCAGTACTAAAAACAGTCACATGGATTAAAGCGCATTAAAGTGCTATCTTGAATCACTCACCTATATAACTTTTTTAAATAAAATTTTTCATCAAACTGGTTTGATGCAGTATTTAGTGAACTACTTTTTGAGTGGTTGGCATTCCTGCAAAAACAAAATTATACCACACTTTTGAGGATGTTTCAATAATAAGTCTACATGCAAGACAAATAATGCAAAAGAAGATGTATTGCATCAATAAGGAGTGGTTCTCAGAAATATGTGTTATTTTTGCTTATATTTATTTTTCACCAATGTACACAAGCATGCCCATTATGACACCCACTAAAAACTTAAATGCAATCTACTATACTTAAAGTTGGAAAGTTGGCAAAAAAACAGTCAGCTGAATCTCTAAAAAAAAACTAAAAATATAGACATCAGTTCAGTACAAATTGTGAGATCTTGTATTGCGCGCCTATTATAGTTCTAAGAAAATAAAACGAAATATCGGCGTAAAAGTCGTGGGTTAATGTATTAAACCTTTTACTATTTGATGAAGGAACAAGTCCGATATTAGCCTTTTCTCGTTTCAAGGCATAGTACACAGCAATTTTTAGCCAGTTGTAATGTCTATTATTTTAGACAAACCTATATATTTCAAAATGGATCTTTCTTACATTTGCTCAGTCCTACCCTTCATTTGTATTTTTTTATATAACGACCCCTCGTAACAGGCGAAGTTTACTATAAACGAATGCAAAATACAAAGTTTGTAAGCTTCGATTGAACTAGAAGTAAGCTTAGTATTCATAATGGCTGGCGAATAACTGTGTTTTCTATATTCTATATGTATGTAGGTTTGTAGGTATATAAAATGTCGTTTTGTGATGGAAAGTTACTCCTAAATATTTAACAAGATGAACTACATGTATATTATGGCTAGTTATAATCAAAGGCAAATAATCGAAAATTACTTGTAAGTAAGGTACCTACAGCACAATAATCACTGAATTTACTGATATCGTATTCAGATGATCAGCTTAAGGGAGGAAGATACAAAATCGGAAACAACGATTAATATCGTTAAAGTAAATTATAAAAAAGTAGACGCTTTGATCGAAAACTGAGGTACCTACGGCTGTACACCAGTAAGGCGATTTGAAAAACAATGTACGCACTTTTTCTCGTTTAAATTTGAGGCATTGTTTTGTTTTCATGGCCATTTTCATACAATTTCTTATTTTTCCTTTTTTGTTTTAGGTTTTAAATTATTAATGAATTTGAATTAGTGCCGTATGCAGAAATTAATAATAAGACTGCTCGCAAATTATCTTTGGACATTCTGGGTGAGACGAAAATTACACTAACAACGCAACTGTAATAAGTAATCATTGATTTGTTCTGGATTTGAAATTTTTAGAAAAGAAACATTTATCTATAGCTAGTGTCCTTTTTATAACATAATGATTGCCGTGACTGGATGACGATTATTAATGGTTTTATTTTAATGAACACTCTGTAGCGTGCGGAGCGGTGTTTCTTGCAGGATTTATGAATACCGACCGAGCACAGGCCTATCGACCCAACGCATTTGAAACGTGCTACCCCAAATCTAACCGAATGCTTATTGGATAGATGTCGCTATATCTTCCGATTTGAACCGTTGCTGGGGGCGAAAGGAATTACATTAATTATTGGATAGTGGATAAAGTTCTTTTCCTCTAACTGCTTCGTTATATACTTTCTTAACAATTTTTAAAACGATGAAGTGTTATTTACTGTAACTGTATGCGCACTTGTATTTTGTAAAGAATATATTATTTAAAAAAACGTCTTCCATAAATAAAGTGTGTCGTGATAATTTTTTAACATACCTACGCTTTTGCCGCAGTGATGTTAATCTTAGGTGAATACTCGCCCATTACATAATTACGTGCGCAGTCGGGCGGCAGTGTGAAAATGAATAATTTGTGGGATGAATGTAATTAATCCAATAATTGTGTGGAAGCATATCCTGCAATTAATACGTGTATATCCCACTTCTGATGGCAAGCGTTTGTTTTRGATTTTTCTGATATACGTGATAATTAAAAAAAATTGCGTGAGGAATTACGAGACCATAAAGCTGTCCACATTTGTATTACCCGACTGAACAAAAATAGCCCTCTGCAGAGTACGGTAATTGATTGCTTTCACCTCGGCCAACCACCGAAGCAGTTGAATCAGATACCGCTAGATGGAACTGGAATGGCGGCGGGGGAAGTATCGCAATAGCAGAGCGACAGACCAAGTGCGACGACCTGTGGGTATACTATAATATATTTCTCCATCTCCGGTACACCACCAAAGCTGTCATCGGCTATAATTACTGACAATTATTTTCGCTGTTTGCTTAAGTATCTGCTTATGTGATGATTTTATTTATACCTGCCAATTTGAATTTTTGTGCCGGTTCTTGTAGATGCAGGAGTGGAACGTGATTAGCATAATTTATGTATAGATACCGGCATTTATTTATTTCAGTTATTTTCAGTTATGCAATTGCGCAAATAGGCGTTATTTTATATAAGTTTTAATTTCGTCTTATGTGTGCCATAGTACATATAGAATTAGAAATGAAAATTCCTACAGATTGTTAATAACTTTGTTTGTTAATTTAGCTCTTAATCTCTGCCTCGAAGCCCAATTCTTGTATTTTTTCTCTTCTGATTGAAGTTGACACTATAAATAGACTGAAAACTAAGACAATGATCAAATCTTTTAAATCATATTCATTTTGTAGCAAACGTATTACTTAGGGATTATGACACATTTTGTTAGACAGAAGAATATCTGTATGATATAGTATATTATTATTATTATTATTATTATTATTATTATTATTATTATTATTATTAATATTATTATAATTATTATTATTATATACCTATTATGTCATAAAAATATGTATGGCTTAATAAGTTGTAAAAATAAACTCACTACCGATTAAATTAATATAATTAAACTGACTTTTAGAGAGCAAGCAGAGTCCCGGTTGATACACATATAAAGCTCAATTTTGAAGAAATACAGCAATACAGTTTAGTAAGCTCAGTATTATGCTTTAGCAATAGAATTTGAGATAAATGTGGAAATTATTATATAATCGTTATCTCGTCTGTGTATTTTTATCAACACTGTCAATTATGTTAAAAGCATTATCGAACATATGGGTAATGAATCCAATAGGTAAGAACAATTAAACTGAGAAAAAGAAAACATATTTAAGTTGTTATTGTCTGAGACTCTTTTAACGTCGATCATGCAAAGTGTCAAACTTTAGGGGATGTGGTTAGTTTGTTTTCTCTTGAAATAATAATGGCAGATAATATTGCACAAAGTATTTGCAAACAAACACTACAAAAATACCATATCTGTGATGAGGCCTAGCGCTAGATAAGTTTTAATCATAATTACTTATAATGAGTCTTACATTCGGGCGCTGCTGATTTCATTGAGATGTGGTAAGAGACGAAAGGTGGTCGCGTTACTATTTTCTTCTTTCAAGAAATTTTTGCTAATAGACACCGATACCATTTTTAATCTTCCGAAAATTTTTGTACGACGGGAGAAATACCTACTAAAAGGCTTTTATTTTATTTAACCTTGTACAAAACGTTGTTGCAGGAGTAATAAATAAATTTTAAAACAAAGTTTGCCGAGTTCTAAACGTCGCTTTTTTTCGTTTCGTGTGCATGCATAATGAGCAGACCCGTCCACGCTTTTTGATAAAACGGAATGAAAGAGAGATTCTGATTGACTATACTTATATCCATGAAATATTGTGCGAATTAATTGTGACTGAGACTAATTATATGGTATATGTTTTCTTCTTATTTATTGTTTTTTTTACAAATCGATGAAATACAACAAAAAGTATATTATATTCAAGCTACATAAAATAGTTGTGTAGGTCCGACCGAACACGAGGTTTTTGTACGTATATTATATAGCTTCCATTTAAACCTGTAATGTTGTTTTAACAAAAATACATGTTTTCAGGTTTTGAAAATATCTTTTGGTGTCGATTTTTGCGGTATTTGGCGGCTGACGTTATTTAGCCGAGGATCCGATGCTTTGTTTTAATTATGTCTATAATTTGACAACTGTCACTGTGTTGACGTATAATGGTGTCCCAACTCCGATTTTGTCCAAGTTTGGAAAATGCTAAAACAGGTCAATCTTAATTTTAAGCAGGACCAAATTCTATACCTACTGGTTTCAAAGTTATTTCTGCACCTCACTCACATGATACCCATTTAAAAATGTGAATATTAAAAGGGGTCCAGTGACACATTATTTTGAAGCTTCTTTCATTGTTTATTCTGCCACATTTTTTTTCTATGTATTTAAATGAAAATTTTTTAGAAACTACGTAGATTACTGAGAGAGGAAACAAAAGTGACTGTGGAAACACAATTCAATTTAACAAATGTACTGCTCGAAATAGTCACCTTCAACTTCCAAACAATAGTAAAATTATGGATTTTCAAAAGTTTGTCTAACACTTTGCAATTATTCCGGCGTGCTCAAACGGCACTCTGCGACGATTATTTCTCGAAGTACTTAAAGGGATTCAGGGGGTGTAGAATCAACCTTGAATTTAAGTGACCCTACAAAAAGAAAAACAAAAGGGTTCAATTGGGCAACCTAGCTAGTCATTCGATGGGACCTTTCAGGCCTATCGATTGTCCCCCAAAAACGAGCACCTAAGAAATCGCATACACGTACGTGATAATGGTGATGTGCACCGTCCTGTTGAAAGAAAAGTTGGTTTTGCTACAGATCTACCTACCTATGTCCTCTTCCGGTGCTTGGGCGATTAACGTGCTAATAGCATTCTAACTATTGTAAAGAACTATCAGTAGTAAAATTATCTCCAAGAAAAGTGACCCGATAATGCAGCTGCCCATAATACCTGCACAAGTATTTTTTGAGGGGCCTTTCACTAAAAATTTGTGGGTATATTTCACTTCAATAACGACAATTATACCTACATATAAACGCACTTTCATCAGAGAAACAAAGAATGATGTAAAGTTACGGTTTTTGATAATCCGATGGACACTACTTTTTGAGACGCCAGATTTTTAAGCAATTTTTCTCAGACTGTTTGTTATGCATTAAATGATGATCAAGAACATCCACATCAGCAGGCCCCCACGGCACCTTCGGCGAGTGGGTAAGACATGCATTTTGATTAATCAATTTAGTTATAAAAACATACAAAAATGAGTGCTTACGGCACGATTAGTTTTTTTGTCGCCTTTGGAGTGATGCAATTGAAAAAACAGATTGAACAGAGCCTAATCTAAGCATCAGAACTTTCCTTAGTTAAAACGCTTATAATTTCACTAACAATAATTATTTCCAATAAATTGTAGGGAATAAACAATTAACAAAATTAACTGCCATAAGTTAAATAACTGTTTTTTAATAGTTACGTATTTTACAGAGGGTTCGTTTTAAGAGGATTTAAAAAATATGTATATACATACCAATGTGTACTATTTTATGGGAAAGTAAGAGTTTAATTTGTTTCCTAAAAGTTTAATATTGTATTGCAGCCTTGCAGCATTTAACCCTGTACCTCTGTCTTATGAGAAAAGGGAAGCTTAATGATGTGTTTATGGATTGGTATAAATGGGTAATTGATAATTAGCGTGATTCACTTTCGTGTTCCATGCAATAATCGCAGGCCAAGGAACAATACACTATGAATTCAGAATTTGATTGCTGCACCTATTTTAATTTCCGCGAAAGACAGTAAA
This sequence comes from Rhyzopertha dominica, assembly GCA_025024175.1. NCBI lineage: Eukaryota > Metazoa > Arthropoda > Insecta > Coleoptera > Bostrichidae > Rhyzopertha > Rhyzopertha dominica. The sequence continues at coordinate 34,617,679 of QCXZ01000137.1, forward strand.
ATCTTAATTTAGCAAGAGATTGTTCCTGGAACTGTGGTATATTCCTTTGTAAGTTTTTTTAATGATGAAATTGCATAAAATGCACATAATCAGCACAGCGGCATTCTCATTGCATAATTCCGTGTAGTTCTTTTTAGAATCGAGTAAAATTATAAAATGCTTTCATGCACCCACTTAAGTATGATAAATCGATAAATAACGAGTGTAAATAAAATTGCACTACACAGGAATTGCACTGCGTTTTGACAAAACCTTCGTGCATTTTATGAAAAAAAATGGACGGTGTAATGCAGTAAAGGGTACTACCTACTATAAATTTGAAAACATAATACATTAAAAAATAATTAGAAATTTTATATTCAAACATATGAAACATATCCCTACTTCAATTTTTAAATTATCGGCTTTAAAAATCGACATTATGTAATTTTAATTAAACGATAACACGAGAAAAGGATTTGCTTTTTACGCAACACTGTCCAAAGAGATTTATGTTTTTATTTGCGAATCGCTTGAATTGCAGCATTATTGAAAAGAGTGATTAAATTTCTAAGAACAATGACTGAGTAAGTGCATAGGTGTCGTGCTGGCTAAAAGTCTGATTTTTTCTTAAATCGGTAACACGCTTCAAGGAGCGCCTGAGAGAACGCTACCTTTTATTTTTGTATTTAATTATTCACACATGTCTTCCTATCAGACCATTTAATTTCAACAGTAAAAAATCTATTTTGCCTTTAAATTTCTCTGAACTCCTATTCTGCTTAAAACCGTGAAATTTCCAATTTCGCTCGCACTTACAATGTCGAAAAGAAATTTAGTGACAACCTGTAGAGGTATTTTGATATAAAATATTTGTGCCCAGAATATTTAGATACCGCAGACCATTAAAGCTGTAAAAGAACACAGGAAAGTTTTTATGTAAAATGGTTATTTCATTTGAGAGATAAACTAGTACTAAGTATGGGTTTGTGCCACTGTATTGTAAGAAGCTTATTCATGCGATGCTGGAAAACTTTTGGTGAAAGATTATGCTAAAAGACTAAGTAAATTTTTGTATCAAACCTTTTTTGTTAATTAATAAGTAATAAAGACAAGGGTAGCAAATTACTAGCCACAAATTTTAAAATGAAGATGATCTTTGACAATAGCATTAATAATTTTGGTAGGTATGTTGATTTGACAGGTTTTCCACCAATGCTGAATAAAATGGTTTTTATTTGGAGGTCTCTGTCAGGATTTTAGCCTTCATCAGCTTTATTTTATTAGTTACCTGACGTTCTGAATTTTACGAAAAGGTATATCTTATTAATTTGTTTCTTTTTGAAAGTGAACAGTACACCATCTTTTTTGAAAATACTTAAAAATTTAGTGTAAGGTGGAATTCACAAATTGTTAGAATTTGAACAGGCCACAAATAATAAGCCTGAAACTTGATGAGAATAACTTAATGAGGAATGACTACAGAGCGTGAAATTTTTAGACAGAACAATTTTTACATAGATACACATGGTGTAAATTGTGATATGGAAGTAAGAATTCATCGAGAGTGCAATGGGCTCCTCGAATGAAGACTTTTCGTAGCTTCTTGCGGTAGTCGATTGTACAGTTTGGCGTCTAACCTGTGATAGGCAGTTTTTAACTTGCCACCCTCCTTTGTGGTGTAGGTGTGATATCCATGATTGCGTGAAAATTTTATTTTATTTGCATGAAAATTTTGTTTTATTCGTATGAACATATTTTACTGTGGTTAAAGTAAATATTATTTCTTGTTTGAAGCAGTTACAACTTTTTTTTTTATTTTCAGACCACATGCACTTGACTACCTGGTCTGCTGGTACAAACTAACCGAGAGTTACTACAGCCATGTTGATAATTCGTAAACAGCCGATTCTCCCCCATGAAACTCATTGCTCCTTTGTTTATGACGCTTTTAAAAACTCTTGATATTATAGGCAGCACTGAAATAGGCCTGAAAATTAGTGCATTTATAACACCCCTTTTCAAAAACAGGTGTTTCGTTTGCTATAATTGTGGAGCTGGGAAGTAGTCTTCTTCAAAACATTTGTTTATAACTCAGGTAAAATACACTACTTCTAGTTTTATTTCTTTTCGGGTGACAATGGATCAAATGTGTATGTGTTTGTATTATTTATACTTTAAACTGTTTATAATTGTCAGGATCTCATGTTCCTCTATTGGTTATAAAAAGCAATTTTCTCACCACTGTCTCAAGTTGGTTAATCTGTTTCCTGGCTGTTTGTCAAGAATCAGAAAAAATTGCTAGATCATCTGCAAAAGCTAAGCCATCGAAACTAAGATTTCTTTCTGTAACTTATGCTGATCTAGAATTCAACTCCCAATTAGTTTTTAAATGCTTTGCGCCACCTCCGTTTCACAGTTGAAGAGTAGAAGTGGGAGCCCATCTCCTTGTCTTACCCCAGTCTTTATTTCAAATGCTTTTGATATTTTTCCATTAATATTTTATTTTCGAGGTGGTGTTGGTCAATGTTTAGTTATCTATGTCAGATAATTTTTCTACAAAGGACGCCACTAATTATGTGTTCCTGAATTTCAAATATGAGAAGATAAATTTTAGGTCCATGATCTATTGGTCGCATGACCGTTCCGTCCTGAAACATCCTTGATATTCTTACAAGCTGACGAAACTGACGAAATATCTAGCATTTGTTTTTACATAAGTTTGCGTCGTTTTTATAGTTTTAGGGCTTTTTAACGTACAATACGTCTAAATGTTTAGGTATAAAACTGTTGATGTTTACACATTAAATTGAATATACTAAGAGGGAAAGCAATTTATTTTAAACAGACCAATCACTTAGCAGCACACCACAACATCAAATATGTTTCTAGTTCTGGGTGTGAATTTCTAGAAAACTATTAACTTTGTCGTATTTTTATGCAGGAAGTGGGGCTTTTAAGTAGAAAATAAAGGGTAGCTCACCACAGCTATCTCATTAAGTCATTAAAAACAGCACTACAAACTATGTAGTTCTTTCTCCTCAATAGTAGTATATATCAGTAGGAGACTAGGAGCCCATTATATGACGACTAGGGTCGCTTCTCTTAGTTCTACATGGGGATGCTCACAAAACTTCGATACGTACCATCACAAGATCGATCGATGTATCGGTACTGATTGCTCGATACTGCATGTAGTATCTTAATAAAAAGCGTAGTATCGTTATTTGTATATTGGTAAGGTCATTGAAACAAGATAGGTAATGAAGACACTTTAGGTATCGGCAAGGTCACTGAATCTTAAAAGGTAGCGACATTTGTATAGAAATATTATAATTTACATACAGTTTCTGATAATTTCGTCTCTGTTATTGACGGACTTAACAACTACGACAGCAATGGTTGCTAGTCAAAGTTGAAATCCGCCAGTACTTGCTAGCCTATCTCTCGCTCGCTTCATAACGGAAAGAATCGTTCTATTTTTTGTGTTTCGGCTTCAGGTATCTGTAACGGTACTGTATTATAAGGTACCGCCAACTCTAGTCTCATATTCTTAATCCGGGAACACAAAAGACAAAATGATATTTTTCCCTGTGGTGCGAGCAAGACACTGATCTCTAAATAACTGAATGTCGCTTACATACCAAAATGCATGTAAATTATTTGTGATAGATTTAAGCTACCCTAGCGCTTCTAGCCGCTGGTCCTTGTACTAAAATTTTGACAAAGGTTCGCTTCTGCGATAAATATGACGTTAATGGTTGACTGTTAAAATCGTGAACTCATCACCTGTCTGCAGATTTCCAAAAGATGATCTTGTAGTGTTTGAGCGAGAAACATGTTCCGTACAAACTGGTTGTTACGTTTACGCATAACTATATTATATAGTTAAGGATCTAACCTAAAATTTGAACGTGCCGTTAAATTGATAGTACGAATATCAGCGTCATGGTGGCGCAAAGGGTTCTTACTTATCACAGTTTTGAATGACTTATGCGACATCCAGGTATTTAGAGATCAGTGGAGCAAGATATTTCAACTTCACCTAACAACCTTAGCTGTCAAATCGGGCAATAACAAAAATGGAAATAATGAAACTACATGGAAATGAAAAACGTTACAACCGTTGTCACTACCTTTCAAGATTCAGTGATCTGTATCTGTACAGTCACAAAATATATTTAATATATTACAGTACAGCAATAGATGGACATTTTAGGGCAAAATAGTGGTGAGAGATGGGAAAATGAACCAAAACAATCAAACCAAAAAGCAGGTTGCCAATTACATAGGGAAAAGTCAAGCAACACTGCATCAGAGCCTGATATCAGTTATCTAATCTTTAAATTTAGGTTTCATAGTTTGGTTTCCTCTCCCATCTCCTATATAAACATTTTAACTCGTATGTTACGCGAGGGGGGAAAGAAGGAGCAATGAAACACCCGTCGAAATTGCACTCTAATGTAATTGACCAACAGGAATTACCTGAACAGGAGCAGAAATAATTATATAATTTTTAATATTTTTCTATCATGTTGACAGTCAGGGGTAGGTCGATCTCTCTCTGGTAATCCTGTGCGGGGTTGACTGCCGTACCAGAGATCGGACACAGATCACATAATGAGGTAGAGTTGAATACTAGGTGTTACAGCCTCCCCCTTTGTATCCCGCGTCCGTCCCGAACGGGATTCAACTAAAACCAGAAAAAACTAGAAAAGCGTTTTACTTTCTCTTCATAGCCAGTCGTGGCTTGACTGTTGATCTTGGTTCGACCACGTCCCCGAAGGGGTGTAACAGGCGTCGGGGATGGGCCGTGCTCTTCTCCGGATCGTTGATGCGGCCGCAAAGCCGATGAGTGGTACATTCCCAAGCTCTTGGTAGGTTCATTGGGATCGGCCACCCAATACGTAGTTAAAGTTCCCTTCTTGATAACTAAATATGGACCATCGCGCTTAGTTGCCAGTTTGTTCGTAAACCCGTGAGCAGCACTGCTAATGACGGGAGTATGGACGAGCAGTTCGTCACCTTCCCTGTATTGCAGAGCTGCTCGTTGGTGTTTATCGGCGTACTTTTTGGAGTTATCTTGAGAAAGCAATCGTTGTTCATCACAGGGCGGTCGAGACAATGTGTCGGCCACCACGTTACATCGAACAGGCGTATATTCTATCTGCAGATCGAACTCCTGAAGTTCCAGGGCCCACCTGGCTAAACAGCCACTTGGAGATTTCAGGGCTGATGGTCGGTTGCAGCTCGAATGTAGCCACGAAAAATTTTTACAGCATACACTACGGCCAGAGTTTCTCTTTCTGTAGTGGAGTAGTTGCATTCGGTGGAGGTTAACAATCGGCTGGCATACTCAACGGGCCTCTCGTCGGTTCCCTCTCTCTCTGGAGTAGACATGTTCCCAAGGCATATGCACTGGCGTCCGTTCGCAATATAAATGGCAAGGAGGGGTCAGCTTTACGTAAAATAGGCGCTGTCGTAAGAGCTTTCTTCAGTGTATCGAAAGCCTCCTGTTGATCTGTTCCCCAGCACCATTGCACGTCCTTCTTGGTTAGATCGTTGAGCGGCTTAGATATTGCGGCGAAATTTGGTTCAAAATGCGGTCTGTAATACGTCTGTAAGAAGCTTTTAACGTGCTTTGTATTTTTGGATGGCTTTAGGGCAGCTGTAGCGGTCGTTTTATCTGAAGCTGCGCACAATTTACCTTTTATAATTTTCTTCTTGGCTGGAGATAACCAATGCTGCGGTTTTGCCACTATTTCATCACGTTGCAAATTTATACAGTGTTCTGCATATGAAGTGCGGTCTTTATACTGTTGAAAGACGTCCAGGTTCTTCGTCAGTAATCGTTGTAACCTATCGCGGTTATCTTTGGACACATAAGTGCCTTCATCTGCCCGTAACACCTGTACCGTGTCGACACAAGCAGTTTGTTTGGATCTGGAATGCTTACTGAAACGGCGCCATTGCAACTCGTCCGAAAATCTCCACTGCATAATCGCAATGTCTATAAGGATGTTTGCACTTGCGATAAAATCAACTCCTAGAAGAGTTTTGTTTCGGGGTACCCTATACCAGCGAAATATACGTTAGTGTTCGCGGCTCGAAATCTTGGGAGCGTGGCTCACGAGCGCGTTCATATATGCAGCACTCTGCTTGGATATGACCGAAATTACGGCAAAATTTACAGCGAGGTCGCTCTTTTACTAACCTCGTTGAATTTCCCGTTGAAGACGTTCTTGTTGCTACGACGTAACTGTCCTCCACGGCTCTAGCAGGTGTTCGTAGCTTGTAGAAGTCTTGGAAGTCCTCGCGGGCAATCCTTTTTCTATTTTTTTGATTTAGCAACCCGTATATCATGTCTAACTGGTGCTGAACATGTAGTGGTGGCTGACTTTGTAAATGTGACAATAGTGCCCTAGCGTTGTCCACAAAGATGTCCGGCGGCTCATCGTTAAATACACTTATTGCACTAATAAAGGTTTCAACTGACTGACCCTTGCTACCAGAAAACCGCGACTGGCACGTCAAAAATTTCCATATGGCTGCATAACAGGCGTGGGCGCTGTCTTTACACTAGCAAGCAGTTGCCGTAGCTGTTCAGTTGTGATCGTAACTAGTTGTTCGGTCATTTTGACTGCTTCCTTCGACACTTGCCTGGATGAAAACGGCCTAAGCGAATATCCAGGGTATCGCGGTGTCGTAACTTCCCGTTGTGTCGTATCTGGATAGCGTTGCTTCCCTTGGAGTTGGTCTGTTTGTTCTGGCGACTTTTTAGCAGTATGTATGCATTAGATGCGCTTCAAGCTGAATTCTGCGCTTTGCGTTGGCGTTGGCTAGGTAGTGTGCTGTTGTAGTGTTCTGTGCTGCAGTATGCGCCGCTTGATGCTGGCACAAAGGAAGCTCGGTCGACCCGTTTGTGAAAATCAGCGTTGCATCAATTTCTTGTTTACTCGTCGTTCGCTTCTCTGCAATCCTTCAAGTTTCCTCACGCACACACTCCCGAATTCCGCGGAAAGTCCCGCATTTGGGCGTCACTTTAACTCGTATGTTACGCGAGGGGGGAGAGGAGGCGCAATAAAACGCCCGTCGGAATTGCACTCTAATGTAATTGACCAACATGAATTACAGGAACAGGAGCAGAACGAATTATATAATTTTTAATATTTTAGAATTTCGTGTCTGATTCTGGCTTACTTCTCTTGCAAGTTTTGCGGTTATTCTTTGTACAACTGACTTTTAAATGACCTTAGCCTGACCTGACCTGACCTGACCTGAAAAATTAGTATACTTAAATCAGGCGACTTAGTAGGCCGCTCAATAATTCCCCGACGTTCTATCCATGGTTCTGGGAAGATGTCTTCCAGATACGGGCGAACATTAAGAGGGGCGTTTACCTAGAGTCAAGCGGGTCATTTTAAGCACCTACAGTTTTACATTTTATCGAGTTATTCGAAACTTTTTCGAAGTGAAATTTCGACATTGCAATGACAAAAGATGTAGCTACAACGTAGAGTTCTGAATTTGGTACGGTAATGTAAATATTTGTTGTTATATTTTGCTTAAGAATGCGTATTTTTGGCGAACTGTTTCTCGAAAACTAAGACACATAAACGAAAAATTCGAACTCCACGTTGTAGCTACATATTTCTTTGTACACTACCACAAACATGAGCACGATAAATAAGTAAAAACATTCAAAAAATCTAAAACCGCAAACCCTTTTGCACGAGTCCGTCAAGAGAGCGGAATGCGAATGCCCATCCTCACCAGATCCGTCGCGTGGTATCCAGAAACCAGTGAGGCTAAGATACAAACCTGTCGGGAATGATCGTGCAGTATACGATTTATTCCGATATGACCGGATTTCTAAGCTTTTATGTCTAAATACACGTGACAAGTTTAATGTTAAAAGCTCTTTCACATTAATTTACTGTCTGCCGAAGCAATGGTAAGGCGGAATGAAAATTACTATAAAAGTTCCTCCAGAAATCATAGTCGACATGCAGTTAGAATGAAATATTATATAGTTCATACTTACAGAAATAAATGGGTTATTCCATATTTTGAATAACCTGGTATAATATCATAGTAAGTTACTAATATCATGCTTACTTTTTTATGCATACGCTATMTGTATTGATATGCAATGTTTTGAATAGTGGTTACTTCAATAAGAAGTGTTGTGACAATAGTGTTTTAAACTAGTAATGCTATAGTTTAATGTATTTCGGTAAGAGTGCGTAAATAAGGAGTTAAGTTAGAAATTAACACTACACCCGTAAGAATATTTATAGAAAAAAAATTATTCCCTACTTTTTTAACTAACTCTGTATATCTTACATAAAATAATATGCTAGAATCTAACAATATTTCACATTAAAAGACATTAGCACTGATGAATTTTCTTAATCGTTTTCCTGAAAGACTTGCGGAGTGATCGCTCGGTCAGCTGCCTATCACAAGCAAGATCATCCAACTCCATTAATTCGCGTTTCAGTCGTTGGGGTTATGAGGGCGAGTCTCCCTCGAGGAGCAACGTAGTGTATGCTCTTCTGATTGTGGTAAATATTTATTTGTCACTATCAAACTTATGGTAATAAATTCATAACATCTCAATAGAGGCACCAGCTTGACGCTCGGCTCCGGCGCCCGTCCCGACGCTTCTGACGAAGATGGATCACCCGACACTGCTGGACAAGATCAATTGAATTTCTTTCCGCTTACCGACGAGCCAGCCCCGTAATGCTGCTTCCTTCACAAGATAGTCGTTTTAGGAATCCCTCATAGGAAACAATTCTTCTTAAGCAACATGCCGAAGAAAATCATTTCGCTAGACGCTGAGAATATTGATATATCCTGCACCAGACGGTATATATTTGCAGGTGCCAATCGCTTTAATATACGTACAAAGGCCAATCTTAAATATTAAAAAAGGCTTTTTTAACGATATAACTCCATTCTACCACGCATAAATTAAATAAAATACTCACATTTCTTACAGATTCAACACCACCTTACTAACTCTCGTCATGGTATATGTAGGTATACTTAGAAATCGTTAAAAGAACTATACAAGAAAAAGCGCACAAGAAGGTTTTCATATTTTTACAACAAATATTTTTGTCGTAAGGAAATGCAGTTAAGGGGTATCGTCGAGAAGGGTGAAACAAATATAGAACAATCTATTTCTTGAAATGAATACCTTACTTTTTTAGTTTTTACATTACACTTGATTTGTTTTACGCTCCTCGTTTTAAAATATGCAGTTGTAGGTTGAGCTGAGCAGTGAATGAATGAGTAATAACAATTTGCACCTTAAGAAGTGTTTCCGAAGTAATAAACTATTAATTTTGCCGAGAACCTTTAAAAAGCTAACATGATTAGTTGACAATGAACACAACAGTTATATTTACACAAATATTTCAAAGAAGCTGAAATATCAGATAAATTTTCCTGAAGTATAAGCAAAAAACAATGTAATTATATTCCCGTATACAGAAAAGGCCATTTGTTGCAGTTCTGAGTTAAGGAACAAGCTGATGATCGCCATTCTTCGTGCTCTATTCATAATTCTCGAAGAAGTTATAACAATGAGACTAGCATAGTACCTCAAGAATACACAAAAAATACTGGGCGTGCACACAGAGAGAAAAGAATCAGCAACAGCACCACTTGACCCGACTGAGAAAATGGTAGAGGCACAATGCAAGCAGGAACTGACAGGATTAAATTTATGTGCCTTATCAAAGCCCTTCGACTTTATCTCCCACAAAAGACTACTAGATAAACTGGATTTTCCGGTATCAGAGGTTTAGCTGTGCCAGATTAAATTCAAAATTTGGAMGGTGTGCCTCAGTGGTCGATATTAGGTCCGGTCTTGCTTATCTGGGGTCTAGAAACAAATTTAAAAGATGTTTTAATATAAATTTCTACACGGATGACTCCACATATTTTGTGAAAGCCTCAAATAATGAAGTCAAGGGAAAATAAAAATACTAAAAAACAACAAAACTTGACTTTCCAAGGAGGAGAAGAATCAGTGTTTGTCATCGACAAATTCAAGCGGAAAAAAGTTTGAAATTTCTCGGGATTATTATAAGCACTGGACTATCGCGGAGACCATGTACAGGGTGTCCCATTTTCGTCGTAATTGTAGGGTATCTCGGTAACTATTAATGCTAGAGCGTTGCGGTTTCGACATTACTATATTATTTTTTTTTGTTGCGAGTTGAGATATACCATCGCCATTATTGTATCGTCTTTTGTTTTAAAGCCATGGCCAACTTTTGAAAAATGTAACATTTCTTCAGTTCTCAATATCTCGATCAGCTATGTAGATACAAAAAAAACTGTAAACACTTCTTTTATAGATATTTTTATTATAAATCCAGTTGCGTACTCAGAATTTTTTAGGGTGTCACATTTTAGAGATATGACACAAACTTGCATTTTTTAAAATGGAAACTGTAGTTGGCTTTGTTATGGTTAAAAAAGCCTATTTTTTCTGATTAAAAAATATAAACATTTTTAGGTTTATTTTTACTAATTTTTTAAAATAGTTTAATCATATTTCAGGTTTACATCCAGAAGGCTATGGAATAAGAAAACACACGATATAATTTATATTATTAAGTAAAAATTTTAATACATTAAAAATAATATATGCATATTTGAATACATACATAACACTTCTAAAAGCGGTCATGCAATTTTTTATTGGTAATCTAGGAGGCCATGTAAGTAATGAAAATGATTGTTTATTTGGAAATAAGTACCTATGCATTGTTTATCGTTAATTATTTACATCCACTTTGACAAAAAAACGTAAAATCACATAAAATTATTACAAAAATTAGAATAATACCAAAATTAACAAAAATAAATCTAACAATGTATACATTTTCTTAATCAGAAAAACTAGATCTTTTCAACCATAGCAAAGCCAACTATGGTTTCCATTTTAAAAAATGCAAGTTTGTGTTGTATCTCTAAAGTGTGACCCCCTAAAAAATTCTGAGTACGCCACTGGATTTATAATCAAAATATCTATAGAAAATGTCTGTACTTTTTTTTTATCGACATAGCCAATTAAGATATTGAGAACTGATGAAATGTTACATTTTTAAAAAGTTGGCTATGGCCTTAAAACAAAAGACTATATAATAATGGCGATGGTACAGCTCAACTCACAACAAATAAGTAATACAGTAATGTCGAAATCGCAACGCTCTAACATTAATAGTTACCGAGATACCCTACAAATACAACGAACTCCCTGTACATATAGAAGATATGGAACAAAAATAACGACAGTGTTTTATACAATAAGAACAGTACAGAATGCTCCACTTTGAAGCAGCCAGAACCACATACTTCGCTGCCATTTTTTGGCATACTCCTATGGGGCACTTCTCCAGCTGTCGTACTTTTTATCATACGAAGAAAGCCGTACGTACTTACCCTTACCTTCATTATAAGTACCTTTGAATATTTGAAATTTGTTCACAGCAATAAAAAAACCGCTGCAAATTGAATCAAACTTCCACATTCAATTGTCAAAATGACATTTACGTTTTTATTTCTTACACTATACGATTAGTAATCAGGTTTTGAGCATTTTTTCTCTCTACATATTTTTTCTAAGACAAAACAAATACACACATTTTTTAAATCTGTTTTTTTCCAAATAACTCGAAAAGTATTAGCTTAATAAAATAATTACAAGAGCGCTTTCCGATCTGAAATTTGATTTCCTATATAATACCAAAATTTAAAAAAAAATCGGACGAGTAGGGACCAAAATAAGTTTTTTGGAAATATTTCGAAAATGTCAAAGCCTTGGATATATTTTCTAAGACACTTTTTATGAGAAATTTTATTTCCTATCTGATGGTATTTTCATTTTTTTAATATATTAAATATATTAGGAAATATTTAGGAAAAACCGTTTTCTTTAAGTGACGCTTTTTTGCTAATATCTTCTAAACAATTTGCTCCAACGAAAATTTACAAGGGCGAACAAAAACGAAAAAATAAAAATTTGCAAAAAGGGTAGTTATCCTCCCAATCTCGCCCTCTTCCCGATACCCTACTTACCCCAAAAACAATAGGTCGCTTTGATTAGTTGAGGTCTATACGTTTGCGAAATTTCAAGTTCATATATTAAGTCTTTCGAAAGTTATCGTGTCCACAAACAAAACCACAGACACACAAACACACCGAGACAGCACACAGACAAGAAATTTTTTTACTCAAACTTTGGTTTTTTACGTTTTCGACCATTTTAAAGCGAATGAGCAAATAAAAGTTTTTGAAAAATTTTTTCGCAATACAATTCTTCCTATCCGTTGGATGTGGAAGTAATTTATCAAAATATGTGATACCAATTCACACGCAAAAAAGAACACAAGTGTTTGATTAATGGCGACCAAAACTACACAACACGGTAGTGTATGAAAGAGTTTCTCCATACAAGAGCAATTTGTTTTGTCCTGTATTGTGCTATATAAATGTTTTTTACCAGTGCATCATATAACATTGAGTGATGAACAAATAAGACATTGGATTAATACGGGTTGTCATCAGACGGTAGCCTGCTATGGTTTGCAGAAGTGCCTAAACAACTTTTTTCTGTGCCTGGGTCTCTAGAATGCTTAGGTTAAAATGAACATTTTTAGCGCAACCCACTTAATGTAGAAGCTCGATTGGGCGTCGTCTGTCCTCCTGTGGATAATAAGATCTCGGCTACTAAGCATCGAATTTATCATCGGTTTTCGCTAAGTGGTAGCTTATAATCCGCAGGCGTGCCCAAACGACGTTTTCAGGTAGGGTTACTAGGGTACTGGTTTATGAGTGTCATTGAACCTGATTTTTAGTGTTGAGTATGATGGTGCATCTCAAATTTTGATAAGATAATGTCGGATATCTACCATCTAAAGGTGCAAAAATTCTATTCTGCTTCATCGATGTTGTTGAACGCGATTTTGGTGTTCAGTATGGTGTATGCCAAATTTGGTTAAGGCTACACGGCATGGTACGTAAAGGTACAAGAAATCTATTTTACTTCATTACTTCACCATGGTACCAAAAGTATAATATTAAATACCGATCTGTGACAGCTGGGTTGCGCTGGCAACACCCATATTTTCAGTTTCGATTAATTTTTCATATTAAATTGGATGTTCTGCTTTATAGGTATCGCTGAATGTGATTTTTAATGCTAATAAGCATGATGGTGAATGTCAAATTTTCATTACAGCTTTAACAGACAGTGGCGTGTATATGAAGAAGGGGGTGATTATTGAAAAGTTAAAGAAGAAACTGCCTCCCCCCCCCCCCATCAAAGCGTGTAGGGTATTGATCAACGTAAATAGCCAAAATTTCTAGACATGCAACTGATGACGGACATGTTTTGTATTATTAAATACTGATCTGTGAAGGTTGCTTTGCGCTACAATATCCATGTATATGGATTTTGATTAATTTTTGTTAATATGACACATTCTAAAGCATACACGGTATAAACCATAAATATTGTAATACAAAAATATTTGTCTGCGGGTTTCTCTACTTTTGAGACTGAACACACTATGTAAACACCGCTTGTGGGAAAGAAAATTGCTCCATACTTGGTGCTATTTTACCAGAAAAGCGCACCGCTGAGAGATCTGGAATGGGCATTGGAGAGGTAATGACTTAAATCTGCCTGTACATTTACTGCGTATGTAATGCATAACTGAATGATCCTATCTATCTTGCTAACCAGAAAATCTATATTTGAAGTTATCAGCTGCACTGGTTGTCTACAATAACCGCCAGAAACACGACCACTAAACACCCAGTCGCTGCCATGCAATCAAACCCAAATGTCTTGCTTTCAAGCTATTTTTTCAACATACCCAAAACATTGTTTATTCCTAATCTCAAGCTGTCTGCCTCGATAACCACCACAGTGTCATCCACAAGTTTAGCCACAAAATCTTATATCACCATGGATATCCATGGAGCGAATCTTAGAGAATTCCTTTTACCGTTCTTTTATCCAGTAATTTGATATCTACATCATTTTTGACAGTGGCAACGAGATCCTGTCATTTCTTAGGTAAAACTTGTTATAGCTTGGTATTCCCCCGGTACACCTGGCAACAATGAAGACAAGCGACAACACTAACTGATGACATAACTTTAAAATCCTGTGAACAGCGATATATATAAGTGCGTAACTAAAAGTAAATGAACTATATCTGTTATCGACACTACCGAAGTGTTAGCATATATAGCAGGCCTAAAGTAAATCGATTCAAATTCTGTATTTTGGAACAGTAAAACTCTGGTGCAACTGCCGTCCAATCGATGCACTGCCACTCGACAGCGCACTGTGATGCAACCAAATTTTACGGGGAACTACGGAGTTTGAATAAGCACCCTTTGCATTCGTTTTTTTTGCGTTTACTGTGCTTTTAATCTGGCATATTATTTTCTGTATACAACAGAACAAATGTTCCGATGAATGGGAAAAGTGTTAAGTTTCGTGATATAGTGGCATTACGTTTTGTGATCTAGTTGTTTTGTGTTGTATTACATCACAGTGTGTTTCAGATTAAGAACTAATTACCTGTTTCAAGTTTTTATACAAATTATTTAGTTAACTAGTTAACAAGCGAAAATCTAACATGATATAAGTAATAAAGTATTTTTTTTTGTGACTAACACTAGTTTCTACATATTTGACGCCCTATTTTGCAATGACACTTACAAACTTATGTAAGTTTATTAAACATACTACACATAAAAAATAAAATAAGTCCTAAAATTTCATATTTTTTTCAGGGCTCTGGAAAACTACATATCGCACCCGCAGATTGCTTAAAAAAAACAGTTTAACGGAGTAGACACTTGCACATGAATTGCTTGTTTTTAAAAATGATCGACCATGGCTCTGTAAATAGTTTCGGTTCTTATAGACGATGCGTTATTTGTACCTACACCCTTGTTTAGCTTGGCACCGGTTCCGTTTCATAAAAATAGAAGAATCCCTTTACAGTATATCACTGGCAGATATCTGTATCGTTCCCGTGTTAAAAGTAGGTATGTCGCCCATCCTAATAGAAGCATAAGTGAAGGTTTATGATCCGTGACACCGGCTGCTGTTTTGCCTTACTGCAGGATCTGATACGCCGCCACCGAATAAATTTAATGTCCCATCCAGACAAAAACGCACTGTGTGTGCGTATAAAAAGGGTCATCCTTTGCTAGCACGTGGTGCGGAATCTGTACGAATGCTCCTCCGACGACGCTATAGACCTAATCGTCGCGCCTGGGAAATGACGAATGTGCCGTTCTATGGTGCGACTCATGCATTCTAATTTATATCCGTCTGTTCGAATGACTACTGAAGCTCTTTTTTTAACCAACATATTTCAATTAGATATAAAATGTTTAATTAACGTGGCGAGTGACGCTTTATTTCTAGAGCGAAGCGGAAGCACAGTTGAAGAATCTCTTTATAGCAAAACAAGTTCTATTAATTGTAAATGTTCACTTTCTTACTCGTCATAAAGCAAATTCATTCGTTCAACTACAACTTATACCGGTCTATATAAAACATTTATATTATGTCAAAATAATCCGGGATCATTTTGTTAGAAATTCTTGAATTTTTAACTCGTAATGCAATGTTGTGTAGTTTTTTAATCAACTGGTGGTTGGAAAATTAAATATTGCTATCCTTATACGCCGTAGTTAATTTCCCGCTATTAATATATGCGCCAGCTAAAAGGATTGATGAGATGCAGTCCCTTACTATTTTCCCTGGAACGTCTTGTAAATATACATTCGTGTGCAATTGGGGATTTATTTAATTTATTGACTTTTTCTGACAGAAGTGATTAAAATAGACCTATCGCATTTTTTCATTTTTGAAATGTTGCCTCTTATCCAAAAAAGTATCGATATATAAACATCGCATTCAATATATAGGTAGGTGATGGCAGAAAACTCACAGAATATCTCGCATATTATAGGTCAGGTTGATCTATTTTAATTTGCAAAGACCCGCTGTCAGAAACTGAAATAGTATTTTGAGCATGCGAAAAAAGGATTGCATGTTGCATAAACAGATCTGAATAATAGAAGCAAGAACTGAACATGAATGCTGGATATGCTGCTCGTTTGCCTATTTCACCATATATTCGAGTGTCAAAAAAAACTAGGAAAGAAGGTGGCACTTGGTGCTGTTTTAAATCACATAGAAGTTAGCCTAAATTTATTGGCTCAGCATGGTATACTACGATTTTGTTGGAATACTTAATACAGACAAAAACAAATAACTGAGTTTGTATGCATTTGTAGAGTTTACAATGTGAACTAGAAATTAATATATACAAATATCGATTGAGTCATTGAACTAGCGAACGGTAGACATTTCTGCCGCTCCCGGATATACCACCGGGCCGGCCGACTGCGCTGGGTTGGAGGGGCGACACGCTTGTTGCTAGCAGACTCGCACGTAGCCCATGACGGTAAGCTGATGGCTGAGGATTGGAATTGGAACGTTGGCAGGGTGCACCCAACCAATGAACGAGCTGATGTCTGGAGTTTTGTACAGATTTAGAAACTTCTAATTTATTATTTTATTGTCTTTTGCAAGTGGAAATTATGATTTCTAGTTCTTGCTTAGGTTGCTCTTGCATGATTTGATGGATGGGTGATCTCCTATTTGTTTGTTCCGTTCATTCGCTGGAGTTCTAGATGGGGTGATGGTGCTCTACGGAATATTTCTGGTTTTTGCGAATTATTTTTTTTCTATCGGATATTTTTTACGGCTCTCCCGATTCGCTGTAACTAGGCTTCTTGTTTTGTCTTCCCTGGTTTGTTTTTTTATAATACTATCGCGTGCTTTTGGATAATCTAATCGGACCGTTAGGATGTTATTGTGTTGTCCTGTTCCGTAGACTACTATTTTCTTGGATAGTATATTTGCTGTTGTCGCTTAGATTTCTTCCCCTCCACAGGAGCCACCTTGTTGGAAGTCGTTTAGGAAAGCCGGGATTACGTTGGTCATACAATCTCTTCTTCAGATTGCACTGAGGGCTTGAGCCTTCGAATTCCCTCTTCCAAGATACTTCTGTGATTTACCTACAGGTTGGTAGTTTGCAGTTACCTACTTTTAAACCTTTACTGCTGTTTTGGGGTGTAATGAAAAATGCTGATGTAATGTGTTTTTTATTCACTTTAATATTTCTCTTTCGACGTATGTCGGAGTGTATTTTATTTTTATTTTCAAGACCTTTTCAAGCTAGCCTATCGTCGCTCGGCTTATGGAACTAGTACACCTTTTATAAACGCCATAAAGTCTATCGGTTTATTTTTCATAGAAATAAAGGTGTAAATATCAGAGCACAGTTCGACTGCGTTCGTTCACTACGACGGTCGGCACCAAACTGCTCCAATTTAATGTATATTACAATAAAGTGTCACATTAAGAACATCCGTATGAATGAATAATGGGGGTTCTCTGCAGACTATTTATAGAAGAAAGGATTTGATGTGGAGTGAAAATAACACTTTCTTTCTGTTGTCGGTGAAATAAGCAAAATCCTGTTTCCATCAAAATGAATGTTAAAAACAACAACTATGGGAATTGCACTCCGCGTGTTCTTATCTAATTTTATTACAGCTTATGGGTACGGCAAGCAAAAAGATTATGACATCCTTTAAAGTCATTTATCCGTAAACAAGGGTGAATACTTGCAGCCTCCATTATGTCGGATTATAATGATTTCGTAAAAACGCTGTCACTAATAATTAAGTAGGTACCGACAAAAAATTATCAGCTTTAAACGAGTGTTTATTTAAACAGTGTTTAATTAGTGACAGCGTTTTAACGTAAACATAATAATCACCATTTATTTATAGCTTTAAAAACTATTTATATGATTATTGGGTGCTACGAATTGGAATTTCGTTATCCTTATATCGGCTAGTAATAAACTAACGAGAGAGCGTAAAGTCCTGTAATTTTTACTGCAGTCAAGTACCCCACTGCTTTCGTTTCGTCTCGTAGTCGCAAACGCATTGTACATATCAAGGGTGTAAATATAGAGGGAAAGGGAGAGAGAGCATTGCACAAGGAGCAAATCGAAACTTGAGTGATGTCCCGCCAGGGAACCTCGATTAGAACGACGACTTTTAATTAGTTTCAGTTCAGCTACAGCATTCTCCGGTCTGCAAAAAGTAACTGTGGTCAGAGTTGTCAGTGGAGCGTGGCAACTGGGACCGCCACAAACGTTAGTAATGGATCGTGTAAATGACATGTTGCGTTCGCATACAAGGAGAACAGTTCACTTTAGAGAAGAAAGCACATATGTCACTTATGCCAATTCGGAAAACTTCAATTTGAAACGATCCTTGATTGACTAGATTACAGATATATTTAATTGAAGAATTAATTTTTCTTTCACCTAAAAAAACAATTTTATTGTTAACGCTTACTACTATAAATAGGAAGAAATAATAGTCTAGTGCTGGTGGAATTTGCGTTCATTAGATTAGTGTTTTCAGAAAGTGACAGCTTCCATTACTTAATAAACGGAAAAATATTATGTTGCGGTATCAACATGCGCTTTAAAACATATTATGACGCAGCTTCTCCCTGCATAAGAAGTAAACTATACTATTCGAGCTCCCAGGACACATAAATCTTAAAGCATCAGTACTCGGATATATTAATTGCATATTCATTTATATTTCAATGCAATGTCATGCCCATTTCTGTATCACAATTAGTCTACCGTTTGTAGCAAATAATTTGCGAGAAACCATTAGTAAAGGCTTTTTGCCTTTTTTTGCTCGATAAAGCACATTAAGAATGCCGTTTCAATAAATTTCTTTGTTTTTGCTGTTTGCTAAATACATAATTTATATGTTAACAGATGGTTGGTAGCTGAACGTAAAAAAATTAACATTGTCTGAAATTATATTAAAATGCACTGTAAATAAGCGCCGGTATAAATTATTTAACACCGAACCTAAAAGTAAAATGAAGTCTGAAATTTTATTCTGACGTATTTCTATATGCAGGTATTGCAGCAATGATAAGTTTTAATAAGTTTTAGGTTGCAGATACAACTAGACTTGTTATATCTTCTAATGTGGTATACATGATGGTGTGTGGTCAGTTCGCACCGCTTTTCGCAAATCCATTTAGCTTTTACCTTCAAGATGGTTTTGCGGTGTGGTTGAATAAATGAGCGATGTTTTTTAGTTGGTTTCCATGGTTGTTTGTCCAGGTGTGGTATAATTGGAATGTGTTTGGTCCTATTTGGATCTTTGGCATCTGATGGCACGTGTACGTTTACTATGCAGATTGTGTTCTTTTCTGTCATAATATGCCATTTCCCGGTCAGTATTTCCTTTTAAGTGTGACTTGTAGCGTTTTAAGTGATTGTTTGTTGTTCCCATTTCTTCAGATTTTTAAAGTTGCTTTAATAATATAAAATAATCCTAAATTTAGTCTGATTACAAAGATTCTATGATGGTTGCTTTTTGCGGTGGATGGTGGGCTAAAGGTATCGATCTGTAGGTGTTACTTATCTGCACCGAGGGCTAATCATCCTCTATTATTTCTTTACACTATAGGACATACAGAATGGCTACTTTGTCCTTTATCGCTTTTCTTTCCTCTGATTCATTGGATCTTCAAATGTATTATAATAACGTAGCCCACAGAATCGTTTTCCATGAAGAAGTTGGCTATTATGGGACTTCCTATAATTAACATCATCGCTGTGTGCGTAGATAAAACTGTTTGTTTCAAAAAGATGCTTGAACCGGACCACATCTTTATACTATACAGGTATTTTCGTGAGGGTCTATTCCAAGTCTAATTTTTTATTTTTACGTTTTTTAGAGCCCAGGAAGTGTTTGAAGTTACGTATCTCGGGAAACCGATGACGCTATTTAATTTCATAACTCAGGTTTAGATTCTACGAGTATTAGTGAGGAAGTCTATTAGTGTCGCTAATTTTGAATTTACACCAAGGATATTGCAAAAGCGACTCGCCCACGACATCGATTTGCATTCATGAAACAAGGATACTTACGAACAGCACCCTTGTGCAAAATTAAGCGAGCGCACACCTCTAAATGAGGGGTGCACACAATATGAGAAGCTCAGTACGGAAATACACAGTTAACGACTGGTTTGCGTGTTCGGAAGTTCATCAATTTAATACCCCCAACACGGACTGCCTTCTTTAAGATTTAAAAAAATGCACACCTTAACTGTTGTCATTTTAGTATAACTAGTCGGTACTCTTTTATTAATGTAATGAGATGCCATTTTACGGTACCTACTGAAATTGCTTCTGATGGATATCATTACGTATATGGAACGTAATTTAAGTGCAGCTAAATAGAAAACAATCAAGTAACATAATGTATTAAATGTTTAATTAATGTGGTCTAAGGTCAACGCGAATTTATTTTGTCTTTATAAAATTCTCAAAATTGTCAAAGCTCGAAATACTTTTTCAACATGTATTCGCCTATAATCCTGATAACTTTCTCATGTACTATTTATAAAATACGTCAGCCTCTTGATCCCATCTATTCTATGCAGCAGATTTGAGTGGAACTGTCGATATGTAATACTTGCACAAACGTAAGAGAAGCTTTTTAATATCTATGATTTGCTGTCTCGCAGTATCATAGATCCATATCTTTTGTTGTGAAACCCAGCTTTTTGTACGCTTTTGCTATGTTTTCAAAATGCAAAATTTGTAATCCATTTGATTTTGTGTACGAGAGTGGTTAGTGATTCTAAGCTATTCTTAGTTATAGTTTGTGGTCTTCCATTCCATAAAGCATATATAAATAACGTCATTGGACGTCATTACATAAGTAAAAGGTCGAAAGTTAATTACATTTTGTTGACTGGCAGACCGTGCACCTTCTTGGCATTGCTCCTTTTTAAATATATCTGCACCCGGAAGGTATACGTATAAGCTTTCCGCTTAAGTTGTTTATTTTATTATGTCTGTGTCTACTGTACCTACAGCCTTACTGTTCTCTGAACTACAGCATCAAATTATCGTAGCTGACTCATCCGCCACATTTGAGCTTACTGACGGTGCTAGGATGTACGGTTGTAGGCATAACTAATACATGTTCTTATTACTAATTTTTAAATTCTGTCCCATACATGAATGATTACCAACATTGCAATCATTAATAAGACCACAACAAATCACAATTCTTTATACTGTAAAATAGAAATGGGTATTTAACAATGATAGAGACTAATGTTGCGTGGTTACCCCCAAGTTATACAGTTTTCGCGAAAGACCGACGCACTAATAAACTCGTAGTTAAAATTTACCGTGTCCAGCTAAGCTTATATGCATGGAAAGTTGGAAGGTAMAATTAAAACGATATATTAAACGAGATATACGAATTTAACAACAACTTAAACAGTAGTACAAAACAAATAAAGTTTACACAAGAAATGTAAGGTAGGTACATACGATAGGTAGCTGAGCAAATGTTCACGATAGACACAAAAGACAAGACTGCCCATTTACATTGCTCTAGCTAGACTCCCACAAGACTGACCTGTTCTGAAGTATGTTGTAAAAATGTAAATTGGTAAATACAATTAAAATCTTAGTCTTTTTAGGTTAGACAGCGTTTGATTTTGGAATAAGATCGACGTTTCGCCCGCACTTGTATGGGTCATCATCAGGACAGGAATAAGGAATACGGAATATGGTACAAACCTAACGCGAGAAACACGTCCGAACTAAACCAAATCCCAAGGAGAAAATACTGGTAATTGGCTACCACCCCACTGCTATGCAAAGGGCCGACAGTAATTATAGCTGAATAGTTGGAAATTCCTTACCCTAATTATAGCGGTGTGATGGTTTACAATTTTGTAGAAGTAGCAAATCGATTTACACAGATGCTGCAATAAAAATTCGAGTTTGGGACCGAACATTTCATTCCCCTTAAAAGTACTAACTTTCACTAAAGAATAAAGTATTAATATAAGGTAATTAACATATATAGGTATAGCAAATAAAAGCAAGTAAATAAAACGTATGGTAAAAGGTGTCCAAATATCACTGAGTTATTGAAATTCTGAAGCGTCACCCGTTCAAAGGAAGCACACAAAGCTTGTTAGCGCTACGTCGTACAACACTTGTACCTAAACGCTCTGTTACTGCACGCACAATCTGATCTTTTCCTGGAAGAACCTCTATCATGCGCCCAAGTGGCCACTGCCCGGGAGTTGTGTTGTCGTCGCCTATTATGACTAGGTGTTCAACCTGCAGCTCAGGTGATGTGGAAGTCCTCCAGTTACTCCGGCGTTAGTACTCCTGAAGATAATTCTTATGCCATAACTTCAAAAAGTGCTGCTTCACTTTTTAAACTAAGTGCCACCTATGAAGTCGATTCTCGGGTAGATAAAGGAGGCTTGATTCAGGGAGAGTATTCCTGGGATTTTCAATCAAGAAGTGCCCTGCATTAAAGGCTACCTCATCGTTCGGATCATTGGAGAGCGGAGGATCGCATCAATTTGACATAGAAGAGGTAGCAATTCCTTACGAGTTAACTTGGCATTAGATGCCACTTGCTTCCAATGGCGCTTCATAGACTTTACAGTAGCCTTCCATAGGCCACTAGGTGGGATAAAATGTCATTTTATACCCTTGCCGACTATTCATCCGTAATTATTTGTTGTAGCTTCTGGAGTACGTGTTGGACGGTAAGCCTCTTCTAGATACGAATCGGTGAAATGCAGCGATAAAGTCATCACTTGTAAGATCGGTGACAACCTCAATGTTCGTAGCCTTCATTGCAATGCAAACAAATAATGCAATCTAGACCTTTACGAATCTGTCGGACCGTAGAGAACCTTCTATGAGAAGATATGGTCCGCAGTAATCTAAGCCACTGGTTGAACAAAGCGAGGATTTGTTTTGAAGCAGGTATAGTTCTTAAAACTGAAAATAAGACAACGGCTTATAAGTCAAAGAAATGCTACAAAGGCCACATGCTGCCAAGGGTGGACCCTTTATGGCAGCTTAATCTGAGATTTTAAATAGGCAAGCACAGACGATACACAACGACCCGACAAGACCTGTATCTGCACTACGATAAACGGCCCACCCCTCACAGAATGGGACTTTTGCAGTACTTCTTTGACTTATAAGCCGTTTTCTGATTTTCAGTTTTAAGAACTATAGTAACCTTAAAACATTCAGAACAGTGCTGCGGGATTGAGAGGCCAGAACGAATTTCGTATAGACGGTAGAGTTGCCTGTAACCCACAGTGATAAAGTTCCTTGTGAGTGCATTCGATGAGCAAGTTTGTGAATACATGACTGGTAGCTAAAACCATTCAATATTTAATGGTATAAGGTATATTTAATGGTATAAGGTATATTCGCATTGCGAAGCCGACCACCATATATAGAACATCGTTAACAGTGTCAATGAAGGGATTCAGGTCTCGAAGCTTACCAGGAGCATCAGGATTTCCCTTCTCTGATATTTGTGTTTTCTCTGCCGAAAATGGTTGTTTTTGGACCATAGAAACAAGTTTTAATTCAGCTCGCTTTAATTCCTCAGCAGTTAAAGGATGATCCTTATTCCTAGCATTATAGATGAAACAAAAAATGTTGTATAGAAGCAGCATTTTGACCAATATCGGTAATGGGTATCGAATTGGAGTAGTTTCAGCTGTTTTGCAAATCCAGCGGTAATTAAATTAGCCTGGCAACCTGTGTCCAGAAGAGCCCTAGCACGTAGATATTTGCCATTTGCGCCACGAACCTTAACTACATATGTAGATAGCAATACTTGGCTTGTCTGCTGGATGTAAGCAATGTGTGGAAACTGGCATCGCTGGAGTTCTATCGGTCGCCGTTTGTTTCGAACTAGATGGTTCATTTTCGAAATGAATTAAGGTGTGATGCTTCTGTGAGCATTTGAGGCAAACTCGAGAAAGGCGTGACTTTGAATTTGCTTCATTAATATGGGCCTGTAAAGACAGCTTTTTAAACACTGAGCAGTTGATTATTAGATGACCTTGACTACAATAACCACACTTCGATTGTTTACATGGAGATATTGCCAGATGAAGTTTTGTTTTGAAACTGGTTTCGCAACCTTATCGGCCTTTTTGACAGTTAAAAGTGACTCCACTTCCAGTGCGTTAAACTTGTTGGTAAGAAAAATTTTCAACTTTTCCCAATCTGGAAATTCGTTGAATCCTACCAAGGCCTCCCATTGGCGACGAGTGTCATGTTCCAGCTTACTTGTAATTATATGGGCAATTTCATCATCGAAACGCTTTCCAAGAGGACGATTAATCGAAGCTAGCGACTGCAGGTGCTCGGTGGATTGATCTAACAATTTGCGTAAAGGAACAAACGATTCTTTGGCAATTGACGGAATCGAAAATGGAGCATTAAGAGGTTGATTGTCAAATCGCTCTTTCAGAGAAGTCTCTATGTTATAGTTAGTCAAAGAAGCAATTACTTGAGCGGCCTCGCCGTCAAAGCCTGATCGAACTTCAATACGAGCCAAACATAAGTAATGAAGAAAGACGAGCATTCGCTGAACTTTCCATTCCATTTTCCAGAAAATGTATGCAAGTCGATGGGTGGAAATTTCACGTGAGGTAAAGAATTATAATTTGCAATAACTGACCTTGTATGGTTCGAACTAGAAGAGTCCTGAGGCTTCGGTGCCTTTGAGATAATTCTGTAGTAGTAACTCTACAGTTCGTCGTCTTCTCCTTCGTCAACAAGAGCCTCCGACAGCGAAAGGTATTTGTTGAATAGAATTTTCAACCGATTAATGGGATCAGCAATTAGGCAAAGTAAGTATTTTAACTGTATGTTGTATTATTGGCAGTGTTTTGTTTGTTAAAGGAACAAATGACAGACAACTTAATTACTTCCTCATCCAACGGATAGGAAGTATTGCATCGCGAAAAAAATTTTCAAAATTTTTTATTTGCTTATTCGCTTTAACATAGTCGGAATTGTAAAAAAACTACATAAATCTGATCAAAAAAAATATTGTCTGTGTGTCGGTGTGTCTGTGTCTGTGGTTTTGTTTGTGGACACGATAACTTTCGAAAGGCTTAATATACGAACTTAATATTTGGCAAACGTATAGATATCAACTGCCCAAAGCGACCTATTGTTTTTGGGGTAAGTAGGGTATCGAGAAGGGGGCGAAATTGGGGGGTAACTACCCTTTTTGCAAATTTTTATTTTGTTTTCGTTTTAGTATGTGATTAGTAGTATAACTGCGAGTATTACTCGTCCTTATAAATTTTCGGTGCAGCAAATTGTTTAGAAGATATTAGCAAAAAAAGCGTCACTTAAAGAAAACTGGTTTTCCTAAATATCTCCGAATATATTTATTATATTCAAAAAATGAAAATACCATCATATAGGAAATAAAGTTTCTCACAAAAAGTGTCTTAGAAAATTTATCCAAAATTTTGACATTTTCGAATTATTTCCAAAAAAAACGTATTTTGGTCCCTGTTTGTACGATTTTTTTTAAATTTTGGTATTATATAGGAAATCAAATTTCAGATCGGAAAGCACTCTTGTAATTTTTTTGTTAAGTTAATACTTTTCGAGTTATTTGGAAAAAAAAAGATTTGTATTTTTGCTAATATTACGAGGACCGTTTGTCTTAGAAAAAATGTGTAGAGAGAAGAAATGCTCAAAACCTGATTACTAATCGTATAGTATAAGAAATAAAAACCTAAATGTCATTTTGACAATTGGATGTGGAAGTATTGATTCAATTTGCAGCGGTGTTTTGTATTCAACAGCGGAAAATATTTTTGTTGTTTGAAAAAAATAACTTCCTTGTGTTTGAAAGCATTAATAATTACCAGTAAAAAATAGTTAGTAATTTCCAATTTCCATTTTAAATGAAAGCATTTTTATACACTTTATTCATTTTTCCCCAAACTTAGAATAAGTCTATACTGGTTTATTTTGGACCTAATGTATGATTGATGAAGTGAAACTAAAATTTCACAAGAAATATAAAGTTATAGTAGAAAAAACTGTTTCCATAAAAAAGTTAGTATGTATTTGGGTTCTACCTGGAAGTTGGGCATGTCGAAAATTATTTTAGGTTGTAGCACTCAAAAATCCAAAAGGCTTTTTTTAATAAAGTACCCGAAGCTTCAACGTTTATGGGGTTATGGAAGAAATAGTTTCCTTTAGATCAGCTGTATATAATAACATGCACAACGTTGCGATTGTGTTACTCAAGAAGTCGTTTTGTTATTGTTTTTATTTGTACGATCTGCTAGCGCTTATTGGCCATTGAGCCAAATAAACTTAGCCATACATGATATAAACGTAAGCTTTACCAAAAGGTAACTATGTTGGAAAGATAAATTTTCAAATATAGTACTTCATAGTATTATATATGCATTGTATACATTTTCATTTTTCAGATTATTTTGAATTATAACAGTACTGCCGTACATTTGACGTGGTCATGGCCACGTTAAACCACGAGGATATAAATATTATTTAAATACAATCAAGAACATTTGCGTCATAATAATTTAGAAAGATATTAAAAAAAGATAACAATGCTCTAAGGAATTATTTATCTATAAATGTCTTCTGAACTGACACTATACCCACACTAAAAAGATTTATTCCAGCCAAAATGAAAAAAGGAACAATGTGTTCGTTCCACGGGTGTTCACAGCAGACTGATGGCAGGTTTCCTTTGTTACACGATATCGAAGATCATCTGGAGGCAAAGGCAAGGTGTTTATTACAAGAGTGCTTTTAATTAGAATATTCAGTACGGGAGTATAGAATTTAGCAGGATGATTTATGTGCTGCACACATGCACCCAATAGTTCGCCAATTGGCGTGTATTTAATCACAAGGAGACGGCAGAAAGACCAACATACATCAATCATTTCGTATCAGCCATAAGAAATTTCACTTATACAAAGAGTTATGGTATTGTTCAGACGATAATTACCAGCTGTACTGAATAGTAACACTAGTGTCTAATTTGAAATGATTAATTGTTGTGTACGTACAGATACCTGATGGTTGCCTCTTTTACGAAGTGCGAAGGTAACATACACACATGTTCTTTTATATCACTTAAATATATTTGCCTACCTGCTGCTAGGTGTAAAACAGAGTTACCAATAATACATTTATGATATCTTTTAAATCTTTGTTGTTTAGTTTTGTTGGTTATCATCAGTAATCGTCCAAAGTAGTAGCAAGTTCAGTCCAATAAAAAGTAATTAACGCAGGGAGCGTCTGAGTTAATGAAATCATCGTAAGTATCGGCATTTGTTGAAAACTATATTGTTTCTTCAAAAAAAAAGTTAGTGCTTAATCTAACTTAGCTAAAGTACTTATAAATAATTAATTTGTATTAATTGCCTAACAGACGCCTTAGTGGATGTTAATGATTCTTGGGATATACCTTTATGATGTAAACTGACGTGTCTACCTTTATTAAGTGGTATCATTCAGGCGAAAGTTCAGCACAGAAATTTGGTCAGCTTTTACTAAAAGTACTTATCCAAATCAAGTTCTGAATCAATACAAAGTATAAATCAAAATTATGCAATGTAATGGTTTAATACTTATTGCTCTATTTTTAATTAAACTGCTTTGACTGAACTCATGTAAATAGAAATAATAGTGAACGATCTCAAAACGCACAATTTGTTAATACCTAAACTATATCGCAGTTTGATGGTTTAATAAAATGTAGCAATACTGCAGACAAATGATATTAAAATAAAACACTTTCACTTTGACTTGATATACGACAAACGTAGAGATTTCAGAAATCATAATCGGAGTTTACTACAATTTATTGTATATTAGTCTAACATGAACAGAAATTGAGTACTGTTCGCCGGTGTGCGTCTCCATGCAAAAATGCTATATTAATTAGAAAGTATACAAAGAAAATTCTTAAAATTTTTAGTTTAATCTATTAATGCTTACACGCGTATAGAGATGTTATTCTCTACTGCTTTCGTGCTTAAACATTCGATCTCTGGAAGTCCGTTGGATACCGGCTTGAATATCGTATGTAAGTATTATAAACTTATGCATTCCAAAATAGAGGAATTACTTCTCGCCGGCAGGTTACTTTTGCTTTAAAAAGGGTAATACCAATTTTATATGGTATTMACCTATTAATTTCGCTTGAGGTAAAGGTTATTGTTATTATTATTATTATTATTATTATTTTCAAATAACAAAGAGATCACTTATTTGGAGTTACAAAATAA
Source organism: Rhyzopertha dominica (assembly GCA_025024175.1). Classification (NCBI taxonomy): domain Eukaryota; kingdom Metazoa; phylum Arthropoda; class Insecta; order Coleoptera; family Bostrichidae; genus Rhyzopertha; species Rhyzopertha dominica. The sequence goes on from QCXZ01000137.1 coordinate 34,646,000, forward strand.
AGATGCTTGGTATAAACATTTCTCGACATGGCCTTTGTCAGAGAACATATTTGCAATTCAAGTATTTTCGCTTCCACCAACAACAAAAAAAATACAGCCATTTTTAGTTACGATCAAATTTTATCGAAAATGCTTACCAAGCGCTGCTATGACTTAAGAGTACCCTATTACTCCTACTAATAATTCGAGCACAAATACAACACGAAAAAATCACAACTGACTCGTCGTTAGCAGCTTATTAAAGATAGGTATATATTTCATATGAAACTAGTTAAAAATTAGTGTTATAATTTGATTGAATTTCAACCGGGTTAATTATTAACAGCGCGATCTAAAACCGCAAAATCTGTTTATGAGCCTTTTAAATGCCTGTAGAGTCATTGGGAGTGTCTAAAAGAACGCAAACTTGTGAGTTGCCTTGTTGCTCGCTACATAACACACTAGTTATTTTATCATACACTGCATAAGAATATACGGCGTTATTTGAAAACAATAAAATAACTTGTCAAATATTGCTGATTTTGTTTTCATTTTGTACTCACTCTCATAGTTAACGTTAGGAGAAAGGAAAGAAGTTCGCTTTCTTAAACATCTCGCGTTATAAATTACGTTAGCTAAAGGCATCCCGGCACTTAGTAATTTTCGAATAATTTAAATTCTGTTGTTCCAAAGTGCGAAATGGGAAAGTTTGACATCTGTAAAACTGGCAAGAATTTAATGAGTTGAGTGAATGCTTGCGTCGTTTTCTATTTGCATGTCAGTTGGGCTGAAATGAGCGAAGGATCGACGCAGGCCGGGGTTCGCACCCTCTTGATGCCTGTTCGGGCAGAATGGTCGGAATGGAACAGAGCGCGGAATGTTGCCTTGTAAGAACAACTACGTAGACACCGAACGCTACGGTAGATGGGAGATTTATTGCTCAGCCGAGCTGAATGACTGTAGAGGGTTGCTTGGAGGTAACTGTTTACCGCATAAATTGTTTTTTATTAGTTCACTTTTACTTCGGCAAATAAACACGTGGCGGACGAGATTAGTTTTGATATTTATGCTCTTTTAATAATGACATTTTTAGTGCTTTAACACGACGGGAGCTTGTAATTATGCGCTTCATGGTTATAAAAGTATGTTAACCGGGGATCAGAGCTTTCGTCTATCGCTATAAATATTGTCACCGGCACAACAGTTGCAATATACTCTATCACACACACTATTATTATAAATATTAGACAAATACTTTTAATTGTATATATTTGTTTTTGGCACTTTTTAACTATTTTATATACATCAACATGATGTTTACTTCACTAGTGTTATGTACTTATGTTTGCGTTACTATTATCATTGTTACGGTCGCTATAGTGATGTTCCATGTATATAGTTAAGTGTATACAAGAAATTACACAATAGTGGTACATAAAATCCTGGAAGTCGGAAACTACCCTCGAAGCTCAGAAGTAGCTTGGAAAAAACGTAAACCTCAATGGAAAATGCCGACATAATCGCAGCACTCTTAAACGACCTCCAACAACAAGAACAATGCAGCCGAGCCAAACCGACATCAAACACATCAAATACTAGGGACACATCTAAAGGAAAGAGGCAAACCATACGGAAGACTTGGGAGCTAAGCGGAGACCAACGAAAAAGAGGAATACCGTGCTTTATACGAAAAACAACTACAGAGGGGATAATTCAGAGACCAGGAAAAAATGAAAAATAATGGCTAGAACAGAAATCACAAGGTACAAGAAATTAATCAAGCGACTCTGAAATGGACCAATGATGTCAACAGCACCAAGAAAACATTTAAAGAAAATGAATGTTACCTATATGACCTTCCCATTCAGTCCTTATATTCCCTTAACATGCGCTAGGCAGTCGCACTACTAGCAATCAGCATGTACCCCTCCAACCCAGCGTATGCGGCCGGCTCGGCGGTATATCCGGGAGTGGCAGAAATGCTGACCGTACGCTGGTTTAATCAATCAATCAATCAATCAATCAATCATCATGATGTTTACTTCAAAACATGCGTTGCACTTAATTTACAGTAAGATTGTAAAATTAATTTATTCATTTATTTTCTCAAGTACACTATTAGAAAAACAATTTTCGATTTTACAATAACAACCGTTGTTATGAATAAATGGTTCATTTTACTTCCACATACAACGGATGGGAAGTATTGTATCACGAAAAAAAAATATCAAAAATTTTTATTTGCTCATTCGCTTTAAAATGGTTAAAAACGCAAAACAACAAAATTTGAGCAAAATACATTTCTTGTCTGTGTGTCTGGTTTTGTTTGTGGACACCATAACTTTCGAAAGACTTAATATATGAACTTGAAATTTGGCAAACGTATAATATTCAACTATTGTTTGTGGGGTAAGTAGGGTATCGGGAAGAGGGCGAAATTGGGGGGTAACCACTCTTTTTGCAAATTTTAATTTTTTTTTCGTTTGTTACGTTTCGGTACAGCAAACTGTTTAGAAGATATTAGCAAAAAAGCGTCACTTAAAGAAAACGGTTTTTCCTAAATATCTCCGAATACATTTAATATATTAAAAAAATTAAAATAGCATTAGATAGGAAATAAAWTTTCTCACAAAAAGTGATTTAGAAAATTTATCCAAAATTTTGACATTTTCGTAATATTTCCAAAAAAACCTATTTTGGACCCTGCTCGTACGATTTTTTTTAAATTTTGGTATTATATAGAAAATCAAATTTCTGACCAGAAAGCTCTCTTGTAATAATATCACGAGGACTGCTTATCTTAGAAAAAATGTGTTAGAGAAAAAAAATGCGCAAAACTTGATTACTAATCGTATAGTATAAGAAATAAAAACGCAAATGTCGTTTTGACAATTGGATGACGAAGTATTCATTCAATTTGGAGCGGTTTTTTATTTGCTTTTGCTTGATGTTCTCAGGCTACAGTTGTACGAAAATTTTGCAATAGCTTGGAAATAGGAGGTTTTATCAATAACGGAGCTTATTCAATTTCCAAGATTCTTTCGAGGGAATTAAATTCATAAGACTATGGATTAATGTATTTATTTGCCCGTGGATGCTTGGGAGGCAAGTTTGGTTTAAACATACCCATGTAAATAAATAACCAAGGTGTGTGCTGTGTTGTCTACATCAGAAACAATCCGAGGACAGCTGTTTTGATCTTAATAATGTGGTCGTTGTTTATTCAAAAACTTTATCATTATAAGAAGCGTTTACAACATTTTTGCTTAAAATAAGGATTTGTCTTTAAGATGAAAAAGATAGAATAGATTCAACGCTACATTCTCGCAAATAGCGGAATAAGAAAATGTAGAAGCCTACCAAAATATTAAAATGTTTATTTCAAATACACCGTTTAATATTTCTTGCACGGCCACAACAACAGAAAACTGAGTTCATGCTTTACACGTCTTACACATCTCACAGCCCACTATAAAATGGTAAGATCAATAATCTATTAATTTGTATTGTGTATTCTTCTTTTATAATGTTATACTATCCCGACCTCGCGTAATTTTCGATTAAAAGCAATAAATATCTAACACAAAAATTCATTAGAAGTCAGACCAACTACATTTCTAATATAAACAAATAAAACAAATCACTTTTAACATTCTCGTTCATATTAATAATTATCTAAATCGGATACCAGTCTATTATATTTACTATCATGTTCTTCACACTTTCTCCAAATGTTGATTATATTTTAACAACTTCGTCCTTCATTAATTTGATCATATCACTATTAAATTTCGAAGAAATGTTATTCCTCCGCAGACGTGGTGTCAGCTCAGAATGACCTCGATCCAATTAAAAATGTTGCGATAAGATGGAAACCCAACAAATTCGAGTCTGCCTTCCTTGGTTATATTTTTGCGATACATAATAACTGTGATTTTTGGTTCGTTTCTTTAATTTTAATTTTTTCTTAAATTTTCACACATAAATTCTTGAGTTTTTATACACGAAGTAATCGAATTATTTAGATTTTTCTGTTTGCACCTATAAGTACTTGTAACCTTACATGGTCCATCAAAATTGCTTCATAAAATTGCAAATAATAGTTTTGAAACCTCATTGTTGGTCTATTGCTTACATATTTTTATAGCAATCCATGTTCCCTCTTTGACATCTTCTGCAAAAAGCAGCAAAGTGTCTGTCACCCAACCAGCAACCAGTTATAATACCTATTAGTACACCATTCTTCCTTGACGATATCGAAAGGTCTCGTCTAAATATACATATATAACGGGCACATTATTAAAAAGTATTTGATGTATTTACTTCAAATATTTTGCCTTTCACTAGTTTGAAATTGTTCTTAATTTCATCACACTTCTTCTTAATGATTTTATAAAGAAATCAATTTTTTCTCTAAAAGTCTCGTGGCAGCAGCTGATCTTCTAAATGCCATCAGTAGGCTGATGCAAAGTCTAAAGTCATAGCATACGCCTTATTGATCCTGCTTGATGAGTTTCAAGTGGAGACTTTTCTCTCATCACCTCTCAAAACAATGTCAGTAACATTTTCGTAAGGTGTTTTAGTTTTGGAAGTAGTAGAAGTAAAAGGCTTTGTGCAGTGTCAATTTTTAAGGTTTCCAGTGTTCAGGTGTTTGTTATTTTTAAACAAACATCTTTACATTTTGTATAGATGTAGAAATAAACTACAAATTAACATAATTTAATAATTTGATCGCATATGGGTTACATATAACGATAAACACGAAATTTATAAATGTAGCCTGCCTTGAAAACTTTTATGACTGGTGCAAACTGAAAATGATACGCTGAGGAGTAAAAATGCACGAACAAAATACATTTCAATACACCAACAGAACGACAGAAAACTATCTTAAAAATTTGAATCAGAGTATTTATAAAAGATTCAATTTAGTACCTACATATGTTTCAATGTCAAGTTGAGAACTCCTTGGAAACATTTACTCATGTAGTTATAATTTATATTACTTTTACGAAAGTACAAGGAAAATAAATATTTGGCGAAATAACTCGTTTTGGGTTGCTTGAACTTATTGCCTGCACCACACGAGGTTAAAGAATATTCTTTTAGTTTCACAGGTTTTCTACAATTTTGGTAGCTAGAATTAATGTACAGCAAATAACAACAGAATCCAATTTTGAAAAAGAAACGCGCAAATAACTGGAACCTTAAAAAATTAGCTGCTACGCAGAACCTAATAACTGTTTCTTCATTCTAAAGTTATAGGGGTCTCAATCTTCAAACCTTTCTGCCTGACTACAACTAATAGAAAGTTTAGATAAGATCTGACCAAAACGGTTCAAAATGACCTGTTAAAGCTGTTACGTTTTCCTCAAAGTTAAATATAGACACACAGTCGCATTTTTAATAGCAAGGAGGCCATGTTAAACCTGAAACGCTCCAGCGTCACCTTTGCAACACATGAAGAATGCGCGGTACGTATTTTCGATAGATGGAACGCTTCTAATGTCTATTTCATGTTCTCCCATAAAGGGGTCGTCAAGACAAAAAAGTTAGAAACCAGATCAATTCTTATATCTAGTGAAAAATCTATTTTGAATAAAAAAATGCCAGAAAACATGAACAATGTGTAACGACAAGGGCAACAAGGAAATAGCATCAAAGCACAAAAGGATATTCTAAATAATTAACACGGACAACTGATATCGCCGACTGGTGGCATGAGTGCATCGGTCACTAAACAGAATAAGTTCTAAATAAGTTTCAAGCATGAACGAGGACGATGTTTATTACGGGTTACGATGGGCAGGCCCTAAACTTTAAACAAAACTGTAAAAAGTTGTAAACACGGTATATCGTTGGTTCTAACTTTAGAGAACTCTTTTAACGGTAAATGTCAGGGTTGAAATATTGGCAAGCTTTTTTGGCATTCTCTGCTGTTTTAAACGTTTGCAAACTTATTATTAGCATTACAATACGTTTTTATGTTTTAATAATGATAAAATCGATGCAGATAGGTTACCCATACCTAGCTTTTGACGTTTTTAGTTTGTTCATCACATTATGCATACATGGAGATATGAATCGCTTATAGGTATTGAAAATCAGTATTTAAACGTATGTATAAAAATACATTACTACGTATATGTATTACTGCAAACTTGTAAACATTTAATTTTTAATTAATTTGATTGCATCGATGACCTTATTCATAGGAATTAGTGTTTCTTTTAATAACTGAATAACAAGTTATTCAATTAGTAATGTAAAAAAAGTCATGGGAATAATCAGAACTGGGTAACGACCGCGATTTTTTTGTAAATCTTTAACTGTCAGCTATATAAAATTAGTACTACAACCATCAATTTATCAAAACTATAAAAGTTTATATCATTCAGAAAATATACTTGGTAATTTGTTTAGTGAATAAACATTTTAAAGCGATAAAATAGTTATTTACGTATTAAGGGCATAATAAGCTTCGTGTTTATTATTTTCAATTTTTTACTTTTCATTATAGGCAAGTTTATAATAGTGACACGACATCTGGCGGCAGATACATGAACTATTATAAACAGTACTTTAATGCTGGAAAAACGCGGAATTATTGTGTAATATTGCCGTTTTTGTTATATCGTATTAGCATTTTTAAATTGTGGGCAGTGAATATTATTAAGAAAAAGGGGATACATGTAAACACAAAAAGCATGTGTGATATTATATTATAATAGTAATATGCGGTTATGTGATTAAGCGGTTATCACATAGGTTATTGCCACGAGTGTGTTTTGGTTACCATTACCAGTTCCTTTGTAATAATTATATTGAATATACTCGGTTGCGAACCCATCTGTGTTTCATTTTGAGATACAGACGAGTATATTATAATAGCAAGTACTGTTTATTTCCGCCATTTGCAAAGACACACTAGCGCCACCAACGGTCGATAAACTCTCCTATAGGCAATGGAATTTAAGATTGCAGCGCCACGGTGGTGCTTACGTGAACTACATTCTGTTACATTATTTTACGCCGGAAACGCAGCAAAATCCATGATGCGTGTTTTAACCATTTACAATGGCACATAAAAGTAATTATTATAAAACAATAACGCGTCACGTGCGAAATGCACGTAATTTTTGTTTATGTGACAGATTGTAACTAGAGTAGAAGCCACCAGATGGCGTATAGCTTATGTTCCATCGCGTATGGCCCGCTGGTCATAACACAACCAACGTTATAGATAGCTACTACCCAATGCTGAGGGTCTGACACAACAATTTTTTCTCTGAGAAAAACCAGACGATCACACAAAAGCTTTACTCTTAGCACTGGTATGGCGTTAAAATAGATAGGGTTAACGGTAAGTAGGTAATCTTATAGCGAATCCTATTACGTGAACATAATGTTCTTGTCGCGATAACTGTGAAATACCAGAACTTAAATAAATAATCTGCCCTGGTCAGTTCGCTCTCACCCTGCGACTAGGCCGGTGTCTATCATAGTTATAGACCGCCTAGCTCGCAGAGTTCCGCATAGATGGCACTGTGGGCATCTGCCCTCCTATTCTCCTTCATACCAGAACTTGTTCAAATAGCTGTTATGCAACTCGAAGCAGTTTGCATATACGAAACTGCACATTGTCCCCAATCCTTAAATAGTCTCTTTCGAACAGACTGGCAACTGTATTAGTAGGAAGAGGACTCTAAACTAAAGCGGGCGCACCGTGGGTAGCACACATTTCAACCACTAACATAAAAGGTAAGTGCAATGGACAATGTCATGGTGCTGTGATAATAATTTCAGCAAATGCCAGCTTTGCAAATCGAAGCAAAATTAAAGTTGGCTAATAGCAGACTGCGCATCGTCCTCAGTCTCTTCCCAATAAATTGGGATGACCGGGATTACTGCAGTGGTCGGAGCAGGATGGCAGGTGAATGAAAGCAAAAATAGACCTTATGAAGGGGACAACGTTTCGACCATAGAAAACAACGAGGAAAAGGTAACTGCCGTATTACCACAGTTTATTCAAATAGTAGCTTCTTACAACTCTCGTTATGTAATATACTTTTACGCCACATAAATTTGTTTCTAATTGTCATTTTATAATGTCACGTGCATAAATGTATTTATGTGTTAAACTATTAATATGCTAAATAAAGGTAGGTACTATACATATACTATTATACAAAGTCAACAATGTACTTAAATATAATTTTAGTCAGGTTTTTTCGCACAATTTTATGTTAGTTTGCCAATAAAAATCTTCCTTTCTGTTATATGTTTTGGTGTGGTCTCAATCAGAAAAGTTTCTGACAATGTATAAATTATAATTATATTAGGGATAGTTATGTAATATGTCTAGATTAAAGATTACTCCACTGTACCTTCAACTAACTAAAAATTCCTGAGTGCAACAATATTCCAACATTTTTAAATAAAATTTAATTTTGTTACATCATTGTCCTGAAGCATTGACTAAACATAGCAACTGCAATTAGCATAAAAATTTACTATGTTGGATACCATCACTGCATTGCTGCCTGCAAGGGAGCATCACGTCCTAGAAGAATGCGCAATATTGTGTAACAATTTTGCCTTTTCAATTTACACAGAACCGCCTGGGTTGCCTGTCAAGTTCGAGCGGAATACTTGTCTGAAGAACTTCGCTTTGCGTATTTGCACGAATGTCTGTTCAGCCGAACTATACTGTGGCACAGATCGAATAGCTTGAGTGACATGCAGTATAACGGCCAAACTGACTAGAGCGGTCTACGCGTTCACTGTTTAAATGCCAACGGCATTCATTTCGTCAACAACATAAAGAATGATATTAGTAGATTTAGAAAAGAAGAGATTTAATTTTATTATAAACAGTTATAATTGTCGACGAAGCTATATTATCATTCATTCAAGGATTTTTCATAAATGCATTAAATATCGCATAGATTAAGTCTTATTATGTGGTAAGTCATGTAATAATAAGCATAAATTAGAAGAAATACAATCGAAGCTTGTAGTTAAAAGAATTGGTACAACTTCCGTTCAGATTCTCATTATTTTTGTATGAGCAATATAAATCTAATATTATGTGACCCCGAACACTACTCAGGAGTTCACTGTTAAGATCGAGTCGATTGGAGCTCTATAAAGAAACCTTGCTGACGTAGAAGAAGCTTCTGAGGAATCTGATAACATGATCAGGAAACGTCAAATGAAGATCAACAACCACACCACCACTCGAAAGCCTACCCTTTAGCCGAGAGCAGATACAACTGCTGGAAAAATTTCAATTTTTTTAAGACTACTCGTAAATCGCCGTAATGTGCATAAAATATAGTGGCACTCATCAGTTGCATTATACTGTACCATTATTTTGTTCTTAAACTTTATAGAGATCAGGCTTCTAGTTTTCTTCTTTAATCTTTATAATTCTATTTCAGCGTGAAAATTACGTATATTTAATTTCTTTTGTAAAAGTATTAAACTTTCTTTTTGTAAAAAGTCACTTTGCTATTACCATGATTAAAATATGTTTTTACTTACAATTGTTCAAGACAATAACAGGACTTTTAAGCAAAGAGATATTAGACCTTAACAAAAAGCAAAAGAAAGACTGGATGACTTAACGATAGTAGCTAATTAGATAAAACAATATTTTTAGAGTACCCTTCAAATGAATTCGTATAAAATGATCTTCTGCCAACTCACTTGAAGAAGCTTCTATACATTCAGTTAACTTCTCGAATATAGTTAGGTACTTCTATCACTGATGATTTATCCTTACAGGAACGATAGCAAAGCTTTCCGTATTTACGATTTAAACCAAACCCCCTTCTAGAGATGGCCAAGGTCCTAGTAATTCAGGCTTACTTCATACGACCCCACGGAAAATAATTCAATGGATAAAGGTCCAAAACGGAGAAAATAAGCAGGCGGATTCCGTCCTATTATGTCTGTCCATAGGTTCACGCAGAAACTGTCTTAACAATTGGTATGGCGTATTGCAGGAGCGCCGGCTTTTAGAAAACCCTGTGGGTGCTCATGCTAACATAATCGTGAAAACCGCATCTATGAATCCGTCAAGAACTGAATAGGTACATATGCAACAGGACAGAAATATGTGTGATATAAATAGAAAGATACATAAGAGGGAAAAAGAGATAAGTACAAAAATGCTAGATTTGTTCTAGTGCCTTTGTTAGTACCAGCATTATTAAGTCATCAACAAACTTTTTTATGAATAGAAACTGTGTTCAACGCCTATGATCAGTATATAAATTTCACTACAGAACGAGACGTAAAATGTGGAGTACCCTTTTGGACACCAAAGTCATACGAACAAATAATAAAATAATACTCGATTGGTACCGGAAACCAACTTTATCGGGGAGGTATATAAACTACTTGTCAGATTATTTGACACGAATTAAAATAAACTTTGTAAAACAGATGAAACATAAAATTATTAAAATATCACATTCACAAATTATTGAGAAAAATTTAAACATTTTAAAATATTTATTAATTGATGATAAATAAAATCTGGTATTCTACTACTGATTTATCAACATTTCATGTAACACAAACATAAATACGCTAACGGAATAACGGTGGTATGCAGGTGGGGCAGAGGGTAAATCATGATCATATGATTGACAAAACCTACAAACAGTATAACATAGAAAGTATGGATTCCTACGAAACATTAGTTGATTGACAACAAAATTAATCAGAACGTTTAAAAATGAAAACATAAAAATTGCAAATAAGAACAAAAAGAATGGCTCAACCCTACTCACAACACTAAAATCAAAAATACCTACAAAATATCAAGCAAATGTTATACATTGTTTGAATGTGGGGATTGTGAAGGTAAGTATACATAGAACAGACATCACAATGGAAGGTTAATAGTAATAGATTGGCCTTCCACAAAAGTGATATAACTAAACAAAGGGATAGATGCTCACTTACAGAACACATAATAGTAATCAACAATGAACATCATATTGACTGGAATAATGTCAAAATTTTGGATAAAGAAAGTAATACAAACAAGAGAATTAATCTCTTGAAAAGGTTTACATAAATCAAAATATCAAAGCAATAAATAAATAATCAGATATACAAAAACTGAGCAACAACGTACTTGCTTTCAGAAGAAATTTTAAAATAAGGTTGGGTGGGTTTGAGTAATCCAGCACCACTGCAGACGTTCTAACTTGATAAATTTGACCAACCAGTTCGTTTTTATATCTGTGATATGTCAATCTGAATTCATGGCACAAATCGATTAAGCAGTTTTTAATTTGTTTGGCATGTGTATTCTCGATCTTTTATTATTGGTATATTAAATTTAACATAAATGACTAAAAGGGATTCAAAATCACGTAAAGTAAAACAGTTACATATCAAGCTGTGGAATGATGAATATTTCGTCGTGGGTGCTCTGCACCCACAATTTACCATGGAGTCGGCGCCCCTGGCGTATTGCGTTTAGGACTGCAGACTCCTGTATTATTGTACATATTATAATATAATATAAGGTAAAGCTTCTTTATCATTTAAAACCCATCAAGCACATGAATAAAGTAGATTGCACATTTAGCATCAACTGAAATCAATTTACTTCTTTGTTTGTTCGTTCGCAGGTTCACTTTTCTTATCGTTGATTCGGGTTACTCTTGAATTTTTAAATATATTTGATAATCTAATTTGGAGATCGTGTTTACATTTAATACATTTTCTCATTTCGTTCTTTCAAAAATCTTCCATGCTCACGAACCTGTGGAAAATTACGGCGGTTGCTTAAATTTCTGCGATATTGCCCCAGTCGCACAAACTACAAGTTCCCGATCTGTATATGAGTAATCCAGTTACTGAATTATTTATTGTAACGGAAACACTTTTTAAGAACATGATGCTGCGATTCTCCAACGGACTCAACCATTCATTGGGCAATCCGGAATCGGTAATGTAGGTCTCTATTCTCACAGATCGTACCAACCTATGTCGTAGTTAGTAAATTTTCACAAAAGGACTCGTAAAGTGGGGGATAATACGTGTCCACGTTAAAAAATGGCATCAATAAAAAGGTTGAGAGCCTCTTCACGCATTAAATATATATTCTAATCTATTTAATTTGTTGTAAAATCTTCAAGAAGTTTCAGTTCCCTTACAGGAAATATTTTGCGAGGAATCTATATTAAAACTTATTACATTATTTTGGAGCTCAGAACGAATTACAGCTAATGTCAACTGGCAGTTATTACATACTAATCATAAAATAAAGAGCAACATTCCTATATTTCAATCGCTACGCCGCCGTCTTCAGTGGCTTCAGTAGCTTAACAAGTATAAACGCTGGCATATACGATTAAATACAAGTGTTTTATTATTAATATCGATACGTATACCTGGGTGGTTAATTATGAAGGCAATTTGTTTTGCAGAGTATGCAGAGAATTCCTGTTATAAGAAAAAAAGTGCAGGCGTGTGTCATATCCCGCCATCTCTTCTCATTCGAAGTACAACGCTGCGTTGTTGAATACACGACTATGATTGACAGCAAGGGCCAACGCGATGATTAACGAGATGTTACTCAAAATGACGGGCTCCAAACTGAACTTTCCTTCCTAGCAGGAAAAGCACTGCGTTGTAAACATGTACCTAAACGTTCCTTCGTTGATCAATATAAAGAACGTGGCATGCAGTGCAAACTACAGAGTACTTACTACTGAATTTATGTCCGATGAAGGAGAAGTGTGCAATAATCTGGTTAAAGCCTAGGTACAGTTTTACATTTAAACTTTTATTAATACGCCCTTTGGTAAAATCGAATGCTACCTTGTAGAACGATTTCTTCATCTGTCAGACTTTTACTGTACCTTCAAATTGCAAACCTACTAATTATCGGGTTAGCAGGCCAATATGTTATTGAAAAAGTATTGCCAGTTACTATCTACAAACTTTTGAGTTGTTACTGGAAAACACGAAGTTCCTGGGGTAAAATTTTACTTGCATAAGTTGTAGTAATTTTGGCAGTGTCAATGTAATGGTCATGTATGTTTCTAGACTGGGTTCAATAATTTTCTTGAATCGTAAGTAGTTGACGGTGGTCTTATATGTCACGGCAATTTCGTTGCAGCTACAGTTAGGTTTAAACGGTCAAATGTGTTATCGTTTAATCTGTCTATATTTCGATTGGGTGACATACGTTTTGTAGTTGCCCCATTTACAAATGCATTCTTACTTTAACTGGCAATTTAGCTATCGTACATCTCATTTTCTTATTAGATACATGATCTCTTCTTAACAACGACATATTAAAAAATACGAATTATTTTCTTGAATATGTATTTTTTATAAATTTAATTTATATTATTTGCCGGAGGTGGTTATTTTTATTGCATTCTTATTATTATTGTTAACTCACTACATAAATATCCCAGTATGAGCCAGAATTTATGCATTTCGAACTACTGTTACCATTGTACGTTTTTCAGCAAATTCATAAACACGCCCCGGCATTATTTCGTTCGCCACTTGAATAATAGCAACAGTCTATATGCTTTACTGTTGTTATATGAGTTACACATATTATAAAATATGTATTTTTCCAATTAATTAGGAATCTTGGAAACAAACTGATTATTTTGTTAGATTCAGAATGTTTCACAGTGAGTGAACCTTTGAAGGTAGTATGATTATGCTCCGCCTGCAATGATTATTATCAATGCAATGATCATCGGTAAAGGGCCCACCGTTGGTATTAATGATTTCAAACCCATAATTGTTATTCTACTTAATAATAATTTTTTCTTTGGGTGTTCATCTTGTTAGATCTTTTCCACAATGTATGTTTCACGAGTAATATGCGCCCGTGCAATGTGAAAGTAGAAACTTCAAAATTAGTTAGCAAGATAAATGGAATATGTTTGTAGTTTGTTTAAAGATTATGATATTACTGTATAGTACTTCAAATAGTTGCATTATAGAAATTGATAATACATTAAGCCGAAAGCGGTTTTTTAATACATTACTTCTACAGGGTGTTGTTTATTTTAAAGGCAGTACCTAAACGACTTAGTTTTTTGTTAAACAATTGATATTTTTATATAACATTCACTGATTCTACTTGCGGTCCTTGGTTAAACATTTTATCAATAAAATAAAAATAAAAAAAACACTTGGTTGCTTCACGGTATTTAATAATTTCTGACAGATCTGATTCGAACCTACTATGTTGTTATACTCTGAAGAAGAACCGAAAAGTTCGAAACAGATCTGTCAGAAATTATTAAATACCGTGAAACAACCAAATGTTTTTATTTTTATTTTATTGCTATTTAATTTTTCAAAAGAAAATATTCTTAAAGTGAACTTCCACTTTATTTTTCAATTGTAAAGCGCTTTCGGCTACATGTTAGCCATCGTCAGTACAAAAGTTAAAAGGAAACTAACCGTTTGACAAAGTCAAAAATCAGAAACAAGCAAACTTGACTACAAAATGAAATGCAACCCACATGCCAGTAACTCAAACGAAACATTAATTTAGATCAAACAAAGAATTTAGAATAGGACAATTGAAATTACAAAAATCATTTAGAATAGTAAAATTTTGTTCGTTAATAATTTTATAAATCTCTAAAATTTCCAAATAATCTAATTTAGATGATTTAGTACACAAATGTAATGAATTTAGATTGTCTAGCGTGGCAGTGTGTTTATTTTCTAATAAATGGTTAGCTAACGAAGAATTTGTTGTAACAATATCTGTATTTTTATACTTTTCAAATTGTTTCAAATTTTCTTTACCTCTAGTTAAAAAGGATCTTCCGGTTTGTCCAATATAAACTGAATTGCAATCATTACATGAAAAACTATAAACGCCTGAATTATTTAAAACTGAAATTTGGTCTTTATTACGGACAAAACGGGAAAACACACTGCCTACGGTAGAAAAAGCAATATTTATTCCATTAGAAGAAAATAATTTAGATAGGCTAACTGAGACTTGACCAGCAAACTTAAGAGGAAACCAAACCTTAACTTTTTCATCCAAATAAGTGGTACAGAAAGAAAATTTAAATTTTGTCAAATACTTAAAATAAAGTTTTTCTATTAAATAATTAGGAAAATTGTTATTGAAAGCAATTTGTAGTATTACACCCAATTCTTTTTCGAAAGCATTTAATGACAGAGGTAATTTAAAAAGTCGATTAAAAAGTGAATGAAAAACAGCCATTTTGTGTGCACAAGGGTGTAAAGAAAAATAAGAAATAACATTGTCTGTACAAGTAGATTTTCTAAGAATTTCAATGAAAGGTAAGAAGAAAATTCGTTACGTGAAATTAATAAATCTAAAAAGGAAATTTGATTATTAATTTCTGTTTCATAGCTGAATTTTATAGAAGTGTGTAAAGAAACTATTGAATTAGGTTGGGTTGCTTAAAATTAATTAGATGTTTCAGTTTCAGTGAATAAAAGGATAAATCTTTTTGCCATGACGATCTTCGATTTATGCGGAATAGGTAATTTAAATGAACAGCTTGTACATTTAAAGGGGTTTGTATAGGTATATTTCAAATTATCTGCTATTTACGTGGCATTTGTATGGCATTAACTTTTACTTGATTTTAAATAAAAGCAGCTTTTTTAAATAATATGAATCTTTATCTGGAAGAAATAATAGGTAGTTATGTTTTACGTTTTGGTCAAAGTGGGAGGAGTTGATTAGATGCAGTTTAGCTTCAAGACCGTATAGCTAAAAATATCCTGAAGGAAGACATTCTACATCTCCATCCATTGATTTTTAGTGCGAAAAAAGAAACTTAACTTGAAAAAATTAAGTCAGGCGCCATGACAAGTAAGTATAGTTGAAAATAATTCGTACACCAGAACTCCTGCACTTAGCCCTCACTTAAAAATTAGTCTTACTGAACTCGACGTTATATGCAACACTATCCAAATGAAAATCTTTTTGTTCACTGTGTCCTGCATCTCTAATACTACTGATTTATTATAATTTGCCAATCTGCTTTGTGGGCTAGGTAATATTCATCCATATGCAATTCAAGGTTTGCATTTGAACATAGAGGTAAAACAGTATTATAGACTGATCATATAGATATTGATTAATTTTTGTATACTAGATCTCACTTATATACAGGATCATTACTATAAATTATTTCTATATATACTTCTGTAATTATCTTATTGAGGACGATTTAAAACTATTTATCATTTCACGAATTCTGCCGTACACTGTACCTTGCATCTAAAAGGTTTTTAAAATGACCTAGTAACATAACGTAATAAAATGTATTATTCAGAACCTGCACCCTGAAGTAAGTTGCACTTTACTCACTAGTTCATTCATTTATTGAACTTTCGAATGCCTTGACAAGATGTAACACTTACAATACTAAATAATTTTTAAAGGAATAAACTTTATTAAGTGTTCTTCTTGAAATCGAAACCTTTCGCCGAGTAATCTTCTTGACTAATAATACTTACGGCAGTCAGTAAATTTATCCAAAGAAAGCGCATTCACCGTTTGCAGAAAGTATTATAATATGCACCTACAGTTGCACGAATACTAGCCGAATAAATATATTTTTGAGCGTTTTCTTACTAATCATGAAGTTCATTAGAATGATAAATTATTAATGGCTAATCATTATAACAAATAGACTTCAAGCAGAGAAAAGAAATGTTAAGCTAACAACCTTCCGCTCGAATTTTGTTCCAGTGAACGAAACCGAAACCGCACCACAAACGAAATTAACACATCATAGTACATTTCACACACTAGAAAAATCAATCCTCGCTACCCAATAATAAATGACAAAAATCGTCCATCCATACCAGTGGGTTATTGTCGGGTTCGTGAGTACAGGGGGTGAGGTGCGAGGGCGATCTGGCGGGGCGGCAGAGAGAAAACAACCCGACTGTTGACGTTGATGGATTGTATTCCGTACAAATGCCAAATTGTGAAAAGAAGAGTAGACGAACGGTAGAGCGCATACCGTAGAAGTTGTTACGCGATTCGAGCTAAGCTTACATCAATTATTGGTGGATAATGCTTGCTAACGAACTTTCAAAAATAGCTTCTAGAAGTCGAATAACAATAAAGCATGAGTTCTCCAAGAAATAAAATTAAATCGGAGCGAACGACCACAGCTGCTCCGTGCAATTACTACACTCCTCTAAATCGGATAAATTTCTAGCTGATGCAAAATAATGCTCGAATAAGTGGTAGGTAAACAAACGCCTGCTTATTATATGGATAATGAAACTAAAATCGAGCTTCATAAGCACACATTATTTCGCAATACAAAAATTTGTAACTTTCCGTTAGCAATAAAACTTTGAACAAACTCCTTTTTCTGTTATGTGGAATAGATTGAAAAATTTTAGTTCAACGAGAAATAAAAGTACGAAACAAGAGCATTCAGCATGTTATAATATACTTTAAGCAAGTTAGTTCGTTACAATACTGAACGCATTTACAAACCGTTTAATGTATGAGTACGGCGTACATACTTCATCGTAAAGTTCAACAGGTACATATCTCAAATTTAAATTAATTGCGTTTAAATTTTACTTAAAGTTAAAACCAAATGACTACGTGGTTATCCTTTAGGCTCCAGCTTAATAACTGCTAGAGTATTATTCAAGACTTAAGCGACACCGAGTTACTAGGGTGTGACACCATAAGGGTAATGAAAAGTGAACAACCCTCTTTCGATTACAGCATTTGAAAGTCCTGCGGGAATTGTCTGATAGTAAAATAATCGTGCACTGAAGTATGACATTAACTGAAAACACTGATACAGAACAACACGTCAGGTTAAGTGAAAAATTGGATAATTGAGGACGGATTATGTGCATTATAGTATAACTAGCTTTTAAGATTTATTTCTTTTGGAGTGGCTTAGTGCAAATCATACTTGGCAATTGCAAATATTACATTTTGTTTAAAATTGCATAGGTAGCGCTTGTTACATAAATAAAGCCGCTTAGCTTAGCATGTAATATTTGCATAGATGTGTGAAATTTACGGCTCACTTTCTATTAAGTGACATTCAATTTTGTGACATAAATATCTTTAGAACAAGTATGTCAAAGTATAATGAAAACGTATTTTTGGAATAAAATTTAGATGTATATGTTAATTGAAGGATTCATTAAGAGACGCGTCGCCAGATATTACAAAAATCGATGGCAAAACAGCTTTTAAACCTTGAGGGCAACATATATTTTTGTAATGCAATTTTATATTACAGAAAAAAGATTGGTAAATATATTCCAACATTACAACTATAACACTGACATTGAAAACGAATCTAGTTATCCAAGATCTGTTTGTACTAGCTAACTATGGCCGGAAAAAGAAATTCCAACACCTAATAGTATATTACAAAAAACTAGTTATCTACTATTTTTCTATTTTCCGTCTTGTATGTAAAAAATGTAAGAAATTTCAAAAAATATAAAATTGAATAATATTTTAGTTGGCAACGTGACAATTTTGACAAGAATAAGCATATACTTCCTTTCATCCGTTTTATTTACAAGGCCCTGTAGAAGTTTTTGAATTTTGAATACAACTTTACAGCTGTTTTACAGTTCAAAAGGTGTGCTGAAAATGAGATTCAGGTGGTACCAGAACGCATTATAATAAGTAGTTTTTACTGCAAAAGCTTAGTTTCAGTTCAATTTTTGGAGTTGTAGTTCATTTAAGGCTTCGTTAAGCTGTTATTATTTAACAGTTACGAGTTGAGGTTTGTTTAATGTTCAATCAGACTTACTTACTCATGCCAATTTTAGAAAATAATGTATTTCGTTTTATAATGGCTCTATTTCGACACTCACTTTAGATTCATAATGAGTTCATTGAAAACGAAAAATAAAAAAATGGTTTTTTTATCAACAAGCGTTTAACATTTATCCTGCAGTCCCAGTAAGCTTGCTCCATTCAGTATACGGATATAAATAAAAACTCGTCGAAAAATATTAATCATGAGCAACATTCGTGACAAGCATTTTTAAAATTTTAAGTTTTATCTTATTTTGTGTACATCTTGGGTTGATTCCTAATATTTTTGCGTAGCCTTGGGACTAGCCAAAGTACAAAAATTCGAATCGCAACTTCTAAAATTGCTTATAGCAGGCTCACACAACATTTAAGGTGCCAAATTTATTTCGTATGTTTATAAATGTGTAAGTTTTAAACTTACGGTTACGTGAAATGGAATTCTATAAAATAAGTCATCCATCTAAGCATATACATATTAACGCCACCATTAAAATGAATTACATTTTATGCCTGCTTGTTTGCTTTTTAACTGGAATTAGACGTGACGACATGCATAATGCAACCAGGTACTTCCACTAATAATGGAGAAAGTTGTGACAGACTTTTATGGGTACTTATAGGTATTGAAACACTAGTCATAAAGTGTTGTGTAAAGAGTAGCTTAAATAATTAAATAATTCATTATTTTAATATCAATCCTTTATATGATACATAAATATTTTTGGTAGTGTATTACCTTGTATTTGAAAATATATCCCCATGAACTGAGTCCTTCCTTTTTGTTCTGCTTTCTGAGGTAATACTACAAAACCTATAATACTGTGCGTTGTTTGAATATTCATACAAAGCTAATACACACTGTAGATTATTACATTAATTAATTTAATACGCTGTAGTGTAAAATACTTTTAAAACAATGTGGCATCACCCTTATTTATTATAACTATCGATTATTAAACGACATATTTAATTTTCTTATTCCACTAAACAAACTTTGCAGTTTTAAAATATCCAAACTTTTAATATAAGAAATCCTTGGTACTGTGGATATCATCTGATACACATCGGTAAGAGCGGCATAGCTTTGCTTCATTACTCACATTCGCACACTCATCACACGCCATTACTGGGTCTGACCAGGCATCAATGACAGGGTTAGTTAGGCAAGTGACATGAGTGACAGCTGGTATGGCCGCCGGTGTTGGGATAGGAACCAGACGATTACTTGCAACTATTTTCTACTATGCAACAGGAGAACGGTAAATAGAAACAGAAGCGGTAGTTGGAAGTCCAGTGGTTGGCATGCACAACTGTTCCAAGTCGTCTGACCTTTCTTATTTTATTGACATTAGCGAAGGTATATCACTGTGGGAATTAGTGTACATTATTTAAAATGGCATAGATATATTTTTAGCGTAGTAGGTAGTTATATTACGGTTTCTGATTATTATTACTGTTGCAATTCTTCTGAAAAGTGCTCCAGATTCTATTTTCTGATAGTTTGTGCACATGCGTTCACTTAAGTAAAAATTTTCCTTAGCTTTCTTGTCCCACTGCTGTACTGAGAGTATATAAGATGTTTTCTACACCTTTCTAACTAACTAACTTTCTAACAATTCTATTTCAATCACGTGACAATCAAAAAGCCCCGTTTTCTGGTCCTATATTCGTTTGTTGTAGTTGTCGCTTAATTGCAAGTTAAGGCGGTACGATGGAAATAGATACAAAAGATCAAACTGAGATAACGACAGAGAGAGAACCACCTATTTATAAAACAAGACCACACGATAATTACTGCATCAAAGTGTTTGAAAATAGCCTTATTCGAAACCTACTTATCGTCATTTTCATCCAAGCTATTTTGCATACGCAAACTAAGTGGTGAGAAGTGTAGGCGAACATATTAAAAAAGGTAAAACCCGCAATGAGCAATTATTTTAGCAGAAAATGTATAAGTATGTAGATATATTTTGCTTGAAAAAATACCTTAGGGTCTAGTTGAATCTTTAATCTTTCAGATAAGCATTCATCTATCTCTAAAAGTGCAGTAGCTTTTCAATTATTGCTGTTTTGTAAAAATAGGTGGTTCTCTTTTTACCGTGATCTCACATAGATCTTTTCACTCACCCTCTAAGGTTTACAGACTTAAGCATAATTTTTACCTTTCTGAGTTTGCAGCATTGAAGCGTTGGCACTCGCACTTCTATATAGACAAAATGGCAAAAAAGCACTTGCTGTCGAATATCTAATTCTTATTTAGTTTATGACAATAGTACCTACCTACCTTTATTATATAAAACCTATTTATCTCATTAGGTATTGAAGACAAATTTAAGGAGCAACCTCATTTAACACTCTATTGACAACATTTCAAAGTCTTCAGCTCACTTTTGACGTCTGAATAGGTTACTTACTAAAGACCATCTGCGCATAATTTCAACTCAACTTTATATTTTTGCGTTGTTGCCTAGCTTACGTGGGTTAATTTTACTTCAAACAATGTTATAGTTTAATCAGACATCAATTGATTTCTATAATAATAAATTAATTTTTCTCGAACCCATCTGTGCAGTTACTTTTATTTTAAAGTTCCATCACTAGGTATTAGTATTTTTCTCTGAATCTTTTTTCATATGACGGAGGACTTAGCACCTGGTAATAGGCCAAAAATATATACTCTGCTGATCTTTATTCTTATATCAATAGTAAAATCATCATTTTTTACTTTAATGTTTTTCCGGTAGTCGCTATAAATAGATAACACAGAAATATTGTGAAAACATAAATATACGTTTTTTTAATATTAGAGGAAAAAGGTTTAGGTCTACCTAAAGTGCAAAATTGAATGCCGCATATTTTTGACAATTTATATCCTATTCATAACCAAATACTATATATTCGTGGTTTTTGGTGTATTTTTCCAATATAGTTGGCTTAAAATGCAACAGCCCAAGTCGCAGATTCTAAGAATTAATTACGATACCAGTCTTAAGAACTATATCCAAAAAAGGTTTCTTTAAAATTATGAGGTGTGTGTACATCTGATTGCTCTTAAATTTGTTCTGAAAATCGTTCTTGATTGTATCGTGAGGTTTATGTGATCATACATTTAATTCTTACTTTAAAATTAGAAAATACGTTGTGCGACAAATTGCTAGCAAACTCACTCGCATAATGATAGCGTCCTCTTGTTCGTTTATACTTAGTTGTATGACGTTTCGCCCCCGCCGTTTCGCCCCCACCGTTACGTCCGCCATAAATGAAACAAACATCTAGATAACCTTGAAAAATACATTTATTTAAAATTCAAAATTATGTGCAATGCCTAACAAATAATCCATATTGTCTACTCTACCATAGCTTTCTACGATATTTTTTATCCGTGTTGAGATCGCACGATTATTATTACCTTTAGGTTTAACTCCTAATAATAATTGTGAATGCTCATATCTACACAGAGACTGCTTGTTTTTTTTAATTAATTATTATAAACTGGGAAATATTTGGAAACGAATTACCACAAGTACTTTGAAAACCACGATGCCATTTTTAATGTTGTTGTTGTTTATCTTCTGGTGATTATTTAAACTTCTGTTGTACACATTCCACATTTCAATAGGAAACTGAGGAACTCGTCTTTTTCTTATTAACGTAGTTTACGTTTAGTATTTTACTTGAAAGAACAATCCGCAGCGCATTTACATAAATCTGGTTTCGTCTTAGCTCCTCAAATTTATCCAGTATATAAGTGGTCGTGTTAGAAAAGCTTATCGTATGCCTATTAATTTAGCTTTTAATTTTTGATTCTGCATGGCTTAAAATACCAAATTGAAGAGCAAAAAGTAAATGTATGTAGGTATTCTGATATACATCGTGTCGTTTTCCTACATGTAAAAGAAATCCTAAACAGGTATAACATTTCATTTCCTAACATCGGCTTATTTTTATCCTTTTTAAAGTTAATTTTTGTCAGTATACTTATGTCTCGTTTTTTGAAATAGCATTTAAATTATTTATCCTCTTATGTGATTAAAAAATATCCCAACCTTATCAAAAAGTGGGAAAAAATTATCATGTTTTTCTGCAACAGTAAGATTGACATTACGAGCAATGTCGAAACATTTTTCAAAATTAAATTAAATAAATAGAAACTTGAAGAAAAAACACGTGAGAAATTTTATTCAGGGGCGAAACGGAGTCGGGGGCGAAACGGCGGGGGCGTTTAACCTCTGCAGTTACATTCGGTTGCATTCATAATGTTAAATAATAATAGTAATAACGCTACAAGAAATAACAAATACTTTAACCATGTATCTGTAGTACAAATAAAAATCATACACAGGGTACATGTTTGTGAACATACAAATAAGCGGTTGCTACTACGTTGTCATAACTGTACCTATCACATTTTAAGCTACTCGTCATAAAAATAAAGTGGAATTACCTTTACTTAGCTGTCTTAAGTCTTAAGAGCATCATGTAATGTGTCAAGAAAATCAGTATATCTTTTACATTTTACTAGTAGCAGCACTGAAGTGTGGTAAGAATGTAAGAATTTGTAGTTATCATTGCACTAGTTGTTTGTAAATATAGGTGGACGTTCGAAAGATGAATAAATTTTAACTACATTCTTTTTTTCAATTATCAGCGCAACTCGTAGACAACCGAAAATAATAACATATAGCAGAACGTAACCAATGCATAGGAAATACTTCGAATCTTAGGAAGTCATAACAGCTTTATTTTTTAAATACATTTGATATGTCCCTGCATATAAGTATGCCTTTCATTTTTCGTTGTTGTTTGAAACAACAATTTTATGGCAGAGTCTGTTACAATTTATTATACGCCTGTTGTATAATGTAATTTAATGACGAAATTTTAACTGTAAATTGTTAGCATCTACACCTATTAGTAGAATATACGTACATGGACTCGTTTTTGTGAGTTTCCTACCATATCAATAGCATTCGGGTTTCTCCCGGTAAAAGGGACTGAATATGTTTACAAGTCAATAAAAGCGAAGGTGATTCGTCTGCTTGCAGCTATTGTGAAAAGTAAAACTAATTGTTAACCCAAATATACCGTTATAAACTTAACAGTTCTTCCAAATATTTACAGCCTCAACCCCGACAGACGTTTATTGTCACCTAGCAGTTATGTTCACTTTCTCTCAGAAAGGGTAAGTCAGACTTCGTAGAACTTTGAGGTTCGTAAATCTTGTTTGGTATGAATTTTGAAACTGTCATTGAGCAATAAACACTATCACGAAAATACAATATTTCAATAAAAGAAAATATAGAATTAAAAACGTTATGTAACTAGTTTAGAAGGGAACTAGGTTTCGTGTGCTACCTGAGCTTCTGAAGATGCTAAATAATAACAGGGATATGGCCTTCAGACAGTTAAGACCTTATTTAATGGACTTGATAACATTAGAAACCATTTTAACTGAACTTTTTAAGACGTGTTAGTTTTTTAGCTGTAACATGCCACACCGAAAAATTGATTACAACGACTTTAAAAAATTGTATCGTTTCCTAACCTTTTAATACTAATTTGCTATGTAATTTACATTTGAACTACATTTGGAGATGATTAAATAGAATGACTTATTATAATTCATATTTAAATCTCCTGCTAATATTATATTATTTTTCAGACTTTTAATGGGCATGTTGAAATAAATTGCTCACATTCTTCAAAAGCACATCAATTTTACTGAAAGGTGATCTATAGGTACATACATATTTACATATACATATACATATACAATATAATACAATTCCGGTTCACTTACTTATAAGAATAACTGAGAGTTACAGTGGGTCTTCAACAAGATTGCTTTCAAGCTTTCTATCAAGATACGCACTGTGAAACCCTTCGCCATTACTTAGTGAGCCTCCATGGGTTGGTTTGTTTCTGGATAAAGGTTGCCACCAGTAGAGATTCCGATGGTAAAAAGGTGATGCCAATATTCGAAATTTACTATAAGCAAGATCACCTTGGATCTGGTGGACTGAATGTTGAAGACCTAGATCTCAACAGAAGTTGCATTTATATAATAACATTCCTTTGTAGCACCTTTTAAAGTTAAACTAAGAAAAAGACAGATTGATCTGTCATCAGGTTTGTAACTAGCAACTTTTGTATTAAAAATAAATCGATTTGCAAAATCATATTAATAATGCTCTTTCGTATATTTAATGTTTATTATTTTATACTTTATGCAAAAGCCAGAGTACTTTGGGGAGAGTTGTAAGATACCCTTTATTGTAATGCTATATCTATTGCTCAACCGTCTCGATCTATGAATACGAAATATGCAGTTTCGTTCTTCTGTACCCGGATACAGCAGTCTACCAATTTACCAAGCACCACTGTAACTAAGAAATATTGATAATATACTAGAGATTTTCATAATGAAGTGTGAAAAATACATATCTTTGTTTGAATTTAAAAAAAATCATATAAAATTTTGCCAAGCATTCGTTCCTATTTCTGAGATAGTAGATCGAAATACCGTTGTCCTCCGATCTTCACGGGTTGGTTGTTTCACTGTCAGACAATCGATTCTGCTTCCCGGTGTCTGCTTTTTAATTACGCAGAAGACCACACAAACCAATCTGTAAAATCAAAATAAGAAAAGGTCGCTCATTGGCTTCATTCATCTGATAACGTGATGAAGCTGACGATATGACATGTTATAACAATAATGCCCTGACAGCTTCGGTTTACGAAGTATTTTAATGTCGTGCAAGCCATTATTTTTTATTCTCCACGATTTTCTTTACCTGACGTTAAATATTAACTACAGCTTGTAATTAATTAATCTTTAGGGATTGTTCAATGATAAATAAAATCGTTCACGTCCATAAGCATAACTAGTATTGAGAACATTCATTTCTCGTGGTTGACATTGCATCTAGATACCGTTCGTACAAGCTGAATTTGTGTCTGCTGCCAGAGATCGTCTTTGTATCGCGATACACTTTTTCGCGACACGCATCATTCTCGGCCCCCCCAACATTCCGTACTCCCATTAACAATGAATCCCGCATTTATTGTAGTAGCTGATAACTCGATACGTGCACGAGACACTATTAGTCATTTGCATGGAATCTCCATTCTACATTCACAGTAGTACATTAATAGGGGGAGTTTTACCATAATTTTCTGTATTGTTGTAATTATTAATATACGCAATGATGCGAAAAATATCGGCACTCGATCCATATCATTATAGTGGGCACTTTGGTCACGCGTAATACACCTATGTGGGGTGTGAATATTAACTGCTGTGTGTATAATAAAACCTACTACATAAATTTTCGAGGCAATCTAAGTGATCTCTTGACCTCTTCAAGATGAAGTAAATCGATTCATTTTCTATAACAATCTTTTTTTCCGACTCTCTAGTTATGTGTAAACTATTTTAAATCAACTAGAACGGAACATTACAAACTAGTAGTCCTAAAGAAGTATGATAAATATTGAATGAATCTTATAAATATAAAAAGTTAAGCCATTGACATTTTAAGAGATATAAAATTTGTATTGCTATAAATCTCAAATTATTTTATTTGGCGAAGTCTAGAGTCGGCGCAAATTCCTAAACGTCAATAGCCACATTATAGCAAATGTACCTACACCCTCTAAATAAAGTCTTACCACAATAAATCCAAATCTTTCTTACCAACTGGCACAAGGAATTTATGTGGATGAATACAAAATGATCACTACACCAAAACTAGAATGTTATAAAAATTCCAAGATGAAACTATAAATGGTTTTACACAGTACCTAATTCTTGTCGATTGGGAAGCAATTGTTCAAGATGAAAACGCTTATTCCTTTTTTCATCAACCCCATGATTTCTTTTTTGAATTCTTCAACATKTTTCTTTTTCTGTAACAGAAACGAAAAATAAAATAGATTAGCGAAATGGTAGACAAACGAATTGCAACAAGTAAAACTTAAACTTGTCTAGTTTAGAAACGGACGATTCCTGTCAGGCTTTTATGAAATAAGAAATACCGATTTGAAGTAAGCTATGTCAAACAAATAAGCAGATGTATTGAAAGTAATTACTTGCTAAAAAGCTGTTTATATACAGGTTAGCCTATAAATTTAGCTACAGTTTATGACAGATCTTACTTAATACCGGCAATACTTTTGAATAGCTTTAGTAAAAATAAACAATAATTTTCCAATTTATTATGTATTAAAGGTGTGTCACCGTAATGAATCTTTGATTTTTGCAGCCTTCCGCTTGCATTGCATTAAAGTTTGTTTTTAAAGCTAATTACGTGGTTTTTATAAGAAATTGTAGCTAATTTATTTCTTTAATGAAATTACTCAATCTCTATGTTTTTTATATTAAAAAAAACACAAGTTTCAGACGTAAGTAAAAAACAATAGCCTGTGCAAATGTAGCAAAAATGTACATAAAATGGTACTCATAAATCTGCTAATCCTTTTCTAACAAACTTTTGATTCAGTTCAGCAAGTTATTAGCATACCCATAAGAAACATAACATATTTGAAACAAAAAACGAAAAAAGCTTACTTCCTGTATAGCTCTTTACAAGATAGCTCTGCCTCAGTACAGGTCCACAAAATCCGTTCGCTTTTTAGCATTTTAAATTTATAATCTTTCATAGCTAGCATTTTATGTTCACGCTGGCTCAAAATGTAATCTAGATTCTATAAATCTATCCATCTGTGTAGCGCCAGCCGAAATGACAAAAAAATATATTTGGGTAGTTAGGTATACATGATGTCCAATAACAAGTAGGTCATACCTTAACGGTATATAGCTTCCTTATCTCAAAATAAGTCGGAATCATGAACTGGTGCAATTTTAATATTTTTACTATTTCCTTTTCTATATTCAGTAAACGCTTGCTCAAAACTATTTTATAGCACAGTTGTCTCAACCTCATCTTTGAAGTGCTGTACTTGGTAAGGAGACAAAATTGCTATAAGGTAAGTTGGTTTATTTTGGCTTATTTTGACGCAAGGAAGCTATTGTTAACGTATGGACCATTAGTTATATATAATAATTTGATAATTAAGCGCTGGTTGCCACAAATCTACGCCTAGGGGTGGCTAGTGATCAGTTCATCTATCTCTAAAATATTGCTTTAAAATTTCCATGCAGTTTCCGGTGCTGAGGTGGCCTGTTTATTTTATATAGGGAATTGGTACGGAGCTCACCTGTACCCACTTGATGTTCAGACCTCTAAACTAATAAATTATACGTTTTAATATAATAAAACTTCCGAAATGTTGGACGTATATCCTGTAGAAAATGTACAATCCTTTTATTCAAATAAACTGATGAGGATGAGGAAGACTTAGTGAAGGTAACTAAATCAAAATCAACTCGGGGATGATGCAACGGAATTAGCATCAATAGTGCCCTTTACTAGGGTAACGAATCAATTTATACAATAAAACAGAAAAATCAACACTGCCTAAAGCTTGCTGAAATCAAACCGCTTCACAAAAGTTATGACATACCTGTAAATGACGCCCTTAATTACACAAGTACTACACAAACATAACTTACAAACACAAGTATTACAGTACTAGTGGTGTTGTTAAAAATATTGAACTTTGGGTAAAAAGAAAGTGATTCAGTATAACAGCGTAGTAAACTTACTTTTACTAGTGACAAAATCTATATATTTCTTGCGATCTCAGAAAATTTCTACTTTCTAAATAAGAATACTATCGCATAAGAGGCATTACACTAACTTGATGTGTTCTTAGGTGAGGAATAGAAAACAGGGTGTAGTCAATAGCGGTCAACGTTGTAACTGGAAGCATGTTGACAGGATTTCCACAAGGATTAATTGTTCCCTCGCTGCTCTTTCGTGTGTATGTAAATAGCAATAACAACTATCTCCTTTATCATTCACCATTTCTGCTTGTTTTCATTTTCACCAAAGAAAGTGCTTTTCCCAATCAAAACACACGATTTTGGAACAACTTCGGTTCATGGTAGGTATACTGCAAGTGACAACGACTGTAGCCTTCATCATTACAAAAATATTACGACGATGTCTTCTTTAAGGTACTTAATGTTGTGTGGGCTATACAAACACATGCAGAAAAAAATAAAATTAATGAACATAAAGTTAAATTCATCTAAAAATCTGACACGTAGCATTTAAATTTAAAGTGAGAGAACCATAATTAAACTCCCTGGCCAGCAGACTGATACTGAACGATGACTAATGACGTCATGACAGTTTGTGGGTAAAATAATATAATTTTCTTGACCAAAGCATTATTAATGATGTTTAGCCCTAATCACACACTGCAACTGTACACATGCATACCATAATTCATGCTAGCATTTTCACTCTGGCCCTATGTACGAGGGTTCTCCCTGTATAGATGCGAAATGTCATCAGCGGTTAGTGCTTAACCATTAACTCGCTGCTGCTGCCGCTTTTGAAAATAGTTGGCTTAACTGCCGATGTGGTTTGAAGAAGAAATATGTACTACACTTTCGAAAAGTAATGTATAAATTCAGTAAAACTAACACAAGGTTTTATTTTATAATTCGCCAAGATGGGCGGCGATGGGAAATTGTTTTATTTACTTAAATAAGTCAATCTAATGGAAGGTGCAGGTCTAATGGGTTTGAAAATAATAATACGCAAAGCTAGTCCCTCAACAATATCACACATTAACTTTTTGATCACACTGCTTACGTCCTTTTATGATCCAGAGTCTATTAGCTACAATATTGCCTCTGTAGTGTACAATTTAAATGGAAAGTAGCTTCGACGGAAACAGGGTATTATTCACCAAATCCGCATTTGCTTAAAAAAATCTCCAGTCTTCTACCATAATCAACTTCGGAAAAGTCGTGCTGTGCTAACTTTGCATGGTTGGTACTTCCTTCTGTATTATTTTACTGGCTGTAGTCACCGACATTTGTGCCGCTCATATAGGCTACTTCTGATAAAGAAATGTGGAGATTTAAGTAAATCTTAAACGTGTCCGACGTTCCAAATTTTTTTCTTGCAAAATTGGGAGGTCATCGGGATGAGTCTGATTAGGTAAACAATTAAGCTACCTCTTTCTGCGTAAGCATCCTATCACCATAACCAATCATGGACAATGTTTCAACAACTTATTGACGGCGCATAACCTAAACTAACAACACACACAAATTGCACTCGTACACTGCTTATATGAAATACTTATTTCTTTAATGTAAGTAAGAAAATCATCTTAGGACTTGATATATGAGGTTTAACATTATATTGCGTATTCTCTTTGTATAGAAACCAAAATATTGTTTGATGGCGTACTAATGCAGTTCCGGTGTCTTTTAAATCATACATTACATTATATGGCAGATCAAAGAGGAAGTTCAAACTTAAAACTTGCTCAGCTGCTATATGAAGTGTAAACGTTAGCATTACCTTACTAACGAGTATTCTTAAAAATGACAGCCATAGTAAGCGATACGGCAGTGTAAATTGTTTATATAATAGTACTAGATAATATTTGCAGTATACACATATTTTCTCCTTTCTTTATTATACGATATGCCTATTAGGTGCTTCATATTTTTGAAAGAATATCGCTAATCTCAAGTAGTGGCGTTAAATAAAGCCCAGGTATAAAAACGGTTAATGCACAAACCGAAAGAGATTAATGTTCAAGAATGCGTTGGCAACCGCAAGTCTATGTCGCATTATTTACGAAATAGTCAAAGCTAAAACTTTGCATGTTCCAAAATATTCAAAAGCAAAGCCACATTTTTCGCGGAATTTGTAAATACCTACAAATCAGCTTTGAAATTAAATACAAGCATTCCAGATATTCAGCAACATAGAGGATGGTTAATAACAATATTTTTTATTGTAGTACCCGGATGTTGTTAAGTTTACTTGATGAAAACAATACTAGAATTATAGGCATTATATATTTATTAATATTTTTTTCCTATATTAATTCACCCCAGAATGCACTAACCTATTGTACTTGTATATGCAAAATGTAAGCGAGAAGAATTTGCTGTTCGCTTAGGATTGCTTATTTTACCCTAAAATTCAACGGTTCCAGTTGGAGAATATAGCCAACCAATACTGATTGGTTGGCTTTCGCTTATCTGCTACTGTATCTCATTATGCTCTGTACACACGCATATCCATTGTGCGGGCTCTGTATAGGGGGAACCTGCATGGACCAACACAATGAACACTTACTTAGACTGTGACGCAGTCAGTGTGTGAAATTTCAAATATAAATTTCATTATACGAGGTAATCGTTTTATTGAGGTTTTGATATTTATTAGCTTGTGCCTGTTGCCTCGCCAGTAAAAGTCTGGCTGGCGAATTTTCAACGAAAGTGACTTGCGACTGCCCTGAATGAGGAATACTTCTGAGAAGGACCCTTGCTATACCTGGAGCAAATTACCGAAGCAGACCTATATACAAAGCAATTCGTAACAAAAAACAGAGCACTCACTAACCGACTAGCCACTTTAAGAAACATGCCATTCTGTCGCACATGTGGACCTGGCCAGTGCACATGTTTCTGGGCAAAGCTTTACCAGAATTCAGAAAACTGAGTTAGTTCACATTCTACCAATATGACCGATACCCTAATAAATAAGATGAAAAAGCCGTCAATGGACGGGGGTGGGTATATTTCACAGGGCAGCTGGCGAAATAAAAGAACTAGCGACAAACCTTAGGGGGTCGCAACCCCTCCCGCTGTTACAGAGCTTTCAGGGGAGTAAGTTGACAATGTTTAACATTTAACCGAACGTGTCGGGTCCGTGCCACGGTCACGACGGACACGGGATTTAGTCGTACGGTTAGATTTGCACTGATCGGATTCTTTCTGCAAAAAGAGTGCGCGTGTTGGTAAAAAATGAACGCGGCGGAGTACGGTTGCGATTTTTGGAACAATCTGTCGTCTTATCCATATCAGCAATTTAATCTTGGTGGTCAAACGAATTTTAATAGACAGACTTCCTTAGCTGATAATGTTGGATACCGTAATAACCAACAAGTGTTTAGTGAACAAAATCAGTGTCGATTTTTGAACTACGAAGATCACCTTCCAGTTAAAACAGAAGCTCCATTCGAACCCTACAGAAGTGAAGTGAACGACATTGTTCACAGCACTACTCCACCTCTGTCGTCGTGCCTAGGATATGAATACGTCGACCGTTCAACGTGCAGGCAAGTCAACTTCAGTGGTCGTGGACCAGCGCCTGACTCCTATGGATACGACCCACCGGCAACTACTTCTACGCAGAGTAAAACTGATGACTCACCAGCACTTAGAGCTTTGCTAAGCAGACCTCCAAAGAACAAAATTCCCGATTACCAAGACAACTCTAAACCCCGTGATGAAGTAGAGAAGTGTTTGGACGTGCCATTTGATTTGAAATGCAAAGTGGGCGAATTAAATGCTTCAACCAACGACGAAAGCCGTTGCAATACCGAAACTGATGCCCAAGCAAGCGCTACCAGTGTTGTGCAGAACTACTACCCCTGGATGAAAAGTCACGGTAATTTGATGTCGCTTAGTTACCGTTCGTTTTCTTTATAAATTTAATCTCGTTTCAGCTGAACAGTCTTCAAGGGGCAAACGTACAAGGCAAACATACACACGATACCAAACCCTAGAATTAGAAAAGGAGTTTCACTTCAATAAGTACCTGACGCGACGGCGACGGATAGAGATAGCGCACGCCCTTTGTCTTACGGAGCGCCAAATAAAGATATGGTTTCAAAATAGAAGAATGAAAGCGAAGAAGGACGGCAAATTTCCACAAGTGCCGGATTTCAGTGGGAACGAAGATATCAACATGAACAAAAATCAGTTAATTATGGGTGCGTCACCCACTTCCAAAGACTTTTATCACGCGGAGATTGCAACGC
The DNA here is from genome assembly GCA_025024175.1 of Rhyzopertha dominica. NCBI lineage: Eukaryota > Metazoa > Arthropoda > Insecta > Coleoptera > Bostrichidae > Rhyzopertha > Rhyzopertha dominica. The sequence continues at coordinate 34,678,731 of QCXZ01000137.1, forward strand.
GTGTGCACGACACAGACCCAGCGGCAGATGACGTTGCGAGGCCACTGACGCAATTCAGGAATATATCCGGGCCACCTATACAGTGATAGTTATCGGGTGCCTTAGCCGTAAGGAGAGCATATATCAAACTATCCAATAACATATATGTCCATTAAGGAAATCTTTTACTATCTTTTAACTAAGTCATTAGTATGTACCTACCTATATTACAAAATCTGTAGCCGTATGAGTCCCCTAAAACTTTCTTTTTCCTTTCGTGCTGTCGGTTTTGTGCCAAAGATCAAATAGACTGAAGGATAATCCGATCAATAGGCAGATCATTTGCAGGCAACCCTTTCCCTTGTAAGCTAAACCATAAAATATTTTGACAGGCATGTTGCCGGTGTAATGCGATTATGACAAATTGCTTTTACACAAATTAGGCATAAACTTGTATTCTTGTAAAAGAGCAGGTAAAAATTTCTGTTGACGCGCGATTGCCGTCTGTTCTTTACTGCCTTACGCTGTCTTCTTTGTTCGAGGATATAGAGCTCATTAGTATTGTGTATTATATTTGAAGGCCAAACATGCAAACTCCTAAGATCGTGACATTAATATAATATTGTTGTATCTAAGATTTAAAAATACATATATTTATTTTGAAATGTGGTGTGGTAATTTTCAAAAGAAGTAGAAATAACAATATTGATTAAGTTTTAACCTAATTTAGCATTTTTAATGCTTACAAATTAATAACATGTCTGAACATGTTCTATAAATTTCATGAAAATAAAAAATTGCGGTAGCAATAATTAAAACCATCAGTGTCAGTTTCTACCTGTGTAGAATGCAAGTACATTGATTAAGAGAAAAATTGGGAATACCTACTTCAAGAAATGCATTGTAATTTAATTGTCACTAAATTTACCTGTGTGTTTAAAAGTGACAAGTAGAATAAACTATTTACTCAATGTATATGTATTGATTGACCAGGGCAGATGATTTATTTTGTACTTACTCGATAGCTTGTCAAAAAATAAATAAAAACCAAATTTTAACTTATTGTTCAACAACTGTAAATTGCATGATGTATAGGCAGAACTTAGAACTAGAGCTTTAAGAATTTCTTTGATTATAATTGTCATTACTAATTTGCTGCAATTGTTCGCCTTGGAAATGTATGCTTAAAGGTCTTGCCTTTTGCCATTTTGCCCAGCTTTACCCTGAATAGCGCTTGCGAGAGGTATAATAACACAAAGCATCCCTACCGAGAGAAAGTTTGGTCCGTTGCACCGCAGCTGCAACCCTTAGCGGGAGCATGCGCGTTTTCTTTGTCAAAATGGCTGTATCGTGTATTTTGCTGTTTGCTGCCAGTTTCCGTAGGAAGCACGCGAAATATAATTTCCTTTGCTTACGGGAATCATAATTCTTCATAGTGGTTTTCCAAGGACATGTAGTGAAAAGTGGTTAAAATTACGGTAAGTATATAAGGCCGGTTATTAAACTAATTAAATTGTTCAACTGTCCGTCGAAGTATACTTACCAATTCCTTTTTTAGTATTTCACTGCTTTTTTATTAGTTTTTGGTATATTGCACATGTGAATATTTTCTATAGAGTACCTCAAAGTAACAGCATGAATGGAAGAATAAAGGTTATACTGTTTATATTGCCCGTATTGTATTGTATAGATCATACTATCGGTTACTTTACATACACTAAATCTTATTTGTAAATAAAATAGTAGTTGAATTTTTGCAGAACAAATTGAGTATCTGCATTAATTATAGCAAATAATTTCTTTTAAAATGTCACCTTCTAACTATAAGTTAGATAATTCAAATTCTCAAAAACAATAATAATTAAATACCTGCGAAATATCCAGCAATATATGTGTGATGATTTCTAAACGTTTGCTAAATCATTCAACTTGCAGCAACCAGCATACCATAATAATACAGTTTGCTATGTAGATCATTTATTATTTTCGTTTCTTATTTTTAGGATTTCTGTGTTAATTAACTATAATTGATCTCTCATTTCTCTAAATTTTAACTACCTATTATTTTATGACCTTTTAGTTAATAAACACTTATTTTTTAGCTAAAGAGCTTAGAGTTATCAGTAATAAGTTTTAATTACAATTTATGCGGCAGGTTTGAATGGAGTCTTTCTACGCATTAAGTTACCTTTTCCGGTTTATTTCCAAGTTTTGAAATTAGTGTAATCAGACACACCGGAGTTGTAAAACTATCATTTATTGTCTTTTTTTGCACACATTAATAGTCTCCGCAGTTATTATTTACGTGTATGTGAAATATAAATCGTACATAACCAATTCCAAACACTTCGAAATAACTTCCTGTACAGACTGATTCATGCTTCTAGATCGCTTTCTATTTATTACAACAGCAATCTACAAAGCGGGTATCTGATATCAGCAAGAGCATGTCGTGGTTGTATATTAAATGTCCCGTCTCTCGACCATCATAAATAATAACTGACAGGTGAGTCCACTGCACGGCGGGCGAGAATTTAACTAGAACTGGTTGACTCAACAAACATTTTTTTGCTCGGAACGGGCACTGAAATAGGCGCACAATGAAGTTCCCATAGAGAAATGCACTTCTTCGTGTGCATTCGCTGTTTGAATCTTTGGTAATTGGACCATTAATTATGTAATACGTAAATAAGAGGGAATTATCACAAAACTAGTTGCGTGCATAGTTTTAAGCCCGTTTTCCTCAAAATATATTATAAATATTTTACCCTGGAGATAGAGTTTATTACATGGTGATCTTTTTGTTTATTTATTTCTACTGCTTAATTCAATGTATTTCAACTAAAATTGACAGTCAGTTACTCTGTTTAATACAATTTAAATGTTATGTACCTATATTTTAGATTTAAAACAGTAGCATAAAATATTACATTTTTAACTATGCCGTTAATTCGAGACCTGAAAAAAATCATTTAAAATTAGAAACACCATAAAAATAAAATGGTGATGAAATAACGCTTGGAATTCATTTCATTAAGATATTACGGGCTTTCGGGCATGACGCTAACGTCAATGTCTTCTTTAATAGCAACCTCTATTATTGCATCTTACTTGTAATTAAATCTTTAATTGTTTCTGGCAAAAAAAAACAGAAAAGGTTGAAAAAGTAATATTTTGAAATTTGAATTGAAATGGAGTCAAGGTCAGCCGAACAACTAAACTGGAACACTAGCAATAATTTTCCTCAACCGCTATTAAATGAGAAAATACATAAAAGAAATACAAAAATTAATACAAACAAGAAGTTATTTACAAAATATTCAAATTGATGGTCTTCTTAACCATAACTGACACTTCATTCATGACATCTACATGCAAATAAACAGATTTTTTTCTAATTACTGTTAAATCCCAAAACTTTCCTTGGCACGACCAACCCTGATTTAAATTTTTGTGGATTTGGGAATTATGAAGACGTCCCTTGTGCAGGTTGTCCTCGCTCCAAGCTGATGAAACGCTTATTGAATGTGGTTGGTAAATAATCCTTTAACCTCCACGAGGCAAATTATGCTAATGGGAATTCATTTTATGAAAATAATCCAGACATACAGGGTGTCCCGAAACCACACCAACAACGCTCAACTGTATAGATTAAGAAATTCGGGGGATAGAATTAGCACGATTTAACGAAAAATTTAAACAAAAGTTTTTCGTTTTTGAGTTGCAAGAATGTAGGACACATCTGTTTCAGTTAGGTAACTAAAAATATTATAGACGTATCTCCAAAGAAGCTTTTTAATACCAAACGATAATAAAAGCCTTTAATGAGGTTGCAAAGTAGCAGAAACTATAATTGTTATAATTTTTCTGGCTAGTGTTAGGTCAATATAATTGTGTAATAACCTTGATTAGATATGGATTTTTACACCAAAAGATATCAGTGGGGTTTAAATTATTTATTCATAGCCGAAGCTTCGATCTATATGTGATATTCTTCAGGGCGCAATAAAGGAACACCATGTTAAAATACAATATGTTTCGGACGTAATTAGATATGAGACCAAAATCAGTACGGGGGTGCATGTACACCCTGTGAAGGCTGGCGAAAGACTTTTCTCTCCAAATCTAATCAAGGTTATTACACAATTATAATTGGTATCTTTGTTTTGCTGGTACAGATCAACCTTTTATTACAGCAGCATGTTACTTGAGTATACTAATACAAAAACTAAGAAAAAATATAACCCCATTTACCAAAAATGCATTATTTTTCTCGGTAATAGTCCCTACAATCTTGTTTTTGTATAAAATTACACAATAGATGAAACAAAAAAAAACGTTAACTTCCAGTTTTTTCATTTGCTTAAAAAACCTTTAGAACTGTATTAATTGCTTAAAATTTTTTTATCAAATATAACAAGACTTTAAACAAAAGTTCGTTTCAAAGCAATTCAAATAAAAATTGTTAAAAGCCCGTTTAAAGTGGCCAGTCGTTCGTTTAGTTGAAGTAAATTTAACTTAAAGATTTGAAAGTTCCATCGCTTCTGCTCCGGTAGTCATGGCAACACTGCAGTTTCAAATATTTTTTAAATAAATCTGCTTGGACAAATTTGTTCACTTTTACCTCAAGGTTTTCTTACAGCATGTATATTTTTGTACTGCTGGAACAACCGTAAAAAATAAAAGGTGTCAAGGTATGGATTCAATATTTGATTTAATTATATTGAAAAGGCAAAATCTAGCCAATTAGCCCTTAGCCAATCGAATCTATTCGCTTCTAACGGTGATACCGGATTACATGAGACTAGGAACTATGTCGTGCAAAAATATTATACCATCTGATTGTTGCTAAGTTGAGAAAAATATGCAAATTGGCATAAATCATTTGTAGCAGTATTTAAAAATAGATGCCTAACATATGTTAATTTTTGTTAATAGGTTAGTACATTTTAATCCTATACTATCTTATATTCACTAGAAAAAGGAAATTTTATATCACAAAACAATATAATCACAAGAAATAACTTTGTAAGAGTTTAAACCAAGTCGTCAAAACAAAAGCTAGTATCGTTGTCACAAACCACATAACAGCCAGAAAATAAGGCGCTATTCTGCACGTGAAGAAATACAGGTATGAACCTTCATTCACCAGTTATGTGACTTATCTGTAACTTGAAACTGATGGAGGCACATTATCCACAGATGTCTATGGAGCAAAGATTATGATTATAAATCACAGATTACCGTTTTATTTTAATTTAAATTGATTCAAACTAAACATGACAAACTATCAGAAAAATATTAGCAGTGTATATAGAAATCCAATAAGCATTCGGCCATAACTGCAAGGCGGTCTGCTTTTCCACAAAATGAGCAATGCCAAAATACATTGTGTATTATTTTGTTACAGAACACAGACTGCAGGCGAGTGATAAGAGGCAAGATCACCGATGGGTAGATAATGCCTGATCTTCGGGGGAGAGGTAGCTTAATCATCGTTATTGAGCTTCCTTAATGGTCTGTATTKTCCACCGTTCGATTTATCATGTGTGCGTTCTAATGGATTTAACAGAATATTTATCTTCTTTTTGGTTTACCAGCCATTGATTCAGTTGTAACTGTTTAGAGGGAAGTAGCTGTTAAAGGTTGTCGATGTGCATAATACTATAGTCGCAATAAATTGCTGTAATCATCCATTCGTGTATAATTGACCTTCTTTTTTCTAAAACAAATTAAAGTTCATCTTAATAATTTAATACGGGTAAATTAAGTGCACCTACATTACTGTTTTTACAAATTTTCATGTTTGTTATAAATTAAGTTTGTAAAAGTGTTAGTGTTCCTAACGTAAAAGATTTAGTTCTGTATAACCAAACAAGCATTCACTGCAAAGTAATACGCGATAAATATGTATATGTTGACCCATATATCTCAAAAATTGACTCTAGATGCATTACACATTACAGTGCAAACCAAACATAACATGCTTTATTAAAACCTATTTAGCCGCATCAATCTCTACACCCGAAGAATAACTCAAGTGATGCTTTTTAATTATTACAAAAAAGCCTGCACCAACACACTCCTGCTTCAAGATGTGACACTATCAAATTAGAAAATTCTTTTCAAGGAAGTTTCATTATTATATATTGAAATTAAAATTCCTTTAAAGCTTATTATTTGCTTTGATATGTAGCGAGGTTATAAAGATCTTTGTAATACAAGCTTTATAACTAAATTTACAAAAATAACAACTGATGTAATTCGTTATCCAAAAAACTGCATAATCTATCAATAAAATTGTATAAATCTGGTAGAATAGTAAAGGTGGACATTATAGTGAGACCAGCTAAAATAACCGTATAATAATCATACTCTACGTTTCTTTAAGTTCTATCTCCTGGTAAAAAAGCATGTGGAGAGGCTGTAAATTGTTGCTGCTATTTAATGTGTTAGGTATCTACATTAAACAAAATAATTTTGCTCTATAGTAAAAATGATCATATTGATGAATATTTACGGAATACAAAAAAAAGCTTTCACAGTGACTTTTGATTTGCGAAATTTCCAAGAAGTTACAGTGAACGCGAGAAAGAGTAACTGCTGAAATTGAAAACTGCACGCACGAGTGTTCCAATATCAAACAATATACTGCTGTCATTTACAGTACCGGTCAGATAAAGTATTTCATGATCCAATGATGTGCGGTGATTTGAGTAAATCACATTCGAATATCGAACTTAGTATTTCTTATTTACATGCTAAATGAGATTGTGAAAAGGAAAAATGATTAAAGCTCTGATATAATATGGACACAAATAATTTGACAAACATTGGTACATTTTGCGGGTTTAAACTATGTGAATGACCGTCAGGATTTGTGTTGATTCAAAAACATAGCATCTTAAAAGAATCACAGAACATAATCGAAAGGATTTCATTATAATTGCGGCGGCTCACTAACATATCTAAAATTTTAAATCACTCACTCACTGGTAATTTTTCGCATATATACATAGGTCATAGTTTTCGTAAGCTGCCTGTTTAAGAAAATAAAATTTATGGTAATTAGCAATATGCGCATTTAAATAAATATTGCTATATTTTAAAGAGTGGTATGAGTAATCTACCGTCAACTGCTAATGAATAATTCGTAAACAGATAGATAATTGATTGATAATTTTTTATGAAATACTACATATACTTTTAATGTATATACCCATGCATACTTATGTATAAGTAACTTTTGAATGAAATATAAAAAACTAGGTTCCATGACTGCTATCTTGAAGTTTCTCGTCTATTAAATGATTTAAGTGCAATACTTTTATTTTATGCACGTCCCTTGTTGTATTTTGTCATTTTAAAGGATTTCGTACTGCCTTAGGGCATCAAATCCTTCATGACTTAATTGGTTTCCTGTAATCGCCGGCTTCATTGCTGCTTACAATAAGAAATAGTAGGTAGTAGGTACAGTCGAATACATTATATTGTTGTGGTGATAATAAAATATCCAGGAACTGGACCGCCTTTACTATATTCAAGCAAGAAAATTCAATGGAAACGAAACGTTAAAAATCACAAAAAATATTCAAGGCAGATGTACTCTTTTAATGATGATCATCTATGTAACACAACTTACGTCACAAAAAACTCCAAAAGAGTTAAGTATGATGTACCCTTAAAGTTGTTTATTATTATATGAAACTTATCGATCTGTAGAGGCAAGTCAGGTCAGGTTAGATAAGACGAAAATCTGAATAAGTTTTTTCTTCTTAAGTACTTCTACAGGGTTTCTATAAATGATTCATGTATCCAGATGCTTATGGAAATTATCGATTAAATCAATTTACTGTCTCTCACAAAACGAACCACAAAAATACATATTAACCTAGAAGTTTAAATTAATGTACGCATGCGCAGTAAAGATTATATGGGAACGTCGTGGCCTCGTGGCAACTCAGCACAAACAAGAATCAACAGTACCTGCCGAATATATAGCCAATCGTCATACACCCGAGCACATTTGCGAGTTGCTGTGCATGCGCAGACTCACTGCCCTACAAATGATCAACATGGCGCCATAACGGTCGTCACAAAATTTTCTCGCACAAACCGTGCCATAAAATTTAGTTGTGTAGGTAATAGATAAAATGTCTGTGAAGTGAACACAACTATTGCTTTGACAGATACTTGTGATTTGTCAATTGTCGAATTATTTGGTATATTTTAATATGAAAAACGCATGGTAGTGTGTATTTTCAACACATGGTACAGTGCTTTGTGGGATAATTAACTTTAATAAGAGTAAAGAAAGCTGATATCTCGAAGCTGTAGAGTGACACGGTTTGGTATAACTTGTAGGTTATGGTTATGTATCATAGTGGTGAGGTTGTGTTAAATTGTACCCTGTTAAAATAAAAGATGTTTTTAGCCAGCCGCTGTGGTAAAATGCACAGTTAGGTGAAGTGGAAGTGGCAGTGACTTTAATACACTACCCGGCTACTGGGCATTTTACGATTTACGGGGAAGTCTTATAACCTAGAAATTGTAAACAGCTGCATTGTGGTGGTGCAATGCTAGTTAAAAAAGAAGTGAAAAGACTAAGATTGACTATGTAGGCTTTTAAATTTTGCGAAAAATATTTAAATTCATAAAGTCACCTCTGAAAGTCGGTGACCGCAGCAAAAGGGGGTTATGAAGGTTGTGTACCTACATCAAACTAATGTTATGTAGCTTCGTACAGGCAAATTATTGTTATTACTTACTTTTTGAAAATGAAAATATAACTGAAAATTGTTGCAAAGTTTTAATAAAACCATCAATTTCATATCTATAACTTTATCGGCTACCTTCAGTACATTACTTACTTGTGCTTACTGTAGCTTGGAAGCAGTTACAGTTTCTAAGATATGGGGTGTTACAGTAGTACTAAACATTTCAGTGCTTTTATTTTATAACTTTCATTACAGTAAAGATAATATCGTGTAAACAATTATCATTACTTATGACTAATGAGCTTAAATTTTGATTACTACTACTGCACAATACAACTAAAGTGGTCAGAAATTGAAGTCAAGAACGCCATTTTAGATTTTGTGCATTTTTAGGAACATGTGTGCGAATGATCTACTGTGTTATATTCAATAACATAATCAACTTGTATCTTTCCGATAAAACCCTAGCCTTAATGCACATCAAGAAAGATCTGAAATTAAATTGGGTAAAATGTTGGTATGGTATTAATTGCATCCATTTACATTTTTGATAACTGCTTTAGTGGTAGGTAAAGGTACCCCCGTTTATACAAACTGATTCTTAAGAAACGTCAATGTTCATTTGATCAAATCTACTCAAATATATTATGAATATCAAGAAATGAACATATCCTCTGAAGTATAAAACGTACCAAACCATGCTATTAGAAAAACAAGACATTCAAATTTAAAAATTAAGTTTTGAAATATTTAAATATTGGTTTATTCTGTTTTTACATTGACTGTTAAAGTTTAAAACGTGCTTTTATAAAAAAATTGTACATTGAATTGAATTATACCAAATAATAACATCATTATGTTACTTCCCGAAAGAACTACTCTGAATCTTATGTAAAGTTAATGATAGATTACTTTAGAGTCAGCTGTAGTATTCCAGAGCCCATTACATACCGATCAATAAGTTATTTACCCATACCTATGTATTTTCCGTTCCGTTCAGAATAGATCTAGACTTTCCTTGATCATAAAATGTTATTTAAGAAATTTGAAGTATACCTATGTTTTATCAGTCAACGTGCCTAAACAAGTTCAACTTCGAATAAACCGGAAACAGTTCATTTTATCGAATTTTGTGGAGTAGATACCTACACCTAATTTAAGTTAAAATGGTACAAAATTACCGAAAATTAAATCTTTATGCTAAGAAAACCTTAGATCAATGTTTACGCTACTGTTTAGCAGGATAATTGTACAGTATTATGTGAAAAACCCATATTATAATGTGAGACAAGTAAAGTTTTATCGGGAAAGCAGACGAATTATCAGTGAGAAAGAGTCGGGCGAAGTCTTCGAGCGGTCAAAGCAAGAATCTTTTTCACTGTAAATTCGCCCTCTTTGATAATAAAAGTTTGCTTACATTATGCAGGAATGTGAATAAATACCACTACAAAGTATCAGCTCCCTCTATATAACGGCAGTTCTAAAAGAAAAAATAATTTGATTCGTTTAACTTTTAAAACCATGTATGTCGGAAATACAGTTTTAGAAAATAAATTATTTGGACTTTCTTCTTATTTTGATACAAGTTTGGGTAACCCTGGTATATTTCATGTATATAGTGTAATAATATTTATCAAGAACTGAAAGTTTTTATAGCATCATAATAAAATCCATTAATACAAAAATCTCTCTCAACAAGTACTTTTCAACTCTTATCCAAAAATTAAAAAATTGCATTTGCTCTTTATAAATTAGCAACCCTGTATAAAATTGACCGTTCTTTCGAATTCTTTTGATCGTTGATCGATACTGTCCTGCCATTTAACTCAGACGACTCAAAATTAGTAAAGTAACAGAAGTTTGGCCAAATCGGAGACGAAAAAGTAAGCTTTTAATCCCCAACAGGTAGATTCCATTACGCTTAAACAATGTGTATAGTCTTACACACATCATTATTTATACATGCTGAGTGTCGATAAAGTAACGTATAAAATTCAAAATAAGGGTTATTTACAAAAATTGGGAGAAACTCTTAAACATTTAACTTAAGATACAAAAGAGACATATTTTGAGATGATTGATAAATCTTGTGCCGAAGAATCAAATGTTTTCTCTTGGTATATTATTGTCTCTCAGCCAGTGCAGGTAGCAAATCATCTCCACGAAATTTTTAATACCTATCTCCCGTACCATTGTCTTCAGAAAGTTAAGGGACGATTATGCATTGACCAATGATGTCTGGCCGAACATTAAGCTTCTGAGGACGTCGCTCGTGCACTTCAGTAAAAAGCAAAAATGGTGACGATTGAGTCTCCGTTTAAATAAAAAGTTGTTTCGTCGGAAAACAAAGTATTTTAAAAATAATTAGAGTGTTTAGGTATCACATCTTCTCGTTAGCACCTCGCAAAATTGTAAACGTCGCGCGTCGGTCAGGATCGACTCCGAAATCTACCGCCATGCCATAACTTACCATCATTAAAATTTTGATTCGTTCGGTCTCCATTTGACACACTATTTTAATTAAACATCCCAATCACATTTAAATTACTTGTTCTAATAATTGTCATTTTAAATATTATATTATACATATATTATATAATTTTCGCTGTCAAGGTCATAATTTTACAAAGTCGGGGTTTGATTACAATGTGTCAACCTTTTGCTAACATTAACATTATAGACTACAAGATAGTAACAGATCTAAGTGCTCCATTTTCGCATACAAGCGTTGAAGAAGGTTGAGGAGTACCTTGGTATAGAGTAAAATGAAGGTAAATTTATGATCGGTCCCTGGGGATAACATATGGAAAATTCAATTTTCCTTAACGCATGTAAAATGTACTTATATCCAAGCTAATCGGTAGTCGTCTACTAACACTGTACGTGTTCATACTTTTGATGAGCTTATGTGGAAAAATTGGTCAAAATCTAGAATTTTCCCTACAATATTACGCCCTTATTTAAATCTTTTAGCCACCTGCAACACTCAAGCCACTGGTTTTTCGAAGCCAGACGCAACTAATTATTCATTTAGTGAACACGGCTTTTATTTGTGTTGTTACTTGTTACTTGTTTCCATATGTTATTTTCAGGGATCACTTTTACAAATTTACCATCATTTTACCCTACATCAATGTACTCTTCAACCCTTTTCGAGGCTTGCATGCGAAAATGGGGCACCTAAATCTGTCATTATCTAACAGTCTATAACCTCAGACTGGACTAAGCATCAAGGCAACAATTCCAAGATATAAAAAACGCGAAAGGTATCAACATACAAAAAGTTATCTGTACATTCTGGATTCTTTCAGTTGTTCTGGAATTCACGGGTGATAATAAAAAGTTATCTACTGTAAACTCCGAATTTTTTCCGGCATTTACAGATGATATCTCTTTATCTGTCGATACTAGTCGAAGTTTTTGTTATTTTCGATATTGTCTTCGTTAATTCAAGATATTTACCCAGAGCTTACTGCAGTCGGATGGAACATAAAGTAGTTGCAGATTTAATTCACGGTACTCGAACAATTTTTTGAGGTGGCATATGGACAGATTAGATGTGTCAAATTGTACGTGCGTGTCTGCTTCCCTATGTAATTTTTTGAACGGCATTTTATGCACTTGTGAAATAACCATTTCGTCTGAAACAGCGTAGATTATATTTAAATTCATTAGATAATACCGGTTCGAATGACAAAAAATGCTTATGATTCTATTTAATTATTATTAAAAATCTTATGTTCGTCATAGTAACAGACTGCTCTGTAGCAATTGTTTCAAAGCTTTTTAAATGTTACCTAATTTTCGCAAATAACCCATATTTTGAATTTTACGCGTTATTTTTTCGGCACTCGGTATAAGTATTATCATATGCAAGAACACATATTTCAGCCACATAAGTCTTACCTTTGTTTGACATTGGAAGCGAAGCTTTTTAAGCAACTGGGAATGCACTTAATTAGAATTATTAAATGCGTATAATGATTCTTTACTAATGTGATATTCCTGGCAATTTGCGTTACCTAGAGGCATACAAAAACTCTATAGTGTGTTTTATAATGTTTATTACTGATGTATAATAATATAGTGAAGCGAATAAACGGTAATGAGTAGGTAATGTAAAACTTGCTCTTTGGGAGTCATTTTGCAAAAGTAGTGCAGCAATAAATTTTAGCATTTTTTAATTAGTAGATGGAATAGTTAGTAGTTAATGTTTGATATCGATTGGCAACGTTTTTCAGTAAGCCCCGTAGTAAGTGACTTTAATTTGTATAAAAATTGCACTTACAAGACTTAAGTAATTAATTAATTAATGGTTTTTATAGATAACTGTGGCATTACATATTAGATTTCCATTTCATATTGTTTCTATAGATAACATCAATATCGTACATAAAAAGCCCAAGTACCTATACGAACTTTATAACAATATCTTGGAAAGCGGCATTCGCAAACGATCTGTCAATTCCATACAAATTTGGCCGAATGAAAATGCTGAACCGAACTGTATTCAGCGATTCGCGTGATATTGGAAACAGCGCACTTCCATTAGACCAGATGTGCGGCGCGGGCCGTGAATATGCAGCGCAGGGGTGTGTATTGGTACATAATAGGTTCAGTGACGTGTTCCACTAACCCTGACAGGAGGTCGCGGGTCGGACAAAGCTCAGGGCCGCGTAGAGGGGTCCGGGATCCGAGCGCTGATGGATTACCCGGCCCCGCTGTCAAACGCAAGATGGATCTACCATTTTCAAACTTACTCTTTCACTGCAAATACTTGCGTTCCACGCAATGGTGTCCTTTCGATTGTTTTTGGATAGCAGGTTAAGAATATACCCCAATTCGATTTTGTTCACATGCATAAGACCTTGTTTAAATAATTAGTAACAACTTCTTATTATGTTCCTTTTGTATAATAAGTGCAACGTTTGACAGAAAATAGATAACGCACAGACAATAAACGTTGCTAATGCTTTACAGGAATCAGTCTTAAACGAATATTTTTCTATATTTCTGGTGGTGATAATAGTGGCTATCACATTTCTTAATAGTTCGAGAGCCGTTATTTGAACTCCTATATGAGTATATAAAGAAACGGTCTGTAAAATGTACGAAGTTAATCTAGGATATAATCAATAGGTGCAATATCATCAGATTCAAGCAAATGGTACCCCAAATATACTTCCGACATACAGGGTCCGCCACTTAAAACTCCCCAGGCTCGTATTTTCGCTATTTTTTTAGGTACAACCTTAAGTTATATATGAAATTGTAGGTCTTTTTAAACTCTTTAAAAATAGAGTATTGAGTGCCCAAAATTTTTTTTGTTAATTATCATATTTTGCAAATAAAGTTAATTGTTGTAAATATTTTTTAACCTTACCCCGTATAATAAATATTGCTTTATAGTTAGATGCCGCCTTTTATTTTCTTCAATTTTTACTCCTTCTTAGCGAAAAACAAGAAAAATTATTCGCCGCCATTTTTGTTAATAGGGTTGTTTAGAATTTTTTTAAGTGTTATTTTAGTAGCTTATTACGTTACAAATTATCCCTACATACCCATCGCTGCACAAAAAAAACCCAAAATTTGGAGTAACTTTCAAATAAATAAAGTACAAAGTTCGTTCTACAGAGAGAGAGAGGCTGGAAAACGAAACCCTGCGATGAGGCTAGTTTAGTTTTCTACATCACGCACTAGCCTCATCGCAGGGTTTCGTTTCCTAGCCTCTCTCTCTGTAGAACGAACTTTGTACTTTATTTAAAAGTTACTCCAAATTTTGGGGTTTTGTGTGCAGCAATGGGTATGTAGGCATAATTTGTACCGTAATAAGCTACTAAATTAACACTTAAAAAATTCTGAACAACCCTATTAACAAAAATGGCGGCGAATAGTTTTTCTTGTTTTTCACTAAGAAGGAGTAAAAATTACGCATACATGGTAAAGACACAAATTGAAGAAAATAAAAGCCGGCATCCAACTATAAAGAAATATTTATTATACGCGGTAAGGTTAAAAAATATTTACAAAAATTAACTTTATTTGCAAAATATGATAATCTGCAAAAAAAATTTTTGGACACCCAATATTCTATTTCTAAAGAGTTTAAAAAGACCTACAATTTGACATATAACTTAAGGTTGTACCTAAAAAATAAAGAAAATACGAGCCTGGGGAGTTTTAGGTGGCGGACCCTGTATATCTTCATTTGCTATAAGAACTCTGATAAGCGTTTCTTTAAACAGATATCCCGAAGCAGTCCAATTACTGTTCTTGGATGAGACCTGCTTGAATGTAGCAGTTCTGTAACTTTTACCTATGACGATCTCCCTATGAAGATACGGGATTTTCGTAGTTTGAGGGTCTCCATCAAGTAAAGTTAATGACCAATTTTCAGTAGTTGCCTGTCTTTCGTCCTGCAGACTGATAAATGAAGTTAATTCGTATCACGTTATATAACGTTATATTATGTATAATTTCAACAGCAATATCTAGGTACAAATTAATTATTACTCACTTATCTAAATCCTCCATCGCCACTCAAGTTACAAAAATTTCCCTTTGAAGAATCTCTGTAACCCTTCTCCTTATATTTAGTACTTACAATTGTAGGTTTAGGCTACTAGGGACCGATTGGCGTTAATTAAATGATTTGTTATTGATTTTGAAAGAAATCTTCTTTTATAAAATTTAGAACAATAAGGGTACCATTGGAAAGAAGGCAAATTGAGCAGCAATTGCTACTGCTACAATGATGATGTTACGTTCACTTTGGATGCCATTTGCTGAATCTGATAGGATTACAGAAACCGCATTGATTGTATCCTAAAATTTATTGAGATTATAGGATTAATGGAGTAACATGCTTCTTAGGAGGTACTGGGGGCACAATAAGCTGAAGCTTCACTGCAGTAGGTTTTCAACACTACAATTCGCAATTTTTATCCACAAATCATTTTGGTAACGGGAAAGGGTTACCGATTACCGTCGACACCCACCCTACTGGCTGTAGGGCCCACTTTATAGCAGACAACCACATTCTATCTTGTAAACGGCAATTAAAGCTTTCATTTCGTATTGGATTTATGTAATCATCTGATAAGCGCAAATGTTAACGAAACATCACTACTTTAGTAGTTGTTGCCAATGCGAAGGGATGGCAACCATTTTTTATTATTGCTCGATTTACGTTCTTTCCAATGGTACCTTCTTTGTTCTATAATCCTATAAGAGTAGATTTCCTAAAAAACACTAATTATATTATTATTTAATTAACGCTAATCGGGTCCCTAGTAATTGAGGCAATCCGTCCGTTTAACGTAAACAAATATATCATCTTATTAGAGTTGAAATCGCGCGATTGGCTCTTTGACTATTAGCAGTTCGTCACCTTGCATGTAACAATATACAGTCCAGTAACGAATGGGCAACAGGCAAAGTTATTTGGTATCAGCATTATATATGCAATGAATTTTGATTTATGCACACATATGTATCCACGCTGCAAAACTAAGAGAGAAGATCAAAATAAATCAACAACAAAGTGTGAGCAGGTGTGCTGGAGGTTAATTCGGGTGGTTCAAAAAGCGACAAAAATCCCATTCTTGCGATTTTCGGCGAAAGTTGACGTCAAAAGAAGTACATATTCAATACAAAAGTTATAAATAATGAAAAAACAAAAACTTTTGTCTGGTTACTATTTAATATAACCTTAAAATTTCCGTCAAAATGTGAACTATTCATTTTTTTCTTGTATTTTTATGTTGTTTTCAATTCCTACAAAAATAATCCAATTTTGATGAAACATGGTGAAAGTATTCATTTCTTTGCCTGAAATAAGCACAATATTTCAGATTAAAAAAAGTCAAGGCATTTCTGAGATATTCATGTTTATTGTTTACTGTCTTAACGATGCGATAGTTTTGCAACATTGCTTCTTTTTGCATATTGTTGGCTAGACCTCCAGATATTCCTAGCCGGCCCAAATACTTCCAGAATTTGTTGCTAACAACTCCTGTGACTGACATTATTTGCACTACTTCCGCATCCAGTATCTGCCAGGTAGGTATATTTAAATTCTGCAGCAAGGTTTTGATATTTCTTAAGTTTTTCTGTTCTGTTTTCTTTGCAGGCTACTTGTGACTGGATAACCAACTTATCTTAAAGCAATTTTGTCTCCTTACCAAATTATAGCCCTTCATAGTTATTTTTCTTTACTTCGTTTCTTTCGAGAGTGCATTTTTGTTTTTCAAGAAGTGTTATTCAAGTTTTGTACAGAGATGTGTAATCATTTCAAATTAAGAAGGGTATTTACAATTTAATTTTTATTATTTTGTTTTTACAATATATTTTGACATCTCAAAAAGGTATACTTGTCATAATAATATGTCGCTAACATGAGCTGTTTCAGAGAAAAAATGATTTTTAATTTAGTCCTATACTCTGAACAAAATTTAATGTTCACAAAATATCAGTCTATAGTAAGTGTATTAAATAAAACTCAACATAAAATCTTATTAGCAGCAGCACAAAATACTACGTGAAAAGCTATAATAATATATGCCTTTACGTATTACTATTATTATTGCTCTTGATACCGTATTTTGTGCTGTTATTTAATAAGATTTTACAACCTTATGTTCGATTTTATTTAATTAACATGAAACAGACTGTAGAATTACATTACCAAATCAGAAGTATTTTGTGATTCTTATATTTCTTCAGCCTGCAGAGATAAATTTAAATCGACTTTTCTGTAAAACGACTCATTTTAGCGACACATGACAAGTATTTTTTCAAAGCAAATCCACTAACTTTTAAGTAAATGTCAAAAACGTTTTATAATTATTTTCTACAACAGGATATTGCAAATACAAAATAATAAAGGATGAGCGTCATGAGAGTTCCTCTGCCATTTATTCAAACTAGAAATATACTCTTTTATTAAGACGGATTAGATTATACCACTGTACCAAATTTGAATAAAATATTTTGAAGAGCGGAAGAGCCATCGAAAAAAATTGCAATAGGGAAAACTGCCTTTGAAGGGCTATAACATTGTAAGGAAACAAAATTGCTCTAAAGTAAGTTGATTTATTTCGGTACCTAGCACAGCAACTGCACTAGCAAAGATTACAGATGATGTTTTAAAATCTTTGGATCAATCCTTCATTATTAGAGCTAGCGAATGTAGTAAGACGATCTAATGTCATATTAGATTGATGTCAGGGCAGATAATGTTAAAAATATATATACAGGGTGGCTCATTAGTGCGTGGACGGAATATTACGCAATTGCTATTATAGTCTTTAAAATTCTGCGAGTGCAGCCTGGTAGGGAGTGCTTATGTCTACAAAATAAAATTATTTTTACTCCTCTCCCCACATATACGGGGGTGATTCAATACATTCTTATATTTTTTTAAATGGAACACCCTGTATATTATTACATTTTTGGATTCCTCTTTTAATTTTAATTGGACTTAATATAACATATATGGGGTCTAAAATATACTGTTGTAAAGTTATTTAATTTTTTTTTTCAAAATTTTTGCATTTCGGAAAATTATTATATTTTCAAAACCTTTATAGCTAGAGGTATGCAGTTTTTGCAGGGATGTTACTAATAAAATGCACATCATCTGTAGATATAAAGGATTAGTATAAGAATAGTTAGTAGTACTAAAATTTACTTTAGAAATTTGATCATATTCAATCCCAGCCAACTCGATTTTTTTAAATAGCACTCTATTTTACTTTCACCGTAGTTCAATGCGCAAATTAATTTCCTTTTATATCATATAAAKAAGTATGCATCTATCTCTAATAGTTTTTAAGAAAATTACTTATTTTTGGGTTTAGTTATATTTTAGTCCTTTTTTTGTAGTAGGCTATGGAGAAAAAATGAATGCGCTTTTATCAGCTTTAAACTGTCTGTTTTGTAGTAGAGTTAAAATGTGTTTACACCACAACGGTCGCCATTTTGAACATTTGTTGTATGTTGCAGTGCCATTACATCCTTCGTTTCCTTGTTTTCACATACTTTTGTTACTTTGTGTTATTATGTTACTTGTTACGTTCCTTGTACTTCTTTGTCTCCTTGTATTCGCATACTATTGTTACTTTTGAGTTATTTAGTTGTGTTACGTTCCTTGCATTTTGTTGCTTTCTTGTTTTCAGATACTTTTGTTACTTTTTTTGTTGTTTTGTTGTGTTACCTTTCTTGTATTTTTTTGTTTCGTTTTCATCTACCACCTACTTTTGTTATTTTTTCTTATTTTGTTATGGTATACGTTTATTGCTTTTGCTTTTTAACGATGTTTTTGACTTTTAAATTAGACCACAATACTCATGTTGTCTATATTTATGTTTTTTTTTTTAAATTTTAAATACTATATTAATGTTAATATGACTAAAGTAGTACAAATATCATTTTCTCAAAAATGATTGAAGATAGACACATACCTACATATGTAGTAGAACTACTGACATCAAGCAAACATTGACAGTTTAAAGCTGATAAAAGCGCTTTCATTTTTTTCTCCATAGCCTACTATTAAAAGGACTAAAATATAACTAAACCTAAAAATAAGCAATTTTCTTAAAAACTATTAGAGATAGATGTATACTTTTTTATATCGTATAAAAGGAAATTAATTTGCGCATTGAACCATGGTGAAAGCAAAATAGGGTGCTATTTAAAAAATCGAGTTGGTTGGGATTGAATATGATCAAATTTCTAAAGTAAATTTTAATACTACTAACTATTCTTATATTAATCCTTTATATCTACAGATGATGTGCATTTTATTAATAACATCCCTGCAAAAACTCCATACCTCTAGCTATAAAGGTTTTGAAAATATAATAAATTTCCGAAATGTCAAAATTTTGTAAAAAAAATAAATAACCTTACAACAGTGTATTTTAGACCCCATATATGTTACATTAAGTCCCATTAAAATTAAAAGAGGAATCCAAAAATGTAATAATATTCAGGGTGTTCCATTTAAAAAAATATATGTATATGTGGGGGGAGGAGCAAAAATATTTTTGTTTTGTAAGCTTAAGCACTCCCTACCACGCTGCACTTGCAGAATTTTAAAAACTATAATAACAATTGCGTAATATTCCGTCAACGCACTAATGGGCCACCCTGTATATAATGGTTTTGATTAATATCTTACTTTAATTTAGGTTATAAGCAGGGGCAAGACACCTTTACTACTTACCTACTGAAGATTTTTTTCTCAAAATAAGTATATCGAGCCGATCCAATACGTATCGATAGTAAAATGAGATGTCATCAACATTTGTAACCTAGAGCTACATTAGAAAGCTTAGTTTTTGTTGTGTTTGAAAGATAAATACATTGCTGATATCACCTAATTTTAATTCAAAATGTAATTTATTTATACATCTAGCAAAGTCCAATTATAAGAGTATCTTATATTACACAAATGGTTTACAATTGCAAGGTTAATTCTATTTCTATGTGATAAAACAGCACATATTAATTTTATAAAGGTATAGACTCGATAGCGAATGTAACACATCCAACGTTTATAAAACAAATCTCATACGCGAGTATAACATGTAGAACATCTAATTAATTACACAGTGCCCTATTATGACACTTCACATGAAACTTCTACATATCTCATCAATTATGTATATACATATTTATATTGTTGGCGAACACAAGCGCAGGAGATTGTATGACAGTAGGAGCCCCAAGTTCGAACCCTGAGGCACACCTGAAGTCATGAGTACGTCACGCGATTTTACACCATCTACTTACTTCAAAACCAACATTACCCAAATAAATACTACTCCAGAAAGCCATTGACATGGCCAGAGACACCGAAAGCCAGGAAGTTATTTAAAATCCAATGTGAAACACCTTCCAACACCTTATTAAAGTACATATACGATTGGCGCTCTCTTATCTAAAGAAGCAGAATCGTGTTATGTAGATCCAAATATACCACTTTGCGTTTCTTAAAAAACTGGAATATTAAAAAATATATTCGATTAAATTTAAGCGTCTCGAGCTTCTACCTCTTCTGAGGCTCCGCTATAATTTCACATCCTTTTATTTTAACCATACAAATTCCTCTTACCTGGAATTGTTCGAAGTCGCTAATATTACAAATTCCAGCACAATAGCGTATTGAAATATTAATTAAGTTTTTGAGTAATTGGGAATAAGCTGATTTCTATAACTTTTTGGGATTTTGCTAGGATCCGCTTATTGGACACCACAACCTTAACAGTGTCCTGTCATCTGTTGAATTTAATGGGTAAGTATCTAAACCTTGTTCATCTTTTAACTCGTTTATACTCATTTTGTTGCATTATTACCTAAGAACTACCAAAATATAAAAAAGCTCGTAACATGGGCATAAGAATATTTGTCAATTTTTTTTACTAAAGTGCAATTTTTTAAATTGACGATTCATTGCAAAAATTTAATGAATTTAAATTGTCTATCGTACCAGTGTGTATTGTAATAACAAATGGTTAGCTGAAAAAATGCGCTACCTATCAGAATTTTTTTTACTTTTCAACCTTTTTTAGACGTTCATTACCGCTAGATAAAAAGGATGTTACCGTTTTTCCAGCATAAACTCAACTGTAATTATGGCATGGAAGACTATAAACGTTCAAAACAGAAATTTTGTCTTTAATACGAAGAAACCGCTAATACATACTGCTTATAGTAGAAAAAGCAACGTTTTATCCATGCGAGGAAAATAATTTAGACGAACTAACTATGGCATGACCAACTGACAAAATTTTAACTTTGTTATCATAGTTAACGGCATTGAAAGGAAGTTACCCTAAATATTTGACAAAATTGAACATTTTTATTATTAAATATAGGTAGGTATTTTTTGGCTACACTCATCATTTAAAAAAATTACATTGTCAGAATCCTAAAAGTACATAAATATTTAAAAAATGCTTACAGGCATTAGGTATTGAACGAATTATATCAGGTTAATTTCAATTATGTATCAATATAATAACAAATAAGCACTCAAATTCTGCAACGTACAATTTTAAGGTCAGATATTATAAATTCGTAATCACAAACCCCTTTACCTACTAAATATGGACTTCCTATGATTATCCTGTACATTTTATTAGTAGGGTAATATCCTAGTCCCAAAGACGGTATACATGAACGGTTGAGCATTATTAATTACTACGAATAACTTCAAACTCGCCAAATTATGAGGTTTTAACAGCGGCGCGGTACACTACACAGCACGCAATTATGTGATTCATAATGTATACAATTTATTTTAATGACATGTGAGATACATTAATTCAAGCACAATGAGTACCACATCATTTGCCATATTTCATACGTTTGTCGGTATATCTGCTTTTCGCATAGTAGCACCGTGTAATATTAGCTAATGTGCACTAATTAGTGCAGTAGATAATCCGTCATACACCGCTAACTTATAAATAATAATTGGCGAGGTATATGATTAATTGCAAGATTTTTAAGAGGTATCATTGTTAAACTACTAATACTGTAAATAGATAAACGATGATTGGTAGAGATAGCCCACGTAAAACTGTATGCTGGCAAATATTGCTGTAGGTAAGTATGTAAGAAGACGTCGCCGTAAATGGAAAGCCCTAGCAGTAGGAAGGATAAAGAACTTTAATTTTGTCCTATATGCAGGAGTGAAATGGTACCTGACTTCTTAAATATTTATAATTACATAAATCAATGGCATACTTTGAATTTTCTGTTAAAAATTTTTTAGTAAAGGTATGTCAGAGGAAGGAAAAAACTTCATGGTTCATTATAGATAAATTGCTTATGCGCAGAATTTCTGAAAATTCAGACATTTGCAACGTGACAGTGGCGAATAAACATGTAGGGGTAAAGGGGACATGCAGAGAAAGTCTTTTCATGTATGAAATTTTCTGATAAAACAGTTTGATAGCACAGGTGAGGACTCCTGCGTCCCCAACCACACCGAGCGAAGTTGCCAATAGCAAGAAAGATAACACAATAACAAAATCGGAAACTGCTTTTTTAAGCGCGCTGGCTTAACAGACAATACGGATATTAAGAAAAAATGTTTAACAACTACCACCAAAATACAACTTAATTAAAAGGGTTAACAGAATCCCGGTACTTCTCGAATAAGATGGTTTCCGCGGAATAAATCCTAACGGCAACAGCAGAAATGCTACATAAAAAATAGTAATCCGCATGGAAAAGGGGGAAACAATAATGAGTGATACAACTGGTAGATTTATTGACACCATCCCTTTTAAGGAATCAGTCTCGAAATTTCGAAATGGGCCTGTTTCATATTTTTTTTATTTAAAAAAATGAAATTATATGTTGAACTGTACCAGAAATGACTATTTTTATTTTTAGAATAAGTCAGTTAACACATAAAAAATAATATTATATTTTTAAAGGCGGGAAAATATTACGTCATTTCGCGCAAAACCTAAAGGCGCCTGCGCGAAATTCCAAAATCAACATTGCCAATTCTCCTGATTTGTCGGCAAACACGTACGGCATAATACGTTATAACGCGTTACGGCGTTACATATACCTCCAATTTGAATTACTTTGCGCAAGATAAACGAAATATACATATAACTGCGTTCCCAGTATATGTTTTTGTCCTATTATAACTGTCGTAAACTGTCTTTTTGTGTGAACTTTTCGGGTAAATATGGGTCGTACAAAGCGGCGTAGATTGGCAATCGCGCTTAGCAATCGAACCAAATTGCAACACGTGCGTCAATTTGCGACGCTGTCACGCATTGTTTGTTTTCGTTTGACTGTGTTGTATGTTGGTTGCTAGTATAGTCAGTGCTATTAGGATGAATAAATTAGGTGAAGGGTTTACCAAGGCAGATTCAAGCAATCTGCCTTGTGTTGATGGTGATATGGTGAACCAGTGAACCATCAAAGTGATCTTCACAGCAATGTAGGTACCCACTTTCTTTAAAGTAGCCCTTAGCTTTAGTGGCTAACCACCATCGCTGCCGCGAGTGTAAATCATTCGGGAATCTGATAAATAATTTATCAGGGCAGTTTACGCTATTATTGCCGCAACTTGGCACAATACAAACTTTTTTTCTAGGCATCACAGAATCACTTAGTTCACAACCACACACTTCGACCAAATCGTAAACAAAACAAAAACAGCCTGCCGGCAACACCTCACGCTCACAATGACGCGTAAACGGCGGCGCATGCGTGTTATTACGATGAACGCAATTACGTCACGGGGAATATTAATTTTAAATAGTCAAATTTCATTAGCAAAATTCATAAAAATGTGAAGGAATGGCACTAAATAACTTCACCCACATTCATTTTTGGCCACTGTAGATTAGCTCAATATAAAGATTTCCGTAATTCCCGAAATGTGAAACAGGCCCATTCAAAGCAAAATGCGTTGATTCTATTTATTGGAATGTCGAATTTAAAATCTTACCTTGAAAGAAATTATGTAACCTTTATGAATGAGTAGAGAAGGTTGGGTCATATGACAAAGGTTTTTGATAATAGTGACAATCAAATCTCGTATTACTTACCACATCATGGTGTGCATAATAAATCCAAACTACGCATTGTTTTTAATGGCTCGTCTGCCACAGATTCTGGGGTTTCATTAAATCACCTCCAAATTGTAAAGCCTACCACACAAAATGATTTACTGGCCATCCTTTTGAGATTCCAACAACAAGGTATAGTTATTGGGGCTGACATAGTCAAAATGAACAGACAAATCCCCACCAAGAAAAAGCCAATATCATTACAGAAAATACTCTGGAGAGATGAATGCTCAGCTAAAATTGAAACAAAGAACCTATGGAACAGCTTCTGCTTCATTTCTCGCTATGCGTTGTTTGTACAACTTATTATAGAAAATTTCTCCAAATATCCTAGGGCTTCGCATGTCATTGCATGCACACAATATCTATGTCGACAACATGTTGAATGGACAGAAACCGTAAAAGAAGCGATTTAACTAGGTGAGGCTGTGTCTTCAATCCTTAAATCGGCACAATTTGAATTGAGTAAATTAGTGTCTAATAACCTTGAAGTGTTGCCGCATTTTGATATTAATGCCAAATCGACAAAGTCAGTGCATTTTGGAAACTAACATGAAACCAAAATCTTAGGATTATTTTGGTCTTGTCAAAGACCTTCTTCGATGTTTTCAATAAGACAAAGTCCTTCAAGCACTACAACCAAACGTAAMATACATTCGGAGATCTCTCAGATTTACGACCCGTAGTGATTATTGGGACCGGCGTCACATTGGTACAAATTATCCTACAACAGTTGTGGAATTGGAAAATTTCCTAGGACGAAAGTCTTCCTAGACGCCTCTTCAGAAGCTTATGGTTGTTCGAGCAGAGTTTGGGGTGCACCACATTTGTTGAAGTTATTTGCAAACAAATAATGTCTTTTTTAATTATTGTTCAAGGGAAACTTACCTACTGTAGTAGTCGTAGTTCATAAAACGACCGCTAGACGACGCACACCAATTTTCATCGTCTTTTAGGGCGGTAAGTTTTGTGAATAGTAATAGTGTAAAAGATTTATATTAAAGACAAAATATAACAGTAATTGACAAGAGTCTCTTATTGTGTTATTTTGCATATGATTAAAAAGTAATAAATAAAAAATATACAAAGACTATTTTTAAAACGGAATTTTTTGTTTGTGTCCTAAAAAGTAGCAAATAACAAAAGCATGAATATCCGGGAAAAATAAAAATTATTTTTTACTATTACAGGCATTCGGGTGTTGTAATTTAAATTTTCAAATTTTCTTATTTACTACTTTTTAGGACGCCAACATAAAAAACATTCTTTTTTTTAATTTTTTATTTTCGTTTCTTATTAACCTGGTTTAATTTATCGTCGGCTAGTTTTTCCTGTTTGGTTTCCATTATGAGGACTACTAATTACATTATATGATCTGTAGTTTTTGCTTTACTTCTTGTTTGCAGAAACTCCCGAAAATGAAGTATACCACAATGCGCAAAACACGATATGTCTCATTGGAAGACTTTCTAATCTACTGTAGATACTTATAGAAATTTTCTCTGATCTTCTAAAATCGTCAAATTTTGGCCTATTTTTCCTTGACGAGGCAGTTGTGGTGGTATGCTACGTTTAAGGCTTCATTTTTCGTCTATAAACTTCTATAATGTTATCAAAGCATGCTGATACGTCAGCGAGGCAATTATGGCAATATGCCATACCCCAATCGGCACAAGTGTACCAGTACCTTGTCCGGCATTCAGTTCCACAGCTTTACCCCAGAAAGTTCTTCATTTACTGAACGCTTACAACATAAACAATAATTGCACCACACAATTCTATTATCACACTCAGATTAACAAATTTCGCTACGTATTACCTTACACTACTACCGCTTTTCGGTTAACTACATAACTAATTAACGTCAAATCCTACGTTTTGGTTAGTTTATCTTTTTTGTTCTCCCGATCATATACATACTTTAGAATGAGCTGGAACGTTTCTGCGCGTTGATGCCTGGCTAGTGATGTCGGGCTGTGCGAATTATCGAGCAAAGGAAGTTCCCCTGTCGACAATTTCTTTGTATAGATATAGAGATATAGAGTCGAAGGCATTTACTACTTAGGTCCCAATAGCAAGAGATTTAGCTTAGTTTAGGCCTATAAACATTGTTCTCACCTATTCTAAGAAAACCTAGAATGTATTGAAAGCTAAAGTTCATCTCAATATTGTAGTAGATATTACCAAAACATTTGAATTTCGCGCGGAAACGGAAAGAGGTTATGGTACGGTTAGGTTAGGCGGAAGCGGAGAGAGAAGAAGGTTATGAAAATTAGGCGAAGTTGGTTTTATGTACGCTCGGAAATTAATAAAGTTTAGTTACTGGAAAAAGTAGTTTTTACTGTAGTACATTACGTACCGGGGTGAGATATAGCTCGTCCCGAACCTACAATATGGAGAATCCCCTTTTAACAAAGCAGTATGAGTTTTGGAACTAATACAACTTTTTTATTACACAAGCTGTGAAATTGTATTGGTCGACTAGAGTAAGGGTTAATGTGAGATGCAGGCAGGGAGTATTTTGATCCCACAGCTGTTCTCAATACACACAACAGGCCTTTGGACTGGTTAAGAAATCATTGTCTAGTCAGGCGAATTACTGCGAACTTAATCGAATATTTTAACCGAAGGGTTAGAGATGCTAAAATCACTTATTTTGGAGAGTCAGTTCGCGCGTGCTAGTTAAAAAAAGTTGTTCGTTGCAACAGTTCGTCGCACGCCGTACCCGTACGTTCGAGTTGCTCGTGGTGTTTTCCATCTCTCGTCTAGTCATAATGTGATGTAGACGCTTACGTTGATAACATTTACTCATGCTTGTTGTTTAGGAATGCTTACTTCAATTTGTTAGTTTCTATTAAAATAATAAGGTCTCAACTCAATGCCGCAATACATTAGATAGACAAACAGAACTTGTTTTTATTTCTGTCAGTTGCAGTTCTGTTCAAGTCCTTTAACTTTCTTGTCATTTGTATGATGTTTTAAAGACATACATGTTTGTTTCTAAACGGTTTCTATACATGATTCATGCATCCAGGGCGCTTATGAAAATTATAGATTAAATCAGTTTGCCGCCTATTAGGAAGGTGAACACAACAATTGCTTTGAGGTATACTTGTCATCATTATTAAATTATTTGATATATTTTAATGTGAGACAACGCGTGGGAGTTCATATTTTTAACATATTCTGTGGTGTTTTGTGCAATAATGAATGACCTTTAAAGTTGCTCACATTTCGGAGACGATTTCGTATAACTTTTAGGTTATGTGTCGTATTTGTGAGGTTGTGGCTATAGTATTATGGTAAGCCTGTTAAATGATTGTACTATGATGGACTAAAAGATGTTTTTTTAGCCTGCCTCAACGGTAAAATAACAAACTAAGTGCAGTAGTAACATTAGCTGCACTACACAAAGCTTCCACGGTGAAAGGGTGTAGATTGTAGAGGTTAGCACAACCCTACTATACTAATAATTATTGTTACTTTTTACCTTTGAAAGAAAAATAGAACCATAAATTGCTGGAAAATCTTTATAAAGCCATCAATTTGGTCACTGTAGCTTGATCTGCGACCTTCAGTACTACCGTGCTCATTGATGTTCAGTGATCGCCGTGCATATTGCAGCTTGGCAGCAGTTATAAAAAGGCGGCACAAAGAATTCAGAAATCAACGCCGCCCGCGTTGMGTGAACAATTTATAGAATCCCTTTATTTATCTGATTAACTAAATTAATTTAAATTAAAATAAAACGGTAATCTGTGATTCATAATCATAATCTTTGCTCTATAGAGATCTATGGATAAAGTGCCTCCGACAGTTTTCTTAGTTACAGATAAGTCTCATAATTGGTCATACACGCGCAAACGTGTTTGGAACTTTCAATATCGCGAACTAGTCGCGCAGATCGCACCAGTTAGTAATTCTTTTTGACAGCTCGTTCGCGACCGACTCAACTTTAATTGGGTATTATCACTTTTTTTTAAATTACGTAAAATGAATCTTGAAGTGCATATATATCGTACGCCATGTTAAAAAAAACAAAAAAAATATTTGTAGGTAGAGAATTTCAAGTCTGAAATTCGAATCTTAGGAGTCACCGCCAAAACGCTTCTATCCAAGGTTATTAAACTCGTGACGTCAAGTGTCATATAAACATTACCGTGAAGCGTACTGTTTAATGGTGTAGTATTATTCTTGTATTAGATAAGCTTTTGTGTGGTGTTCATTGAAAGGACGGTGTAAGAAGTCGCACCAAAAAGTGATTTGTTTAGTTTTACGAGCATCTATTATGTATGGAAAACAAAACAAGTGTTGTTTTGTACATGGTTATAAAAGTACTTCAGTCAGTACAGCTAACAAAATTTTTGTAACCGTTCCTMGAGATTATCAACGTAGGAAAAAGTTGTTTAAGGCCCCTAGACATGATATGCTAAAACCGCAAAGTTTGTTTTTCTGTTGTGAAGATCATCTTAATTCTTACTGTAAGTTTCATTATTCGTTTTGGGGTTATAAGTGTTTGCCATTCAGTTTCCATTTTGTTATAGCTTGAAGAGGATATGAAAAATTATATGCGTTTTAAGTTGATAGATAGAAATGTTATAATAAAAAACGACGTTATTCCCCATATATTCGACTATTAGCCAGACCGAAAACGGAGCCGCAAGAGCCCCGAAAATAAATGGCAATTTATATTTATTCTGACCTCTAAAATAAATGTCAAGTTTAGGGTACATTTTTGATTCTTACATTTAGTATGTTTCCAACAACCCACTGATCAAATTATCAATGCTACGTTACTTTGATAAAAAGTTCACTTATGCTGTTGCTTTTACGTTCCTCATCTCCGCCGCGTTGAACTGCTCGTCGCTGTACACAAATTCCATAACAATGAACATGCCTTCAGAAGTCATAACTCATAAGTACTTCACTTTTTCTTGGCGTATTTTAATTCGCTTGTCACAAAATGAACGCAAACAACAAACTGATAAATTGACGGGCTGAGGCTGACGCGTGACGCGCTGACCCCAGATGTATACAAGCGCCCATTTATAAGACACCTGACGTCACGGCCAATATGTTCGCGTTTTGGCGGTCCCTTTAAATATTTACGTTTTTAATATAAAAATACACCTTACGATCCATTTTCTCGAATTTATAAGCTGTCACAGTTATTTTGTGGATTAGACGCTACCTATTAATATGCAATTTAATAAAATATAAATACATAGCAAATACCCAATTCCCGTTAATTCGATACCTACCTCTTACGCAAGGACAGTACTGCTCCATGATACCTTTAACCTTTTTCTACATTCAACTTTTTGTCTCTTCCCATCCGAAGTTTTTTCATAAACATTTGTATCAAACTTTCTGGTAAATCCTGTTCGATTTTTGGTAACTGGGTTGTACTTCATTTAAATTTAATACAGGCACAGGGCGTTTCGTTTTCCTTACGTGGTCCGCCAAACTCAGAGAACTGAAGTTTAATTTAATTAAATCACACACCCTAATTTTTTGCCTTGAACACGATTTTCCACAAAAAAACCTGTACGTACGCTAAATAACCGCTCACGTTCGGGTGCATTATTTGCAGGAATGCGCGCTCGTGTCTCGGGCTGAACAAACTAAGCCCGAAATTTCGCTTAGAATCGCGTGTTGACGCGTGCCATTTCCATCGCATTGGCCACAGCACATTGCGTTAGCATCGAAACGCTTTAGGCTTACAGGAAGTCAGCCCGCCCGGAAACCGGCAGGCAAGTGAAACAGATGGCAGTGCAGGCGCTGAACGCAAATCTACATAAGACTGTAAATTAAATACCTATGGGTAATAACTAATAATGGGTATATTAAATCATTAGATGTAAATATAAATAAATGTTTTAATTTAATTGAATTTGATGTACATAGTCATTTACGTAGGGAGGGCGGCGCCCCACAGCCCTCTCTGACCAGGCGCCACTGGTAATAGATGTACGCGAGCAGAGCTCTTCAGCTATCAACGCTCATTTGTAACGGCTGTGGAAGTCACATCTTGTAATACTGTTTTCTTCATCGAACAATTAACGATTTACCATAACATTGTACGGTTTTTGTTGCCCACAGCTTATGTTTGGGGAAGAATCCGGCAACTACAAAATAAGATGGCCGGCAACTATCTCTACCCCGCCAACCACCATCAAACGCGCTCATCACTTTTAATGCCTGGGTTTCAGGTCGCGCTCAAAGAAGTGCTGCAGAACCAAAGATGGCTTAACTCAAGGTCAGCTTTAAGAAGGCCGTGGCCTTGTAAATTTGGCAACAGTGCTCACAAGGCCGATTCTGTTTAAATTGAATGGATTGATACATGACGTACTCTTTGCACTAGTGCAGTGTTCAGACCCATAATTTGGAATCTAGATTAGGCTGTTACTGGCAAATGGTCGGCAGAAATTTTGATATAATTTTCGAATCAGAACCAAAACTTCGGATTAATATTGGTAATATATATTTGCATTACAATCTACTCAGTGCTGAATTTACAACTTTCCACTTCATGCTTTGAGAAAGTCTGTGAAGCACTACCAACAGGCCAATCATTGCTTTGTCATAAATTCAGAAGATGCTGCATCAGCTGCTATTTTTGTGACATTTAACTACAACTGCCTAGACGTTTGACGAATCAAATATATTTTATATTAGCGATTCTATTGCAATCAAACTTGGACGAAAATTTAATAGCTTTTGAGTGCACTTAATGAATTCATTAAATTTAAATTAATCATTGACCAGGTCCTTATTACAATTTAATAAACGGTGGAGTGCCATATGAAATTGTTGTTGAATGTGTGCGCGATGCAGACGTGGAATAACTGAAAAATTTGAGAGATTGTTTACGTCGGTAAGTACCTACAAAACAGAAGGTTATTTTAAGTGTTTTAAGTAAACAAATCGCATTTTCTTTTTTGAGAATCAACTATATTGCTACTTATGCAATAATAGTGTAAAATGTACAATAAAATCTCTCGTGTCAATTGTTAATAATGTTTTATTAAATAATTATTTCAAGGTTCAAATAAACTGTATAGCCTATAAATCAAATATAAGAAATGCTAAATACTTTATTTTTAGAAATACTTATCTAAATATATGTATAGCTTCTCTCTTGTTACGTACATGTGTTAACATCTCAGGAAATCTTACCAAACTGTTTGGCATATCAGGTTTATTGATTGTTACTTCAGAGATGATGTATTTTATATTTAAATATACCAAATAAATTGTTTCACTAGAAATAATGTAAGTACATAAAATTTCTTTTGTAACGTATGTGGTCGTCCTAATGCTCATAAAATAAATCCTTTGTCTCAGTATTTTAGATGATTTATAAAAAATAAAGCAGATCTCAATGTAATAAGTAAGTAAAATTCAACATTCACAGTTAAATTAATACTCCGATTGTGGCAGAGTTTGCACGGCATGACATTTACCTGGGATTCCCTAATGCACGAAGTGCTTGCCTTTGACTCAAAATTTTGTTCGTATTCAAGTTATCGCGACAATTCTTTCAATGATATAAAATTCCTTCCTGTATAACTTTACCGCTGGWAGTTTTCCTGATCTTCAAAAATATACAGTGTCTGGATATTTCGAAATAACACTACGTACCTCAGTTTTATTGTGTTCCGTTTCAAGCGAACTTGGCGAATATGGCAACTGATTTGCATTTTCAAAACGGATGTCAACTTTTACGAAATTTGAGGAATACTCTGAAAAAAAAAACTTTAAAAGCCCTATCAATAATGTAGGTTTGACGTTATATATTCTACGCGCACGACTCGGATCCCGGCGAGTCGGCCTTGTACTGCAACAAATGCGCTGTTGCCATTTACTACGGCCGCGGCCTTATTAGAGGTGGCCATGCTTAACTAGACATGTTTATTACTATTTTTTTTAATAAACACAAAACGAAACTGACGAATTACTATATGTTTGTAATAATCTGAAGAACTTGTAATGGGCCACTGTATAAAACTAAATATACTAATAAAATTATAGCACAAATAATACGGTTTCTTTTTGTATAACTTGTAAGAAAAGTACAAAAAGGTACCCGCGGGCTTGAACGTTGTTTAATATTAAGCACTACTTCATTTCTACACATTAAATGGTAACATTTGAAGATAATTTAGGATTACGTGGCCCTTAAATAAGTACAGTGCTGTATTCTCCGGTAGTTCCAAGCACATAATTCTAGAGTCGGACTTATAAGCGCTTTAATGTGGAAATAATCAATGTTTATAATTTAGGAACTTATGAAAGAGGGTCATATTAAAAACGTTAACTTCGAGACTATAATTTAAGTATTGAATTTGTTCTATATCCGCTACCAATATCGTAACAGTTTCGATATAAGTAATTTAATAAATGCTTATATTTTTAGGCGTCCAATCAATCTTATTTGTATTTAGCGACGGGTTTTCACCCGAATCTATCATATTTTTTGAGAAAGTAAGGGAAAAGGTTTAGAACTTTTAAGTCTAAAATTGCAACAACAGAAGCCACGCCATCAGTTGAATATCACATTATCTGTGGCTGACACGAAATTTAGAAACACGCAGTAGAATCTCAGTACCTATAAACTTTGGAAAAAACTCGGTCATTCGAAAAAAGCTACATTTAACTGATTACAACAAAGTTTACTATACTACTTTACTACTTACAACAGCTGTGGACTGATAGATATATTATACATATTATAAACATATAAACAATTAGCATCTAGGGTCTTCGCATTATTGCAACACTACGCAAATTTTAACTTATAATTATACGGTACCGTAAAATTATTGAAAACACCAAAAGATCAAAGGCATGCTTAGCAAGGAAACCCTAAAAATGCATAAAAAAAATCCAAAATGCAATAACCCGCACACTTTGCACACTTCGCCTATACTTATTGAGAAACCAGGTCGACTAATTATCCTGCCACATCTACTAATTTGCGTCGATTTCTCATTTTGATTCATTTTCTTATGAGAGTTGTATATTTACAAGTCACTTTTTATTATCAAGCAAGTGAACATTTTGAACAGCAAACATCGCATATAAGCTAAGAAACAATCAAGACGTAATGCGTTGAGTGACGGTGTTTACTAGACGTCTAAATATTTTGATTGGTACCAGATTCATGTCGTTGAGGTTATATTTGAGAGTAATGGTTAAAGGAAAGCTAGCTAGTCGTTATGATAGGGTCGCAAATAAAATTATATTCCTTTCACTCAAACAAGGATAGCGCATTGAATTCAACGAATACAAAATCTCAGAAGTGTAGATCAGTAAATCAAGGTACTTTTGTCACGCACACTTCTTCAGCAATTTGTTCCAGACATTTACCGTACATAATGTGAAAATTGAATATAAAACTCGGAAGACTCAAAAAACAAATTGCGTGAACGAGGCATTGATCAGTTTTATAGTTTTACTTGCAAATCTACATGTTGGATTCCACAGCTTAATTAGTAACGCTGTCAGCTGATAAGTTATAATACTACACATGTTAAGTGAAAATTCAAAATTAATTGCATACTTTACATAGTGAAGTATTTCAGGTATTATAAGAGCTACACAAATACAGTAAAATAGCTCACTGTAATTAATTTAAATTGTTTAACTCTTTATTATATATTTTTATTTATATTTATCTCTACATAGCCATTGAGAAATGCAGCCATTTCTCCCGCTTGATAGGTATAGTAAATATATAACATTTTAATTATTACAATAAAACAATTGATTAAAGTATACATTAGTTTAACATTAGGTAACCACAGTCTGTCCTCAATGTTTTTTTCTTGTTGTGGTTTGGTTGGCTTTCTCTGCTTTTTATTTCTTTTTGAAAAATTGGTTACCATATCTAGCTGTATGCCCTTGTTACTCGTGTAGTTACGACTACTATCTGGTCCTCTTAGTGGAGATTACTCGCTCGTCTTGTTTCGTAATTGCGTTGATTCCTGTTTCAGCTTAATACCTATGTATTAGATTACCTTTTCTAGTTTTGAAAATTACAGTAATGACTGCTTATAATGAACCCGCTTTTAGCGAACTTTCGTTTTCAGCGAACAAATCTAAAAAGTACGAACCAATATATCATTAAAGCTGTGTTAGACTTCTCGCAAATAATGAACTCGTTTAGAACGAACTTTTGGACAAAACTAACCCTAAATTTTTAGTATAAGCAGAAAAGCTGTCCGTTATAACCATTGACATATTATTAAATGGACAGGACATCTCACTCATAAATACGGTTGGAACTGACGCCAAGACCAATGCTGGTGGTTTCTATATGTATTAATCCTTCACTATGAACTTCATTACATTTTATAAAAGTATTCCACTATAGAGTAACTAATTTCGCTAAATTTATCAAACGACGCGTATGACAACAAAAGTAAACATAACCTAAACAATGCTTAACGGTGAAATTATACGGTTTTCTCCTTAGAGCCCACCTTTTTGCATACTTGACACATCCGCACTATTGCCTGGATTAATTTTTTATACGACTTGTTCCTTAAACAGCTCGCAATAAGCTCTTTTAACCAAAAATTTACACCACACTACTTAACATATACAGAACATTTTAAACACCATTAGTACAGTGGACCATCTAATGCGCGTGAAGACGGGCGATCTCACGATGCATTGAGTATTGCTCTGATCAACTGTACGTTTCTGTTTTCCTCCAATTCCACCTTAGAATGTGACTATTATGTTGGCTTCACTTGAAAATGTAAACAACCGACTCCGGACACCTCGATGATTATAACGAACTTAAAACTGAATTTTATCGAGGAATTAGGAGATTCCCTGAAACCTGCAGATGTGTGATGTCAGGTTGAGTAGGAGCGGTCGCCGGCGAATGGTACGTTACGTGTGCCAATGTTGCCAATGTGCGTATAATTACACGAAATGTGATTATTTTACAGAGCTTCTGGGTGCTCCTGCTTTTTAGCCTTTATATAGTTGCTGTTAGTCACTATTTTTACCTTTGACCGAAATCCGTATCGTCTTAATAATACAAGTTTTGAAATGCCGTTTTCGCTGGGTGGCTTACCTATTTCTTCATATCTAATGTAAAGATATAATATTGGTGATAAGCCAACATCTCAGTATCGTATAGCCCAGAAATGACTTATTGAGCATGGATTAATGTGATGGGCTGAATGAAAAAACTGTTGTGCCGTGCACTGAATATGTTGCCCTCATTCTGCTTACTCTTACTACTCTCTACCATTTTCAGGGTCTGGCAGAACAAAAAATCAATTCATAAATTTAATTTATTTCCCAATATAATCAGACACAAATTCAAATCAAGGCGTCATGTTTGCGCGACAAATTGAATTTTCAAGGTACTGGTATTTCAACTCGCCGCTATTTTTATCAAAATCTATGGAAAAATTTTAGTTCGACAGACTTTCGTTAGATGGCAACACTAATACAAGAAACGTCACCAAAATGTCAAAATCTTGACTTTTAAATATGTCCGAGTTTTGTTTCAAGCAATTCGGATATAATTACTCCAAATTACATTACAATTCGATTTCATTAAGCCGTTTTCATCACGTTCATTTCGTTCAACTTTGTCATTTGTTTTTTTTTACTTTGGTTATTACCAGGTAGGTTGCTTTGATCTGTCCAGCACAGACATTGTATCTTTTATTTAGACGACTAAATATTTGTAACATGCTCGAGAAAATTTTGTGACGACCGGTAGGTCGTAATGTTGCTCATTTGTAGGGCGCAATAACTCGCAAGTGTTACCGAGTAAATGGCGATTGGCGAGATGTGTGGCGCCCTTTGTTGTGACGCTGCCATGACGTTACCGTATAATCTGTACCATGATATTAAGGCCCCGTTGCACAAAGCATGGTTAACCAGACCCCCTGGTTAACATGCGGTCAACGGGTAGCTGTCATGGAAACGTTTCATTTTAAGCGCATCTCGTTGGTGTTGCCCGTGATAACGGCAGGTTAAGCGCGAGTTAACCAGGGGGTCTGGCAGACCGGCAACGTTGGTGAATGACGTCAATCCGTGACTAGGGCAATAACTTGATAACTATCATCCTAGGTGACTACATTTTACAATATAGCGCGTAGTCACGGTGTGACGTCATGCGCCTACCTGGCAACAATGCGTTCGGCTAGTGAGCATACCTGATTAGTCGTATTAGTATCATGATCATTACTGCGCATACGCCTAGCCCTACATGCGTGATCATCATTTATCACAAAATCTTATAATTGCTTTAAGCTTCTAGGTAACTATGCATTTCTGTGCTGTTCACTTATGATTCTAATCAAACTAGAAACCAGAAAGTGTTCGTGCCCTAACCACGCATCATTGGAGGTTCTATTGTTCTCATCACGAATTATTTTAAACTGCTGTCGATCACGATCACGACATTGTCACGATAGCACAGTAGTTCCACTGCGTTGTGGAAGAGGGTAGATTACCATATCCAGTMGATGTAGTAGACCATTGCGGTAGGCTACCTAGCACTGCGGTGCAATCTCTGCTGATTAGCTATTAATTGTTAAGGATACTGTTAGCTCCGATGACACTCCTGATACACTGCGTTGTAAAGGAGGGTAGATTGCCCTATTCAGTAGATGTGGTAAACTATAGCGGCAGGGTATGTAACACTGCGGTGCAATTTCTGCTGATACAGTTAGCTCCCATGACACTCCTGATACACTGCGTTGGGGAAGAGGTTAGATTACCCTATCTAGTAGATGTAGTAGACTGTTGCGGCAGGCTACCTAGCACTGCGGTTCAATTTCTGCTGATTAGCTATTTATTGTTAATGATAAAGTAAGCTCCCATGACACTCCTGATAAACTGCGTTGTGGAAGAGGGAAGATTACCCTATACAGT
This sequence comes from Rhyzopertha dominica, assembly GCA_025024175.1. Lineage (NCBI taxonomy): Eukaryota > Metazoa > Arthropoda > Insecta > Coleoptera > Bostrichidae > Rhyzopertha > Rhyzopertha dominica. Next base: position 34,715,950 of record QCXZ01000137.1, read on the forward strand.
AGACGTAGTAGACTCTTACGGCAGGCTACCTAGCACTGCGGTGCAATTTCTGCTGATTAGTTATTTATTGTTAATGATACAGTTAGCTCCGATGACACTCCTGATACACTGCGTTGTGGGAGAGGGTAGATTACCCTATCCAGTAGATGTAGTAGACTCTTGCGGCAGGCTACCTAGCACTGCGGTGCAATTTCTGCTGTTTAGCTATTTATTGTTAAGGCTAGAGTTAGCTCCAATGACACCCTTGATACGCTACGTTGTGGAAAATGTCAGAGTACCCTATTCAATTGATGCAGTGAACTATTGCGGCAGGGTATCTAGCAATGCGGTGCAATTTCTGCTGATTAGCTATTTATTGTTAAGGATACCGTTAGCTCTGATGACACTCCTGATACACTGCGATGTGGAAGAGGGAAGATTACCCTATCCAGTAAATGTAGTAAACTCTTGCGGCAGGCTACCTACCACTGAGGTGCAATTTCTACTGTTTAGCTATTTATTGTTAAGGATGCAGTTAGCTCCGATGACACTCTTGATACACTACCTTGTAGAAAAGAGTAGATTACCCTATTCAGTAAATGTAGTAAACTATAGCGGCAGGGTATTTAACACTGCGGTGCAATTTCTGCTGATACAGTTAGCTCCGATGACACCCTTGATACACTGCGTTGTGGAAGAGGTTAGATTACCCTATCCAGTAGATGTAGTAGACTGTTGCGGCAGGCTACCTAGCACTGCGGTTCAATTTCTGCTGATTAGCTATTTATTGTTAATGATAAAGTAAGCTCCCATGACACTCCTGATACACTGCGTTGTGGAAGAGGGAAGATTACCCTATCCAGTAGATGTAGTAGACCCTTGCGGTAGGCTACCTAGCACTGCGGTGCAATTTCTGCTGTTTAGCTATTTATTGTTAAGGATACAGTTAGCTCCAATGATATCCTTGATACGCTGCGTTGTGGAAAATGTTAGAGTACCCTATTCAATTGATGTAGTAAACTATTGCGGCAGGGTATCTAGCAACGCGGTGCAATTTCTGCTGATTGGCTATTTATTGTTAAGGATACCATTAGCTCTGATGACACTCTTGATACACTGCGTTGTGGAAGAGGGTAGATTTTACTATCTAGTAGATGTAGTAAACTATTGCGGCAAGGTATATAGCACTGCGGTKCAATTTCTGCTAATTAGCTATTTATTGTTAAGGATACAGTTAGCTCCGATGTCACTCCTGATACACTGCGTTGTGGGAGAGGGTAGATTACCCTATCCAGTGGTTGCAGTAGACTCTTGCGGCAGGCTACCTAGCACTGCGGTGCAATTTCTGCTGTTTAGATATTTATTGTTAAGGATACAGTTAGGTCCGATGACATTCTTAATACAATGCGTTGTGAAGAGGCTAGATTACCCTATCCCGTAGATGTAGTAGACTGTTGCGGCAGGGTACCTGGCACTGCGGTGCAATTTCTGCTGATTAGTTATTTATTGTTAATGATACAGTTAGCTCCGATGACACTCTTGGTACATTGCGTTGTGGAAGAGGGTAGAATACCCTATCCAGTAGATGTAGTAGACTGTTGCGGCAGGCTGTTGCAATAAACTGCTATGTGGATGAGGACAGGCTACTTTATTCAGCAGAGAAAAGAGGTGTGAAAGAAGGTAGATAATTCAATCGAGTAGAGGGAGAAGCCTGTTGTATCTCGTACTGCGGTGGTATGTGTACTCATTACCTTTCATTAAATAATTTATTTTTGAAAATGCTTTTAGCTGTAATGACACCGTTTTGTTTTGCTACACTGCGGTGTGGAAGAGGGTAGATTACCATATGCAATAGAGGTAGTAGACCGTTGTACTAGACTACCTAGTACTGCGGTGCAATATGCGGACTTATAATGATTATCAGTATGATTGATTGGGTATTTGTTTGATGTTCTTTATGAAATAGTTCTAACGACTATTATTGAGAAGTCAAACACTACCCACTATAGTAAGTATATACCATTTATTTGTATGATATTCGTTAAGAACTGAACATTAAGAGTAAGCAAGGATTAAAGAAGTCAAAACTATGACTAGCGGTCTTTTCTGAAACCCAAAATGCTTCAGTAACGGTCTCGGTAGCAGCAGGTTCATTGCTTAGTCCGAAATGCTCAAGGATAATGCCACTCAACTGTATTGCAGCCATCGTCATATCTAAAACCTTTGGATAAAATTTCAATACCTGAATTAACAAACAGCAATGCGAACAAGGTTCTAAAAATTCCTAACAGGCAAACTGCTTTCTCCTGAATAATGTTTTTCTCGCATGATCATATCGATGACAAAGTATTGCACTTCGTCATGGAAAAGTTGATTTGCATGACTGAACTTCTGTTAAGACTGTATATCTAGGTTTTCGCAGTTCAATATTTTAAGTAGAATTTTCTAGTAATTATTATCAAGATAGTTACAGACAGAGATGAGATTAACAAAATAAATTAAATTAGTAATATCCAGGTTTTCTGAAAAGGACGACTAAAGAAACAATTTATGAAAAATCTCATACAATTTGAAATTAAATACATAACCTTAAGGGCTTGGCACTGTAGATGATGTAGTGCACCTTTAACAACTTACAATATATAATATTTCTTTAAATTTGGAGGCATTCCTTCAAGAGATATCCGTTTATATGTATAAGAGTAGTTACTGTAATAATTAAACGTAGTTTTCCCCTCCCGTCACCATTTTAAACGATAATGGGATAATATTACGATAATAAAAAACTGCAATTATATATACTGCGATTTAAACAGGACTATACTAACATGCCAGCGTTTTTATCGGAATATAATGAGCTTGTTATAAATAGAAGCAAAATAAATGCCCTATTTTAGAAAGTATTTCCAATGATTTCTAAAAATGGAACGACTCGAACTACTCGTATAAGTAATTTTCCATAGTCTAATGTGTCATATTTAAAAGCAATATCCAACGCAGTGATTGCAAAATTTTACTGTTGGTTTTAAATAACTCGTTAATTAGGAAAATCAAATAACCGAACGTCATCAAATATGGATATGTAAAGATATCGATATCAACTACAGCTAAGTATAAAATAAGTGTTTAATGTGAAAATGTATAACTATGCCAGAATTTAAAATGAATTAGTCAAATTACGAAATTATAATTATATAGTTGAAAAATTGTTACAAAATGTTATCTCTCTGCTTTTTAAAGAGTACAGTAGCACAAAAACATACATGTACTTACTGTATAATGTTTATCGTTTTCTTTGTAGTGGTGAGAACGTACCCCAAAATTATGTTTGAACTTGTGTTCGATGATGTTTTTTACAGGTTCATTTCTTTGACAAAGATTACAGGTGTGATCGAAATGTTTTTTACAGTATGCCATTAGCGCCAGCATTTTTCCAAACCTCTTATTATGGCCCTCCGTTTTTTCTTTTTTATAACTCCCACCGAAAAGAGTCACAGCTTTACATTTAATTTCCTATTACCTTCAACCGTAAGTTCACTAAACCCACCTGTAATTAGTTGAAAATCTTCTACCTACAGATGTGTAAGTAGTGTTAGGTATTTTAAATGCAGGCATGTTCAATAAACTTTAGCTACAATTGGTTTAAAATTTAAAAAAATACGGGCCAGTTCGGTCTCTCTTCAGCATATACGACAATCCGATTAAGTTTTCTTTTATTTTAATGACTGCAGTATGTAATGTAGGTACACAGCATTTGAGAGGGTTGAGTAAATGGATTTGTTATGAAAATTATTATTTATTTGAAAAATATTTAAACATTTTTTTACATTGTCATAAGATAAATACCAAAAGTCTACTTCTTTTTAGCGCGAACATTATTTTGATTTCCGGAAAAGGGTTTGAACTCTTATCCTCCCTTAACTACACCCGTGGTAGATTGGGGTAGTTCTACTCAAGTGAAAATTGCAAAATAATTCATTTCTGTAATGGAGTGCTATTCAGGTGAGCAAATAAATTGTCATTTACATAACAAGAATACCCATAAATATAACAAAACATCATCAACTCAAAGTAGTAAATGTATTCAATTCGTATAATCAATATTTTCACAGTAAAATTTGAAAAAGTAATACATTAATACATTTGGTGTTCAAAGTACATCTCATTCAGCTCCAAACATGATTATTTCCTTCTTGACAACCTTTGGGTATATACTTTCAGAACCTCTTCATTTGCGCGACATTATGCACTTAACTATGTACTTCTCTACGATAATCCTATCCATCTACCAGGTATTTAAATGATTCTTGCATTATGTGGTGGTGCTCCACGTTGAAGCGCACTTCCTCTAGGTAATGCGGTAATCTAAATAGATTTGTCATATGAGTGTACCTGTTGGACTAACAGTATGACCATTAACAATTCTACACCACACACTAACTCTCCAGGTATTTTTTAATATGTTTCTCTAAGCTAGTGTAGATTCTCTAGTAACCAGTAATAATAGTTTCTCTATTAATTATTCCATTATTATGAAATCGACATTCATTATATTTTGTAAAATATTTACTTTTTATTTTTTGGGGCTATTCGACCTTTTTTTATTCAATTAGAACACTCTTTTATCCAAAGTCAAGCTTTCGATCTTTAATTTAGATCTTCATCAGGACAACTACAATACAATACAAGACAAAGTTACCTACTAATAATAAATACAATGGTGTTACTTACAGGAAATTTGAGATTATTAGTGATAGTTATTTTAACATTATACTACTATAATTATGGAAAATTCTGTACGAAATTATATTGAGACGTATTGTCAAATTCAAATTCAAATTTCAAAACCGCCAACCAATACTACCACTCTGACAATATGACCAACTGTTAATTTTAAATAGTCACTAAATCAATTGTAGTTGTCCTGATGAAGATCTAAATTAAAGATGGAAAGCTTGACTTTGGATAAAAGAGTGTTTTAATTGAATAAAAAAAGGTCGAATAGCCCCAAAAAATAAAAAGTAAATATCAACTACGACCGCTACTATCTTGAATTATTTTGTAAAATAGCTATATCCCATGCAACTGCTAACATGGTACGAAATAAAAACGTCAGAGTGTTCATCGTTTGTTGCTGTTCAGAACTTAAATAAAATTCTTTTCTTTTGAAAATAACCATCCTCACGCAAATTTTTTCCTAGTTTTGAACACCAGTTCATTAGGGAGGCGGTGTTGGTACAGGCGTTTAGAGGATTTTGCGTTTTATTTTTGCACTCACCATTAGAATAATTTCTATCATATCTTAATTTGGAGTGTAAATACTAAAAGTGGGACACAACTAATGAGGTGGAATAATCATTTATAGGAATTAATTTGACGGGACTATATGCTTTTCGAGATATCATTCTTTTTTCACAAAAACTTGACTTGCATTAACCTGTTTTTTCTTGCATAGTCGAAAGGGAGAAATAAAGAAAAGAGAGTACGTCTAATATCATTTGACGAAAAAAGTTGAAATCAAAGCTTTTACATACGTCATCATGCACACCGTTAATCTAAGGTCATCACCTGATGAAGCCTTTTGAGCTACATATTTAAAAATGTACGGGTTTGTAAATTTATCTGTTGAAATAAAGAAAATATAGGGCCACAAACACTAAGTTGAACAACCCTGCTGTATGCTTGTGAGCTACTATAAATCAACATTACTTACTTTTACCAAACGAACGGATAACAAATTTTGTTAAACTTACTAGCATATAAACTAAGACCGGATTAATAGTTAAGAGGCTGTAGTTTTTATACGAAACAATACTGAAAAGCATTAACTTGTTCAGTTAGACATCGTATGTAAATTTCATATAAACGCAATAAATTACTTCATTAAACAGATTTTAGAGCACTATAAATTTTGTATACAATTAGTTGACAGTTTCTTGTCAAATTAAAAATGATTTGACGGGCAATATGGTTTTCCTAAATTTTCATCTTTATGAAAAAACCATTTAATAAATGGTGGTATATAGGTACATGTAGATAGTTGTACCTACCTAATACAAAAAATGCCATATATAATTTTGTAATTTAACAGTTTTTGAAATTTTTGAATACTTTTAATCAGCTTTGTGTCTCATACAGGTATATTTTACCCCATACGTCGTTTAGAAGAGCCATTATTAAAAAAATGTTGCAGGTGAGTAACTATTTGAATTGGCCATTATCTTAAACTACACTTTGTAATTATTGCGCAGAATAATTTTTTGGCTTCACTGTTGCCGTAATTATATTGAGTTTAAGTATATGTAAGTCCTTACCAAGTGCAAAATAACTTCTTAAATAGGACAGAATGAAATATTTGAATAAAAGTTTAGATAAGTATGCTTACGTTAGAAAAAAGGAATATACAAATCTGAATGTACTATCTATGAATACGTGATATGTTTTCGGTTAACATGTTGTGTTATTTATCTAAATTATAAGGTGGTATCGCATAAAAAACTTAAGTTATCTTGAATCAAGAGTAACATACATTATGCAATTGAATTCAGATTAGGATTACTTCGTTAAGGTATATAGATGTTTGCTGATATATTGGATTACAATATGCTTGACCGATAAAATATCTCATTTTCTTGTTTTTGTGTATTTGAATTTTAAACTGTCTTAAAAAAATGATATATTGTTTGATGATACTTTATACATGCATCAGAAAGGTGACATTTCTACCAAGAAATTGGGTATATAAGGCACCTAGAATGTGTTATGTTCTGCGGCGTTGCCTTGCTTTGAAAACTGCAGTATAACTATGCGACATGCGACATGGTGCAAGCTTAAATACGATATTTATATTCGCTTTTCTTGATCATTATATGCAACAGGCGTTATTGAATTTTAAACATAAAAAACTTCTTAGGTATATGATATGACAGTATCAGTGATTGAAACAATTACTTTTGAAAAGTTATGGAATTTCAGTTACTCCTCTCATTACTACTTTTCACATTACTATTGCTGTGCCAAAAAATAAACAGTTAATTCGTAAATCGTTAATTGTAACCAATACCATCAATATTATTTTATTATAAACAATATCCGTATTAAGAAAATTATTGTTTATTTTTATTAAATATACAAAGTTATTTAAACAATATTTTCTAATAGCATATTTACTCTATACTCGTATGAGCCTTAAATATTTTTATAATGATAATTTTTAGTGACATACAGATGGCATGAATGGAAGTTTCGTTAAAAAACTTTTACATGCGCGAAATGGGTTCTGAACAAAAGGAGATAACATGATTTCCAAAATTCAAATATTAAGTTTATTGGTGTTGGGATTTTTAAGGGGAAGATGGGATAATTTTATTTACAGTCAAAGAAAGATGTTGTTGAGCGTGTGAGTTAAGCAAAGATGAATTTAACTGATGTTACCTACAAAAAATGCTGCTTCTTTATACCATTTGTAATTTTAGTAGGTACCTAGTCATTTTATGAATTAGACTATTGAAAACATGTTTTAATTATCACGTTTTAACTTTCCTTATTACATTTTTCTTTGAAAGTGAATTTGAATTTTTTAATATGAAGCTCTACAGCTCTCTAAAAACATCAGATTATATAAGATTTTGGAAATTAAATGAATTAAGCACAATTGTAAAATATTTGGTGTAATTTGACGAAATTTATAGGAATTTTCTCATAATCGTTTTCTTTCTAGTAAAGTTTGTTGTGACTGCTCTAAACTATATAATAATAAGTGATTTAGATACCTATGTATTTAATTTTTAACAAACAGAAATATTATGTAATATATACATACCTTCTTGTAAAATTAGGTAGAATGCTTTCTGTTTATATGTTTCTTCTTACTTTTAAATACTTGCGTACTGCAGGACCCATGACATGAACCAATTGATTATTACCTAATAAAAAAATATTCGCAAGGTTTAATGTGATAAGGAGTCATACCTATAATATTTGTATTTGCACTTATAACAAGGGTAGCTGTTATGCTCATGGATTAAAATGCAATGAATTTTTGCACAGATGATTTTGACTTTTACATTTACGGTATAGGTAGATAGGTAAATGAAGCTGGGTATTGCACGGTTTTAAAATAAAGTACGTACTAAAGCTGTACTTCTCCAAGTAAGCCGGGCTAGGTCTTACCCGTTTAACCGAACCATTAAATATTAAACAATTCACAAATTATCAATTTGAAATCATCCAAGTCCCACCTCTCGCCCCGCCGAGACTCCTCCCCGCGCTTGCGCCCGTTACGGTCAAACACGCCGAACACGTTGTCCGCAAACTCTCCCTACCTCCTTGTTCCATGTCTCTCGCACTCGCAGGATTCCGCACAGCATTTCCGTCGCGGGCACTCTCTCCTCCCCGCTAAAGGCATCGGAACAGTTGAATAGCATCCTCGCATACTAAACCCAATCAACGTGTGGCATTCGGTAGTTGTGGCGCCGGTACGCAACCGTCACGACGCGAGTGTCTATCACTATCACATAAGCCTCCGCGCGATACAGTTGATTGCAGTGGTGTCATTATCGCAACATATTGTTGGGGCCGCGATGTCATTCAGCGGTACCTGAGACCGTCGTAAACTTCGGTTGGACAGTTTTATGGTCGGGCCACGTGCCTGCCACAGTGCTGTGTATATTGGTCTATTAGTGCTGCTTTCTGGACGAAATTTATGACTTGTAAGACTGCTTCTGTATTAAGCACCCCATTAATAAATCAAATCGCTATTCCTTCTACAAACGTGGTCGTACCTGTGTGCTGAATTTTAGATATGTAAACAGACGATTCGATAAGTGCGTGCGAATTTGATGAAAATGAGTTCGTATCAATTTGTCAATTCCCTGGCCCAGTGTTACGGACAACAGGCTCGTCCGGCGGGTACCGACCAAGGTTCGCATCAAACTGCTGCACCCGGTGCCGACTATTACAACCCAAATGCAGCGGCTGCTTCGAGTTATCCCCCAGCATGCTACTCTCCGCCACAGGTTGCTCCACAATATCCTCAACATCCGTACGCTACTCCAGCCCCGGGCCACGGTCTCCAACCCACAATGGGAGATTACACACAGCTCCAACCCCAGCGGCTGGCGACCAACGCGTCCTCTCATTTGCACCACGCCAGCCCTGGGGCACAGAGTCCCGGTATGTTGAATCCAGCTGCTAGTTGCAAATATGCCGACTCCACGTCCTCTACGGGGGTGGCGTCCCCGCAGGATCTCAGTACGACTGGAGCACCCACCAGGAGTACGCCTCCGCTGTCAAATACTCAGTCTAGCACGAACGTAACTATTACATCGAAAACATCCGGTTTAACATCACCCCTGTCAGTAAGCACGTCGCCGGCGGGAAAGCAAACGAACACATCTTCGACGGCGTCTCAGAACCTCTCGTCACCGGCTTCCAGTACTAGCTCCACGTCTAGCAATGAGAAGACCGGCACGAACAACAACAACAGCAAAAGCGGATCAACCCCCAATCCACCCCAAATCTATCCATGGATGAAGAGAGTTCACCTAGGCCAAAGTAAGTAACAAAATATTATGCAGTAATTAGTTCTAATGAATGGTGTTACATCATTGTCGTGTAAGCTTGTAATACAACTTCCGGAAAGAAGTTACTCACCTAATAACAGCTTAACGTTAGGGCTACTTCTTTATCCGGTATTTAAAGACTGTCGAAGGGTCCCATTATTGCCTGGAAGGGCTTGCGTTGTCCGTGGCACTGTAATAAATCAAGCGGCGTGCTCTCGTCACTCCGACCTTTGGGCCTCATCGGCCCCGTTTCTAAGCGGCCACTTCCCGCCAGAGTTTGCCGCTTAACTATAATCATATGGATTTAACTATTCAATATTTACACAGACCATAAGAATGTAAGACAAATACGAAATTGGGAAATACCCAAATTATTTTCTACCGCTTACGGAAACTACCTGCGCGTCTATCGAGGAAAATCTTTGACTGAATAACTACGCAGCTAGTTTCATATCTATCTAGCTAGATTACAATTATATAAGTAGTATTCATAAACCATTGTGTTCACTTATACCTCCATTAAACGGTTATTATCGCTTTTGCACAACATGCGGCTCTTCTCGATATAGTTGTAAAGCAAGGCATATGCAATTATGGAAGATACTCGCGAGCAAGATAATAATAACATCGGTTCGACCCCTCGAGCCATGGTTCCCATAAGAAGTAAGCGATTGCAACGCCCCTGCATAATGTCGGCTTGCCCTGAACACCTGTAAAACGAAAAAAAGGTATGAATCGAGAGGCCGTAAATCTAAACGATCTAAAGGATTGCGGTGTGCGAAATTGAGATGGGCTGTAAGTTTAATTGTAATGTCTTCATACGTGGTTGCCCCGCATTGTTACGTATGATTTATTTGACCGCAACTATCTCATTTTTTTAGACTGGTGCTCGAAAAGGGCTCTGCTTGTGCCTTCTTCTAAACCATGAGCGACACTTGAATAAGTCAACCCCAATCGAATGTGTCAATATCTACAAGTAACCGTAAACCAGCGAACGTTAGAATGAAATGAACCCCTATAATTACGGAGTCAATTATACCTCCCAACTCAGATTTAACAGTTGTAAGCAATACCAGCAGCTGCGAATCGGCCCAAATTGCCCTAGCAAAAAACGCGTGCAGCGTTCGTAACTTTTAAATTATCCATAATTGCCGTCATACACCAACAGGTCGGTTCATCATTTTTATTCAGATCGAAAATTATACCCTTCGAGCCGTACTTGCTCGTGGAAATTTKCATTCAACGTCTTAATTAACATGGAAAACTGCCTTAGTTTGCAAGGGGACCGCCCATCTGTTTACTAAGACATCTCCAGCAACTCGTTAGTAATTGCCTCTTTGTATATAGCAGCACTTAATGGACCGTTAAAATTATAAACCGACGTTGTACTCTGGGGTGTCCGCCGGATACAATTCGTTTTGAAGATTGCTTTTATATCTCTGCGTTAGCTACGTTGTCTATTTGAATACCTTTAATGCTATGATGTATGCAATGTCGTAGCTATAGATGACTTTTATTTAAAAAATAACGAGCATTTAGCCAATGTTTCAAACAGTGTTAAAATGGATGGAGATTGATAATTCTGWGAATTCTGCATTTAATGACATTTGATCGTAACTTGGTAAGCTTGTACTTATGTTTGTTCAGTGGCAAATAAGTTGACGACTGTTAGTTGTAAAATGAAATACGTTGCTTAGTGGGTACAAAAGATAAGGTACGATATTGACATCGGATAGGTTAGACGACGGATCTTTATTAAGCTTGATATTTTCGTGTAATTTACTAATACAGTGCAGTACAGTTATTAATTAAACACCGATGAAGCTTGTGGCTCCATTTAGAAAGTAAATTTTCTACCTACCTAATCCATCAGATCTATTTTTAACTCTTAAATAATCATATATTTCCAAATGAAGTTGCCTTCGATAAAATGTATTTTGTGTCAATAGCCAAAACTTTGACAATGTCTATGTGTCATCCCTTAGTCCTCTGTAAAAAGAAATTTTCTTAAATAACTTGCCAATAATATTTTCACAAACATCATTTTGCCTCCACTTGTCTCCATGTTAGTTATCACCAAGAAGTTTTATCATTTTTCAAATAGCAGTGCAATCTTGCAGTCTTTTCCTGTATAGGTCCATAAATTGTATCGATTAACTTTTTCTCCTCTTATTAAAAATAATTATTTCGAGTTCAGCATTTTTCTGATTTTAAGTACGTACTTCTTGTTCATCTATGGTTTTGGAAATAAAGATGGCATGATTTAATGATTTGCTTTTAGTTAATGCATGGAATTATGTTAAATCAATCAGGACTGAAAATTGCTTTCTTTATACTTTTCACGTTGAGCAATGGCACTAATACTTTTGCATTGGACGTAACAAAAACATATTTGAAACTTTAAGCGTAGTGGAGCATATCTGGGGACTTCTTTAGGGAACATTTAGGAGTCTTTAAACATAACAAATGCGATACAGCTTCAACTGGTTCCTCATAAGTCAAGTGACGAATGAAGTTAAAAGTTGCAACTGTCTGCAATAGATGTACTGCAAATTAACTTAACTATAAAACACTGCTTGATCAAGTTGTAATTTTCGCTGTATTTTTCAGCACCTTGTTCAGTAGATAACTGATGCTTTATATTAAGAGCCAGCTCTTATTGTTTTGTATTTTGCACTTCTCGAGTCAGTTCGACGTTGTTAATAGTGTTACCAAATTTTTAAGTTAAGGAACAAATATCTATTTTAAGCCGAAAGGGCTATGTCAGTTTCAGATTTAAAATAAACCATAGGCAGTTTTTGATGCAAAACGACTTTCAGCTTTAGCCTAAGTTTCGATTTTTATTAAAAGGAACTTCTAATTTAAAATTCGTGTTTAGGTACTGTGTAAGATATAGTTTGAATTCATTTGAATTTCAGCAGCGTTTAGATTAGATTAGGTAATTTACAGGTTGTGAAAATCAATTTTACACTTAATTACGCAACCTAAAATAAATCTTTTTCATTACAAAAATCTTAAGGTGACTGAAGTCTACCCAAGAAGTTGGGTTCTATTTAGGTTTAGACAGTAGCGACAAGTGGTTACAAACATCATTTTTGTTTGAGTCATATTTGACTGTAACCTGCTAGATTTTAATTGAAATTCGGGGCCTAAATAAGTAAAATAAATGTTTGGGACCGAAACTCAAACTGAGTTGTGCTTGTTAATAGTAAGCGTAAAATGATTGTACAAGTTTGTTTTTAAAATTCACAGCCAAATATACCTTCATTTAGAACCCAAAATCCTAATATAAATAAGTTTTTAAATGTGTGAATAGTTATGCATTTTCAATACTTTTTTATTGAATTGCTGTATACGTCTGTTGCTGTTTTAAAATTCCTTAATCACACATAACTCCTCCATTTAGGTATGTAATTACGCAAATGATCTGAAATGAAAAATTTATTAAGTCGTTGCTTATAATAAGACATAAATMCAAAATCTAAACAAATGGAWTTGTAATTAACATAAMTTGTTTTGAATTATGGAAATGTAGGTGAATAACAAATAACTGTTCAATTACGCTTTCAAAATGCAGTAAAAAATAATTTTTCTAACCAAAATTTTGTTATAATCGTATAAGAATATAGGTACTTTGCATTGCGAGAGATTAGAATGCTGGCTATAACACAAAGTTATTCAATACTGCGTAGCAAAATGTCATAAGTTTTTGCTAGATTTCTAGGCAACACTTTCAGGATATGATATTGTATGCTAACGAACTACCTATAGATTTGGCGTTAGACATTCTTGTAACAATAACAAATGACGAATTAACAAACAAACCTTTGTACAATTGGCGAATACCATTAGAAACTTCCATAACTTACTCGTTTAAACTTATTGCCTGCTATAGCAAAAAAATAACCGCATACTGATAAGTCTATATACCGCGGATGATCGCAACTGTTCAAACGCGCTTTGTTCCAAACAAGTGGACGGGCGTTGTCATTGAAAAAATGAGGCTTTACTCCATCATCAAGGAGACCATGGATATCCCACAATAATGTGACTAATCCTTGCCAGAGTTATTTTTAACTATTTTGGTGATGGAGAATTTGAATAAAACTATTCTATATATTTGCTCGTCGGACAAAATTATTGGCACCCACCACACTTGAACCTTTCTAAAATTCAGCTTTTCATTAATAACTGCGAACACTCATTTTTACCAAATGGTTATGACTATTTCATAAAAAGTCACCAACTCTGAATAATTACCTGCATGCAGTCTTACAGTATGACCAATTTGAGGCAGTACTGGTATCCCGAACATCCCAGTATATTGTGTTTTCAGCCACCTATAAATACTAGTAGCTTTCCTCATCAAATAAAAACTTAGATAATCACAATTTGTTGTGGAACAATTATTACAGATACATATTTCATCCGAAGACATTTTTGCTCGCATTTTTTATTAATAAGACGCAATCTGAGGTATCCATATGTATGTGCTAAAACGTACCATTATTAAGATTTTGGGATTTAAGTAGTCCAGATCACATCTAATACTCCGGTCCTTTACTCGCACTGAAATATTTCATAGTTCAGCCCCTGCTGAACATATTAATTTCAGCATACAATGCTGTGTGGATTTGCTTCTCTAAGAAAATTTCAAGAAAACTACTTCGGTGATAATATATTAGTATAGCCATGCGATTATAGAACTTTTAATATAACAGTTCAAGCCGAGGTTGAAGCATACCACGACTCTTTCGAAAGCCTGCAAGAGTTCACTGAATCTAAAAAGGCAGAACTGCTAGCTGGACATTATAAATTTATTAGGTAAACACGTGGTTGGATTAACTGAAAATTAAATGTCAACAGTCTTAGTGCAGTTTTTTTACTACTAAGTAGGTAGTGGTTACTTTTTCTCTATTTTCATGAAATTCCAATGACCGAAACATAGGTTCAAATTCGATAAAATAATTTTTACAGCAGACCAGATCAACAGTCATATAATTCTTCGCAAAAAATGCTAGTATTTGCATAATAGGCATGCAACCGGCACCTAAAAGTATTAGGTCATCATTTAAACTTTGTGACTGCCAACAGTATTATTACGGGTTGAATTTTTTTTTTAATTTAAAATTTTTTTTGTAACAGGGATTGTACATCTGTCAAAAAAGGACGGTTCCTTAAAAATTAGAAAAGAAGCAATGGCGTTAGGTCAAAAAGTGATACTATTTATGTGGAATATGCATATAATAAGAGTAATCACATATCAACTAGCTACGATATGTACATATATGCATACTGTGATACCACCGGCACCGTCCTAATGCGTACAAAATCGCATAGGCTTACCTTGTAGATATAAAGGATTTCTTGATTTCAATATCCGATGGCAGTTCTATTCCATACATGCCTTATGAAATTCCTTCTGCAAATAGACTTTAGTGCAACACACCAAACTTTAAGTATGATATATAACTTAAATTAAGTTAGTTTCAGTTTGCTATTTATAGTACCACTATCTTGTATCTGTTATTATACGTACGTAATTATTAAGTAATATTCATTTGAACCCTTACTACCTATCTTTTCTAGGATCAGATTGCGCTTTCGCAATGTGTTGGGTGTTGATACCGTTAGGGCTGAGTATAATCTATATTAACGCCAAAACATTGCCGAAATTGGCACTTTATGCGAAATGACGTCACACGACTACGCAACCGCAAGAATCTGTTTTACGCGGGAATGGTTCCGTTTTAAAAATAATGTTAATGTTTTCTGTAAGTTAAATCAAATAAAGTGTTCCAAGTACTTGAAATGAATTTAATGMCATTATTAGCGCTCTGTTCCCGATATTTWCAAAATAATACCACACAATTGTCATATAATCACTACAGTGATTGYCAGTTAATACTTTAACTTAAACGGTAGTCGTGAACGAAGTAAACTGAAAACACCAATACTTTTTTCTTCAGCGGTTCTAGGGTTTTCAAGCAGCCTAATGCCAGTGTATTAATTTTTATTCTGATGCTCTTAAAATTAAGATGGTTAGCTTATCTATAGGAACAGATATGCATCGAACGAAACATAAAGAATATAAATGAGTCTTAATAAACCGCTATAGACCTTCTAGATTAGGTGGTTTCCAGTAATTTGATTCACGGGTTTTCCAAAGTGTATTAGCAGATATTTCGCATCACTTGACAATGCAAAATTATTCGTCGGCCAGCATCCCGTATTCAAACGCAAGACGTTTTGTGTCGTTCGACGGGCTGTTTACGAGGCAGTTCACACTAAGTGCCCTAGAAACAAGACTCCAACAGGTGTATATATTTCGCGAGCGTCTGCACAATCGAATATAAACCCTGTTGGGTAATAATGCGGGCAGGAGCAATGGCTTGTGACCCTCCGGCCATAAATATCCCGCCGAGTCTTCGGGATTGCACTGCTCCATTCTGTGCGCGCGTCCACCGGCACATGTTTCCTGGTCGTATACGTCTTATTCAGCTGTTCGCATAGCGTGGAAAAATCAAGTGTCAAGTTTGAAAGAAAATCAAACTGCCGCTGCCGCCTAATATGCCCTATTAATTATTCAGGCGATCGATATGACATACTGTTATTGTTAATGGTATTATAATGAGGGGCTGTTGGGGTGTCCTATATCAATTGGCACCTGTTCCTCTTTGCATTATCATCAGAAGTAACTGCTATTTTAATGCAGCCTAAAGCCAGAAGTTATGGTATAGGTTATAGTGTATGACTTTTCCCATAGTTAGTTTGTTTCGTGCTTACATTTATTTACAAATGACTTATAGATACTCTTATACTCTATTTAGTGTCAATTACAAAATATTAAGAGAAATCCTACATTATGTTCTCGTAAAATGTTATAAAATAGACGATATCTAACCAAACCATAGATTGACTCGATGGACAAGAACAATAAACAACACAGGAGAGTTAATGAACCGGGAGTTTATTATTCACACTTCAATCAAGTAAGAGCATGTAAACAATTCTAACATTCTCAAATTGTTATTCTTCATTTATGTACAATATAAACTCAGTTTATTAAAATCTTCACTGCAATCGTGCATTATAAGAGTAAAATTTTATAATAAGAACATTGTTTCAATCAAATCAATTATTTTGGTGTATTGATTACTGATCATCTCAAGATAATTAGGGCAAACTACGTGTCATCAAATTGTTACCATGTTCCTTCAAAATATAACATAAAAATGGTATGTGATAAGAGGTGGCACAAAAATTATCACTCGAAATCTTAAAGTAATATCTTTCTGAATTAAAAAATGCCCTGTTTGTTGATGAATTTTATTTAAGCGTTCATTTTTTAAATTAGATACCCAAGATAATATTGGTCAGGTGGCCGTCGCGTCGGCGCAGTTGATGCACATTCGTGCCCCCTTCATAACATTTTCCATAACTTTTGTTAAAACTTTTCGTGGTAAATTCTCCAGATTTTGTGAGATGTTCTCTTTTAGGACCAGCAAGGTTGTGACTAGTTCGTATAGACTCGTGACTTCAGGAAAGCCCAAAGAAAGAAGCCTGGAACAGTCAAATCAGACGATTTTGCGGGACAAAACGAGATATTAAGCACTCGGAAATGCTTGCTGTAGAATGTGCAGGTGCTCAGGACTTGTAGCGCTCAGCAGTTACAGTAACGCAGTTCCCAACACCGTCTTCGGAAAAATAATGGCAAATTACCTTTCTTACGTAAACGCCACACCAAAGAGTGACTTTACAAGAACGTAATGGCTCTTCTTGGACTACACATGAATTTACAAAGCCCCAGAAGCGTATGGATGGAAATGTACCTCGCCACCCATAATGAGTTTTATTGTAAAATCGGCTTCGTCACCATCAAGGTTTAGGAGGGTTTGGCAAATAATTAAAACCTGACTGTCGGTCTGTAGCCAATGGCACTTTGTAGGGAAACATCTTCATCATTCACGTTTTTGATCAAAATTCGCTGTAGAGAACGTCTCTTGATACTCGTCGTCTGGTTGATATTTTCAATCAAACGGCTGTTTCGGTGTCGGCCAGGTTCGATACTGTTCCGTGTTGAACCAGTCTCATCTAGACGAGTAGCTAAACGCCGAAGTTTGATCTATTGATGTTACACAACCAGGGAATCGACGACATTCACACTGAACAAGAATCAGTTTTGTTCATCAGGAGTATAGCAATTCGTGGTTCGTCTGCAAGTATTCTGCTTCTGTTTAGTTTACAAATGTAAAAGTTATGAGGCATTTGACTTCATTCACAAACAAGCTAGCGTTGTCCGATGAGATGACTACTTTTGCGCCACCTTGTATAAGCCTTGTCAAACAAAATTTACTTGGGAGATTATTAATGATGACTTTGTTTCCATTCATAATTTGTTTTGTTTGCTTCTGGCTGTAGGATAACTTTACATGCATGAATTAAAAAAAGCTTTTATCATTTATGAGAATTCTAGTTAAATACATTTATGAAAAATTTTGAATGGAAGCACGCAAAGAGATAGTGTCTGCACATTTGAATCAGAGGCACAGCTTTGATTCTGATAAAGAAAACCGTGTAAAGAACTTTTTCTTGTATGTATGTAAAACTTTGATGCCATTATTTTTAAAATTGTGTTTTAAATCTATGATCGGATTTGCCAGTTCTGAACTACTTGAGGTTCTTTCTTACCTACCACCTGCTACAAATTAGATTTTGAAAGTTGAAAGTGTGAAGTTTTGTTAAAATAATTAATTAATGAGGGAGATGTTGCTTTTATACAAATGCAAAATCAAAGGTAGTATCAGATTTCTAAATAAGGTATTTGATCGTTTACTTTTTATTACTTCGTAAGCTAATTTGGTGTTAATGATTAGGTGTTGATCAGTTAATGATTATTATACTTTTATACTGTTGTTTAAATAAATTAGGAATGCTTATCCGTCATTATCGACGTATAATATATCGGTAAATTATAAATTTATCAGATTGGGTATGAGGCGGAAGTTGGTTCTCAATATGATTCATAAAAATCCCGATGAAGTGGTGATGAAGATGAAGCCACAGGTAATCCTTTCTTTTGTAAGTAAATATTGTTGAAAAACTAAGTTTCTTCACAAATACAAACATTTGGTATTGAGAGAAAAATTTTGAACATCGAAGGACAGAAGAAAGCAACCTTCAAGCATAAAAATATACTTGATAAAAAATATAGTTTTATTTTTAGTAGTTGGTTAAGTCTATAACCGTATAGTCCATTTTTCATTCGATTAGCCGCAATTAAAGTATTAATAGCACTGTGCGCAGCTTGTCTATTTTAAAAATACATAGATACAATAGCTTCCTAATGTTCGTGGAATTTTTGGAAGCCGTTTCTTGAGAAAAAGTGGAGAAATTTTTTGAGCTAAGAAATCTTGGAGCCAGTTTTTGTTAACTAGTGTTGTCGATAAGTGATGGACTGACGCAGGCCTAGTGCTGTAATGCAGTGATTTCTTGTAATTTTGGTCTTTTTTATGTATGCGTTAATACAGCATAACTTTCCCAGTTGATCTCAGCGGTGGTGGTCTAATTTCTCGGAATCAATTCATAATAAAGAGAATGCCTTACTGATACTAACAAATACATGAGTGTCGTGCTTTGCATGAGGCAGTAATGACAAGTCGATATTGTTTGATTTTTCAATACATTGCAGCCTCTAAACTGTAGAAGCATAAGGACAACTAGATAATCAGATTCCATCTATCGAGGTTGGTTTAGACACGTTACCATAGAGTAACATTTAAAGCATTTCTATTAGCTAGATGTTCTTCCGGTGTTGATATTCCTATCCTTTGGGTTAAAATTACCTTTTATGAAACGAGAAAACCAAGTTCAGTTCCTGTATTCGCTAATAGTTTTTCTTCTCCACACTTGTTTATTTGTTTATCATTTAACCTTCAGTAGTAAGGTATTTGACAGACCATGTACGTAATTTTAAAATAACAAAAGCAGAATGAAAAATATAAATAATGAAGAGTGTAAAATGTAAACTCAATAATATTAGTGCATATATCTACACTGCTGCACCTGTCCAAATGGCAATGCAATTATTTTTCGTCCACACTCAAATTAGCTTGAAATTCATTTGTCGTAGTTAAATTATGATTTATACTAGTGTTACGATTTCAGTCGCGGCAATTGCAAGATTCGTTATGGCATAATCGAGAAATGATTTCAATTATATGTTTTGTTTTGTTTCGAGCGTATGCTTACTATATTTAGTGTTTAGAAWCCGTTTTCCCATAGGCAACATCATGAAGTTTCAAATCCTTCTTAGATACCAGAAGGGTGCGGATGAGAATGTTAGATATTCATTGAATAAATTAAAAACAATATCTACACCCGTTGTATCACATGCACATGCAAACAGTTAGCATACATGACGGACACGAATGTGCCTATGCATTTCCCGGCAGTTCCTCATTACTCGACGCTGAATTATGCCATAACTATTTGCGTTCGGCAATTTATTACTTTTCAAAGCTACTGATGTAGGTGTAAACTTCGCTATCGCTTCTTTTTTTCCTTACGTGCAAGCACGCTCGTCTCGTACTCGATGTCCAATCTACAGTCCCATTTATAAACTGACGTGAATAAATTTTTAAGCCGTAACCAACATATTTCATGCGTAAGAACTATGCGACTGACCTATACATTCACTGTGGAATAACCTTTGGGTACTGAAATGCCGTGATACATAACGGGTACCGTACAATTGATATTAATTACTGTTTCATATATCTTCACCTTGTTGAAGCTGTCAGCTTTAGATATATTCAAAAAGCGAGGAAAAGGATGTGGCATCCTACCGTTCGTATTTTACCTTTTGCTCCATTAGTGTTCATCAGTTGGTAATTATGCCTGTTCCGTTGGTAAAACGCCTCACGGTTTAGTTCGTCCTTCGTTATTACTGATGTCAAGTAAATGAAGTGAACAATGTTTCGTGGAGAATTTATATAATAGTGGTGGCAACATGATATAAAGTTGAAATGAAAAAACATACACAGGCGCAATAACTTTAAAACGCAATAATAGATAAATAAATAAAGTATATAAAAGTAGATAGTAAAAGGATTTAAATGACTATCAAATCGCACCAGAAATGATAAAATACATGATACCGGAATGTAGCAGAGGTACCAGAGGATTGAAAGAGGGGTATCATTAAACCAATGCACAAAAGAATGTAGATACTATAGACGAAATGCCTGACCTACTTAGTGTTGCGGTAAAAATTTACGAAAATTAACTACAACGACAAAGTGGGTTCAGAAGTAGACACAGTACATAATCGAAAACAGAGAGGCATTTCCTAACATGTCTAAGAAACTGGATTGAGAAAGTAAGGGGAAAAGATGTATACATAAATGTTAAGGAAAAATATAGAAGGTATATGTAAATACTTACGTGAAATTACATAACAACTTGTGGTCATCATCAGGCTACGAAGTTGTGCTTGTGTTGACATTGTGATATGTGAAGATGGGAAGAACCTACGACCGAATGTAGAATAGGAAGATGGTAATATACAGATAAAGCTTTAAATATCTAGGAGTTGTAATACAAAGTAATGGAAAAGTAGAAAAAGAAATGATATAGAATTATCAACGCTTAGAAGGTGTATCACTCATTTAAGAGTGAGAAAGTAAGTAAAAAAAGAGAATACAGAACATGATGTGCGGGGCAAGAGGATTAGCAAACAAAGTGCAGAAAATAATCAAATAAGGAAGTGAATACCTTTACACTCTAAAGTATAAGAGGTTGGATGACTATGCATATATTAATACAATACTAGTAATAGGGGACAAAGAAATTAAATAGGAGGAAATTTTGAATGAAATTTTTGCCTTTAACGATTTCAGTTTTCATTTGTATAAAGACGCATTATACTTGTATGTAAAAGAAGTATCTTCCCTGTTTCATTATCATCGTTATTATTATTGTAATTCTTATTATAGGAATACTCTTAAACATATGCTTAAAAAAACTACATTTTTTCTTTTTCTAAACATGAATTAAATTAACAGCGTAAGTAATGTAGGTAGCTTCTAATTGATTTATTGTCACCTCTGTAGGCGTTTCGTGGTAATTATTAAATATCTTCTTCTGACTTAATGAGGAATAGATTACGTAATCGAAGCCTTAAACTAGACATACTGGGCATTATGCTTAGGTATCTAAAAAAACCTTAGAAATATAAATTGCGCATAAATAATTCCAAGATGACAGTTTTCCTAGTTCAGAAAAAGTAAAAGAATGAAGGAATAGGTACGCCTATAGGCTCCTAAGAACATGTCTTGTATAAAAGATCAATAGAAATTACGGCGAAACTTAAAATATTTATCGTACCGGTCGCATAATACTACATGCACACATCAGATGAATACTCTGTTCATGAAACAGTCCCACTTGCGCTAGTTGCATTTGCGATCAACGGTGTTATGGTTATGGTTGCATTTGTGGTTGATTAAAAATCTTGTAGGTAGCGTTCAATGCATGGTCGAAGGCGATTAGGGTGCTATAAACCACTGTTTACATTCTGTGTACCCGCAATAGTCCCGTTTCCAAGAGTATTTTTGTAACACTTGCAACATTGTTATTACTTGCTCTTTTCTTAATTTTCTTCTTGCGTATATGTATAAACGATACAAACGTCTATCAAATTATGTATAAAATAGCACAAAAATTAGCTGAACATTTGTTTTTTTTAGTAACTGAAACAAAATTTTTGCTCAGTCTCCAGGATCGATTAAACTGACCAGTGCTCTTGGTTTTCAGCTATTTGTACTCACTGCGAACTTATTTCTTTAAATTATGGAAGTTTCTTTTTTCTTACTGTATATTATTATCAATTGCAAAGAAACTCATTAAGCTCCTTAGGTACAATGAATTAGAATATATGTAATGAAAATAAGGACCCTTTTTGAATTATCCGACTGGATATGTCACAAATTTCTGTATTTGAAGCACCATCCACCGATTATGCAGTGGTCACTCGCTAATTATAATTGAAGCAAATACGCAAAAGATTTGAAGAAAAACACAAATAAATAAAAATGCAAACTACGCTGTTAGTAATAGTTGGATGAAATTAATCATGCATAAGTAAAGAAATGTTTGTGTGAAACATTGCATATTTTATTTTTAAACAGCGAAGAAATCAGCAGCTTTTTGAATTTAGCCCATCGCATTTCACAAAAAATTACTAGTACCGCTACATTCCTACCTGCAACAAATACCGTCCCTGAATCAGATTTGTCCAAAATTACATATCCAAGACAATAATTCGTATTTCACAAATATATATATCTCGATATATACCCTAAAAATCCACTTGCAAAACGGGGTTATTACAAAACGTATGCCACCTTCTGTAGACAGGGGTGCAATAAACCAAAGTAGTTTATAGCACCCTCACCGAACTCGACCGCCTATGCAGCCCTACCTACAGGAAGATTTTTAATCGACCGCAAATGAAGAAGAAGCGTTTATTAATTGCGTATTAAAAGGAGATGTGTTCAAAAAGTAACGGGTATATTTATTCTTGGAGAATGTTTATTCATCAACATGTAATACCCCTTAGATTATTACCCCTTAGATATTATAATACATAATATTACATATTATAATACACCTATCGGTATGGCTTTTAGCTCCTTTAGCGGTTCGGTTTTGTTCTCATTTGCGAACAAAGAATGGAGTGTAACCAGTTGCACATATTTTGCCATAAATCGGGGCTTCGAGTTCTTTTTATTTTCGATTATTTCACGCAAACGGCGTTAAGCTTGTGACTACTACTTATTGATCGTTGGATCTTGTGGAAAGAGACGTTGATATCGAAAAACACACTTTCGAGGGTTTTTCGGTCTTGGCGATCCAAAGTGAAGTGAAGTGAAACTTAGTTTCCAAGACATATCTGTAAACCCATGTTACATTACCTTTTATAGTTCGTTTCAGTAGTTGTACATCGTTTTTAACTTCATGAAGCGAAACCTGAGCAACTTTCATTCAGCAGTTTCTGAACAAACTTTGCCGATACTGGATTCGTATACAAAACCGTTATTTTAGGTGCTAATTGCAGACCCACCAAAAGCAGTATTTAAAATTTTAAAACGTTCCTGTATTTTATTCCATTCTTATAGTAAAGTTTAATACAAACTTTTTGATCAATCTTTTACGCCGAAGACCACTCTAAAACTCGTAACTACAACCTGTTTGACAGGAAAAACAAACTAAGTATATCCGATATGGTTATCCATATATAGGGATACTTTTCATACATGTTTACCAAAATAGTAACAAAACTTCACGCGAACCGGACCGATTCAATTAGCGATTTTACAAAATTCGCGTTTCTTTTTGAACACACCTCGTATAGAGCCATATTTAATGATATGCACTCAGAATGTTATATATAAAATACTCATCTAATTCGTACTTAAAAATATCTACTTATCTTTTATTCTACAACAAAAAAGATCATAGATAACCTATTTTATAAGGTATGTCGATTTTTCGCCGCATATTTTGCAAAAGACAGGACCACTAAGAAAAATATAAATATGTAGGTATAGATTTTACGACGCTAAACATATACTAAATTGGTGACTAGTTAAAGAAAATATATGATTTAATACAATGAACATGACTAATAATAGCAACAAAGCCACGAGCAATATTTTCTCACTTCGCGGTCGTTAATCGAATATGCATATGTATGCTAAACATTCATAAATATTAATTGTAAATAACTCACGATCCTACGAATCTCAGTATTTTTATATGCATTGAAGATGTATTTATCAAAAGTGATATAGTTGATTGATAGACCGGTGGCTCTTCTGTTTTGTAGACGGTGCTGCGTGTCTGGCTCAGTAGCCGCTGCCAATGAACGTGTACACGAGCAGTGTGATAATTTGTTTTACTTCGATTGTCGATTGATAAATGAGATAACTGCTGCAATTAAACCCGGTTTAAAAATCGGTGTACTGCAGCGTATCTAACTGGCTATTACGGGCTCTACGATAGTGAGAGTAAAATATTGCTACACAGGCTTCGCAAACAGATGCTATCGTTTTCAAAATTAGAATCGAATGGGTCTGTGGCAATTTCCAACTGTTATTGCACTATAGCATAGCACTACCTGCCATATTTATTAAACCACAAAGTTGTAAGATAATAGAAATCATTCACTGTTTTTCATATTTAACGTTGTGATCTTTCAGGATTAAGAGAAAATTAGTCATTGCTGGTAGTACTGCTCGAATATTTTATAAATGTATATCGCTATGATACGATCGCTGAAGTAGCTAATATATTATATCTACCTGAAGTAAAGGGGCTTTTATTAGATCTCCTGATAAATCTGAAATACTCTACGTATACACGTGCCTATAATTTACAAAAAAATGCGTACGATAATGTATATTGCAGTAACAATCCAAATTTATAAGATCGTAAGCGTTTTCACCTAGCAGAACCAAAACAGTTTTACTAAAAGCTCCGGCGGTATGTTAAAAAGGATCAAATTAATTCCATACAAGCCATTTACAAGAACAGTTAAACATCTTGACAAACAAGTATAAAATATGAACTCACTGAAAACGGTCCAGGCCGCATGTATAAAATATTTAATACGAAACCATATATTATCCACTACTGCATGCCGTGTGGTGCGTAGACACCAAAAGGAATTTTTTTGTAGGCTACCATTCTACCTGAGATAATTCAGAATTATCCACTTGCGCTGAATAAAATGAAACATGAAATCGTTGCCGTTAGATGTACGTTAATTGAACGGGTATAATGCAGACTGTCCAACGTCCGATAGACGTAGACCCACCAGGCCGACAACACAAAATAAACCATCAATCACTCCTGCCTTGGAACAGTTGAAACAAAGCCGTATAAAAGCAGCGGGAAATACGAACTATAAGATTCTAACGAGGCTATACTTGGCGAAAGATGTATTGTATCAAGGTTTTTCGTTAGATGGCAAAAACTATCAGTAAAGATTTCATAAATAGATGATGGATGATCTACTGGCAACTAATTGAATAGGTAGTATTCTTTAATAATTTAGTGTTATGAAACAAACTTTTTTGCTGCTAATTGCTTGACAAGTATACGAAATTAAAAGTAAGTGTCTAATTTTCATAACTTTTAACTGGCAAATCTAACCATATATAATTAATCAAGTTCAATCCTTTGTAGAGCAAATGAAGTTATTGCAGAAATACACAATGCCGGAAGTAGGTCGCGATTTCATACTCTATATGACTTTGCTGAAYTAACTGTAACTTGTGTACATTGATTTGCATGCGACACGTACTACTTTGAGGGCTTTTTAAACACATCGGTGTTGAAAACAATTAATCATGTTTTCACACTTGAAATACCTAAACGGTGTTTTAGTTTTCATGAATGGACGGTTTGAACTCTTCAATTTATCGACTTGTCTTAATTACTGTGAATTTATATGATTGCATAGTGTTTTAGGATAGGTACAGAAAATTTATATAACTGTATGCATATTACACTTTTTTATATATACTTTGCTTATAAAATGGAAAAAAACATAGAAAATCCTTCATACAGACAGATTGAAAATTGTTCAAATTGGTTCAAATATAGTTCAAGCAAAACTTTAAATGCGTAATTAAATCCAATTTCAGCAAAAAACACATTATTTTGTTAGGTCTCTTTTAAAGCCACATCTAGTAATAAATTCATATCAATAACAATAACTAACTTATCCCACCCCATACTATAAAAAAGCAATTAGTATTTGTTTGTATTGTATAGTTTGTATTCGAACGATGGCAAGCACGATCTTCCATAAATCATATATATTATTTCACATAATAGAAGCGAAAGAAAAATATAGGGATTAGAGAGAAAGATAAGAGCTGTAATTAAAAACCACGGATAGAACAAACAAAAACAAAGTACCTATAGCAATAGGGTCAAATAGAAACAAAAGAATTTAAATAAACACAAATTGTAATCAGCCGTATTTTTATCCGAATTACTTCAGAAATAGTTTTGATGCTTTCGAAAAAATATTGTCATTTCATAATATTTTAATAAGCTGAACTTCTGAAAATATCGCTCAGAGGTGACAATGTTGACTGGTATGGTTAACAAGGTTTTTAATAAGTACTATTTCTAGATTAGGGGTATATTTTAGTAGTTTTTAGCTTTTTTCGACAGAAGATAATAATAGTATTTTTGTCTACTACTACTCCTTCTATTTAATTCAATTAGAATAAAGCTGGTCAAGCTACACGCAATCTGTAGGGATGATTGTAGTAACTTTAAGTGCATACTAACGAAATTTTAATTGAAAAGATTTAATAATTTACAAGGCAAACTTTTCATCTGTGTTAATAGAGAAATGTTATCTTGCCGTTCAATACGTACTTTTAGATAAAGCTTACCATAGATAAACAACATATACTTTTGTAGAAAATTATATTTATTGTAAAATAAAATTTACGAGGGTTGTCATTTTTGTGATGCAATTAATTAATTTATTTAAATTATATTTACTTAATCAAAATACACATCAATGTATCTACAAAAAGTACTAAGTACGAACAAAAGAAAAATGCTTATAATACAGGGAAACAAGAAAAATAGAAAAAATAATAAAAAAACTACAGATATTCGAGCAATAGCCAAAACTATCAAGCAGATATTAAAAGATGGACTACTAAGTTTAAATAAACAAATATGTAAAAAGAACTCGAATTAATGAGCACATACCTATCTCATTTATGGTTTCAAAGGCACTGTCAGGGTAATATCTCTGAATATCGTTACTATCATACCCATATCTCCTGGAATTTTTTCATGTCATTACCTGTGGCTCTTAAATTTCCTTGCAAATGGTGGTGTTCATTATTTCCCTTACCACTTGAGGTAATAAATTGTACCGATGTACTCCACACTCCGCTATTTAGAATTTTTGCGTTCATGTGAATTATGGTGCCCTACCTTTTGCGATATCTGCTATATTTGTATAGTAGATTTGGGACGCCTAACGAATAACATAAGATGGCCGTTGGAGTGTGCTTTGGCAAATCAAGGCAAGTCTCTGTATAAGTGCATTTCTGTACGGAGACAAACTTTCTATTTCTGAATACAACTCTGATTATAAGAATGTATTAGCTACACTCTAGATGTGCTCATTCCAGTTCAAGCAATGGTTTATTACGGTGATTATGTGTGGAGGTGCCAAATTTTATGTAGCTAGATTTTTTTAATATTTAATTTCCGCTTGTTGGCTTTCAGCAATGTATAAGTGAGATGAGAAGGCTGTGGTGTCATTTCTTAGCAGGTTACTTGCCGTTTGAAGGGATAGATTATCCTATCGTTTATTTATACAATAAATCTTGTTGGTTCAAGAATGCATTCCTGTGATATATCATTATGTTTTTCTTTCAGAATTGCTATAGCGATCTTGTGGCTTGATTACCTGCTTTTTGGTAGTGATATAGCTGTTTATTATGATTTTGTACCATTATGGTGTTCATTGTTTGCTATTAGCATCTTGGCCAATATTCACAAAATAATTGTTAAATTTCTCTGTAGTATTTCTATGTAGTATTTAGTTCTTCAGTGGTAGTGACAATGGCTAAAATTAGGTCATAATTCAGAAAATTAAATGGGAAACGTGATGAGAACTATGAAAACAGTGATATTCTTTATTGTTCTAGGAATAAATCTATTCAGTTTAATATTGTTTTTATCTATGATATAAGCATTAGAGTGAAAATATCAGAACAAAAATTTCAATAATTTCAATAATATATTTACAAATTCATTAGCACGTAGTTGCTAACTTGGAGCTTTTCTAATCTAGTTCTTTTCTCCATAAAGCCTAAAATTATATAAACATTTTCGTATTATATTCCTGGTGGTTGTAGGATTCTAACAAAATTTAAATGCAAATTGGTAGCTGCATGTTTTGCGATTGGGTCTGAAGTGGTTTGCACCCGGTAGACATTCGAAGAAAAACTAAAATCCAATTTGACTATTCGCATACGTTATCAATTTATAACGTCCCTCTTACCCCGTGTGCGACTGGATATAACACGCTTGTTTTTAATACCTCGAAAACAATCAACCGCGTATCCCCTGGAAGGGATGTAGCGGCGAAATTTAAACACGCAGTGGTTTTCAATTGAATGATTAATTTGGTATAAATGATCTCACCCCAACCGTGGGGCGACTTTCACTTACAGATAGCTGCAACCATCCTTTTCCAGCACATGGCATTTCCCTGAACAGCGACTGCGAAAGCTAAACTAGATCGCCTTCCACGTGTTCACATCATATTTTGTTTTAGCTGTGCACCACGCGATGTTGTACTAACCGAGCAGTATTTCTAGGTGCGGCAACCATATATAAAATTTACTACGGCGAATTCTTGTGTAAAGTCCGTCAAGGTATCAGATCGATATATAACTATATTTAAACGCATACCTGCAACTACAGTGAATCTTGATGCCAAACGATTTTAACTACCGGATAATCAAAGTACTTTTGCGACAAGGTTTTTAAACTACTAACTACGTTCTACATAACAGTTGAAATAATTAACTACTTTTTCAACTACTTCAAGAATATTTAAGCAAAAAATTGTAAATGTTGTTTTAATTTTAACATATACACAAGTATACAAACAAAGCACCTAAAATAAGGATAACAAAAATATTATTTTTAATAATGAAAATACGTTCTCTAAGTTATAAAAAATATTAGCTTCGATGATATTCTAATTGTTCAAATAGTCTGTCGGATGTTGCCGAGGATGGTGCATTATACCTCGTAGTATTTATGAGTAGAAGCGAACACTTTTTGCATGTCTCAACCTGCAATATTAATAGTTGAAATACTAAAAAAAATAATTGAATTACTCTTTATTCCAGTAGTTTAATTACTGATAGTTAAACTACTTTTGTAAACTACTAGTAGTTCAATGTAAATTACTAATTACAATTACTTTATTTTAAAAGAGTACTGCAACTACCTTTTTGTGAAAGTAGTTAAGTAAGTAATTTAATTACTTATGTAGTTAATTACTGCTTGTGTTTTCGTCAGCCCTATAATAGAGCGAAAGCAGGTAAGATGTTTTAGAAGTTGATTCTTATCTACCTTTTATAAACTTAAATAAAGAAAAACATTAATTAAGGGTACAACAGGGTGGCGCCAAGTTAATAGTTATTATATTACAAGAGAATACTTTATAAAGAAGAATTAATTTATGGATAAATCAAAGCTAGGTTTCTGTTCTGGTCATACAAAAAAAACTTACTTTCGCGTATTTATTATTATTTATTATTTCTTTCGGTAAAAATTTTGCTGATACGTCATCTTCAAGCAGCATGTGAGTATATAACCAAGGTTTGCTTTTCCACTGAACGTATGTATGCAAGAAATTTATTTGGCAAGGTCTAGTATAGCTTTTACTTATTTATCGTTTCCCTGTTACAAATAAGCGACTGTTTTATAATTTTTATTATACATGCGTTCATAAAGTCAGGAATACCATCGATATGCCAAATTTTATTTTAGAATTGCATACATTTTTTTCAGGAACAAGCAGAATATTACATATAACAGTATTCCAGGTATAATTCTTTATAGTGTAACTTGACAAACGGTTGGAAAGATATTGACTGCTTAAATTTAACACTGTTTGCATATTTAGTGGATTTTATTTGACAGAAACTTGGACCTTCCAGATGCAAGAGTATAGACAATGCTGAATTCAGCTGAAAGTATTTCGTATTTATACATACAATTTATGCATATATGTCCATATAAATGTTGAAAATACAATTATGGCAATTATAAATTCCTAAAGGATGCCTAATTTGATACGCCTTGAAGATAACATTAAGATATACATTATGTCTATGCTATGACCGCACCGTAATAGTATAATTTTAAGGTCATCTATATAGATACTGCTGTTGTGGTCGACTTTCTGTAGCATTGCAATTAAATGACATCAGTGGATTTTCTCAATCATCAACATCTTTAGTACGTTTTCTGGGTTTTCTTGTCTTATAGTTTACTTATTGAGGCAGACGAAACTGTATTTTGAACAACCATGATTTTTTTGATAGATTCTTTATATAACTTCTATCTATACTGGAAGACCTACAATACATCATTCGTGTCCTTTCTGTCAATTTTAAATATTCAGCTATTTTTGAACACCGGCTTCCAATCCTACGATAACTTAAGAAGAAATGAGATGACCTGGTGTTAACAGGATTAATGCGTGAACGGTAGCTTTTTTCTGTCGATATTCCCACGAATTTTGAACACTCCGATTAAGAGATCTACAAAAAACTTAATTGGCGGTATCTGATTACGTACTGCTATAAGAACGCACTACAAATATTTATTTTTTCTGTAAAGTACATTAGCAACATAAGATAATATTTTATCGGATAGATCGCTGTCTCTTGAAAACACTGACAAAAAGTTAATAGTCTGACGTTTCGATTACACCTGTAATCTTTGTCAAAGACGAAGAACCTCAAAATTTGCCTGACACAAGTTCAAACAAATTTTTGAAAGTAAATAAACAAATCACCAAGGATGCGAGACGTCATAGAAACAACGTGCCAACCTGATAAAAAAGGAATCTAACGATAAAAAAGGAACTACCTACCTACTAGATATACACGAACTACTTGATAAAAGACAACTACAAAATAGCCTTCCAAATGTCACCTAACTCATAATTTCCACAATCCCTATTAAAATTATTAGTATTCCTACAAATTTCTATAACTTCTTTTATTAGACGTTTGTGATAATAACTTTTCTCTATCTATATCCCAACATCAACGTTTTATGAATATTACGTACAGAAGTAGGTACCGTTACAAATCTCTATACTAGTACGGTGAATTGCGACTATGGACACCACCGTTCAAGTTTAAAATACGTACTCATTCTGGAATATGTTGTTTGTAGACTGCTAGTTATTAAAATTATGTTGAAATATTCTTCAAAATCAGATCTTGCTTTCAGCTGTTGGCATAGAATGAGCGACTCGTACACGCCAAAGTCTTCTAAACAGTCTTGGTACTGACGAATTGGTTAAGGCTTTCGCGGCCAGGTGATGGGCTGTTGTCCCGATTCGGGTCTTAAGGCCGTCGTTGGTTGGAATTGCTTCCTAACGTTTCGCTAGCTCGAGTGGCAAGCTTCTTCAGAGGTCCTTCCATCTCCGGTGCTGGAAGGACTTCCGAAGAAGCTCGCCACTCTTGCTAGCGAATCGTTAGGAAGCAATTGCAACCAATGACGGCCTTAAGACCCGAATCGGGACAACAGCTCAGTCTTGGTACTACTGTCCAGTTTCCTTTCAGTTCGCCTGCACGAAGTTCTGGGACTCTTCTCCATATGTGACTTATTCACCCTCGCACATTACCAACTTTTAAAAAGTTTTCTTGGTTTTATTTATGCTTGTCTGCGTAAGTATATATCAAATAATGCCAGAGTTCGATTTCTGTGTCCATCAACCAGCATAATCAACATTTGCATTTTGTTTATTTTAATCAACGCCATAGCATTCAGTTTTATTTTATCAATATTCCAATAGTTGCAGCTTAACCTTACTGAGCGGTATAATAATATTCAATAAAGTTTTTCGTTGTGAAATATAAGAATCAAACAGTGTAGTATACTCTAAACTACCAGTATTTAATATTTTTAATCCTAAGTCAACAGATCCACTAAAGTGGGTACTTCTGAATTCATTATGTAGAGTATATATTTTAGACATTTATTAGCAACCTGTAGATAGATTTTTTAGAATTTGGAACATTAACCTGACGTTTTCCTCGGTTGCAAAAGTTGAAATTCAGACAAGCACATATTTTCGTATTGCATCATATTTATGTTATGTCATCCTTGCAGTGGTCATCGTAATAAGGTTGTGGAGCGTTAAATGCAATATCGTAAAAACTGATAGATTAATCTAAAGCTTGTTTGCGGTAAACCAAACCGCAAAGCAGTTGTGGTTTGAAGAGGTACTTTTTGCGCCAATATACGGCGAACTTCGAACATTTTTTATCCTATTACACATTGTTCTGTTTGTAAAGGAAGTGTTTGCATTTGTTCGTTGTTCAATGGTAAGAACATTGACGATATCGATCACTTCAATATTGATGATACAAGTTTGTGAATAGTTGATAAAGGGTGGAATTGCTCCCGTCTACTTTTAACGTTTATATTCATATCCGACAATGCTAATGAGACAGATAATTTTAGATTTTCCACAAAAATGAAATATTAAGAAGCAAGCAATGAATAATCAAATGCACTATGCTTTGTACTGATGTGCATAATAATCTTAAAAGATGGGATGTAGTTTCTATAAAATAGTGCTGTCAATGGTTACGGTTAACCGGTTAATATATTGCAATATTAACAGTAATAAGCAATCCTGGAATAACCAGTTAAAGATTAACCGGTTATAAACAGGTTAAAAATTAACCGGTCATTGACCGATGTGAACCGGTTAAAAACTAACTGGTTATGAAACCTGCCCCAAAATAACTAAATAAATTAGAAATACAGGTATTTAATGTTCATCCCAGACTCAAGAATGCGCGGAATAACACGCTCAGTCTCAGACTTGAGAACTACCACTTGCGCTAAGCACGTCCCACAAGCGAAAACGGCAGAACACATACCCCTACAGTCCAATACCTTAAAAAATAACGAACAAAGATTTGAATGTTAAACCAAATTGTTAAAGGTTGGTATGTTTAATAAATTTACATTTTAATATTGGTTGACAATTACGTACGTTCCGAGGTACGTTCATCGCGTTAGGTTAAATGCAAAATTGGTTCAATTAAATATCCATTAAACCGTTTATAATAGATGGTTTTTTCATTTCCATGTAAACATGTTTTTCCCAGTCGTGTTATATTGCAAAAAAACGTCATTTTTTATGTTAACGGAGTAAGGGCAAGACTATTAATAGATTAACATAAACCGATTAATCGGTAAATTGGAACTGGTTAACCGGTCAATTTAAACCGGTTAACAGTCTTATCCTTTTTAACCGGTGACTTTTAATCGGTTAGCCGGTTAACATAAGTTGGTTAACCGGTTAAAGTAAACCGGTTAACCTGTTAATGTGAACCGGTCAACCGGTTAACCGACGGTTTGATCACTATTATCAAAACCGGTTATTTTTATGGTGATATGGTGATCACTGTTGACAGCACTACTATAAAATATCCACTCAATATTTAAAGGTGTTCAGGTTTTATTGCATGACCTTTATTCGTTGCAGTTGTAATAGCATTTTTATATTTTGCGTTCTTAATTAAGTCATTATTAAAGGGAATATTCTATTTTCTAAAGTTATCAGTAAACAATGAACAAACTTCAACTCATAAGTGTCAAAGAATAGAGTGTGTCTACGTGATGTCACAAACCTAACCTTTAATGGCCCAACAAAACCACTTTGTAATAGTGGAGTAGTAAAAATGCTATGAACTATAGGAACAAAAGTGAAACCGTAGAAAGAGTACTATTTTATAGACTTCCGTCTGAAAAAGATTATAGTGGAAAACTTTGTGATTTAAGGTTAACAAGCAGGAAGGCATGGATTAAACAATTAAGAAGAGAATCATCTAAGAGAATCAATCCTAAAAAAAGCAAGGTGTTTTGGTTCTTGTATGTCTGTTTATATATGCATATTATGTGATTTCTCAAAAAAAGTGTAAAACCTAATGAGCTGACTAATTGCCAAACAGAGAGGGCCAGTAATCATTACAAAAATTAACCTTATAAATGAAATACAACTCCTAAAACTAAAGTCTTGGGTTCGTTTTGTAAACGTGGATACGTTTAATCGAACCAGTTTTTAATATACATTTTTTTTTAATTACAAAGTAGTACTATTGCGTTTTGCTTATAACATTAACTTTACATTATCCTAACGCCCCCGTAGTGTTCAACATTAACAACGATTGTCATAGAATCTTTACTTGAATTATACCTTCCAAAAGATTTTAAATCAATATCAGTACTCATCATGATAAAAAACGATAACTCCTAATTGTGGGAAGGATATAATATATTCCTACTTAAATTAATGTAAAGTAGCGTTCAATCTTGTTTACCACTGTTAAAACTTAGGTAGGAGTACATATCGCTGTAGTGCTAGAAGTATATTTGTTTTATGAAGTACTCTCAACTGTTTTCTAAAGTAGTGTACTAAATTTTTTATTTATCTGTGAACGGCACAAATATAAGTTCCTACCATGCAATATTAAGCATTACGCATTTATTGCAATGTTCAAATTATTAGAATTAAACATCGACCTTGATGGTCATCAGTCATTTAAAATTATTTCTACCTTTTGCGAAGTGCTGTGGTCACTAAATAAAAACGAGTTGAATTATTATTCGCAAATTACTGTTCGATATTTGCGGTAATTCTAGCGGCTTTCGGTATTATTTTCAATCGCACTCGCATCTCACCCCCGTATTGCGATCATCGGCTCCGAATCCTAAAAGGGGAAGGGGAGAACACATCAAAAAGGAAATAGACGGACAGTTATAAATGGATAGAAAAATTATCGGAGCATTTCTCATTCGATCCAAATGCTACACAAACACCGCATCGGTACACCCCCCGCACATTGCGAATTTTATACAATGCGTTTTACATTTTATCGTCATTACACGCAATCATGCTTTAGAACGGCGGGTTACTCACAACATGGTGGTTGCAGCACCTAATGGATTTTTAAGTTTTGAAGATTTATATGGCAATTTGATATAATCATCTTTTACATATTTTTTGGACACTTTGTTTGCTTAGTTTCACATCAAGCCGTTCGAAAGCATTTGTTACATACCTATTTTTATAACTTCTAAAACATACAAAACAGCAGTAGCAGAGCTAAGTTTTATTGTAGGTACTGCGATTGCTAAAAAAATTACTGATTTCCAACTGCTACTTAGCTTCCGACCAGAAAGACGTAACACAAATGGATTGCAGTGCAATATTGTTACATATAATATTTCTGTTGTGTATTTGTTAAAGACATCACATAATTATTAGTATAAATAGGACCGCGATATCATCCTTTGTCTCACTAGCTACTCTTTTATTTGTTAAATACTGGTAAAGTGCACATTCTCAAAAGCTCAATTTTATAAATATTTTAGATTTTTAACGGTGGAGCATGAATGATATCAATCCAAAAGCCCTGTTTTGATACAAAATCCAAGCTTCGACTGAAACTTTGTCTAGACCACCCGACTTCCAGCATACTAAAGTAACAGTTAGGTGGACTTTTTGATGTTCCTTAGTGCTGTTTAGTGACCAAGTTTGGGGCTGAACGCTTAATCAGGAAGAAATAGTTTAAAATTGTAACCTCAACTTTACGCTTCGCACCCCCCTGCCACCACTAAAGTTATATGTGAGTTGACTCTTAGTACCTACCAAGTTATGAGACTCATCAGTCGAGGAATTCGAGAATGTAATAGGTAAAAAACTGTTAATACCAAAACAACTCACTTTTTGATAGTAGTTAATAAATATTGCGTAAGTATTTATGGCTATAATTATTCTTGTTTTTAATCAGCTTACTTTACAAAGCAGAATTCACCTTTACTTTCAATATTAGCAGATTTCTTTGTCACATTTTCAAGAAAAGTCATTCGCAGCTAGATAACAAAATATTTTTGCACAAGGAAAATCACTATATACTACGTATTTCGGTGCTGTAATAATTGATATCTCCACAATCATGTGATAATTGTGAATTATAGTGAATATCCTTACAATAGCTACAGCCTATAAAGGTGTGTCAGTATTCGATTCTTCAGATTACTATTGAGTAACTGGTACTTTATATCTGGTCATAATATACGTAAACAATTATGCTTGCTGTACATATTTTATACAGTTCTTGTACAAAATGTTATACGTTCCTATACTCACATACTTTCATTTTTTTTTTGAAATTTGGTCTTTACTTCTGCTGAAGCAACAAACTACATGATTGGATGATTGGGCACCATATGTTTTTACAGTAGGAATAATACCTCATCCAAACTGCATTGATACCATTGTGATCACTAAATGCACACTTTTTGCGAACAACCATCAGGAACCATTTCATCCGTGTTCAAATCTTTCTTCCATTTATAATACTACTTATTGACTTCTGATATACTGAAAGTGCAACTTGTTTAGTATTATTGTCACTGCCAGTAAGGATTTGACTTACTCCTCTGAAATTTGTATTTAAATGCCCAGAAAAACTAAGACTTTATAAATGTGCGCGTATACCAATTTCCACAGCTCAGTCACAAGTCATATTATGCTCTCGGCTCTTTGGTTACTGTTGGTTGTGCACGGTGACCAGGTAGTTTTGGAAAGCTTCATGGCTCATACACTACGAAGGAGAGAAGAGTATGACAGGAAACATTCTGTTCCTTGGATCATAACATTGGACAGTTTTAGTTGGCATCATGGAACCGTGGACATCTTAGCGTAGCATGTTCGGATATGATTCTTTTGCTACGTTTGGTGGATTGATTCAGCATGAATTTCCTGCAGATCACATTTAATCCAAACGACTCTTATTGTGCAGTGAAGTAACACGCACACTATGCGGTACTTTACATACACTGAATTTGGTTTGAGCGATACTGCGAAGCCCATGCCATTCGGCTGGAAGACATTGAGTAAGTAAGACTACTAGTTATTTTAACTATGGATGGAAGAAGTAATTTCTATTTGTATTGAATCCACTGCAACATTCATGCTAAACTGACTCGTCATTTACAACAAAACAATCACATGTGTTCGCGTGGTGCTGTTGCGTGTATGGCTCCATGATGGCAGCTAAAAGTGAAATGTTATGATCCAGGGAATTGAATGTCACCTGTCACGCTCTTCTCTCTTTTCTAATGACCGACCGTGAACCGTTTCAAAAACACTGTTCCCGCTCCCCATATTATATATTATATAATGTTCTTGTCAAGATTATATATGTTATGCATCAAAGATTTGTTGTGTGTTCTTCAG
Organism: Rhyzopertha dominica; assembly: GCA_025024175.1. Lineage (NCBI taxonomy): Eukaryota > Metazoa > Arthropoda > Insecta > Coleoptera > Bostrichidae > Rhyzopertha > Rhyzopertha dominica. The sequence goes on from QCXZ01000137.1 coordinate 34,753,621, forward strand.
TATTTTCATTGATTACACTACAGTTTTACAATTTGAAGCAAACCTCCGCAATTCAGAACATAAATCATTAGATCGGTTGACGTATCTCGGAAACTACTACACAAAATTTTAAACACGCCCTTTATAAAGTCATTATCGAGTACTTCCTACATGCCAAAACTGCTGTACCAAACATTTTTAACAAAACTGTAAACATATTATGATATATTCATCTAACGAGTTTTGATAAAGTAACGCATAAAATTCAAAATAAGGGTTAGTTGCAAAAATTTGAAAATAGACGTTAAAACTCAGGTATCTTAAGATTTGAAAAGAGCTTTATTTTGAGCCGATCAAAAGGAACAGTATTACTATGACGAATATATGACGTCATCGATTTTTTGGTGGCACCATATGCATTTTTATGTTATTTGAACTTTTACTATATAAGGTATTCAGCCATTACTCATTTCATTTGGCATAAACAATCAAAATGGGTTAAACTTGAAAAATGGTTATTCAACACGTGTATAAAATGACATTCATAAAAAATTACCTAAATATATATTTTTTAATATCTATTTTTTTTCCTTATGCTAATAATTAATTTCTTACTTTAAGTGAAGAAACAAAAACCCGCAGTTGGAATGTAGACTAGACAATAAAATTGTGTTTTACGCGTATTTTTTTAATGTGTAGCAAACCATAATAAACAAACATTCAGTTTCAGTTTAGTTCCTGTGTTTTCGTTCCAATAAAGATAACGGTTTTTCGGGTTGTTAATTCAATTCTGGTTTGAAGCCCTGGATTCAAACATTGTAACGAATCTCATGATCTTTGTTGCATAGCAATTGCACCTCTTGTTTATTTATTTAGTCGCTGTTGGTTAATTATAATCATGCTGCCACATTATATTATAAAATTTAACAACATAATTTATACAGTTAAAATTTGCACAAACAAAGTTGGTTAATCAACATTTTTTTATTTTATATTTTATTTATAATATAGGGTCAACACGCACTCACTGTTGTTGTTCAAAAAATTGTCACTAAAGCTATATGCGTTTCATATTACTCCTTTCAGAACATCAGTGTATAACTAGTAGGAAACTTAAAAAAATCACAATGCGAATTTGATATTATCCTTTATATTGTATCTATTATTTTACATATAATACAAAAAAACTTTATTATTTGATCTTTCTAATGTTTCTAGAATTCTTCATTCTGCTATATTTTCTTGATTTCTGTAATGCCCAATACTTAAGCAACGTTTTTTACTTTAGTGCAAGCACAATACCTAGGTGTAACTGATTTATTGAGCTCAGAAACGAACTTAGGATTTTGCCTATTTGTTATTTGCTAATATATAACTAGGTGTTGAGCCAAGATCCTCTTTACTGTAAACCAATATCCGGAAGCAAAATGTGACTGTCAGATGATATAATTGGAACTTGTCACTCACATTTATATCAATAAAGGCTGTTATTATCTTAAAGAGCGCCTTTGAAGCTGACCTACAAGCTATAATGAGTGATTGGTAGGAGATAGAGAATATTAATAAGCCGGCGTCATACATTTGACAAGTACACTTTTATTTAGGGATTTGTATAAAATATTAATATAATTCTAAATTCGATTTCAGTCTATCTATTCGCTGGTAGAGAATTATTGGTCTTGTTGAATATTGTATTTTTTTTCACTTATTATCATTTAGTTCACCTACGTATTATTCTGACATCTAAAAATATATCTGGTAATACTGAAGTGTAAACAAATTTTCAAATTTATAATTATAGGTGTAATTGCTACTTAACTAGTAAAACATAATTGTATATTTGTAACGATGTGTGTATACATCAAAATTGGAAAACAAATGCACATATGAAGATATACGAGATCTGCTTACAGAATTGCTTATTCCCGCGCCTGTCATTCACTTGTCACTCAGTCTTGACAACAAGTTTTATGACCTCTCCTAGATATAGCCATATCGAGGCCACAACAAAACATTGTATTGTGACTGAGAAATCTCGTGCAAAAATGCGTATACGCAAAGTACCCGCAAATAAAATGAAAAATGCTTGAGTGAAATACGAGGTAAGAATTAAAATTAGTTTTATGGTTGCCGGAGAACTGTTGAGTCGTTCGTTACTGTTAATTACGATTAATATTAATTGTTGTGTGAAAGGAACTTCTGAAAATAAATAATGTCGGGCCGTGCTATCAATTATTATTCCATTTATCATGCTGCCCCCTTTGCCGCTTTTTAAATAAAGGTATAGGTCAGGTCAGCCGTTGTGGATACTTTAATAGAATTTTTTCACGCACGAATTTTTAACAGTTTTTTTCCATATCAATTTACGAAATTATTGAAGAACAAATAATAATCATTCGCAATTACTGTAGGTATGTAGTAGTACAGATGATCGTATAGAGCTATCTTTAGCTATACATAAATACAGTTTTTATTACTCTTATTAGCAACCTGTTGATCATAAACTACTCCCGTGGTAGGAATATAAAGAACGTACTACGCCCAAAAGTGACACAAGTGTCCCACGCCATTAGAAAAACTGAGAAGGAATTGGATTGCCAGCCCGATACAAGCTTGAATATGTTTTTCGGATGCTATAAATTAAACGTTTTAACAGATGGGTGGCGCTTCGCAGTTTTTCTTCAGTCGCAGACATCTGTATGGGTCAGAAACACAACGCAGTTATGGACCACCAGTAAAATTATGTTAGGGCATCCTGAATTTAGAGCAAATGTCGGATAACATATCATGACAGGTGCCTATAAAAGAATGAAATACCTACATTTCTTTCGGTAGACAAATTGTGCCTTACCTGTTACTGCGGTAATAGAAACAGTGCAATTGTCACTGCAAAAGCTGAAAAGATGCATACATTATGCAAAATTATACTACGCAAATGGAAAACAGATGTTTTCTCTTGGCAAACGAAATTTCATGTCTACGTTTCGATTCTTAGACATGGCAGCGCATTTGCTGTTGACGCTGAGGCAAATATGTATACGGATAACACAAAAACAAAAAATGTAGATAAGTCATATGCTATTTTGGTACCAGATTAATTTAAAATTAGTCATGACGTCTACTCGAACGGCTACGTTACCATCTGTTAATTAAATCAAATGTTCTCAGCACCCTGAAAAATAGTATTATCTAAGGGTAAAAATACGTGTGTTCTGTTGAAATTGCTGTGACCCCTAACCCGTTGCGAAAAGAGTTAAATAAAGACTTGCAAATATGCTAATACTCATGAAAGTAGAGAACACAGAAATATTTTAAATTGCACCTATTTTTATACCATTTTGCCGTATATTATGTGTTGCAAGAAACCTGACTTAAAGTAATGTTATAGGAGCTTACGCATGCTAGCAACCAGATGCTGTTGCTACACAAGTTTAGAGGGAATCTCTTTACAATAATAATTTAATTTGTTGGTTGCTCATGTTCCATATGGCTAAGTGCTCCACATAAGGCTTTTAGTTTAATTTATTTGAAAGTTTAATTTGATTAATAATTATTTACCTATAAATCGTCAAGTTTACTTTTTTATTACAAATCAAATGGAGTACCTGTAAAATGCCTTACTATTTCATGGTTTTGAACCGTTATTTTTTTTTCGACCTGGTTCAGTTAAAAATATACATGGTGTTCCATTTCTCGCGCATATACATGGGTATAAATTTGTTATTTGAAGAGCTACAAAGTAGGTTAAATGTAGGCCAAGTTGCTGAATTCGATGCTCAACAATATTACTTTTCCAAATTTAACTATATAGCATTTTTTGAGAGTGTCGATTGTTTAGCTCGTCTATAACATTTTTGCTTGAACTTCTTTTGCAATTTCGAAACTTTTTTTTACTAATATTTCATTGAGATGCAATTTTTATCTATACGAAGTTTTAGAAGTTTGTAACCTTGGTGATGGTTTATTTTTTATAGCACATTATTTTACTTTTGACATAAAAAGAGAACTTTTATGAGTTCAACGATATGTAACACTTTTACGAGGTATTTTACTAACAGATTACATTTAAAATAAACAAAAACTTTTCTTCTTTGACATTTGCTGATTTAGAATAATTGGCTATCGTTAAAAAAAGGGTTTAACTTTTACAATGAAGAAAAATATGATGTTACAAATAAACATTTAATTCGAAAAAGAAAAAACAGAAGTAGATTTCACTGAATATGCTCTGAGATTTAAGGCAAAAATCAATCACATAAAATAAAAGTTTTTAAAATTACTAGGATTCTATTAAGTAAACGGTAGTATGGTAAACACAAACCTGTAGGTTTTATATTAAATAATGACAATAATCTATAGTTATAAAAGTAAATATTCAAATAAGCTAAAATTCTGTTCTACACAAATCACAGTCGTTTTCTTGTACTGTTAACCGCGCGTTGGATATTCCGACAACCGAGCCGACAACATAAAATTCGGCAATGTTCAAGAACACTCGAATCTGGTGAGCGAACGTGATATGCTACAGGTCCCTGTGCCCCAGACCATCCATCGTTCATTAAAAACTTTATTTAAATGATTCCTGACCTGCGATGGTCAGTTAGTTCATTCCGCATAACACTCGATGAGCTTTAATAATAATGACGAAACTGTATTTGTGGGATCAAAATGGTTTAATTTTGGTGTCAGATTGAGTAAAGCCAAAAGTGCCCATAAAGTTTTAATATGATTTACTGGCACTGCATAATTTATAATTAAATATAAGTATGACATTGCCAGGTTTTACAGTATCAACGAGTTGTCTGAGAGTGTTGCTTATTAATTTTACTAGTAATTTAGCATTGTCCTTTAAAAAGCAAAGTACCTATAATTAAAACATTTAACTGTGACCATTTGTATGCGCATGTGCAAATATGCATACATACCTAACCTTTGCGTAATCTAACCGAAAATTACCTTAATACATCTATCAGCTCTGGCACATACGATTGTATTAGAATTTCTTAGACTTATAGGTACGTCCTTATCATCGCCCCTAAAAGTATATAGGTTTTACTAGCAGTGGTTGAAGTAATAACCTATTTACTGATTGCAACCCCCATTATACAGGTTCCAAATATTGAGGCCGTGCTAAATTATTTAGTTCCTCTGAAACTTACATTTAAAAGGTACCAATACTACTGGTATGTAAATTTATAAAGCATTATTACCATTGCTAAGGTACACAAGCCCCAAGTTTTACATGACGTGMTTCTTAATTTATTATGTTACGCTGTGCTAATATCATTAAATCGTAAAGCATTTTCTAATTCTGTCCACCAAACCTGCCACTCCAAAAAGTCCTCGGATGAGGCATGTCGCGCAATCACGCAAATTGGCTACTCAAGAGCGTTAATTTGAACGTCTGGCGTGTTACAGTGGAGTTTGTTGCGCAGCGTTTGTCAGAAGAGAAGTTGACAGCGACCTGCATGGAACCGCCAGCTGGACACGTCAGTGGCAGTTGAATGGCGTCTTCTTTCAAAAAATAGATCTGATGCMGCCCGGCGAAGGCCTGGCTAAACCTCCGCAGCCTTATTTAAACCACAAGCGTTCCGCAGCCCAAACCAACATTAATTCCAAAATCAAATATTAAATAAAAAGTAATAAAAGGATGTTAGGAAGTACTGGCTTAAATCTGTTATACAGGGTGTCCCACAACTCGAACGCCATAGTGAATATATGCATGAGTACGTTTTGTTGAAGTCATTCTGGAGAAAAAAGTCCTAATAAACATTCACATATATTCTAAAACAAATCGTTTGGTAGATATAGATAAATTAATTATCTATTGGAATTGCTATATTTAATGAGCTACATTGCTAAAACGAAAACAACGCAGCCCGTGCAAGCTATTTTTGTTGTTATATCGTTAAATAAATGTTACTCTTAGATGATAGTGCGTTAGTACCTACGTCGTCAGATACGTAATTTACAATTTCTAATTAAATAGGAATGACTGCGTTTTCAAATCAAGAATGTGATCATAATGCACGTGCAACAGTGTTAGGCATGAATATCAGCGATTATTTCTAAATCGCATAGTAGTTGTGTATGTTGGTGTCTACCGGTATACTGGGTTATGAGCCCAGTATGAGTAATGAAAGGGCGCTTCATCGACGTGCAAAGCAGTGTAGAGCACAGTTTTTCCACCAGCATACGGTGAATTTCTACTCGTCTTGAAACTTCACAAACAACTGTATGGAGAGTTTGGTTTATTTCCGTTTCGCATCCAACCTGTCCAGTATTTGCATATGCAAAATTACTTGACTCTGGAAGAATTGTCACTGAATTTTGAACAATTATCAAGAGCAACGTAACAAAATTTTGTTTATTGACGAAGCGTATCTCATCACAGATGGAATGGCAAATAAATGGAATCCACACTTGTGGTGGAAGAAAATCCTTATACGACCAGAGAAAGAAATTTGCACAACCGTTTTGGCGCTAAGTTGTAGGGAACCATTTGGTAGGATCATGTGTCTTGAAAACAGTTTCATGTTCGGGGTGAAATGTGACTCTACCATGATGGAGTCTCATTGCTACATAATAGTTACAATATTTTATTAATGGACGCTTTACGTACTGATGGATATGTCGACAGGAACCGATTAGTTCGCCTGCAAGATCACCTAATCTCACTCCACTCGGTTACCACCTGTGACACATGAAGACACTTGTTTATTCTATAATGGCATAACGAGGGAAGAATTAATTGAAAAGATAATGGAATTGGCAAATGAAATAAAAGAATTACCCATAAACCCTCAGGCGTTCCGTGTTTTCCACTAGTCGAAGGTTTCAGCTGTTGCATTTTTACACTAGATTTAAATAGAGCCCTTTCTACTAAATAACATTTTGCCTAAATATACATGAAATGACATTTAATACTATCATTATTACTAATTGTTAATAGGGACGAATGAAGACCCCTGTAGAATGTAAACGTGCCACTGTTTATGCCTATTTCAACTGTTTGCGAGATATGGGGGTTGTAAAAGCTTTTCTTTTGCTACTGTGACAGAATAGTAAAACATTTGTTGGTTTAGATTGACCCCTAAGTAAATAACTAAATAATAAAATAACACTTTTCCAACAAACACAAATTCGTAGCAAATTAATAGGTATTCTATTAAAAAAAAAAACACTTTTTTCTTAATTCTCGCCTTGGAGCGTTATATACTTTAAAACTGACTGGCAACATTCCTGCAGTATCTGATATTTTGAACGACTTTAGCGTTTATTAAAAGAGGCATGAGTATACCATAAGCGCCCACTTATTTAAAATGTATTATTGTTATTTTTTTGATTCGTTAGATCTCCATTAAGTAGATACCATAATGTTGTGTATTATAAATAAATATATAAAGTCAAACCGGCATTTTTGCAACTTTAGTGAGATAATTTGGTAATTAAAGTATGTCAATAGAGGCTAGTTGAAGAAACTACTCGTTCTAGTCTATCAATCGATTCGGCTCCAATAACGCCATTTCCGATATCTTGACTCAATTTTGCATGCGAATACACAATGCTTAGATTATCTCACGACAGTTGGAAGAAGAATTCTATATACATGAGTCTTGTCAGCGCAACCCGGTCGTCAGGTTAGGTCTGGTCAGGTCAATGGTTTCTAACATTCTATGACTAACATTCTTTGAAGACTATTATTACTATAACAGAAGAGCAACAACCCATTAAATTTTATCACTCCGTATAATGGAAAGGTTAAGATTTCAATGTCAATAGATGTCGTGTTCTGTGTATCTACCAATCGGTAAATCCAAATGATATTTTTGATGTATTGATTGAATTTTATAAAGTTGCCTTTGTTTACAAATTTTGATTGGCTGGCTACTTTTGACAAGCCAGGCTTTGATAATGGATCAATATAAATAATTGGCATTAGGCTATATAACCCATTTTCTGTTCTCATACCACACTCATTCGGTTAATAGTTACAAAGCGTATTTTTAAAGTAAAGTATACAGTTTTGCAATAAAAAACAATTGAACTGTTTTAACACATTTATATATGAAAACTTGTAATTTCATGTATTTTTTTTATAAGTAACCAACTTTAGAATCATATCCTCATAGAGATTTTGGGCCTGAACACAACAATTACCCCACACCGTTGTGTTGATCTCATCATCATTGTTCAAGCGCCAACCACACACATGCTTCTTCAAATGAAATAACATGAAGTAGACACCGGGCGCTAGATCGGGACTGTACGGACGGGACGAATACGAATACCTAAGCTTAAAAGTAATCGATTAAGATTACGATTACTTGCCATCATTTTTGTAATCGATTACGATTACAATTACATTATGCCATCCTTTTTTGCCACAGATTACGATTACTTGCCATTATTTTTGTTATCGATTACGATTACTATTCCTTGCCATCATTCTTGTAATGGATCACTTGTGCGCTTAGTTTAAGAAATGATCACAGAAAAAGAAGGTAAAGCGTTACACCACAAATTTTACATACGCACAACGCGATACGATCGATGACAAAAAGTATTAGAAAAGCAAACATGTAAAAGATTAAATTTAGATTCAGTTTACATTTTCATTAGATCACGTATTATTTACAAAAGAAACAGCTATGCAGATATACCTTGTACCCATCGCGTTCTGTATTTAAATAGAGAATAGGAGAATACGTTGTTGTACCTTGAATCACAGATAAAAAAGATACTTACCCACGTTTACCCACCTCCCAGAGATGGCGGCACTAAATTACATATCCAACTGTCATGTCAAGAATGTCTTAGCAGAGATAACATATAATACAATACCATTTCCATTACAATTAGTGTGATTCTAGAATGTAATTGATTACGATTACAATTACTTGCCATCATTATTGTAATCGATTACGATTACAATTACATTTATCGTAAATGTAATCAGTTGTAATTACAGTTACATCAAAAATGTAATCAATTTAGTAATTCAATTAAAAGTAATCGATTACTTCCCAGCTCTGGTCCAGAGTAACGCTGGTTGCGCATTATTTTGCTGGAAAAGTGAATTGGGGAAATTCCTGACCTGAGGTAGGCTAAAACGTATGGTTACACTACTCTTTATGTAATGCTTAGGATTGATTTACCTCTGGTGTTAAAATCCTCCAAATCTAACGAAAATTCTGAATAATCGATTAGACTGAAAAATGGATCGATTTTTATCTTAATAAAAACAAACATACACCAAAATTATTAAAATAAAACAAGTCACTTGACTTGTCAGTCAAGATAACGTTATTGGTTAGTTTTAATTTTTTTAAAAGCTTAATAAATGTCTTGGAAAAGGTTTTCATCATCATTGTTAGTGTTGAAATGATTTCCTGATCACAGCGTGAATCGTGAACGCGATTCTTGATTACAGTTTACGTATGCATAATAATGAAACTGCTAACCCGAGTGCATATGCTGTTTGAGATTTTTTAAAAATTTGCCCACAATATGGAACGAAGTCTCTTACTTCAAATGCAAATTTGTATGGTTTAAAGCAAAATTTAACTACTTTGCTATATGAAGCTTTACGTAAAGTGGTATGTTCACTTGCTGTCTATGCAATTTCTTGTGGAAACGTGCAATAATCGGTTACTCGCCTTTTGCAATACCATATCTTGTTTAGACCGTTTACTGCAATAATAAATCCGCCTTGCCCCTTTCTTCGTCATGGATGAATACGTATATGTAATGAGAAAACATAGCACTGAGGTAGAAAAGGTGATATTTTAATAACGGTGAATAATAATAGAAATATGTTCGTTTCATATTTTAAATAACATACAGATTGACAGATGTTTTCCTTCGGGATTTGTGTTATAATAACGGCTACCAGACTTGGCTGCCGGGGTGCACATAATCCCCAAGAAGAAACTCGCTGGGCCTGGGCTTTAACTCGAACGCTCCAGTGGTGTAATGGAATATACCAGAGTACCGTTCTGGAGATTCGAGTTCGAGTCCCGACCGCAGCGAGTTACTTTTTCAATTTAATTAGCCTGCTTTTTCGCTTCTCCTTTCGGTAGTCATTTTTAAATAATCTATGGCAGGAAAAAGTTTTTGTTTACAAAAGATCTTAACCGTGAAAATGTTGACCTTTTTAACGGCACAATGTCTTCATTATGAGTATTCCTAATTACCCACTTGCTATCTGCCAAATTTCAACTACATGCCTGACAGTTTTCTGTAAATTTTACATTGTATTCAGTTTTGTTCACAGACTTGTCTTCTTTCGAAAGCCGCAGGCCTTGTAATATTAATGTAATATAATCCAAATTATCTTCACCAGGCTCTTTTCCTAGAATGATCCGCTTTATTTTTCTCATTTTGCGTGCATAATATTTGAAAATGGAGGTGTTTTTCTCGACCGACGCGACGTGCTAAATTCTTGAAATTGCTTCCAAATCCATTTTTTTGTATTTACTGGAATAAGTTTTCAAATAGTTTCATTGAGTTTTGCCGTGAAGCCATATCCAAATCCCAACAACTGAAGCTCTGACCGAATTGTTGATTCGCTGTAGCAACGTTTGGGTCGGCAACTATGATTATTAGTGTACAGATAGCAGCAACTGGAATTCATAAAATTTTCTACAAAGTATTATTTTTACAACGAAATAGTTTTCATTACATATGCCATTATTACTACAGTACAAAACCAACCTAAATAAAATATGCCAAATTTATAATTTGTGATGCTTTTTGTCCTCAACTGGGAATAAAATTATAAGAAAACAACCCAGTCGTACGCAAAATGGACGAAATTGGGCGTATAAAACGGTCTTTCAAATTGCAGATTTTATCTTAGATTTTACATTCATTTCATTAAGGAAGTTCCACACGTTCACCGATAAATTATGTGTAACTGCTTAATTTATAGGGGAAACAAATCATATTTCACTTCAAAGTTCAGAGTGCAATTTCATTTGCTTATTTTTTAAACATTTATAAACATTTTTGTTGCATGATACAAAATTGTTATTTGCAATAACATCTAAACATGCAGGATTAAAGTAATAGGTATATGTTGATAATTACAATTTTGTACGAGAAGCATAATACAATTAATCACACTGCTGTTTACAGCTCCACTTTAGGCTTTAAAAAAATCATCATGCATCTGCAGGTTATATAACGCCGGTATCTCTGAAAGGAGAAACCATAAAAGATTGTGTTTGTTTTTAACACGCCATTAAGAGATAAAGAACCGTCATGAACCATAAATCAAAATTATAACCTTGCAACACTGAAAGGTACTTTACGTCACTTATTGGTTAAGAGCCTTCCCTGAAGCGGTTTCATGAAGAGAGATTTCGCGAACAAAAAATCATGCTAGGCTGCGTCGAGCACCGCTCCCAAATCGTCCTAACTGCTTGTTAGATGACATCATTATTTTTGTTGTAGGGGACATCAATATGCTGTACTAGCTAGCAAGCTCTCTGGTAATAAAACATATATACATAACCTTTTTTACAACAATTAAGCGAAGATTCATAAGGTATTTCTAAAATTTTGATATTTGCATGTAGTTTTCGTAAGAATACGGCAAGCGTGATAGTTAAACGCATACTCTACTATAGGCACCATACCATGGAAATGCTTCCTCATGTTTATTGTCAAAATGTTTGTAGTTTTGCTAAAAAAAGGAACATAAACTACCATGTCTTATTGACGGTGGGCATCACTTTGAACTGTAGTATAATTTAGTCTCGAACTTGATACTGTAAACTCTCAGAACTAATGGCCTAGATATATGCATATGGGTTGTTAGTGTTATTGATTCTGTCACTTACCTTATGTCAAATCCTTTTTAACTGTCCACACAGTCTTCAGATTTATGGCTACTTAATTTTGTTATAAAAAATGTGTTTTAAATGCCGGCGGATGACCACGTCTTGCTTAACGTATTCGAAAGCCTTTAATTCGTATTGCCGTGAAACGTTTGTATTTKCCCCGCGTAAATTAGAGGAACGTGGTGCTATCGCAGCAGCCATAATTTATCTCATATACCTGTTGTTTGGATATTTAAAAATTCGAGACTCTTTTAATCCGAAACGTATAAGAATCCCGTGCCATAAATCTTGCTGTGACCTCGTAAATTACAAACAGTTGTAGTTAAATATTCCAGATTATAAATAACTGGATGCGATAGGTAGCTTAAGCCATACGGTCGCTTAAAGCCTTGTACAAAAAGCATTCTCTAATACCTGCGTTTGCGGTGAGCCTGTTCTCATGTCAACTTTTAAGTTTACCTTTTAGAGGCGATCTTGCGAAACATAAAAATTAATCAGTTTCTAATTATGCGACACCGGGTTATAAATTTCACATGAGCGGCTTGACACATCATGGAATTATTGTTGTGGAACTATTTCTTAAGCATTTGTGGTATTTTTAATGGCTTGTTAGTATAAAAATACATACGAAACTGCATCCGTATTATTTATTATTCTGCCATATTAAAAAGGGACGGAATGTTTTAATGATTGATGTACGCACATGTTCGCATAACTTTCTTTTTCCACAGTAGCGGCATTCTATGTGCATAATATGTAGTTAGGTGTGCTATGCTATTTTTACATTTGGTATCTTTTAGACTGAGTTTCTAAGTTTTTTCAAAGCCAATTTTGTGGCCTCATTTTATAGTTATACGGGGTGACACATACGTTCCAAAAAGCTCCATAACTGTTTTATTATTAGAGATATTGACTTTTTTTAGAATGTAGCTGCGTTTGTGCTGCACACTTAAAAATATTACGGATTTTATACCAGGTGTCCCAACATTAAGGTAATACTAAGGTTATATCTGTTTAAATGGAATCTATCCAGTTTGATTTTATTTTTAAATTCTTTGCTCAATGTTTAATAACTTTTTTTACAGGTCGTTTATACTTATTTCTCATAAATTTTAATTTGTAACACTTTTTTTGTCAGAACTTCAAAATGCATAGAAAACCTCTTTTAAGGTTTACTCAACATCCTGCTCAGCTGCATGTGCCTACTGCGCAAACATGACAAACTAAAAATGCAAATACCCATTTTTTTAAATAACATGCATCCCCTATTTATTATTGTACTGGTCAAAATACAAAAAGTGAGCGGGCTTCTGTCACTGTTACATGTTAATTTTATTGTAAAATGAATTTCACTATCAATAACTACAATTAATATGGTATACAGTCTTGGTGTAGCGGATCCTAATATTTTATTGGCTTATAGAATATACAATCGAAACTACCTACATTCAAGACTTCCGCAAAGTGCCGCATTTAAAAAATTGAAGGATAAATTTGAAGCTATAGTAGTGAACGTTATGTACAAGGAAAAAGAACTATTAGCACAAAAACCAGGAGTTGGAATTTGTTTTTAATGTTAGAAGAAATTTTAGAATAAAGTTGCAGAGAAATTGACATATTGCTAACCAGTATTAATCGAATTATGTTAAAACAATTTCCATAGAGATTCTTTCGTCAAACCATGGACAAGTTTATTAGTAACGACTTTATGCACACAATCTTATTTAATGATGACTCAAAATGTGAGAGTAATGGTTCTGTTAAGCGACACAACCTGCATTACTATGTATGAGGCTGCAAACCCTTATTGGATGCTACAATTGATCATCAACTGAATTCATGGGTGGAATTTTTGTTAACGCAGTGATTGCTCCGTTCTTTTTTATGGCGTTTTGAATGGGGTGTGATGTCGAGAATTTCTTCACAATGCTCTCCCATATCTAATGGAAAATTTGGACTTGTATACGCGAAGAATCACGTGGCTGCAGCATCTCCTGTACGTTATCATCGAGTAGCTCGACAATTTTTAAATTCAAGCATTCCAAGTCGTTGGATAGGCAGAGGAGTAGTAATTAGGTGCCCTGCCCTTTCCCCGACCTTACTCTGATTGCTTTCTTCCTTTAGGGATTTGCTAAAGACAACATCAACAACTGCGAAGGACATGAAACAAAGAATGCGTGATAAATTCATGCTGCTGATAGGCTAAGTCGTGTTAGACTTTTATTGACGAAGACTGCTTATTTATATTGAATAAAATGGTAACATATTTGAGCATCTGCTATAAAAAGTGTTATAGTTTTTATTTGATTTGTTTTCCCCCCAATTTATTTGTAACTCAATTGCACATCTCCTTGCAACAAAAATTTCCAGTTCCATACTTTCCATGTTTATTTTCTGTGCTATTTTTTGTATGTATAGTTCACTGGATTTTTACTGTCCAAAACAGAAATTTTATTTTTTTAAGGTAGCAACCTGGATTTTTGCGTTAGACTATACAAACCTTATATTGATGGATAACTTGTAAACAAAAACTTTTGATTAGTGCGATAATAAATAGGGGGTAATTTCGAGGGTAATTTGAGAATGATCACTTTTTGGACATTTTAATTTGTCATGTTTGTTGGTTGCTGCAAACATTCAGGAATCGAATGGTGTTAACTATTTTAACTTGTCTGCAAGGATTTGGAAAGTGCGAATTTTTTAACAGACCCCTGCATTTCAAAACTCTGCCAAAAAAGTCCACAGATCAAAATTGAAGCAGATAAATAAAAATAACCTCTGTAAAAGTGATTCGTAATTGAACAGAGAAACCGAAAATAAAGTCAAAATGAGTAGATTCCAGAAAAAATCTTAACTTCATTGTTTTTTTTAAATATTGGGACACTATACAAACAAGTTATGGAGCATTTTGTCGGCACTTGTATACTTTGCGGCCAAAAAAATATTAGGGTACTAACAAATAGCTGTAATATTCATAATAACAATGACTACCATACAAAATGAAATCATCACTGAAAGCACAAATTTACAACTACAACTCCATCCAAAAGAAGAAGATATCACAGCAGTCATCTAGAACCGGTCATAATTACTGCACATAACAGTAACCAACTTACAATATGTTTTTATTATATATTATATTTCATTATAGATCGGTATCAATGGGGGAATCGACGAGGTACTAACCAAATACTCATATAATAAGTAATTAATAATTTTCTTTTAGGGGTTGGTGTAATATTTCAAACGATTGCGATTGCTATAAGAAGTTATCGGATTCCTGGTAACTTAAATGGCTTTAAACCTAGATTGATACCTTTTAACTGTTATAATTTGACTAAGTTGGTCAACAAGTGAAAGCTTCCTACAGTATTCTGCTTGCACCGGTATATGCATTAAAATTTTTCTTGCAGGTATTTACCTAAGTCTAGATTTCCTCTTAAACGGTTACAAGGCATCCTTGAAGCGCCAGGAACCCATTCTTGTCACTTTAGTCATGCAAAAATTCTACTAAGAAATTTGCATACAGCATAAAAACAAGGTCAACCCTTTACAGACGTGTACCTTTCAACAGGACAAGTTGTCCCAAATGGCCTCAATGCTTGTTATGTTAGAAATATTTATGGGGTTATTTGCCATTATAAATAATAGATACCTTTGTTGTGCTGATGTTACTGTTTGCATTACAATACTTAATGACCTGTTAGGCGCAGTTCAGGTGTGGAGTCTCCGCGGTGTAGCAAAATTCTTTTAATATGCGATTCTAAAGATTAACATTAAATAGCCATTTTATGCATTATAGAAACAGTGCGACCATTCTTGTCTGCGACAAACTTCTGTATTTAGAACTTCAACTAAGAAGTACAAGGGACGACCGCGGCGGGTATATTTTTTTGTCTAATACGAAAAAGGTGCCAATCAGCGTCAAATATTTGAGCAGAGCATCGTGGATGAGGTGCGACAGCGTCTGGAGTGATACTAGAAAAGGAAACATGGAGAATGTGTCAGATTCTGTTACTTAACCGCGAACCCTAGAAGTGACAGTTATAGCAGGCCATGAATGCCGCCGCTTAGGGATGGCACAATGGTTGCTTGTTTCAATCGTTTTGTGTAACATCTTCCCACTCGTCTTTTTCTCGAGTGATTTCACTTTAACTTGATGCGAAGGCTTTGCGGCGTGAATACAAAGGGCATGCAGTTTCCGGTTTCACCATGTTTGTAAAAACAAAAATCAATTCATGATCGCGGCCATATTTTGCATTTAATAATAAAATTTGAGAAGAGCTTAAGCTTATGTTGTTGATAACTGTTTAAAAAAATATAAATCAAATGATCCAGATATAAAGTATAAAATTTCAGTGCGTTCAATTTTCACAGTCCGCCAGTGACAGACTTTATGGGAATTCTATTACGTTTTGAATTATTGGACACTGTTGATTCCAAAGTCATTTCAAATAGTTTTTAAATAACATTATCAAAAATAATCGGCGAGCCCTATTTCATAACCGATTTTTTTAACACGTCAATTTTTAAACGGTTTCATAACTTGTTAATTTTGACATGGTTGCAAAACTGGTTAAATATTAACCGTTAACACCACTCAATACTAAACAGTAACCAGCTAAATTTACTCCATTGACATCCTTTAGTTAGTTATTTTGTTTAAAAGTAAACACCATATCCACCATAACCCTGACATAATGCTTGCTTTAACAATACTATAGTTTACTTCTCTTTGGTATTCGAAATACCATAATAATGACGTAGCTGAAGAACTTCTGCATTTCGTATAGGGGTAAAGTCTTTTCTTTTGCTTCAGCGTTTCACGCAGGAATGAAGTCCTTGATATTACTACCATTTGCACATCTCCAGAATTGTATTCCATACAGCAATTCAGATTTAAGGATCAAATTATTATGAATCAAAGTTTTATTTTATAAGGATACGTTGCAGAACATGCCTATGGGTCATTTATACTGTTGAAAATTTATGTTGAGTGTTTATGTTTCATGCTCCTTCTAGTTCAGCTTACAATCAAATAACATACCTGCGTACTTAGCTTTGTTTTGATAAAGAACTATATTTTCATTTATAATCAGATGGAGGATTTTTCAGTTTTTTAGTGGACCGATTTTCRTTGGTTTAGTTTAATTTTTATATTTTCTTGTCCAATTCATAGTCCGGTAAAAACTGTCTCGTTTCTTGTTACAATCAATGCCGTATCATCAGCAAAAGTAGCCAATTTCCCTTCTTATACGTTTGGTGTACCTATGAATGGTGCAAAATACATACAAAAGTGACCCTACAATGTTACCCTGTGGACTCCCGCTTGAAAGACTTTTAAGTCTGAATAGGCTTCATCTTGTTTTATTCTGAACATTCTTCCAGATATTATGTACATACGATGTTAGGATTTCAACACACTGTTTGTGTAGCGTTTTTTATTTAATTTGTATAACACGCTTTCATGTTGTCATTGTTGAGCGCTTATAAGAGATTCTTTACCAAGACAAAATGTATTAGGGATCTATAATTATCGCTATCCAGACTTTTTTGTACCGTGAAGTAGGTATATACAGCATTTTCTAAAGAGTGAAAATAAAAATCGCCTTTGCCATGAAAATATTTAAAAGATCGGCCGCAGCTTTAAAGAGCATGTTGTGTTTGAAATATGTTGGCCTGGATTATATAAATAACTACAAATATTCAAACACACTTCTGCGACATTGTCTACGGAAACAGCGGCGATCCATGTCTCGTATAGCGTCTGTTATCGGCGAAATTAAAAATAAAAAAGGTTGGCTGGATTGTATTGTGTTTCTAGCGGCGATGAACTTGGTTGGGATTAAGCAAGAACGTAAACTTGGATTTCATATCGGTGCGCGAAAATTAAAGCAATAAAATGTTCTGGATGAGGTGTACCAGGAAAATTGATTATCTTATTTAGTGACAAAGATTGATCCAAATGGTTTGCTAATGCAATATGGGTGAACATGAAGATTGCCAGACTGTACTATGTAAGTTGAAACAAAAATAGAACAATTTTTAGAGCTTTCATGGTGTCTTCTGCGATCATGCGTCACCCTCGTCATTTAGAACAATCTGTAAGCTTCCATGTAGTCAAGATATTGCGCTTAGTGACTACTGTTACCTGAAACTTCGAGGGTGCAATTTTATTTACATCGAAACACAAAATTTCAGTGTTTCTAAACTGCGATATTTTGGCTTTTGTTGCGACTGCTTATTGGTTTTATCACACAAAGCCTTGAGCTGTTACAATATAAGAAGTTAATGTAACTAACTAATAAATGGTCAGTGCACTATTGCGCTATACTGAGTATTAACTATAGGGCCGGCCGGAGGGAGATGCAAGAGGTGCGAACGCACAAGGCCTCGCACTTTCACACACCCCGCGGCGTCACTGACTAATTCTAAAAAGTTCAAATTCTTTTTAACGGTACTCAGTATAACATATTGTTTGACAAAAAAAACCACATATGTACATATTCTCTGACGGCTGCTGATTACTGATTATATTTTATCATGGCCCTGATGGACTGTAAAGGTATATGATTATCTTTACTAGTGTCTGGAAACCGACAATAATATAGGCAACAATGCTTAGGAAAAACCCAAAAGTAAAGTCTGGTAGACAGCTTTTGCTAGTTCCTGATTGGTATATCATAAAATGTTTGGAACTATTGTCGCGTCTGCAGAAAGACCTTTTTCTCACGAATCAAAATAATAAAAAAAAGACTTCAGAGCTAACGTCAGCCAAGAACGATTTGTCTCTCTAGCCATTTTATCCGCCGAAACTAAATTTGCAAAAATTATGAAGACGCTATTAATGATTTGCTACAAAGCATGTCAGAAAGTAAAACAAAAATGATTCCTTTAGCTTTGATTTTCGTAGTTTTTTTTGTATTGCACAATTTGTCCAAATTTCAATAAATTTATTTATGATCGTTTTCTGTTATTGTGTAAAGCCACTGGAATGTGGATTAACAGTTGTGACCATGGATAATGATTTCAAAGATTTAAGTCACAAGTGAATTAAATCAAAATTCCATGTCAACTTTATGATTGATTTTCTTTTATTAAATATAAATGAAATCATAATGAATCTTCTTAAAGTGTTTTATTTATATTTATTTTATGCGTAAATCTGTAAAACTGTTAAAAGTAAATCGACGAGATTAATTCACTTCTTAAAACGATTACGATTAACATACAACAGAATCACAATTCAATTCAAAATGGACAAAATGAATCAATTTTTCATTACTATGTAATTGTAATTGGCACTTCAGAACTCACGGTATTTTGTTCGTTTGACGATCATACAGCGAAGATATTTGTGAAAAGCCACTAAACATTATTTACTTTATGAAACAATTTCTAGTTAACTTTGAATCAAAAATTTCAAAGGAAAGATTGCGAAAATCGATGAGCTGTCAAACGACTTATGTAAAGAACTCGAATTTTCTTTTGATGAAAACTTTCCCACGACCATAACGAACAACCAAAAGAAGAATTAGGCGAATCGCGAGTTTACAAAAATTCCATGGCAAAAGGCACTTTCAGTTATTTTTCGGGAAACGTTTCCAAATTTTTTGTCCGTAAAAACCCCATTTAGACTACTATGAACGTGCTTACCAACGAACAGCGTATAATTTTACATAATTTTTTGTGTCATTATTGCCTAGTTGTACGAAATTTGTTTCAAGGCCCCGCAAGAATTCCCTTTGCACCAGGCCTCGCTTTTATTCGAGCCGGCCCTGAAGATATCCCTTGTTTTAATAGACTCAAAATGTTACGTACTGTGTGGAATCTTCGTTTTCAAATTTTCTCTTTCTAGTGGTGATATATATTATTTTGTTGCTCACTTTCTTAACTAAACCCTCTACTGTTTTCGTGCCATCYCYCCCCAAAATTTTATGTAACGGYCATTTCTTTTGTCAAAGTGCAGTCAACAAAATAAAAAAATAAAAAATCAGTCGAAATGTAGATTGAGTGTTGGACCACCCACTAAAAATATCTGAAGAATGTCACCTTGCTGCTTATATCATAGGATATAAACGTTTTAACTTCAATAACTTATCTATTGCGATTATATCACTCTTATGTACGTAGAGGCCTTAACCAAAGACGTAAAACGTTTTGCTTGAAGTTTGTTTTATATAGTAGGCTAATTTGGAGCAATTTGCTGTAGGCGCCAAGTGAATCTATCGAGCATAAATTATTTGAAAACGTAACTGCGGTAACATGTTTTATCAGACCGGATTAACAAGATTTAGGTGAAATTTGTGTTTTCTCTATTTTTCACTTTTGGCTCACAACTACAGTTATTTTTTCCGTGCAGCACTAAAAAATCAAAGGTTTCGAAGATTTATTTATGTGTATTTTCGTACCGATTACTAAAATACTACAACACAGAAATCACTATGATCGCGCGTTTCCAGACACCTACCGCTGTATCACTGGCCGGCTGCCAGCTTCTGATTTATTCAGCACCAGGACGCGGCTTCCTTGAGGGAAATTTTCTACAAAACACCTATGCCACTGGTGAATTACGACCACAAATGTCAGCTGACCGTATCACTGGATTGCGAAACATTATCTCTCAAAAGACGCTGTAGGACAAACGGAGCCGCTTTATGCCAAATTGGCCGTTTGGAGCTCACAAACGTAGCTTTTATGAGCGTGTATACATTTAGATCCCCCTTAAATCAGTAAATATTACGTGAGAAAGTCAAGAGAAATAATCATACATAGCTAACAGAGAAGATAAATTACAAACAAAACTTATTTTAAATGTATTAAATACGTTTTATTTCATATACAACTGCATACATATGCGAGTGCACTATTGGACAAAACTGAAGTATCGTTGAGGATAATAAACTTTTAATTGACACATAGGAACAGAAGCACAACAGTTATGATAAGAGGATACTTGTAGACATAAAATATTTAAAAAAGTTAACATTGATGAAATTAAGATTTTGGGTAGGGCTGAGGGCAGCATAAAACTTTGCATTATGTTGCTCTATACCCACCGATACGTATTTCGCCCTATGAACTGTAATGGACCTACACCATTCCGTGAAATAATCCAGTAACAACACAACAACACTACCCTGACCCCACTTAATTATTGATATACCGTATACTTTGGATGAAATCTCATATTAACCGAACGCTCCATGTCATCGGAATAAAAAATTTGTCACTAAATAACTATTTTCTTTAATCCTGCTGGCAAGCAGATTCGGGCCTAGCAGATGATTTTGGAAATCAACTTTCTCAGTCGGACGTCTATTGTATAGTTTCGGTTTAACTAATCATTTCGTTGAACAGTCCTGACTTCCACGGATCTTTTTGAGTCACTCTTTTGATTCTTGTTTCCGTCCAAAACGTAGTTTTTGACATTTTTTGTGCATGTTCTCTTTCATTATGACGTGAAATTATTTTAAATCACTATGCTTGGGGAAGAGAAACTGCCTAGAAATAGTGGCAATAGTAGTTTTTTACAAAAAGGCATCCACCGCCATTTGTTTTAATTCTGTAGAAATGGTTACCTTTTAGCATTTTTAAAAAATGTTGAACGTTTATATGATAATTCTACAATAATTCTTTTCAGAATATCTTTAAAGAATGTGCCACACACTTATTTTCATGCCATTGTTATCAGTATTAAAACCAATTAATATCAATAGCTGTTTTTATTTTTATTGGTACTTATGTTACCTATATCTTAGCTGGAGTTGAATATACAAGCGCTACAAACTCAACTTATAGTTCTTGTAATTAAATGGTATGCAGGCAGCACTGCGAATTAATAAATCTAATTAGTATTATAAGTAAAGTATAATCTTGTTATTATGACAGATATATGTGCATGCTCGTAGGTACTTCAGAAAATAGAGATCACAAGGTGTATAATATTTGTTTGGGAACGTAAACCAAAGATGTTTGATATTTAATTTTGTAGTACATTTCAATATGTGTAGCTTATAGAAGTAGTAATTTTGTCGTGTGGTGTACTTTAAGTAAGAAAGATTCGTTTCTCCAAGGTTTGGATTTTATATAAATATTCCATTAGTGGATTTGAAATTCGCTATTAGTAAACGACGCTTCTGAAATAGGACATCCTTGCAAGTTGTATGTATTTTACGGGATGAAAAATTATATAGGCAGCATTACGTACTTAATATTTATTAAGTACAAAAAACGATTTACTGAAAATTCGGCTACCTTAATCGCAACGTCTATTCCAATTTAGGAATATCTCCAGTAACCAACGTCAAATCATTTATATAAACAGGTCAACGATACATTTTTTACGTTTTATGAGGTAAGAGGAATCAAATCTTAAGGAAAAGAGCAATATTTACTACTGCTTGTTATACTTATGTCCTAAAAAAATATTTTTCTTAATAAGGTGTAAAACTTTCTGGCTCTAAATTGATGTATTGTTATTAAAAGCTCGAAGCGTTCCTTTTTATTGCAATTTAATTCGCCTTAGCTTTTTATGTCCACATGCTTGTTAAACAATTTTTACTGTCTAATATATCTTTTGAACTTGAAG
This sequence comes from Rhyzopertha dominica, assembly GCA_025024175.1. Classification (NCBI taxonomy): domain Eukaryota; kingdom Metazoa; phylum Arthropoda; class Insecta; order Coleoptera; family Bostrichidae; genus Rhyzopertha; species Rhyzopertha dominica. The sequence goes on from QCXZ01000137.1 coordinate 34,776,037, forward strand.
CTCATTCCAAACTTCCTGTAACTACCAAGACAAAAGCAAGAGCTAAATATTTATTTGACAGTTATAAACAAAGTTACCTCTTACATTTGAATCTGAATGCGACAAATCTCCCATTTTTTGGTAAATATGTGACATGTGCTATGCAGGACGAAAACTAATTATGATACTGTTCTGCACTGCACTTCACAGGATTTTGTCCGCCTTCATTTCATCTTCATTTCCGGGACACCACTTCAAAGATTTAAACGTTCATATTGTCGTTACGGGATATTTTCCGTTTATTCACTTATTGACAAATGATGTGCAGCGCTTGGATCTGTTGCTTAAAATATGTATGCGAGAGAAATTGTGTGATTTATAGTTAGTAGTTATAGTAGAAATATCTATTAAGCTTGTAGGTAGAATATATTTTTACAAAATCTTCATTGCAAATTAGATATCAGACTTAGCTATCTAAAAATAGTAGGCCCATATCTGACCTGCTTCATACTAAAACTAACTGGTGTACCAAAGCTCTTGGCATATATAACCTGTCAGATTCATAATTGATATGTGGTATAAAACGTTAGAATTGGTTTATTAGTATCTAGCGTGTTTTTCATCAGGCAGGTTTGTAGAAGGATAATAAAGACATTAGCTCACCAAATATGTATTGGATTTGTTTGTTAAATGTATAGATTTTAACAGGAAGACTAAATTGTAAACACCATATACGGTAAAACAAGCAAAAAGAGGGTTAATATTATTACTTCCATTGTCAAGCACGTAATCTGAATTAACACAAAAGTGGAAATGCTTTCGCAATACAAGAAGAAGTTTAATTTTTATAATATGCATAGGTACGCTTTCTCTTATAGCAAGTCATATAAATAATGTACAGAATGAAATCATGTTTTTGTCGGTTAGTTGCTTTCTTTTTCATAACTTTCATAACATTGACAAAATCATGGCTATTTTTTGTCAGCGCTTTCAAATGCATTTGCTTATATACTTATAAATATGATAATGAGATAATAGAGCCGTACGCATCTTAACATTTTATGCCATCTAAGAATATATTAAAAATTAAAATTTTGTTAGCATTACCTACTGCGTTCTGTGCTAGTGAAAATCGTTTGTGGTGGTCGACGTTTTTAGTGCGTCTAATAAATATTATATAAATTAAATATAAAAGTAAATATTATACGACGTCTGTTTTTTTAAATCTTACTGATTTCTCGACGAATTCGCCCAAACCATTGAAATATTTGTCTTACCGTCACACAGGCTTTTAGATGCTGTCTTAAGGAACTTTGCCGCTAACTTAGGTAACGTTGGTAGCAAAGTCTTGTCTGTTTAACTGTGTTTTATGCATTTCGAGAATTAGGTACTTTTGGGCGCATAACGCTTCCTCACCAAGGAAGAGTTCCAGTAGGCAGCCAAAATGTAAAATCCTTGAAGAGGGCATCTAAAAGCCTGTTCCGCGATATAACATATGCTTCAATTATTTCGGCGATTTTGTAGACTAATGAGTAAGACTTTATTTAACTTTTATTAATAAAATGTTTTTTGTACATAAGTTTTTATTTTTAAAGTATTCGTTATGTTAACAAAATTTTGGACGTAATGAAGAATATATATGCATACGCAGATTTCCTGTAGTAACATATCCTAGTATAAATACATTTTTTCATCAAGCTCGACGCTTTTAAGGTACGGAGGGGATGATTGAAACACACCATGTAAATATGTGTGGGATGAGATTATACCTTATGCCTTTTACAAATTTTACTGCAAAACTGAAGATTTTTTTGTTTGTTGTCGTTGTTGTAAGTCGTGATAATCACACAAATTTTATTTTCAGGTACAGTTAACGCAAATGGTGAAACGAAGAGACAAAGGACCTCGTACACCCGCTATCAAACTTTAGAACTGGAGAAGGAATTCCACTTTAACCGGTACCTCACGCGGCGGCGTCGCATAGAAATCGCTCACGCTTTGTGCCTGACTGAAAGGCAAATCAAAATATGGTTTCAAAATCGACGCATGAAATGGAAAAAGGMACACAAGATGGCCAGTATGAATATCGTTCCTTATCATATGTCCCCCTATGGACATCCCTATCAGTTCGATTTACACCATAGCCAGTTTGCCCATCTCGCAACTTAGGACGATTATGTGTGAATGCGCTTCATAGGTATTTTTATTTTTGTTTTTTATTATGTTGATTTCTCGCGATAAATATGTATAGCGTTAATTTACGTTTCTTTTGCTTCGTGTTAACTCCTCATGCTTCTTAGCTTTAACCTGAAAATTGAGTAGTCTCTGGTAACAAATTCGGAAATATACAGGGGATAATTGTATATAACTCATGGCAAATTGTAGTTTATTGTTAACTGCTGTGTATGTCTATGTACTGTACTGCTAGTATTTACTTAACAATATTGCAATATATTAATAGCTTACCTATAATTATCACAAAACAAAAAATGTGAATGGGGTGTTACAGTCTGGTTTTAGTATTTGTTGCAAACTCTCGAAATATTTCAGGTGTACCCTAATCTAAGTGCATTAAAAATGTGTAGGAATTATGTTCCCTATAAAATAAATTCTTTTACTAAAACATATTTTAACTCGTGCAACTCAAGCTCCAACTTTATTCAAATCTTCTTGGACTTTTTTTTAACCTTATACTTGAAATAGTGCCTAACCTCCTTCTTACTGGTTACGAGATTATTCTTTGGCCCAAAAGATTTCTTATCAAGAAATAATTTATAGGACTGTTTCGGGTGAAAGCGAGAAAAATCGCCGCTTGATTAAAATACTTTACTGTATCCCGAAAGATGTATCCTTCTCTATAATGGTTTTTGCAGCATAAAGAATCTTTTGAAATCATGTAAATATAATGCAAAAAACAACAAACATAAATAATGAAAATAAGTTTACCGTAATAACCGAAGGAATTGAAAATACGCACACATACCTATCAACCGAATTTCTATTTCTCAAATTTTAGCTTCGTTATTTTTTGACCTTTTTGTTGTGATTCAAGCAAAAATAACAGAAATTAAATTCACTAATTTAGTATTAAAGATTTTACAGTTCATTATCGTTTTCTCAAACATTAGAGCAATTAGGTAAAAATTGGCGACTTTGCACAAAAAATTATCATACTTCCAGGAGGACGTCGTTTCAGACATTTTATATGTTCAACAAAAAAGAAGAAGATATTCAAACATATACGACCCTTTAAATACCGGAAATTATATTTAAAATACGTTACTAGCACTCAAAAATTAAAGCATTTATTAACTCTGACAAATATTTCTGCATAAGCAAAAATGGAATACACTGTAAAACTTTTTTTGCCAATTTTATAACAAAATAGGTATGATATTTATTATAAGTGCTGCATCAGAMTATGCCAGAATACATTAAAAATGAAGTTTTACGTAGAGGGTGTCATTACAAAGTGCCTCTACATACAGATGCGATACAGAAATTTATTATCCACCAAGTCGAAGTTTATGATAAACTTTTCTTTAATTTATTCGCATATACAGTGTGTGCCACTTAAAATACAGTACCTAAGTACTTATTTTGCATTTAAAATTTTATCGCAGTGTTGAMAATTTGTTGAACTTTAAAGAAGAGTTATTCAACCAGATTATATCCATCTACTTAAAACTACATATTTCGGATAAGTATTACTAACAGCAAGACAACCAAACCTTGCAAATTACTTACCGAAGTGGCCATTTCTTACCAAAACGATAGCTATATATAATTTTTGTTGTACACCGGTAGCCATGTTTGAATTTTCTTACTTCAAATGGAGCACCTTGTATATTTTATTGGGACTGCATGTGTTCCAATATTTTCTTCCCTTTTTTTAATTCATGATATATCTACACCCGCTGCTCCGGCTTGTAAAATTGCCATTATTTACATAATATGTTTAGGCTATGATTTTTTTTGTATTATAAGAAGTGAATGGGGTAATCAGCAAGAAAGGTTCATTTACATTTTTAGAACATATTTCGTCCTCACTTGCTGAGGAGTTTTGTTAAAGAAATAAGTTGTTTATCATTTATCGCTCACATAAAGCACGTATACTACTATCTTGCTTTTGCGTTTATTCCCTTGTTTGCCAGCTTAAAGTAAATCATTTTCTTCACTTTTTATAACAAAATTCAATAGTTCTATGTTGAAATATCCCCAAAACGACATGATAGACATACCTATGAAAAAGAAAGGAAATACTCAAACACACGCAATGCCTTCAAAATATATAGGGTTTTTTATTTAAAATAAGAAAGTTGTGTGCACTCAAAAAGTTGAAGACTGGAAGTGAACACTCTGTATAAAACACAAGAGGAAATATAGAATGACAAGAAAGGACTATCTTTCGGTTAGTAATTTGCCTGTTTTGGTTGTTTAAATGAAATACTTATGCAATTTTGTAAAAAAAGTTTATAGAAAGTTTGACAGCATTATTACAACACAGTTTAGAAGCAAAATGTGTACTTATATAACATGCCATAAGAAAGTTGTATATTGCAGTAAAAATATGGAATACTCTGTATATGTGGATATATACATATATTTTTGTATTGTATCAGAGGTACTATTAACCAATTACGCAATAATGACTCACCTCCTACAACCAGTTGATTAATTTTATTTTGTTTCTATATTTCGTATTTATTCTCTAAAATGGGTATATAAAGTCTGTTAGAGTTTAATGCAACTTCTTTTAGTAATAGCAATTGTAAAGTCTTTTAGGAAATTTTTTACGAATATGTATAAAGCATAAACCGCAGTCTTTACATTTTCTTACATGTTTATCATCTTGTCTATTTACAGTCTTCAAAAACATGGTGAACCTGCTACAATTAGTCTTTTCTGCGCAGAAAATGTGAAGTGTAGATAAGCGTGGAATGATTTAGTTATTATTATAGTTTTTTTTTGTATAACTTTTAACAAGTTTCTTAGCCTTCCAGCTTGACGATGTGATTTAAAATAATATAACATAAAAGTGTATTTACTGTCTTAATACACAAGTTATAAGTAAACAAATGGGCCTGCTTACACCTCAGTCACTTTTTTGCTGTTGTTGACGTATATGCAAAATTTGGCGTTCATCGCTCCTTGTTTCTGTAGTATTTTCACTCTTGAGACAGGGTGCTCCCATTAGCTAGCAATGCCCCCATCCCCGAATACCTTAACTCGACCTGCATCATTTGTATGGTGTTACAGATTTTCACCTGGCGTCCCTGCAAGACGAGGGCTACGCGTTCCATCAAGCCATGGGGATGGGAGGTATGGGACCCATGCAGCGCGGCCTTTACGCCTGTGGCAGTCCCTACAGCTAGCCCTGGGCCACCTATAACGGAGACTGCGGCCCCTCGTAGGGCCACATCGGATCGTGGGGCAGTCTCCGGCTCGCAATGTCGCGACGACCATCGAATCACTTCATTATTAGTCGAGATGCGCGTGACCGTCGTGATGCATCGCGAGTTTTCCAACCTTCATACACAAGGTGCCAATGAACGTTCCACCGGTTGAGGTAACGAAGTTGGTAGTGTTTTCAACAAATTTCCTCATTCGTCTAACTGTTGCTCATTAATGCTAGTGTTCCTTCGAACATTTGAGGTGGGTTCAAAAAGAGACCACTGAAAATTTTTAACTTTCACATGACGGTTGCTACTTCATTCAGAGGTGAGAGCCGAAAGTAGGCATATCTAATTACAAATTGTTATGTACGAAGAGATTATTATGTAACGGGCAAGGAGGCAGTTTCCGCAGTCTATCAACTCTAAATTTCCATCCTTGCACAAATAAGCTATTATTGTTATTCGAACGGCGTGCAATATTGTTATGATTTTTATTGTTTTAGACCATAGAAAATGGATTTGTTATGTTTTTCTGATTTGAAATGMTGATGTCCAATTCTCTGAACGAGTGCAACAGAGATCTGATTATTGTAAATATTCGCTCATTTTAGGGACGAAAAGAAACAAGTGTGATTAAATCAATTAGATTACATTCTGCTGTATATATTTTAGATTCGATACAGTGTTCACTTATTTTGTAAATAATGACACGGATTGATTGTGCGATTCTAAGAGTGATTGAGATAGATCTATAATGTAAATAGTGTGAGCAGTTCTGTAAAAGCCAAGTATCTAATACAAAATGTATGAACTGTGTGCAAGTTCGTTTATCTTGGTGTAATAATGAAAATCTGTCAACACAAATTCCTAGACACGATTTTTTCACGCCGTACTGAGGATAGATGTAAAGCTGTAACATATTGTGTACATGTTAGCTCAAATAGTTTAAATATACTTTTGTTTATTTTATTTATGTCTTTGTACTTGTGTGTGAGTGCAGTACAGGTTAGACTATCAAATGCAAGAACTTAATATTTACTGTTGTATTTGTCCCCACAAAGTAATAAACGTATTATATTAATATCTGAAGTTTTATTGCAGCTATTCCCTGTTTGGACTACCGTACATTACCTTAATCTTTCTTTTTGATGCGTGGTACTGTACGCCTGTATTTAAAGATGGAAAATCAATTGTCTCCTTGTAGTACGGGAGAAAAAGAAAAAAGACGCAACTGACAAATTATAAGCAACAACCAAACTTATGTTTCAGCTTAAGATATAATCGTTATCTTGTATGTACAAACTCGAAATATCAGATTTCGCCTTGATGGTCTACATTTGCCTGAGAAAGTGGCGAGAAACAAAAGCTGCAATGAATGCTTACAGTGCCTCTTGCAAAAGATTAATGGTTCATCCGAATGACACTTGATTATGAATTAAATTCCATTTAAACGTTGGTTGATGGTACGACGATCATATTTCAACCTAATATCAATCTTCTCTCATCGAGAATAACGCGATTCGAACCCTGTTAGTCCCAGTATTATTTCGATATTCATGTATTTTAGATGCACTGGCATTCAGGTTCGTTGTGGCATAAATCGCTTATAAAGCCATGAATGCGACTGGTGTAGCGATGCAAATCCAGAAACAACTTATGCAGGAACGAGTGCATCATATGGCTGATGGTCAGTTACATCAGCTATCACAATAAAATCGTCAGGGCCCTGTCGCTTTTGTATGCAGTATAGAATGTAGATTATATGCTGAACAGGTTATTCCTGTGAAAGTAATGTCCCAGAATTATTCAAGAAGAGTATCCTGCAATGTCGGGGAAAAATAAAAAAATAATACTTGCGGCTATTCACATAAAGTTATATTTCGTACATTTACACTAATTATACAAGAGTTGCGTTTTGTAGTAGTATATTAGGAGCGGACGGAACACCTTATTTTGTGGGAAAAAATGCTTTATTTTAAGGATACATGTTGGCAATTAGCTTTTTAACAATAGATCCGATATAAAAGATGTAGGAAGAAGATTTAAATAAGCAATATACTACAATATTAAAATACAAAAAATTCTATAAAATGCCAACGTACATAAAAACCAAGATATTTTCATCTGGATAAATTACATTAAAATGATTGTGTTAAAAATATGGTCATAAATTCGGGATAAAAGCAGTAGAGGTAAACAAAACCAATGTCTTCTCGTTAACAACATATCCAATACTAATAAGTTAAACGAAACTGGCGTTTGCAAAACAAAATACATGCAGTATTGTATTGTAATGTTTTATAAATAGGGCAATCAAGTTGACCTATTAAAAACTGGATTAAATACGTTGCAATTATAAAGTCAAATAAAGGGACAATTGGCTTTGGTAACTATTGCATCAAAAATGATTATAGTTTGGACAAAACAACATTATAATATTATATTGTGATAAAAAATGTAACGTTCGACAAATAGGAACACAAGAAAGATTACCATGTCCTTTGATCCTTTTAAAACTATAAATTCGGCCACAAGATAATAATAATTGATGTAAATCAAGTAAAATTAACATTAATTATACCTAAATTCTATAAACCCAGTAAAACGACACGTGTAGCAAAACATGGACATCTTCACCTCAAAACGTTTTAATGTTCTTTGAAAAGAGCTTTAGGTCAGAACGATCATGACGGTTATCTATTCAAGGCCGTTTGGAAGCTATTTAATTACTAATTAAAAGTACCTATGTTTTCTTACGGCATTGAAAAACTTCTCCAAGAAATCGACAGTTTTGCTATTTCTCTCACTCTCTCTCTCTTTTTCGCTTCCTTCCCATACTTCACTCTTTTTGTTCGTTTCCTCTACCAGTTCTACCACACTTTAAATCAAAACTTCAGAGTAAGAAACAACTGACTTACAAAAGTTGGACTTAATTATCAAAGTAATCATATAATTCTCTACAAAAGATACCCTTACCATTTTTGGCATCTGCCATCTCTTAACGAATTTAATTTAAGAAATTTTATTAATATTTAGGAATTTATTTACGAACTATTCTGGCAAAAATTAGTTTGAGCCATTATTGAAAACTCGTAATGCTTTATTTAAATAAGGGTTTGCCTTCTTGTACAACTAAAAATAAATAAAATTTAAGCCTATATTAGGTAGGTATTCAAAAATTATTTAAATATTATGTGGTTGGGTAAACGTATTTAAAACACCATCTATTATAATAATAAAGTATCTAAACGTTGAACCTATTTCTACTCTGATAAACATAGAATGATGACAGGCAAACAATGGCCAGGCGTTTTTCTKKAGGAATTCAATTGTTATTTAAATATTTTGACGTTCTTKATGTTTTTTATTGGTATAATGGTACTTACTAAAGCCCACTAAAACTTCTTTTTGTGGTTTTGTGTTGCTTTTCACTAAAAATGATACTCTCTAAGGCCTAAGGTACTAGAACTAGATATTAAATTTTTCTAGAAATAATGTCCTGTAAATAGACGTTACTTTTTGTAGTTATTTACACCTTTCGTCTTCAAATACTTGGTTCTTGGTTTACTTTACTAGTATGTAGTTTTCTGTCTGTCATTTTTCATGTTGATCCTCTCATTAGTATTCCATTCTTCGATTTCTACTTGGGTTTTTGCATGAAATGTTGTTGTTTATAATCTGTGATTCTACTGTTTCCGAATTTTAAATTATGGGATAGATAACAATTAAGTAACAGCAATACGGTTACAATTTCTTGATGGAGTTCTTATAGTAGAATTCTGTTATAAAGTTCAGTGTACTACGAATTCATCATAAATATTATCTTCTAAGCGTTTTCTGTAACAACCAGAATTCTGTAGTCATCGCCGGCCTCCGCGTGCAGTCACTGCAACACAGATGGCGCTAGGCACCCTTTTGTCTATTCCGATCGTCCAACAGCCTTTATTTTTTTTGGACTTCACCAACACGGCTTAAGTTCGACCCAGTTTACGTAGATGGTGCTGGTGCTGATACTAAATGAACTGTTCTTTTGGCTTTGGGTTACACACATTTGTATTTGTAATGATTTTTTTCATAATTCATGTACGCTTTTCAATTTGTTAAATTAGTAATTTAGTAGGTATTTGAAAGTTGTATTGAAGACTTTTTTAATACCGCAATAATGATTAATTATTAATTTAAGGAATAAGGGACGTGTAAGAATCTCAAATTGGAAATACAATTTTTCCTGTTAAATTCGCAATTGTAATCGTAGTATATACCGTGCATAAATAGTACTTTTCCTAATGTAGCAGAATGGAGGGAGAATCAAAAACTGTATAGCATACTGCCAGGAAGACGGCCATTATAAAAAAGGCGGTGTTGACGAGGCTCCCTTGACAGCTCCTGGACCGTAATCATCCCGCTTACAGCTGCATGAGGGTTCGATGACGTCAACTATACCCCCCTTCTGGCGTAATCGGATTATTTGCCATTTTTAAACAAGGATAGAACCGTTTAGCCAGTTTAGGGCATTTCTATTTCAAGGCCGGATGTGAGCGTTACAAAAGCATCCGAAAGAAGTTAAAAAGTCAATGCCGATGAACAGGGATCGGAGTCAGGTACCTGGCCGTTTCAATATAATGAGATTTATGACTCTACGGTCACAGGCTGTCTGGAAAAGTATACCTAGATCACCTAACGGTTAAATAGTTTCTGAATCTGTAAAATTGTTCCGTCTATTTCACAAATGTATTATTGCCTACATTTAAAAGCTTTTAAATACAAACAAGGATATAATTAATTAATTTCTGAAGAATCAAAGAAATACAAATTCTATGTTGGCAGTAGAAATCTGCAGCTTAATGATTAATAAGTCTAATATCTCATACAGAAGCAAGGCAAAACATCAGCAAAGCAAATACAAAAGATGTTGAATATGGAACGTAAAATACTGAATTAAGACGATTAGATAACGGACAATGACAGAATAACAATATCCATCGTAGGTAAGCAAATTATATACAAATACATACAATACATCTCACGGGCATTTAGGTTTTCATTAAATTTTGGTTATTATACTTCAAGCTGATGTTCTTTAGATACTAATATATGGAAAATTAAGAGAAATAGAATAATTTCTTAATATCTTTTTTTATATAACAACAAGGAGTTAAATAGCGTGCAAGGCATATATGTATTCCTAAATGTACATCACGACTTTTTTTTCTTAATATCTTGCTGAATCACGCGGATATATGTTTCTTAAGACACACTTAAATACTAACAAATGTTTTTTTTTATATAACAACAAAGAGTTCAATAGCGTGGAAGGCATTATATATGTATTCCTAAATGTACATCACGACTTTGTCAAATTTAGAGAAATAGAATAATTTCTTAATATCTTGCTGAATTACGCGAGTATATGTTTCTTAAGACACACTTAAATGCTAACAAATGTTTTTTTTATTTATATAACAAGAAAGAGTTGAATAGCGTGGAAGGCATTATGTATTTCTAAATGTACATCACGACTTTGTCAAATTTTTCATGTGTTATAGTAGCAGTGAAAAAGTTAAAAGCTAATTTTATAATGGGTGTGGGTAAAATATTCCAGTATTTGCTGTAATAAGGACTGCATAATCGCGTTATTAAAGTACTTTTTCGTAAACACTACTCGCACATCCCAGCATTATCATACCACAATTTTCCATAGACCTATGTTACGGTTACGATGCATTAATTTTGGCCGGACCATTGTCTTTAAGTAATCATTTGGAATATAGTACATATAACATATACTAACAATGTGTCCCCAATGCGGAATTTTCTTTCCATTGGACCAAATAGTTAATGATAAAAGCGATAAAGTATTGAAAATGCAATAAAAGAAATATTTCTACTTTTCGTTAATTTTTCCTAGAATATATAATTGCTGCGATTTTTTGTAAGCTATTAATTTAATAATTTCGGCACACAGTAGGTACACTTATATCCCTAAGTAAATATGGTACTTATTGCGGAACATATACACGAACATTAATATAGATCCAAATTACATGAAACTATAAATAGATGCTTGCTGTAATATTAAAAAATTATACCTATGAATAATATGCAAGCGGCAGCTGGCAGAAAAAATTTAGTTACTCCGCATTCAAAATCTTAAAAGGAAAGCTTAACGCAGTAACCGAAATAAAACAACACGCTTATTTAAAAATGTCACTGCAGATACATATGGGTGCGCAGTGAATTGTTAATTAGAATGCTAATTTATACATATCCGTTAGCAGCGGAGTTTTTATGCAGAGCCACAAGCCAACGTACTCTTCCCCAGATTATAATTACGCATTGGTACGTTAAAAAGCGCTGCTAATTAGCACGAAAACATGGCAATTAATTACACGTGCAGCGCAATATAAATATATGTATCATACGTTGCTCTCCAAATGTGTACTGGAAGCGATTTAAAACTGTTTTCTTTTTTCAGTTTGTTGTGCAGAAATAGACTTGCGGAGAGAATATACCAGGATTTTTTCATTTACTTTACTTTTACCTACCTATAGACTTGTTCATACTTTTAAATAAACAGGTACTTTATTTGCTTTTACTCCATACTAATAAACATGCATAAAGTAGAAAACTTTGTGTTGAATGAATTAATTTAGTCAGTAGTATGCAATTATATTTACAGGCATAGTAACTAAACAAAAAAATTACCAAATTTAAATATTGGAATGGCATTTGTTTATCAAAAAAATGACTGTTATAATTTCCCAGTTTTCCAAAATACAAAGGTGACCTGACCACAATAAGTAAAATACTGTGTTAATTAACTAATTTAAATAATTTAAGACAAGGACGACTAAACTTATCCTTATTAAGTAGAAGACATAAATACCATCCAAATCTGTTTCAAAATAAAAAGGCAAAAAGGGATACGTGCAAAATTCATCGGCCCCTTTCTGTTACTTTCCAAAAAGGGACTGAACGGACCCCAAAGCTGCCAGTTTGCTAAGGTTTATGACCCAGTATTAACTGTCTCCTATAATAATTTATGTTAATGGCTTCGCTCCACTGAAAGCGCTTAGGGTTCTGAGCCCGCGACAGTTGGTACCGAAACACAGTGAAAAGTAGAAGTGTCGGGTGTTGTGTGCGCTCCCTGTGCGTTTGAATTCTATTTATGCTGCGATATTTCTCTGGAAACGTACATTTAGCTTAATGAAAATTTTCGCAATTGCGTTCGAAATATTTGGTGAGTTAATTGCTATAGTTATTCATTGAAAGGTAAGCATTTAGCATGTGCCTATTTTAACAATTCGCAAACTACAAATATGAAATCAATTTCTTTATATCTGACATAGTAAAGTATTATTTGTATTAATTTTGCAATTATAATGCCGTAATTAAGACAATATAGGAATATAATAGCTAGTCAGTAGTTGATATGTTAGCTTAGTGTGTAATTGTATGTTACGCGAATAACCTGTTTTAAATGCCACACGATTCTGTCTCTAAATTAAATTAAGTATGGCAAACAATTTTTATTGCAAAAAAAGTATCGATGTCCCTTTGGCGCCATTTTCCGATTAAGCTGTAAGCATTCAACGGACGCGCGCAATTAACAGTTAACGCATGCGTCACGCTACTTATTCTAATCGATATCCAGGCACCCTCAATGACTGGCCAAAATTTGTTTACGGGCCCTTGCTTTCTGATGCTGAATATCTGACGTCCGTGCGAGATTTCTGCGGAATAGTTGCAGATGGAAGACGGTTGGGCAAGACGGATCGAAAAACAAGTGATGTCACTGTAAAAGATAAAAGCTGTTTTTAGATTCTTTATTTTATCTTGAACGGACAATGCACTATGATCTGCACGGGCCGGACAGATAAATGCTCAATTTTTTCTTGAAAGCCGTCTCAGGTTACACAAAACCCGCTCTAGTGGGCGAAGGAAACACATTATTAATTAAGTACATCATTGTTTGGGATGCCACAGCCGTGAGATCAGACCCATTCGTATTTCACTGGAGTAGGTTGAAAGAGAATTCGTATGTAACAGGACGAGAATTTAAATTACCATTGTTACGACTATTTTTAAGCTCGTAGTTTATATAACGATCTGAACATTTTTACAATGACCGATTCGAAACATCCGTACCTATTTGCCAAATTATGTCTTGTTTTTACAGTTGCAATACTTACTTAAACAACGGATCAACGGAAGCCTCTAGTGTCAGACAATAACATTAAAAAGACAAAAACATATACGGAAAAGCTAATCAGGGCGATTAAAACGAAATTACCGACTCCAATTAAACGCTCAAAGAGTTTACCAGTTTGCACAACACATAGGTTCTCAACTACAATATTTTAACTGTTTAGTTATATGCATTCTTGGGAGTGGTGTCGGTAGATATTGTTTCCTATTTTATTTCTGCGGCACCCTCACGTGGAAATATACTTATAATCTTGTTAAGCCGGGAGACTACGAGTCAAGTAATTAAGTACCTAGTCAATATCTGTCCACAATCCATTTATTTTGATATCAACTCTCAAGCTCACTTGTTGATCAAAATTTATTATCCGTCTAACACTAAGAGGAACATCCTCTGATAATTGCAATAAGGCGTTTAAAAACATGTTTATTTAATAATAAATTTTTTTCTACTTTTATCACTTGAACAGACATCGGCCGTCTACGTTGGTTATCGGCAATTTCAACAAGATTGGCCTTTATACCGAGTGCCGATAAAGTATAAAATTCAAAATAACGGAAAAATGCTGGAAGAAGTAACTTATATTTAAAAACATCTTTATTTAGAGACAGTTGAAAGTTGAAACAATCAGCCTATTATTAATATCACGTCACAATGTTTTTATAGAACTTATATATTTTTGAGTCATTCCAGCCCTTGTATCATTTTGCATTAAAAAACGTTCAAAATAAGCACAATTCGAAAAATATGAAATGGCGTTCAATAAATGACATGGTGAAGCACATGTTCAAAGTGTGATCAGTAAATCTAGAATTTGGCACACCTAATCGATCCATATAAAACCTCAAAGAAATTGTTTGAGGAAGTAACTTGCGTTAAACCTACTGCCACTTTATGTTCCTCCCGGCAGACAGTTCCAAAAAAATAAAGAAAACGTCCTCTAGTATAAGTAAACAAAAGGTTAACAAAAAATGTTAAAATGCTTCCCTGGCAGTGACAATTCTCAAACAAGTAATCTGCTTAAGTGATGTGGTGTGTCTAACGGAGACTGAACGAATCCAATTTTACTGACAGTAGTTATGGCGATAATCCGAAGACACCACGAACATCAAAACAGACATCGTATTGCATAATCTACTGTTAGCAGTTTTGCCCGATTTCACGAAACGAGTAGTGTGAAAGATTTGTCAAGATCCGGTTATCCAAAACTTTTTATTTAAGGGTATAGTCAATCCTCACAATTGCCGTTATTGTATACACGAGAAAATCCACATTGGGTTCATGAAGTACACACACAATGTCCTCAGTAGCTTAATGTTTGGGTAGAAATCATTGGTCAACGAATTATCGGTTACTACTTCTTTGAAGACAATTTTACTGCATATAGGTAGGTATTTAAAATTTCTCGTAGATGATTAAATATCTGCACTGGCTGAGATATTTTCGAGTTTCAACAAGATGGTACACCGGCATATTTTTGTGCGGTGGTACATTGCTTCATTGATGGCGTTTTTAGGATAGGTCGCCGGGGAGTTGTAGAATGCCCACTCCGATCGTCAGATTTGATTCCTTTGGATTCCTTTAAGTGCCATTTAAAACTAGAGTATACGTAGACAGTCCACATATACTGGAAGAATGACAAGCTCGTATTCGAGCTGAAATGCGATTATACTTCCACAGGCGTTGTTGAATGTGTCAGTGCTGTATATATGCGACTTGGGCAATGTTAGCAATGTCAAATTGTAAATGGACTGCAATTTTAATATTTGAGTGTGTAAAATGTTTTTTTGGTAATTTTAAACATTATTGATTGATTAAATGTGGAGGCCAAAAGTCACTTGATGACGTATTTCACGTATATTTCAATAACCTTTTTCCCAATTGTGTCCATTTTGTTGGTTTTTTGTACCAAATGACATAGGTAGGGGTTGAGTTTCTTAGATAGTAAGGGCTATAATGAAAAAAAATTCATAACGGCTCCATTAAAAAAATATTCATCACGTCATATTTCCCTCATAGTGAAGACTACTCTGTTTAAATGATCTCAAAACCTGCAATTTTCAAGTTAGCCACGCTGGACAACCCAAAAAGTAAAAAAGTGTGTCGTTGGTGCCATGCGATGAGCTATATACAATTTTTGTCATATAACTAGGGATAGGCAATTTATTTGTAAAAGGGTCTACTTTTTATACAACTGTAATTTCTACCGAAAAGTGCTTCGTAGGGCATATTATTCTAATCTGGGGTACACTTTATCTGAATAGAGAAGAACACAGGGCATCATCAATGACGTCAGGCGCACAAACCATTTTTAGCACGCGTCATCAACCGTTGCCAGGTAACGATACCATTCAGTGGCGTGCTCGCATTCGTCTAATTTAACGTTCGCGTTTCGTTTCGAGTAGACGGTCAGAGTGTGTGTTTTTATTATTGCGTTTCGCATTTACTGTTTATACAGCATGGTTTCTTTATCATTAGTGTTTTGTCTGCATAATATATCCTTCTATTTTGCTGTGTGCTGCGTATTGTACTGCAACCTATTAACGACGCGACGGCGACCCTGGTTATGACGTGCAAATCGCGCATGCAAATGATGACGCTCCTGTATTCTTTTCTATTCAGATGGAGTGTACAGCCTGTAATCACTGGGGACGAGATCTAGCGAATATAGAGGGTGCTCCACTAATTCAAAACCTGATTGGTGGTGTATAGCAGCCATGAAAATACAAGTCTGATGGAACAGAACACCCTTCCTTAACTTTCTTGGACGTTTCTCTTTAAGAGCGGCTCAATTGTGCGTAATAGGCTCCTGTAATGCTCGGCCTGTTTGGCAAATAGCCAGTCAGGATGATTCCTTGAGCATCCCAGAACAGATATCAAAATTTTTCCGGCAGACATCACGACTTTGAATTTGCATTGAGGGGGAGAACCACGATGTTTCCACTCTTTACTCTGCGTTTTGGTCACGGGAACACAGTGGTGTACTCGTGACTTGTCCATGGTCACAATAAGAAAGTCCATTTTGTTTGCCGGTTATTTTTCCAAAAAACGCTCACAAGTCGACACCCAGTTTATTTTTGTTGTCTAACATTCGGGGCACCCGTCTTKTTTATATCTAWTTCTTAGCCAGTACGTGGTGCACCATACGATATGATAAGCCTGTATCTTCCGCAATGTCCGGGATACGTACTCATCGGTCTTGCTGTGCGATATCGTGTACCTTTTTAATGTTTTTGTATGTTGTTACCGTTATGCGACGACTATCGKCAAGTTGAATTTCACAGGACGTTCTTCCACATTTCAAATCTCGGCACCAGCATTTGACTGTGTTATAAGAAACTGCAATCTCGCCAACAGCTGCCACAATGTCTTCATGAATATGAGTTGGCGCCATGCCCTTTTTCTGGAGGTATTTTACTCTGGCTCTTTGTTCGACACTCTACAGGATTTATTTTTATGAACAATCAGGCACACAGTTCAAGAATTAGCCATATGACAACAACGCTTTAAGATACAAAGTAGATATTTTGTAGATATGATTATAAATGTCAGTTACTAACTGCCAAAAACATGAACCAAGTAAGCATTTAGAAATACGTAGGGGGCAGAGTATAGGGATCAACCCTCGTATAAGATTTTTTTTAACTTTCATTAGATGAAAATTGCATCCTTATACTTAATAATTAGACTTTGTATTAACGTCTCTTTCATAATTTTGTGAGCTTTCACCTTTGTGGCAAGCCCCACCAATCTACTTTGGTGTTTCAAACAATAGTACGGGAGTGAGCAGTGCTATTTTATTTTAGTACATTCTTTGAGTGTTAAACAACGTTATTCATTTAGATAATTCTAAATCGAAGCTTAATAAAGCTTACTTATTCATTTATTTAGATAATACCAACGTATGTATGTTCGTGAATATCTACATAATAGGGGAAGAGTGCTAGATTTGTATTTGTAAGTACGAAGGAAAGCCCCAAATATATATATGTTAAGACTGGTGTTTTAATATGCCGGCTGGATACACAAACAGAAGCTTACTACAAACTAGATCAAGCTCAACCGTAATATAATGCATGTCGAGAGCAAACAAACATAATACACTTAAACCCGTATTGAGCAAGAGAGTGGCTAAGGAGTAAATATTTAAGCATTGAAAATTGCATTCCAGGTATATACACGCAACACATGATATGCCGCGATTTGGATGTAAATTCGGGGACAATGTATCTATTTACAATACGAGACATTGAACAGAACGATATAGCTGTGTCATTAATCTTGGTGTTTTTGAGGTAGGTCAGGACCTGGATTGCGCTTCGTCATGCCATGCACTATCTATAAAAAGTAATAGACATTGTGCTGGTCAAGAACACCTAAACTGGTCTGATGAAGTTTGTTTTTCTTTCCGCGGCACGAAATGGTATTAGTAACAAAATCGATACCGCCCGTTTAGATATATAATTTATATTATAAGTAGGCATAATTATTAGAATATCAGCTTAACGAAAATATGCATTGTTCTTCTCTGAGCCGCAGTTAATGATTTGCATAAGTTAAACGTAAATGCATCTTTATGTTGATGTAATTTTTATACCAATTTGTTTCTTATCCTTGTTCTTATTTTGCATCAAGCATTCTTATTTTATTTCTTTTTTGTGTGGACATAGGTAATACTGTTGAAGTACCGAATATAATCGTTGGTCGTTGTATGTACCAACATTTATAATTTATTTTTTCCAATGTAAGGGATTCTTCTCTAAAAAATTAGAAATTAATTAATCCTTTTCAGTTCACTTCTTATGCTTTTTGTAGCATAGTTTTGGACTTTCGTCCAACTTTGTTTGGCACTTATAACTGCCAAAATTTTTGCTTCATTTGCAAGGCAATCCCCTCACTTGTTTCAATAATCAATTTTAAAACAAACTGTCAAGTTTTAACTGTATTTTTATAGGAATTGAACTAAGCCAGCAATGATGGTTTATCAAAAAATATTTAATCAGAATTCAGACTGAAATATTTGATTTCATGTCTKGCGCAGCCGCTAATTCATACAATAAGTTAATATAGAATATGGAATGAGCTTTCTTTGGTCAATGACTACTCAACTTTTCGCTTGTATTAAATCTTATTGACGTAAACTAAATATTATACGTTTCAGGACACACAACACGTTGTTGAAGAGTTCCGGATATTGATCGGCGTTTGCAAGAAATGTGTTCTCGGGCAAATCTGTCGGCGGGAGAGGCACAGGACCAGATTCCTCGCATCAGAATGGACAGGGGGGCAGAGAGTGGAAATGTTTTGATTCGTTCTAAAACTGGTTTTGGTTTCTTCATATTCAAAATTCGAAACAATTCTAGGCACAAAGGTAGGTGAGTGTCAATATAACACTTTGATTATTGACAGGCCGCACCCGACTGATTAATTAGAACAGAGAAACGACTACAATTATTGCGTATTAAGCTTTGCAAAGCTTTGAAACTTTAACAAGAACTGATTTTTTCAATACGCGTATGTAATACACGTACAATAGCTTGCTCGTGACATGTATTTTTGTTTAAATGCATGCATTTAATTAGATAATGTAGGTATTGTACAATTTATATATATATATATATATATATATATATATATATATATATATATATATTAGATTTATATCCAAAAAGAATGTTATGTGCTTTGCATACACACTATCTGCAATTTTCCAAGTTTTGTTCATTTAAGCTATTATAACAGGGTGATGAAAACCGCGTCTCCGAACAGCATCCCTCGTTTAATTTTACTGCAAAAGTTGTACAGCTTTATGACTCATAAAATAAACTTTTATGAGCAGGTAATTGCACGGATATAACAATTTGATACGCATACTACACTTTGATAGCTTTATGGTAGTCCCTAAACAAGATTTATAAATCTCCATGACCAAAGTTAACCAAAATTAACTAACTGAGTGGATCTAATATCTCCATGATCTTGATGATCTTAAAACACTAAATCCAGTGATTTTATTGTGCTTTTACGTATAAAAATTTTTGGAACTCCAACTAAGATTATGCCTAAGCCCAGCCATCTAAACACTGCCTAACTAATCACATACTTTAATTATTTACCTACTTAGTACAAATTATGTACTTAATGTAATAGATTGTCTGATATATACCCCCTGTGTCTGTGACTTCGCTATTTAAAGAGTTAGGCAAAAAATAGCTTAAATGGAGGCATCACTCGGTAGAACAATAATATGTTTTCAAATTTAAGATATCTGCAAAAGCTTTAGGGTTAAAAAAATGACAAAGTCGATCTTCTAAATTGTTTGCATTTTTTGCTTGAACTTTTTACAGAATTAAAAAAAACCTTCTCAGGGCACTTTTTAAGTAATTTTTAATTCACATGCAGTATTGTTCCTACATTTTGGAAGCTCAAAACCATCATCAAACTGTATTTTTCTTATGGAGCTTTTAAATTTTAACATAAAAAAATCTGGTTTAATCCATATGTAACACTATATTTTCCTACCGGATTACATTTAAAATTCACAAAAAGTGTTTTTTATTCAAAGTTGTTGACTTGCCATAGTCACTGTCGCTATGTTTAAACAAATGGTATTTGTTGTTCGTTGTGTCAGTGCACTACTACAAGTTCCATGCATTACGAGTCAAAATCAAAACTAGCTTCCGCTAAATATACCAGGATATTTATAAACAAAAGGTAACCACATAAATATATTTTTTTTTAATTAAATCAATCAGCATTGAGTCATGTAGCAACATTCGCTGATACCTTGTAGCTCTTTAAACAACAAAGTTACGAGGGGTGGGACATCTGTACATATATCTAAAATCTATTATTCTATTAARATGTAAAGGTTCTACTCCTTCATTCGTTCCATTGCATGTCTCATTTACCGAAAAAATCTTTATAAATAAKCAATTTTGTYTGTACACKGCAAAGAATAGGTGTTTGAAGTAGCTGCTTCATGCTCAATAACCTATCGAAAAAGGAACAAAATTAAAATCTATTTTACTATGTCCAACATTTAGAGATTATATTATAGAATAGAATATTCTAGAAACAATTGTATTAAACTAGACATCAACTTCAAAGGATGCAGAAGCAAGAGAACACTTGAGGAATTAAAGTAAGTTAGCTTGCGGGCTGAAGCGGATGCTCGCTAACTATAACATTGTAAAAAAAACATAACAAAAACGCCTGTCTCTCATACTGAACTAATTTGTATTCTCTGTCAGCGATGACTGCTTTTTACATACAAGCCTAATGACTTCACGTCAAGATGTGTCGTACGTAGAATAATAGTGTGAAATGAATTGACAAAATATCTTGAATGGACAGACCTATATTGGGTTTTATAAGAAGAAAAAAACCTGATAATATTTACCTGTAGGTATGTTTGAATTTAACTTTTTTCTAGATTATAAATTTTAAACATATTAATCGACAACATTTCTATATGTTAACACCTATTGACATAAAAACATTCTTTAATAAAGTAAACTACATATTATACCCAATTGATAAATAATAGTGTAATAACGCAGCGGACGATTTGCTGAAATAGAATAAAAGTGAATGCAAATAACATGTTTTCTAATTACTACTAATCAGGAACTGTACTGCCGAAGCTTTCATTTACATTTTGCGCTCTACTGCTCTGAACAGTAGAATTTTTTGTTCATCTAGTGTTTTATGGTGGGTACGGTAGATGTTAGACACTAAGTGGGAACTAAACATATACCTTCATATACTTATATGAAATAAAGAGACATAACGGTTTGTTAAGAGTGATTCTTGTTTTCTAATTTTATGTTGTATTGCAAAAAAGATATTTTAAATTAATTGATAGAAAAAATTATTTTTGTTTAATCCGATCAAGTTGGAACGTTTGTATGTCTTTCCTTATTGTTAAGCTCATCAGATACGTGGTTGAAGCCTAATGCACTCCTTATAGAGTGTTTCAAGATGTAGTAAAACATTAATAATAAATTGTGACATGGTGGATTCTCTGTACATCCGTTTCAATACAGCTAAATTAAAAGCAGCATCAGTAGAATTTTTAATGAGAAATGTCCTGATTAACTACCTTACCTTAGTCTGGTGCAGAATGAAGAAGGTACAAAACGATTTTTTTTTGTGTATGAATGCAAACATTATTAAAATGAATGAGAAACTAATTTGTTACAGACCTTGATCAAATATTTCAATCAATAAATAGTGTATAATATTTAATATTTCCTTATTTATTATAGGCGTGAAGGTAATCACTTCTTTACTAACATTTACTTCGCACATTGTTATTCTCAACTTATTTATGTCCTTTGTTGCTCCTCTTGCTATGTCCAGTGTTTTTCTTGGACTTCCTCTGGCCCTTTTCCGTAACTAATGCTTCGTTAATCTTTTCATTATTATAAAGTGTCCAAACGATCTGTTTGACTTGCTCTTCTTACACTTTTGACAGGCCTCAGATAATTAGTACCCAACTTTTATTCGTATATGTTAAGTATTGGCCTAAAATTATCCTGTAAACTATCATTAATTGTTTCTCTCATTTTCCAGTATATTGTATTGTCCTCCTAACTCCTAACTACTTGAAGCTTTCGGCTCCTTCCGTTTGTGTTCCATTTATTATTTGAGTTTCTTTTTCCGGTTTGCTATCATTATCTCTTTGTGTTATTTTTATTGTCCTCGCATTTTATGCTTTTAATTTGCTTGCACTTTATAGACTTTTGGCTTTACAGAGTGATATCATCAACAATGTTGCACTCATAATTTTACAGAACCCCAAGTTGCTTGATATTATTTAGTTTTTCGTGATACTTCCATAAATACTTCTATTCTTATTCTTTGCTTGTTATTGATACATATTACACTTTCCAATTTTTTTTCAGGGATTAAAAACTCTTTATAAATCTAAAAAGGCTTAAAATTTACTACTCCTAGCTACTCTTTTCGATGATCTGGGTACTTATTTAATTATCAATATGTGTATGTGATGCGGTGTGCTTCATCCCACTTTTGCACCTACTTTTTACTGCTTGCAGTAGTAGTTGCAGTTTACCTCCTAAGGCTTTTCCTCCAATAGGCTTCCATATATTACTCGTGTATTGGTACAACGGTACCCATCTTTCAATGTGGTACTCTTACTGTTGTCATTCTAAAGCTTCTTTGCAGTTTTAATCAAAAGTATGTATTTTACAGCAAAATGTCATTGACAAATTTTTTTTGCATTGCTMATTTTATCCTTGAAATGACCTGGTGCTCATGGTGTATTATGGTTTAATAAAAACATAACATTTTAGTAAAAACGTGTTTTAAAATAAACCGCAAAAACTGTTACCAAAGCAAGTTTCTGGTTTTTGTTCATTTGATATTCTAGTGCTCATGATACTTTGTTTTACTCACTTAAATAAATTATTACATTAAATTTGTCCTAGTCCGTCACAGAAATTGCCGAACAAATTTTGCAATCAGTTAGGCGGTGTCTCTCGAATTTTTTGTCTGATTTTGACTCCAGTTTTTTGAAATTCAGTATTTTCTTTATACACATTACTTCCAAGAGGAAAAACCCAAGATCAGGCCCCGTCTTGTTGAAACCAGACATTTTAGTTTGGCTTTCCTCGAATATACAATGTGAGGTACAGTTTCATCACTGAGCAGGTTCAAATAGATATCTGCTGTTACATTTCCATTTATGAGGTATGGAACTATAATACTAGCCCACACATTCAGTTTCTTAGGACACTACGTATGCTTTTGCATCACGCAGTGATGATTCGCTAGACCATTACCGGCATCTATGTCTGATTACAAATAATTGTAGGAAAAACTGTCTCTGTCCGAAAATAATCTTGTTTTGGAAAATTTGGATTATCGTTGGTCATTGTTCGAATCTTCATTTAAGTAATGGAGGATGTATGCTTTCTAAGGTTTGTATTTGCTTGATTTTAATAGAGGAATGACTAATATTATTGTCCAATGTGGCGTGATTGACCTAGATAACTTACCCATAACGGTAACTAACACATCAAGAGCCTGGTCTTTATCTGTAACCTATTTCGGAAGCCCAGACCTTAGGATATCTTTTATACCTCCAGTTTCTTTAACTTTTTAACTTGAATGCTATAGATTGATTTCTCTTCGGATGAAACAAACAAACATCTTGTTGTGAAGGTTGTCTAGCTCCTGACGTTTCGCCTACTACTCTGGCAGGCATCTTAAGTGGTGTGCTTGGGGCCGTGAACGTAGGCGTCGCGGTGAACGTAATAACTGCTGACTGGTTGCTTGTGCTTCCGTATTTATAGGATCGATACGTTATTTTCCGAGAGGGCTTTGCGAAGTACAGAAATTCAAGTTTTTTTTTGATCCTCATTGCCTCTTCCTTTCGGCTGAAGTTATACTATTGTTTGTGTATTTCTATGGCTTCTAGGTAGGTAGTAGGGCTCCCTGGTGGACTTTGTGTCCCTGTTGTAGTGCGTGGTGCTCAGCGACTGCCGATCTCTTGGAAAGTCTGAGACGAAAATGTCCCTCGTGCTCCTTTATTTGATTGTGGCGCTCCTTCTAGTGGTACCTATGAGTACTTGTCCACAATTACAGGGTACACGGTAAATTTTACCGGAGGTCAAGGGGTTCCGCTTATCTTTGACAGAGGTAAACACACTCTGTAGCTTTCTAGTGGGCTGGTAAACCGTGAAGACGTGATGTGCCTTCAGCAAAGTGTATAGTACACTTTGGCCTTAAATATCTTTCCGATGTAATCCGTGGCGTTCTTGATGTAGGGCATGAGTGTCGGTTTCCTCCTGTGTGGTGATAGTATGTAGTGTGCGACATCGCATGGCCTGTTTGATGGTGTATTCGTGTGGTTGTATATATAGATGAGTTCATCCTGTAGATGTTTGGGTTCACTGATCCTCTTTGAGTGTTCCGCCAAGGGCTTGATGATACCTATTTTCTTGCGTGGATGGTGATTCGAAGCGTTGTTGTGATGTCGATCCGTGTGCGTAGATTTTCGGTATACCTAACTAATGAACCAGAACGTCGAGGAATGCGACAGTTTTTTCACACATTCCTTCTCTGTTGGATGGTCGGATATATGCTGTATAAGTAAGCAAGAAAGTTCTTCAGTTCTTCCTAACTACATCAGAACCGGGTGGCGGGTTTTAGCTTTGCACTATCCAGTGCTTCTTCCTTCGCCGTCGCCCAACCGGAACTGGGGATCCTGTAAATAAGGGACCACAAGCAACCAGACAGCACTTCATGTGTTGACCGCGACGTCTACGTCCATGACCACAAGCTTTGATGATGTGGCCAGTCTCCATTCGATGTTCTGCTACAGCCCACCTATCACCTTGCCGTCTCTGGCGTCCCTCATGTGCTCCTTGATTCTCGTGCTGATGTGCCTTCCGGTTTGGCCGATGTAAACCTTCGCACAGCTGCATGGGATGCTGTACACACCTTGTTTTTGTAGCTCCTCAGTCGTCGAACGATATTTCGGAAAGGCGTTAGCTATCTTTCACGGCTCTTGATGTGTTAGTTACCGTTATGGATAACTCGTCTACGTCAACCACACAACTTTGGACAATAATCTTTGTCAATGCTGGATTAAAAAAGAGCAAATACAAACCTTATAGAGTACACCTTCTCCATGAACTAAATGAGGATAATCCTAATCGACAGCGCAATGGTGCTGGACATGACCAACGACAATCCAAATTTTCCGAACATTTTATTTTCGCTCAGATCCACTTTTGCTTAATTGATTTGTAATCAGACATAACTGTCAGTACCGGTCCATCGACGGTCAAACGGTTATGGATGATGCGAAAGCATAAACAGTATCCTGAGAACCTAAAGGTGTGGTATTATTTGGGCAACACATTATAGGACCATACTCATAAATGGAAATGTAACAGTATATATCTCTCTGAAGCTTCACATGGATATTCGAATGCTGGCCGTGGAATCAAATAAGCCAGTACACCACCATTAGGATGTCAATGCGTTCGGTTTTACTGAATTTCGCCATAATTGCAAATTAAAATTAAACTGCTGTTATTAATTAACCTCTTAACCTTTTTGTAAAATTACCACCAAATGAATAGAAACCAGTTTTGGCACCTGCTTGGTGACGCTTGTTGTCGCTTATAAGGTTCTTCATAAAATATTTTTTTATCAAATCTTACAGAATAAACACTACACAAATCCCAAATAATGGCTTTTGCTTGGCATTAAAAAAACTTACTCTGACATGGAAATACGTTGACATACAAAACAAGAAATAGGCTTAGAAATAAAAGAGACTCTTGTTTTTTTTTTAGTGTAATATATGGCAGAGAAGGTTGTTAACCTTGAGCTAAAATAAATATGACAAAGAATAATCATTCAAAGTAGTATTATTTCACTGGACTATTTTTTCGCTGGACTTTTACTGTACTTACCGATAACACTTCATTAGGGTAGATGAAGTAAAGTTTTCTAAATGGACTGCCCGAAGCTGTGTTTCCGAGCAATGAATTTATGACATTAAGCATAGGACACACACATATTCTGAACTGTTTTATCTGTTTCTACTTAGTAAACAAATAAAATAACACTTCTAGTAATAATATGATATAAATTTGAATACTTACTTAATTGCAGGAATGGACTCGATATAAAGTAAGTTTTCAAGAGTAGAAAACGGACAATGGGCAGCGTTCTAAAAAACAGAGGCAAATCAGTGTACTTAATTTTTTTGTTAGAATTGAATTGTAGTAGTATTGGTATTAAAATGACTATAATAGTAAACATAATTACTATTAAACCGAATCCAGGGGGTATCTGATTTTGATCTTGAAAGAACTTAGCCTTTTCAGTGAGGGAAAGCTCCTAGAAAAAAGGCTTACTTACAAGAAACAAATTTGCTAAAACATCCTGTGACTTTTTATAAATAATCTACAAAAATGGAAAATACATTTTACGAATTACAATTATTGTTATTTAAGAAAGAAAACTAGTACCAAAATGTGACAATACACTTAGTGCAATGGTTTGGAAAAATAGTGTAATATCTGATTTAAATAAGCTAGTTGCATAAACAAAATATAGCTTGGCTTAGTGTCATTAGTCTAATCCGTGCAAATAATTACTATTTTCATCAGCTTCTTCGTTAGCCTTATGATTTGTCAATATTACAGAACACCTTTCCTACTTTGCCCGAAACAGGGGCGGCGAGGCTCGGCGTGTTCAGAGTAGCGAAACGGTCGGAGAAGGATGAAAATCAGAAGTCTCAAAGGAGCCCTGAGATTTCGTAGCTCCGCGGAGCAAGAAGGAGCATTTCATTTGGAACACGTTTGCAAATTGTGTGAGGAACGCGCAACATCCAAGAGTGCGCCGGAAAGCTGGGCGTGAGGCGCGATCGATCGAGCATCAGGGACCAGCCGAAATCCCCACCTACCCGCTGGTGTATCTGGCCGTGTCACACTCACAACCTTTCCTGTCACAGGCCGCGCCATCGGCTTCTGTCAACAAGATGCGCGGTTGTTGAAAAAGTGAACGTCGTCGAACCAATCGTCGTAATTACCTGAGCTGCCCGCTGCACACTTCGATTGAATAGGTATGACCATTTCAACTTTCCTAACAGTAATACACTCCGATGATAGCCATCACCCACGCGCACAGATCGCCCAGATAGGTACGCCAAACACGCCTAACGCAACTTCTTCATAGAATTATCTTTACTTTGATTGTCGTAAAAGTATAGAAAATGTGAACTGTTCCATTATTTGCAACATATTAGAGCKCATTAAATCAAATTTATATGCTATACCATAAATGCCTAGACAACAAAAGGTGTCTCAGACAAAAAATTAGGGAAGTGAGTCCTGCTTGTTGTAAAGCAAAGGGAAATAAAAAAAATTTGATTCGGTGCTCCGTAGAGTATTTCAAACGTAAAATTGTAAAATTCACCATCTTCAAACTGCTTTTTCTTTCAGATAAAAATAATCTCCTAACAGAAGTATCTATGACTGCCATTTTGTACCTCCCTACTAAACGTCACGAATATAGATTATTGTTTTTTTTCATTTTCAACTAAACACCATATAAAGATTTATAGGAAATGAAAAGTTATAAACCTCAACCAAGAGATTTATTAGCAAATTAATTACGGAACAATATGTAAGAATAATAATGCAACGCAGAGTCAGTGGTATCACGGCCCGCTCAACGCCTGTGGGCAGGCAACCCGACGTGCTAGAGTGTTCGAGATTAATCTATGCGAAAGGCTCTAGTAAAGTCTAGGAAGGTTCGAAATCGAGAGCCTTCGCGAATGTGCCAGACACGCCAAGTAAGTGGGGAGTCTGCGGATATATAAGCGGCCAGAGACGGAAGTGAGGGGGAGTTAGACAGTCTATGAACGAGCGCGAGTTTTGAAAGTGACGGAAAGTGAGATTTAAGTATTGTAAAGTGATATAAGTACAACTGTAGTGTTTTTAAAAGTAGTGTATAGTTGAGTAAAGTTTGTTAATTGTTAAAGTAATTGTGAATAGTGCTTGTTAGTGTTTTAGAACTGTTAAATAAAGTGTTTTAAATCAGAAATCCAGAATTTTCGAACCCGAATTCCGTAACAATTGGTGTCAGAAGTGGGATTTGGATTTCTGGAGTGTTCTACGGACCGGATAGACAGTGTTTGGAGAAGTTTTAGAAAATTCTAGTTTATGCCAGTAACAAGAAGACAATCGGCCAATATGGAAGCACAACTAGAACAGTTAATGCAAATGATGCAGAAAATGCAAGAAAACATGACAGAGCAGATAAAAGCCTGTCAAGAGAACATGAAAACCGGACAAGAAGAAATGAAGACAGAATTCAAAATCGGACAGGAAGAAATTAAGAAGAAAATAATAATGGCTGTGCAAGAACAACTTAAAACCGAAATAGAGGAAATCAGAACAAGCCAAAATAAAATTGAAGAACGGATCGACAGTGTAACAGAAGAGCTTAAAGTTACACAGAATGCAGTCGAAGAGAAAGTGGAGCTTGTCGAAGAAAAGGTCAACAAAGTAGAGGAAAAACTTTGCAATAAATTCGAAGAAAAAGTTCTACACATGAAAGGAGAATTTGGAAAGGAAATTTTGACAGTAAAAAGAGACCTGGAAAGAATGAAAACCCACGGTATGACGTCTTCGCCAGTTATTGGAAATAACAAGATAAAACCACCGACTTATGATGGTCACACATCATTTGAGACTTACAAGCTGCAGTTTGAAATGGCAGGAAAGGCAAATAACTGGAGTAATGAAGAAAAGGTTATGGCTTTGGTGGTAGCTCTACGTGGACCGGCTCTTGATTTACTTCGTACGCTGCCCGAAGCAGAGAAGGGTGATTACCAGAAGCTTACTGCAGCACTGGAATTGCATTTTGGAGAACAGCACCTTCAACAGCTGTTCCGAACGCAATTGAAGACGCGTAAGCAGAAGGTCGGTGAAAGCCTACAAGATTTTGAAGCGGACGTGAGAAAGCTTATGCACATGGCATATCCGACAGCCCCAGCTGAGTTGTTAGAGGAACTGGCTACGCGAAGTTTCATCGAAGGTGTAAGAGATGATACTGTGAGGAACGCTTTGCTGCTAGCTACTTACACCACTACGAGAGAAGCCCTAGGAAAAGCCTTGGAGATCGAGGCGGCTTACAAGGCATCAGCTGCCAACTGGGGCCAGTGTAAGGTACGTGGAACACAGGTCGAAGAGGAGACCGATTCACTGAAAGCAATCATGCGGGAGTTGAAAGAATTCCTAGCTGCGAATAAATCCGCCGGATGTCAGACCTGCTACCGCTGCGGAAAGACCGGGCACTTCAAGAGAGACTGCAGGGTGTCACTTCCTGCAGCGTCAAGAAGAAGCCAGCAGCAGGAAAACTAAAAACAGTCGGTGTTACGGGGCGCACACCGACTGCCCGAGAAGACAAAGCCCCCAAGATTGTTTCCGTCAACCTGCTACGACACAACAACGTGGATAGCCTCACAATGATGACAACCGTGAATGGAAAGAAGACGCAAGTGACCGTGGATACTGGAGCTATGGTTTCCATCATAAAGAAGAACATCGCACCGACAGTGAGACCCCTGATGGAGAAGGTTCTTCTGCGAACAGTGACAGGTGAAACGTCGCCGGCGATAGGTGAAGCTGAGGTTGAAGTGGAACTAGGGCAGCTTCGTATACGTCACAGGGTATTGGTGGCGGACATTGACGACGATTTCATCATGGGGATGGACCTGATAGGGAAGTACGGACTTGCATATGATCCAGAAGAGCGGATTCTGAAAATCGGAAACGAGAGCTTCGTGCTAGAAACACCTGGAGGCGAAGCAAGGTGCGTGAGGCTATATGCTAGTGAAACCGTCCGAATAAGAGGAAGCAGCGAGCAGATCATCAACGCTGCGATGGGGAACGATCTTGGGAGCTGCGTTGGATTAGTAGAACCGACTGAAGACTCACACAAACACTTGTTGGTTGCAAGAACGCTTATCAAGACCTCCAAGACGGTGCCGGTGAGGATTGCAAACATCGCTCCTGTGGGAACGACAATAAGAAAAGGAGATCTTTTGGCAACATGTACTCCCGTAACGAGGATAAACACCTGTGAGGATATGGAAGACACGCAGAAGACGCCAAGAACGCCGGCACAGCTCAACATCGATTTGAAACATCTTACCAAGGAGGAAGCACGAAGAGCCCGAGAATTTCTACGATGCTATCAACATGTGTTTGCCGAACCGGACACACCAATGGGGAGAACAGACATCGTCCAGCACAGGATCAATACCGGAGATGCTCAACCTATTCGACAGGCACCTAGGAGACTACCGTTGGCAAGACAAGAACAGGTTGAGAAGATGGTGAAAGAAATGACGGAGCAAGGTGTAATCGAGGAGTCCAACAGTCCATGGTCTTCACCAGTGGTTCTCGTCACCAAGAAGGATGGATCGCTCCGATTCTGTGTTGACTACCGAAAGCTGAATGACATAACGAAGAAGGACAGTTATCCCCTACCCAGAATCGACGACACATTGACCACTCTTTCCGGATCTACATGGTTTTCAACACTGGATTTGAAAAGTGGATACTGGCAGGTTGGGATCCATCCAGAAGACAAAGAGAAGACTGCTTTCACCACCAGTTGCGGTCTCTACCAGTTCACGGTAATGCCATTTGGCCTCTGCAACGCTCCGGCTACATTTGAGAGACTAATGGAACTGGTATTACGTGGACTCACTTGGAAAACCTGCCTGGTCTACCTGGACGACGTTATGGTTATGGGCCGTGATTTTGAAGAGCATTTAAAGAACCTACAAGAAGTATTCGACCGGTTTAGAGCAGCCAACCTGAAGCTGAACCCGAAGAAGTGTGCACTTTTCCAGAAGAAAGTGGAATTCCTTGGCCATACGGTTTCTGCGGATGGGATTCAGACCAGTGATGACAAGATCAAGGCAATCCGCGATTGGCCACGTCCTCGGGATAAGCATGAAGTAAGGAGTTTTCTGGGAATTTGTACGTATTACAGAAGATTTGTGGAAGGGTTCGCTAAAATCGCGGCACCATTACACCAACTTACGGAACCGAAGACGACTTTTGCATGGAGCCACGTTCATGAGGAAGCCTTCAGGAAGTTGAAGTCAGCCTTGTGCAGTAGTCCAATTTTGGCATACCCCCGAAGACACGGAAAGTTTATTCTGGATACAGATGCCAGCAAGGTTGGGATTGGAGCTGTACTATCTCAGGTACAGGACGGCGAAGAAAAAGTAATAGAGTATTACAGCAAGGTCCTAACTAAGCCTGAGAGGAACTACTGCGTCACGAGAAAAGAACTTTTGGCTATCGTGAAGTCCGTAGACCACTTCCATAAGTACCTGTACGGACGGGAATTCCTCATAAGGACGGACCATGCAGCATTATCCTGGCTACTACGATTGAAGAACCCGGAGGGACAAGTCGCGAGGTGGATGGAGAGACTGCAGCAGTACGACTTCAAAATCCAGCATCGTCCAGGCAGGCATCATAACAACGCTGATGCCTTGTCGAGAAGACCGTGTGGAGAATGCAAACACTGCAGGAAGGTGGATGAACGAGAAGGCACGGTGGATATAAGAGCAGTCACCATCACACAAAGCGAGGAGTGGACTGCCGAGAAAGTCAGAACGGCTCAGCAGGAAGACAGCGACGTGGGTCCCCTCCTGAAATGGAAAGAAGAAAACAGACAACGACCTGGATGGGAAGAGGTGTCTCCAGAAAGTCCGACCCTAAAAGCGATGTGGGTTCAGTGGGAATCCCTGCGAGTAGAAAATGGCCTGTTGAAGAGAGCGTGGGAGAGCGCCGATGGGAGGAATGTTACCATGCAGTTGGTAGTACCCAAGGAGTATGTACCTAAGGTTTTGGAAGAGGTACATGGAGGATCATCGGGCGCCCACCTGGGAGTGAACAAAACCTTGGGCAAAGTTCGTGAGCGTTTCTACTGGGTACACTGCCGAGAAGATGTGGAAAAGTGGTGCAGGAAATGCTCAACCTGCGCTGCTACCAAAGGACCGACAACACGCCTGAAGGGAAGGATGAAGCAGTACAATGTTGGAGCACCATTCGAAAGGATTGCGATTGATGTCGCCGGACCATTTCCTACGACCACCAGTAACAACAAGTACATCCTCGTTGCTATGGACTACTTCAGCAAGTGGCCAGAAGCCTATGCTATACCCAACCAGGAGGCTTCAACAGTGGCTCAAGTTCTCGTCGATAATTTGGTATGCAGATTTGGAGTGCCACTGGAACTGCATTCTGACCAAGGAAGAAACTTCGAGTCCAGGGTGTTTCAAGAACTCTGTCACTTGCTGGGTATTACTAAAACCAGAACAACACCGCTTCACCCGCAATCAGATGGAATGGTCGAG
This sequence comes from Rhyzopertha dominica, assembly GCA_025024175.1. Lineage (NCBI taxonomy): Eukaryota > Metazoa > Arthropoda > Insecta > Coleoptera > Bostrichidae > Rhyzopertha > Rhyzopertha dominica. Next base: position 34,808,555 of record QCXZ01000137.1, read on the forward strand.
CGATTTAACCGGACAATGGAACAGTTTCTCTCCAAGGTTGTGGAGCGACACCAGACGGACTGGGATAAGCATCTTCCTCTGTTTTTGATGGCATATAGAGCGGCCATCCACGAGACTACGGGGCAGACACCGGCGAAAGTAGTTCTAGGAAGAGAACTAAGGTTACCTTGCGATTTGGTGTTTGGCTCTGCGGGAACATCCAATGAAGAGGGAGCAACTAGTTACGTCGAAAATCTTCGGGAGTCGCTATTGAGAACACACCAGCTGGTGAGACAGAGAATGAACATTGCGAGCGATCGCATGAAAGCTCGGTACGATGTCAGAGCCAATCCCACACAGTTCAACGAAGGAGACTTAGTGTGGCTCTACAATCCACAAAGGAAGAAGGGGCTTTCACCTAAGTTATCGCCATCCTGGGAAGGACCCTACCGTATAGTGAAAAGGATTAACGATGTAGTTTATAGAATCCAGCGCAGCCCAAGATCGAAGATGAAGGTGGTACACTTGAATCGTTTAAGTGAGTACCACGGAAACGTTGAAGACTGGAACTGATCGGGACGATCAGTCTTTAAGGAGGGGGTAGTGCAACGCAGAGTCAGTGGTATCACGGCCCGCTCAACGCCTGTGGGCAGGCAACCCGACGTGCTAGAGTGTTCGAGATTAATCTATGCGAAAGGCTCTAGTAAAGTCTAGGAAGGTTCGAAATCGAGAGCCTTCGCGAATGTGCCAGACACGCCAAGTAAGTGGGGAGTCTGCGGATATATAAGCGGCCAGAGACGGAAGTGAGGGGGAGTTAGACAGTCTATGAACGAGCGCGAGTTTTGAAAGTGACGGAAAGTGAGATTTAAGTATTGTAAAGTGATATAAGTACAACTGTAGTGTTTTTAAAAGTAGTGTATAGTTGAGTAAAGTTTGTTAATTGTTAAAGTAATTGTGAATAGTGCTTGTTAGTGTTTTAGAACTGTTAAATAAAGTGTTTTAAATCAGAAATCCAGAATTTTCGAACCCGAATTCCGTAACAATAAGTTAGCTGTTTTGTAATTATTTACTTCATGTAACTACTAGGTACCTACCACCCATATCTGCACATATTTTGGTCCTTCGCGTGAGTTTCTTAAAGCTGTTTCGAACGATTCCATTTGTAATTATGTGCGGTGCGCTGTGGTCAATTCATTTTGCATTGCTGCCTGAAAGATCCAAACAAGGACGAAACTAGTCGTAGGATCCGAATGAATTACCAGTACAGATGTTATTGGTAAAGCCATATCTCCCAAACTATTTATTTGTTCCAGAGAAAATCATTCCAGCAGCGAAACAAGGTTCCATAAATGTAATACCATACCGCATAATATTTACTTTCTTTGCAATATATATTGCATTCTAGAATGAATTTAATAATTGTATATACCTACATGACAGAACACCATTGGTATATGTGAGTAAAAGTTAATTCTTTCTTCCTCGATTTTTCTCAAATACTAAAATCTATCATGCGTTCTTGGTTAGGGGTTCAATTTTGTTTGCTTAAATTTTAAAGCTAATTCTCAGCCTGTCTGATTAATCTGTTTGAAAAAGAAATGAAGTATAATATTAGCAATGCGTGACAGAAATGCGAATACGAAATGTTTTCTCCATAGCCTGCACAAATGTTCTTAAAATTCGTTACAAATGTATAATATAGCATTCTAAGCTTTACGTGTGGTCATTTTTGCAATTTTGCTTACATGAACACATAAACAACACATCTTTGGTATATCTTAGTTTTACAACAAGTGTCATTCTGAAATTTAAATAAAAATAATGAAACAATGCTGGCGTATGAAATGGAATAGATACTACTTACGTCTTGCTGTGAGTAATTAATCGGCTACTTCCAGAGATTATACATAATTTCATTCATAATTCACGAGAACGGTTCGCTCCCTCGTCTACTGACATATAGGCAACCAACATTACCGACCCATCGCACCATTCAAAGCAGGTACCAATCAACTGAAAGTTCAAATGTAATTCACTCCAGCACTTTTTTCATAACCGTGCACCTTGGGATCTTTCTTCTTTACTTTTCTTGAGTAATATTTTATTAAATTTCCACTTCGCACATTTTCTGTATATCAATAATTCATATTGACTTTATCTTCTACTAAGCAACCCAATCAAGATCTTGAGGCATAAAACTGCGCCAAGAATAAAATGGATTAATGCTGCTTTTATTCTAGGAAGTATTGGAGACAAACTTTTGCGCTGTAGGTTTTGAGTTTTGTCCTATTTTATGGCATAATGCACTCCTTAATAACGGATTGGGTAATTGGGGGTTCCTTATCCCTTATTTTTCAACCATCATTTTTTTCAAGGGGTAATTTAGTTCTACTTTGGATTATCGAATAATCAGATACCTACTTTCTACAAGTAAATGAGATAGAGCGAACTCCTTTCAAGATTGTACATAAATAAAGTTATTCAACAGGACTAATATCATCTTAAACAAAGCAACATAAAATTAAAATAATGTCAAGATGCTTTGTAGAAGCTAATTTAGTTATTTGACGTAGTGTTTCATTTTTATTATTTTTCACTAAGGCTAAGCTGTTAATGTCATTAATGTCTATTCTAGTTCTTTTAAAACCGAATATTGCGTTTCTTGACTTATTTTTATATATTCACGTTCGGTTTTCATCTTTGCGAAAAAAGTGTTATGCAAAAGGGTGTACATAACACGGTTTTTATTTCAGTAAGTGTATCTTTCAGATAACCAATTTTAATGTCTTTCAAGGTACACAAAGTGCATAATTGTTAGACGTTGTGCTTTAATAATATAAAAATTAAGAGGATTCGCCAAAAGTAATTTAAATTCAAACGGCGATTGCTATAGGAGGCGTTGTCTGAATAATACTAATAATTATAACACCCAAACTGCCCATATTCCTTTCATGTACCTATGATAAAAGTGACAGTGTGCTATACAGGGTATCCTGAAAAAAAAACGAAAATAGAAATTATGAAAAAAATTCTGGTCAAAATTGTATGTACATATATGATATAGCCCCTGAAGTAACCGTTTCATATAAATAATTTTTTGGTACTGAGTCTGCCGATGCTATCAATTACTGTAATTGTTAATTATGAGGCAGTGGGGAGGTCAGCTTATTTAATTATCTTTAGAAAATGTCTCCCATGTTAATGTAGTATAATACGTTAAAAATGTCGATACCAACTTTTTTCCTATTTTTACCGGAAGAAGTAACTCTCTCTTTCTCCCAAAATTTAAAAAAATTAACTGCATATTAATTTTACATAATATGTTACGTGCTTTGCAGAGGTTGCTATTTTGTCTCTCAAGGCTTAGTTAATTTTTTACTTTGGATTTAAAGTTGGCTGATGAGTGAAGAAAACTTTGTATTCTTAAAATAAATCTACAAATAAGCATAAAATAATTTGTTAAAAAATAATAATTAAGAAATCCCAATCTGCAGGAAAAATTTCCAAAAATCACGGACTCCTTCCCATACTAATCAAAATATGCAATTTATATTAATATTAGTATATTCTATGCTAAAAAATTACCTCGAATGTAGGAGTTAGAAAATTCTCAATAGGTAAATGAAATAATTGAACGTTTCTTTCAATTTTGTTCCAAGGAATCACTCTTACTCTGCAATGTTTGTTACGCACTACCCAGTATCCACCCATTGATGAATTTTGCAGAAATAATATTTACTTTATTTATAAAATTGTAAGCAAGGGTAAAAGGTATGTAAAATGCAAATATTTTGAACATCTTTTAAGAATAGGTACCGCTACAATTCTTCCCCATCTGATACTTCAAAACTTTTTAATGCACAACTTTTATTGATACAAAGATAAAAATACATAAAATACGCCCACGATGCGCTACTTTAAGGATACTATAACTTTTTTAGTATTAGTTTCAAATTCTGATGGCTAACTTAACATATAGCAGACAACCATGTGAGCAACGCGTAAAACAAGGTACAAGATATAATGACCTGTTCAAGCGCGAGTAGGTATTTTCTCATTTATCAAAATCAAACCATTATAGATGTTTTTTTCGCTATTAATCAGAGCCTTGGTTATGAGCATAATTCCTTTTTTTAATTGGTTAGTGATGATGAAATTTGTTAAGAGCATTGGTACCTACGTCTTCTAATATTTTAGCATTTTACAACTATAATATAATCTATAAAAAATTAAGTTTACTTATACGAGGCTGAATACTTTCAGCGTCCATAATATCAGATAATATATTTTCCGAAAGTTCACTGTCATTATAAAACACTGACAAAAAATTATTAATAGTAAACACTTCTGCTGAAATTCTTATTTGTATGACATCTAAATGCTTTCTATTCCTTGATTTTTAAGGTAAAGGGACGAAAATGGCTGGGGGTATCTTAATTGATATATTTGATAATTATAATTTCTCTGATGCAATAATTATTATAGTGATTAATTAATTGATTAACCTGTTCTGACATTTTTGTACAGTTTTAAATTGTATATACGATTGCAATGTAGGTCAGTTATTCGCTAGTTAGACATTTTATATAAGGTAAAAAGTGGATTCAAAAATAAAAGTTGTAGGGAGTATGTTAGATCAATATATCATGCTCGTGACGTAACAGTATTGTGCGTTACAGCGGGATCTGGCAGGCAGCCAAATTGGTGAAATGTGGGTTAGCTGTTGACAATAGAAGCAATGATATTGCTACATACCCGTTTGATATATAGTTTCTTTGTGCAAATAATGTATCTACTGATTTTTGGTAACCTTCAAAGTGGTTACTGTCCCAGTTCATTCACTAAAATATTTGGTGAGAATTTGCAAAATTAAATGCGCATCACTTTAATTTGATTACTTGGGCCCTAGTTGGGCAGCCAGTTTTTGTAGGCTCATAAAAAATATTATACGGATTTTACTTTAGGATTTCAAAACTTCGAAGTTTTCTAGAAAATACAGTGTATATGAACGTATCTTGTACATTTTTTTTGAAATATTTAACTTTTTACAGGAAATGGCTAATCACTTTAAACACGGAATTTTTTTATTTTCTTAGAATTAAAATAACTTAACTTATTAAAATTTACGCTTGAAATATTTGGGCCATATGTCCGTCGTTGATTTATCCTTATTAAAGGACTTGACGTTTTACGGACGTCTGTGGTCGGCATCTTCGGAGGATGGAAAATACACCATAAGAAGTTAAGAATTGTCAATATATACATCACACTGACATCCAACACATCTAATCCGTGCGTGTACGACCAAGTGAAACCGGCAACTAGACGCTGTTAATTTTTAAAGCCTCGTCTAAAAACACAATTTTAGATATTAATTGATTGTTAAATTCCCTTATCAGAATTGGAATATGGTAAGATTGTGTATTAAAATTACTGTAATGAACAGTCTTGCGAAAGTTTCATTTCTGTGAGAAAAACGCATATTTAACACTCAAATTAAGTACAGGGTGTTCCGTTTTCGTTGTAATTGTAGGGTATCTCGGTAACTATTAATGCTAGAGCGCTGCGGTTTCAACATTACTGTATTACTTTTTTTGTTGTGAGTTGAGCGGTACCGTCGCCATTTTTGTAACGTCTTTTGTTTTAAAGCCATAGCCAACTTTTGAAAAATGTAAGATTTCTTCAGTTCTCAATATCTCGATTGGCTATGTAGACACAAAAGAACTGTAAAGACATTTCTTATAGATATTTTTATTCTGAATCCAGCGGCATACTCAGATTTTTTTAGGGGGTCACATTTTAGAGATATAACACAAACTTGCATTTTTTTTTAATGGAAACCATAGTTAGCTTTGCTATGGTTGAAAAGAACTATTTTTTCTGAATGATGATAAACAATGCATAGGTACTTATATCCAATTAAACAATCATTTTCATTAGTTACATGGCCTCCTAGATTATCGATAAAAAAAATGCATGAGCACTCTTAGGAGTCTTATGTTTGTATTCAAATATGCATACCTATATTATTTTTAAAGGATTAAAATTTTTACTTAATAATATAAATTACATCTTGTGTTTTCTTGTACCATAGCCTCCTGGATGTAAACGTAAAATATGATTAAATTATTAAAAAAAAAATTGTATAATTCCAAAATTAGTAAAAATAAACCTAACAATTAATACATTTTCTTAATCAGAAAAAAATATGCCTTTTCAACCATAGTAAAGTCAACTATGGTTTCCATTTAAAAAATGCTAGCTTGTGTTATATCTCAAAAAATGTAACCTTCTAAAAAATTACGGGATACGCCACTGGATTCAAAATAAAAATATCTATAAAAAAGGTCTTTACAGTTTTTCTGTATCTACAGACCCAAGCGAGAAATTGGGAGATTGAGAAATGTACATTTTCCAAAAGTTAGCTATGGCTTTAAAACAACAGACGATACAAAGATCTCGACAGCTGAACTTAGAACAAAAACGTAATACAGTAATGTCGAAACCGCAACCCTCTAACACTAATTGTTAACGAGATATCCTACAATTACAACGAAAATGGGACATACATGTACATGTACATACAACAGACATTTGCGTCAAAGTATAGTTTTTGGTAGGCTCGTCTGGTTCTATGGTAAAACGAACAAAATTGTAGTTAATCTACAAACCATGTCAAGTGCCAGCTACATTTTCAATTCTTTTTCTCAACTGGAGTGTAGAAAATAATTAATAGTAATATACTTAGTATAAATGTTTGGGTTTTTAAGTTTTACATTAATAAAGTGGTAAGAAACCATGCCAGGAGGTATCGTTTGTTCAGGCCTACGATACCAGTTTTATTATATAAGAATTGTATTCAGTGTTGTTCAATCTAGTACTTTAGTACTAGATTTAGTACTTTTAATTTGCGTTTAGTACAATAGTACTCCTCAACCGTGTTTAGTACTTAAACTCAATTTCCAAACACATTAATATAATAATATTTTTAAAATAGAATTAGTAACTTTTTGAATTTAGTGATTGGTAGTAAAAAGTGCCATGCGACCTGCCACCTAAGCGTAAATAACCGTGTCAGACGGTAACGGTAACCGTAAACCGTACCGTACTGCAAATATATAAGCGTATTACAAACCATAAATCTTAAGAACATAATAAAATCAACGATTAACCGTTTTCAACATATATATTATAATAGACAGGTAATAATAATTAGTATAAAAGTGTGAAATGTTAATTTTCTTATTTGTGTAGATTTCTTACTAAAAAGGTTTCTTCAAATCGAGATGAGTCTTCTAGTTCCAACCTCAAATAACATAATATGAATACAACAGACGAATTATATGTTTTTTTTACTTTAGAAACTTGTTTTTTTCTTTAGAAAATTAAATGTTTTTTTACTTTAAGGTGTTTAATTTATAATTGCCATATTCACAAAACTTTGAACGACATCTATCGAGAAAGATTTAGTACTCTAACAATGATTTTAGTACCTAACGGATTGCCAACCTAGTACACAGAAAAATGCTCCCAGGGACAACACTGATTGTATTTCGCAAACAATTTAGTAGGTAGATAACCCATTTTGCAAAAATTTCCACTGCTGGCGGCATAAACTAGACACTTATGGTTCCCAGCGGAACTAATTTTAATATAATTACGTGATGAGTGCAGACAGCAAATGATTAATGGTAACCGGCACGTGAATTGATTTTATAATCACGAGTGGTTCTTTTATATGCTAATTTATCATTTAATTGCATCCTTTAATTACGCATTCAGTCTCGGATCTTATCGCAGCCGCGCTTCGAACTATCTTTCTAATACCTAGTCAGTTCATGATACGGCCTATCAGTTTCGCTATTTCGGGTAGGTTGCTTAAAGGTACGTGTTCCAGGCAGCTGTGAAGCGACGAGGATTGATTTATTATTTTGTTGGAGCAGTTCTGCACGGAAATTTATTATCCCGCTATGCAACTCGCTTGTTTTCGGATAAAATCTGTTATCAGATCGAATCCGTAGTTCATTTATCATTCGGCGCAAACCACTGGGTGATGTGGTACGACTTAACGGGCGTTCTTACATTCTGATGGATAAACAGTAGCTTTGGAAGAATGCTGCTAATAGCAGGCTCTGAGATTACTTAAGCAGATTTAGTGGAATAGTTGCAAATTTATGGTATCGGTAGGTACTTATGTACAGGCATCTTTTTTTTTCTGCGGAAAAGACAAGAACCTCTTGCGCCCCTAATGGTTGGAAACTGTTGATAGGTCTACTCTTAATTAAACACCAGGCTAACGAATTTAAATTTAGATTGGAGCAAATTTGATTTGCACTTGTATCAAGAAATGCTCCTGACCAAATTCAAACTTAGGATGAAAGATCGATAGTTAAGCTACCACTGCAACATTACTGTAGTTAATGAGTCTACGTTTCTTCAAGGAGCATCTCACCGACAACACAGTAACATCAATTTCACTCCGGAAATTCAGAAGAATTGATGTCTCGTTTTTCATTATTAACGGCAATCTAGGATAATAAGATCCGCAGTATAGACAGTGGGAAAGAATTAGTTTATCACATGATGATGGCTTTAGAGAAGAATTGTTATAAACGAAAGGCGCTCCAGAAAGTAAGAAGACCCAACCCAACTAGAGAATACAAACGACCACATGCAAGATTTGTCTCCTTATCATAAAGGTATCTCTGGAATAACACAATTGGAGAGACAAGTCGCAGTATAGAGGGAAAATCAAAGAATGTGTAAGGAACACTGCACACACCATCAACTAAGACAATGACGTACCGGTCGTTGTGAGAAGCAGCCAGTTTTATTACAATAGCATACGAGAATCGTTTAATAGAGATGATGGTTACCTATTAAGCAATTGAAAACTAGCCAGCCAACGAAGCGGAACAACAAAGGAGAAGATAGAAGATGAGACTAGTAATATAGCTTGAAGAAGCTGGATTCATAGACATAGAAGCGTCAAGGGAAATACCTATATACGACCATGGCACCCAGCGCGGAGTGCATATAGTGTCTTAAATAAAATAAATGAAGTGAATAGTTAAAAACATTTGCAATCATGTACTTATACGTATCGTTCGCGATGATTTAATCTCTAACAAACATAGACCATAGTTTTCGGTCTCTTATTATGCATTGTACTTTTCTTAAGGTTTTGCTTATTATTTACATTAATAGACGAATAATATTCACTGGTGCTTTCTTATCCATTCTACACAAATGGACGAACCACTTGAGCTGGCATAGAGTATCCATTTGTGTGAAGTTGGCAACCCCTAWTTTTAGTTTTTGATTTTTTGATACCAAATGATATCCAAATAATTAATGAAAATATTTGCTGGACAAGCAATTGAAAATGATTAAAAAATCTTAGTTAGACGTGACAAATTCACACATGGATGATGGGGACTTATCTTAGCAACTGTTACAGTACAGGATGAACAATAACATAAAGACGGTAATTAACAATAGGGTTTTAACGTATGATGAATTTTATTCGTATGTAGCTTTGCTGATGCAAATGACTTAAAATTTTTAACTTTGGATATCTTTATATTCTTGTTTGATATCTTAAGAAGTTTCAGTATTAACAACAATTAATGCAGCGTTTCTAAACTAGATGGGCACAAGATACATGTTACATCTCTTGGCAACAAAGGAAATCTCTGCGTATGATCTCTGTTTGTCAACAAGAAAGACAATCTAACACAACCCCTTAGCTACCGTGTCACCAAATTGCTTCCTGATGATAATAGATAGATGAACAGCTATCGCGAACTGACTGTCAAAACTTCTAGAGCAAAGAAAAAGCAATCACTGGTGAAAATGTGATGTGCTGTGTCCAAATAATAAAACAGGATTTGAGTTGATTTATTCCATACCCATTACCTGTTATGCTGTCCTTATTTGTTGATGTTTTTACCTAAATTGTATCTTATATTAAAAGTTTACCCTTTGAAGGCGAGGTGTATGTTGAAAATTTACCTAAGCAATTCTCTCCATCTATTTAGTATAGAAATAAGTGTGTTTAGAAAAGTTATTTTTTACTGTATAAATGTCAAATGACAAATACATAAAAGTATATTTTCTTGCGTAACTTTTTCACTTTTTGCAAATATTATTATGAGTAGGAATAGACCTTGTGTTTGTGATGAACTCACCGGGTAAAAGTTTCTCTTTTCTGTATATTTATAAGCTTGTTCCTTTACATACGATCAAATAATCTTCTCTAGGTTTACAGTTTCGAAGAAGTATCTGTGCAATTTCGGCAACGTGAGTCCACAAACCTTAAACGCCTTAGCCTCTGTTAGCCTTAGAATAGGGTGCATTTTTTCCAATGATAAATAAACACACATTATTTCTTATCGAGAAGCATGAGTTATTACTACATCTATTTTTTTCTGTATATTTATTAATGCAGAATTACAGTTTTACAAAAAGCAATTTGCACATTCTTTAAAATAATGTGTACTATTAGCGATAGTTGTTATCTAGGGAAATGTAAGAGATTTTTGGATAGGGTGGAAAAATCATTTAATTACATTCATCAGAATGATGTTTGAGCGTCATAATCAATCAATTCATTCTGTAGTGGTAATTTATCTTATTTTTTTTTCAGAATTCGTTCAATGATACAGCTTCGATAAATGGCACTACCTGATAAACTTTCGACGAAAAAATGGCGCAGGGAAAGTAATAACAACTACCACAGTTTTAACACCGATGCTATTAACACTACTTAATGTAATAAAGCTGGTAAGTTACAGATAATAATTTAACTAGTACTGAATGAAACTAATAGTTTTAAGATATCTTGTTATTCCATGATATGAACTGCGGGAATCCACTAAAAATGCATCACATGTATAGCATTTGAAGCAATATGATACAGCTACTGCATATTTATTATTCTAGTGTTAACTGCATTATTTGTTATTTTACTACCTTATGAATATCTAATAACATTTATTATATATATTATGTATAGGAAATGACAATACTGTTGTTAAAGGTTTTATCCAGAAGGCTCCTTATTTTCTATTTTCAGCTACTCTATTATTGCTTGGAAGATGGCAAGAACTACATTGGATATGAAAGAGTCAACAGTATAACCGTTGTTGTTTTAAAACGTGTACGATGATAAAAGTAACGTCCCCGCCAAGTCAAATGATATGGAGAAAAATAAATGAAAAATAATTTTAATATATTATAATTATATACTTAATAAACAAGCATATACGAGGGCAATCCCAAATTAAAGGTCTTCAGAACTCCGGTACTGCAGAAAAGTCTGCTCGTGCGACTGTTGGCCATAATGTTGCTTTGATGAAATACCTTACTTAAGGTGAATCTTAATAACGTCGTTACTTGCTCATTCTCAAACAGGTCATCGCATAGCCCTCTGGGAGGATAGGACGCTCTAGAGATAATAAGTATACGTGATTGCTGGATGCACCAATAATTCAGTCAGTTAGCCCCTTCGTTATACCGTTGTCAGACAATGGTTATACATTTAAAATGTTCTTTCATGGTTGTGAATTTCAGTGCGGCGGGACGTCAGTGCAAGCTCCACATCACTTACGGTTGCGTTTGTGACATCACCACCATCGTGGACGACCTAGGAGGAATGATTTTCTGGGTTCGCTTCAAAATTTTTCTGGCTTTTCAGCGAACCTTATAAAATTATAGAATAGCGCTATTACCAGACAGCAATTTATTCGCCTAATAGTTATATTAGCAATAAATAAATTATCTCACGTATGCAACCCTCCTAGATCGTTTTATTTTCAAATTCCACAGCTGTAACATGTCACACACTTTTGCCAATTGGCATTTGATTTCTATCGGGTTAATTTGAGACCAGTAACAAACACAGCAACTACGCTAAAGTGAGTCTCTAGCATTTAGCGTCTGCGTAAAAATTCAAAATGTTGCAGTTGTAACGAAATTTAGTGAGCACGTTTCTGTTATTAAAAATGAATTTTTGAAGGATTTTATTTTATTCTTTGCAGACATTTAGATGTAGGTAGAGACGTAATCTTTAGTAAAAATTTCAGTTAATTTAACCGGTTATAAGACACATTATTTTCGTCTATTAGGAGGTACTGCGATCAAACGTAACTACAAACGAGCCGAATCCGTGGCTAGCTTGGCACCTACATCGGAATAATATTTTCGAGATTTGCAAGTACAAGGGTGAAGCCTGTAAAACTGATTTTTCTTTGCTTTGGATGCGCGGAGCAGTACTTTGCAGTTTAGATTGACTATTATAACCACTAGAAATATAACGGGAATTTCGCATTTCGTGTAGTGTAGATTTTTATGGATGCCACGATTGACAATTGTTTAAAGTCGATTATTTGGTGATATTTTCTCTGTATTTTCTACTAAGGTCGCTGAATTTTTAAATGTAGGGGCAACGGTTGCGACGTATATAATTTCAATGTAGTTTCTTATAATTTAATCTCTGTTATTGCTGGATTTGTTAGCTATGACAGCGATGGTTACTATCTCTCTCGCTTACACTATAGGGAAAAGTACAGTTCTGTCTTTTATGTTGCCGGATTAAACCTGAGACTAGAGTTGTTGGTACCTTATAATATGCAATGACCTAATTTTTTACTAAATATGAGCACCAAATTACCATTGAAATAAAATATTAGAGGTTAAAGACCCAACTTAAGTAAGGTATTTTAGCAAAACAACAATCGCAACATTATGACCAGCAGCCAAGCGAAAATTTTTCCCGCGATACCAACGCTTTGGACACCTTATCTTATGATTGCCTTAGTAGTAGTAATTTACTTCGACTTGATTTTTATTAACTGAGGACGTAGCAATACTCAGTTCCATTAATGCTGTATCTGCAGATTTGATGGCCATTAGATACTAAACAAGAATTAATAATTAATTACATTGAAATCAAATGATTTAATTGGTCTCATTTATTGCAAATTTTCCGAAAATGCGTTGAGAAGTTGTTATCACACTGTGTATTTTATTTCAGGAATAAATAGATCCAGTAACAAGCAGTGTCCGAAGTCCGAAGCATCAAGCTGTGAAATACGAAACGGAAATGTACAGACTCAGCAAGCTGCGACAAGGAAATGAGAAGACGTAGATTTTCGTGTTGCCATTATAGATTACACCATAAATAGAGCATGCTATTTGAAAAATCCAGGTCTGTACACACGTAAATCAAATTGCATTTATAGTTAATTGCGTGCAAATAATAACCTAATGGTAATGTTTGCACTATAGCGTGATGACATGCGACAATATAGTACCTTGCGTAGATTAGCTTGATATAGTCAATACAAAATAAAACGAGCTGGACTGTTAGTTTTAGAGAAAAGGAAGACTGATAAATATGATTATTTGTTTATTTGAATAACACCTGTACATAATTTTGATTGATTTACATTTTATACACGCCGACAACGTAAAACCTTTATAAGATTACTAAGCGTTTAGTTAATTTTAATAAGCATTTCCAGCAAACTGTGTTAATATTTTTTGTTGTATATTTATAATGATATTCATCGTTACTGTAACATACCGAGAAATATTTTTAAAGTAATGGAATTGGACACAGAAATGTCCTTTGTATGTTTCGTGGGAGAGTTTAATAATTCCTTTCATCTAGAGCATTCTGCATTCATTTCCAAAATATCTACAGCCTAGAACGATTTAGAACGATGATAAGATCCGCCTGAAAGTGGAGTGATATAAGTAAGTATATATAAAGGGCAAATTTGATGTTCTTATTAAATGTTTAAGGGGAAAGACGAACTCAAGGTTTTATAAGGTTGGATGAATTCGGATCGCTTCTAAACTTCTAATATATTTCAACATAATATTTTTTTAATCTCCAAAATACTGAAAAAACCAGCATCTTGGTATTCCTTAATATCGTAAATATCGATATATATATATAAAATAATTGTAATGTACTCTCTTCAAGACGTCTAATAATCTTTTTTTATTTGTTATTGCTTCATAGACCAAGCATGATTATCATGAAATGCGGTGCAGCTAATACTCAACAATATATAATCCTTTCCTAAAGCTACTACGTTTGAAGAAATGGCGATTTTTCCTAAGTTTTTATATTGCCGTTATATTCCACGATGTTTAGCACTTTTTGTCTACCAAGCGGCCTTCTTCGGTGGCTTAACAAGCATGACTAAATTAAATGTTTTTACTGTTTTAATTTAGTCATATACCGCTTGGCGATTTAAATGCTGGCATTTGGGTTTTCTAAAAATAAAAGTTTGGAAGTAGGGTCATAAACAAGTGTTTTAATATTATTATTGCATATAATTCTGATAATACATACCAACTTTGACTCTCTTAAATAGACAGCTGCGTGCGTTACTAAAATTTTTCTTCACGCTCATCGGCTTCTGTGGATTGTATTCTTTCTAGTTATCTGAGATTTGAAAACATGTTTGCAAAGCTTGCTAAATTTGTCTAAACTTAAGAAGTTTAGAAATGCAAAGAAATGAGGTGTTCATAATGCAATCAAACTTGTAAACACAGGTTCTCGGTCAATATCAGGTCAATAATATGGCTAATCAAATTATGAAATTTCTTGTATTCTCTTGTATTGTGCCTTTTAATAATGAAAAGTAGAGTCCTTTACCAAAAATGGATATACATTTTTTATTATACTTTATACCAAAATCAGTAAATGGCATGTATTTTGTAGTGTAGTGGGTATTTTGGCATATTTATATTATGCCATTCCAGATGACCAAAAATTGAAAACTGGAGACAGTTGTAACATGAAATAACTCACCACAATGAATCCGAAAATCATCACTTACTTTACTAAAAAAAGACTGCAAGATAATTTTCTCAAAACTACAAATATTATGGCGGAAGTTTTCTGACCTTCTTAAATGTATACTCAGCACAAAAGAAGTGAAACGAGGAGATTTATGTTACATTCGTGTTGAAGTAACTGAAAAGAAAGTAAAAATATTAAATAAAGGAGGGACTTAGGATTATGGAAATACATAAGTACCTATGTGTATTGATTGTCAAGTATGTAACAAATTTTACATTACTTTCAATGCTTAAGCATCGATGGAATACAGTTAAATTGCTTACTTCAAATGGTCACCTATAAAATATATTTGTTTTAAAATCTTAGTAAACTAAATTGTCATATTTTGCATATGTATTTTGCTTGATAATTGATGATTTGCGGATCATTGGTATTATTGACCGCCATTTCGTATCAGTACAATTTTGGACAACATAAAGACATTTTAGAATAATCTTGTCAAAGTTCAACTACATATTTGTAGCTAAGATGAAATAGGATAAAAGGTGACCGGTGTCTATCAAATCTATAACTTTCGGGTTAGCTAATATCTATCCTAAATGGAAAAATATTAGTTTATTTTGTAGAAATTGAACAATTGAAGCATTGGAATATTTTTGATAAAAGATAGACCATTATAGTCTTAGATGTCTTTTAGTATTTGTAATTGCATTAATGCAATTACAAGAATTTAAATACTTCAATAAAATATTAAAAATATATTCACCTTAAAGTAAATTTTTCTATATTCAAATTAGTAAATTAATGGCGGTACTGATGATAAATATTATAAAATTCTTCAATGCACTTGCCTCATTAACACACTTACCTTACATCCTATTCATTCAATAACACCAAAGCACTACACTCATAGTTAAGCCAAACAGGTATCTCAGGTATCATAGCATCCAGTTGGTTATATAATTCATTTAGGCACTATTCTTAAAGTTATTCACTGGCAAGAATAATATTCTGTTTTAACTCAATTTGTGTTAGCATTCATCCATACCTTTTTTGATACTAGATTATTTATCGAATAGTAGCTAGCCACTTTTTCCTCGTTTCAAATCTTTTAATGCTGAGTGTACCCTCAAGTACAACTTTCTTTATAGCTACCTAAACGCCAAACACTTCTCCTTTAATGTGTCAAGCATCTATTAACAGGACTAATAATTATATTCTGATCATATTATCATTTTATTGGGGGATGCTTTAGGGGCTAATTGATATTAATAGTTTTTATGCTGTTCAGCTATTATTTTAAGTTAGCTTACCATGGCCCTCATTACTATAACCCCACATCAGGCACTACTTCAGATGATGCTTTCGAGTAGTTTTGTACCACTAATTATTATAACGATGTAAAGTAAGTACATTTTTTTATATAATTTTTATGTTTCAGGTGTTTACATAAAACAAAACCCGTCGCTTCACGTTAATGCTCTACATCTACCCTGTAGATCCGAATTTGTTTGAAATCAGGCGACAAATTCGGTTCTAGAGAGGTTTGTGTGGTGCATACAAAGCAACGTGACTATAGATGGGCCGACTGAATGACAGAAATATTCTCATTTGTGTGTATATAAACAGCAAATCTACAGGTTAGACACAGAGTAACAGATTATGTATGCGGTATTGAGTTTTCGTTATTGCTAAGTTTTCATATTTTAGAAAAGGTGGTATTTCATATAAAAGTGTTGTGAGCAAAAGAAAATTGGGATTAAATGTTTACGTAGGTAATTAGCATTTTATTAAGAAAGAAAATGATATTAGCTAAGTTAAACGTTTACATGAAATGAAAGCTTTTACTAGTAGTGCATTATAGCTGATTATTGTCATCAAATGTAATAAATGCAAAGTGTAAGTCTAGGTTCGTTCTAAACTTCAGTAGATCCGGAGATGCGACTAAACATTCAATGTGAAAATATATTAATTGAAGCAGGTAAAAAACTCACGTGAGTATTATCTACCACAAATACAACTTCATCATGTTTGCTGACTGGAGAAATGACATTTGGAATTTATGTGAAGCTTACAGTATGGTGGCTCTAAGCAACGTAATGGTTTTGTATAGTCCTGCCGTGAAAGATTGCAGCAAATAAAAATGAAAACCGCTACAAATTGAAACAATACTTCCACATTCAATTGTCAAAATGACATTTTTAGTTCTTATATTATACGATTAGTAATCAGGTTTTGAGCATTTTTTCTCTCTACACATTTTGTCTAAGACAAACGATCCTCGCGCTAATAGCAAAAATACATAAATTTTTAAAATCTGTTTTTTCCAAATAACTCGAAAAGTATTAAATTAACAACAAAATTACAAAGGTGCTTTCGGATCAGAAATTTGATTTCCTATATAATACCAAAATTTAAAAAAAATCGTACGAACAGGGACCAAAATACGTTTTTTGGAAATATTTCGAAAATGTCAAAATTTTGGATAAATTTTCTAAGACACTTTCTGTGAGAAATTTTATTTCCTATCTGATGGTATTTTCATTTTTTGAATATATTAAATATATTCGGAGATATTTAGAAAAAACTGTTTTCTTTAAGTAACGCTTTTTTGCTAATATCTTCTAAACAATTTGCTGCACCGAAAATTTTTATGGGCGAATAATACGCGCAGTTATACTACTAATCACATACTAAAACGAAAAAAAAATAAAATTTTGCAAAAAGGGTAGTTACCCCCCAATTTCGCTCCCTTCCGGATACCCTTTACTTACCCCAAAAACAATAGGTCGCTTTGGGTAGTTGAGATCTATACATTTGCCAAAGTTTAGGTTCATATATTAAGTCTTTCGAAGGTTATCGTGTCCACAAACAAAACAACAGACACACAGACAAAAAAATTTTTCTCAAATTGTCTACGTTTTCGACCATTTTAAAACGAATGAGCAAACAAAAATTTTTGAAATGTTTTTTCGCAGACTGTAATAGTTGCAACCATAATATCATGTACTTAAACAATAAATGAGTTACATCGAATCGTCTAGGTGGGCGTAATATGCCATGAACTTTAATTTTGGTTACGAGTACACTTTATCTACAAACGCTGCCAGCAGTCGAGTTTTGAATGAAAAAAAAAACACTGCTTTTCGGAGAGCTAGATAACTTTATGTTGCCTTCAATATATACTCAGTTATTGTAAATTACAAAACTAAATAAGAGTTCTAGACACTTTGGTTTCAAACAAATTTACATTAAAATTACTATCTTTGCGCCCAGCTTCTGTAAGCTTTTAACTTTTTTTATTGCTTATATTCTTTAGAAACTAATCTTTGGCAAATTTTAATGAAAAATAACGTTTTAATGAAACAAAGATGCTTATCTGAATTGAAATTTCAGTGTCCAGTGCAGACAAAACTGGCTATTCATCTAGGAATTTTTCTTAGTTTTTTTTTATACAATGATGATTTTACTTAATCTTGCTTTAAATTTTACATTTGCTAACTTTAGTATTCCATTGCCAATTAATTTCCTGCTTCAAGGACTGTATAACAAAATAAACTTTAATATCGAATGTTTTGTTATTTATTTTTGGGTTAAGGGTTCTTATCTGTCGAATTCGATTTTGCCAGCAAGTAAAAATCTTACTGAAACAAAGGTTGCTGTATTTAAGACATAAAGATCGGATGCCAAAGATGAACGCCGTTCTAGAATACTATTTTCTGTCACCACGGCTTAAGCACGTTGCAGGAGTAGTGATTTTTTCTTGTGAAACTGTGTTTGACATGATTCATGGCTTGTTTTGTTATTCGGTTATCACCGTTCAGATACTTTTTTTATCACTTGCAACGGGGATACTAATATGACCTAAATATTGTGAAGTAGCCTAAAAAGAATTTTTAGTTCACCACGAACCCAACAAATGTTTCGTTTAAAATCCATTACGACTTCAGTTATCTAGAACAAATATGCGATAATTCTGAAAGACATTTAGAACATGATTGAAGTACCATTATATAGAGTTTATAGCTAAATTAGATAAGCACATCACCAACAAAAGATGTGTCATTCTTGTAAAAGAAAATAATAATGTTCACAGTTAGAAAAAATTGGTTTAAATTGGCAGAGTATCGGCTCTACTTTTTTAATTTAGTACCGCCAGACCAATATTTATACCTCAGAGCGCTAAATACAGACATTTCAGTGCTAAATCGTAGACATACTAAGCAACATTGAGGAATGGTTTGCAGACCCATACAAAGTGACACAATGTCTAGCAAATTAACTAGTTCCATCTTTATTTTTTATTGTTTTGCATAAAACGAAGACTAGAACTAATTGATGTCAAGAATGGTTCTTAGGCATTGGTCTAATTTTTCACATTAACACACTTTGATATAGGTTTGAAGCCACGTTTATGCAAAAGAACGGTTCGTAGTAAATGAACTGATAAAATAAAGTTGGTTTCAAGATGATGCCCATATGCATACATATACCAACCATGTATTCAACGCATAAGTCAAATAAAGATCTAATGAATAAATCAAGTTCGTGCCAGCTCTAAATACTGTCATAGACGAATGTTTTACATACGCCAGCAAGTGAAAAAAATAAAATAATAGAAATGGAAATAAGTTCTTGCTGGGATGCAACTATTCTAATCAATGTAATAGATCAAGCAATAAAGCAAAAAAGCAGGTCTTGCCTGGATAAATGATGGAGTTTTAAAATTTGGTGGATTTATCGGTTTTGTAACCTAAACAATACATTAGAGATACCAATAGAAAATGGGACTAAAAATCTAGTTCCTTTTTAACAATAAATTTAAAAATAGTTTACTCAAAGCTTCTGGATGACTAAATTCTCTACAATGTTTGTCTGAAACACTTATCTTAAATGCATTTTTAATACTATGTAAATAGGTACTACCCACATAACTTAAATAATCAGCATTCACTTCGAATTTACCATCAAGTCAGACTTGGAAATCTGTAAGAGTAGGAATGGACGAAAAGATGAACTTACTCTAATTAGGTCAACTCAAACACATGCTCCCGAAGCACTCTACAAATTCTGTACAAAAAAATTAAAAAAAGATATGCGGATCAGCATGTGACTACATATGAGTAGGTTTAAGGTGTTCCATCATTTGTATGTATTGCAACGGAGACTCTTGTGCAAATATTTGACATCTTTAGATTAGACGACGAAGAAAAAGAAACCAAAACATTGTTCACCGTCAAAATACAAAAGCTATCCGGAAGAAGACCGAAAAAGTCATTACAGAAGAAGACAATCAACGGAACATCACCGTATCAGACTTGAGCGCACCTCGTCCATCTAGACTTGTGAAACGTGCGAAGGTGTAAAAGTACATTAAAGCCAAATTGGTATGAACTATGACTACCAAAGAAATAATAATCAAAACGTGCCTCATGATCGTGCGGAAACGTGTAAAATTAACAACGAATAATAACTAAATCTATAATCAAATAAATTTTTGTATAATAAAATAGCATTTACGCAGTCTCAAGAAGTACATTTCACGGGAAACCTAGTCCTCAGCAAGTTTTGTGACAGATATTTTTCTAGAACGTTTTGGAAGCGAAAATGTTGGGCCCAATTTTCTAGCGGCGGCAAACCGTGGAGTTCCCAAATCTAGCGTGTTATGTCACTAAACTGAGTAGTTCTGTTAAGTTTTAGAACTCGTTCATACTGATTTTCAAAGGTGTTCGGTATTTATTTATTTTGTTTCCTGTTGTTGACCTTTGTTTGCTTGTCCTTTTATTTTCTTATGAGATTTGTTAGATATTTTCTAATTTACACACCTTGCAATGTACTCATAAATATATAAATAAAAATACATATACAGAATTAGAGCCTTATTTGCAACATGATTGAAAGGTTGCATATTCATTAGGAGGGTTCAACTCAAACGCTTATGGTTTCCATTATAACAATTTTGCAATGAATTTATCTTAGTCTGAACATCTACTCGTACTGGTTTTACATATGCACGAGGAGCGTTAAGAAAAAAGGTAGCTTTTAGGAACTGAAACCATTTATTTTATTTCACTGAACAGCTACACAAAAAAATACGCATTGTTCATGCATTTACGTATAATTTGAGTTTTTATTAAGGTACAAGTCATTAATCATACCTTGTTTAGCGTTAATTTGTGTCTTAATGACTCGAGTGGCCCTACTGTGTATCAGCTGAACATCATTGTAGTAATTTATTACACCTGTTTTTTCGGCATATCAGTCGTTTTCAAGACTCGTTAAGGTCGAATAACGGGAGCTGATACAATGGTACATATAGGTTGTTGAAGAGAAATATATTTCAGTGAAGCTCTATTGTAATAGCTCACATCAAAATTCTTAAATTTGTTAGTTGGGCAGTAAGTGTAAATTGGTTTTGGTAAGCAGTTCGTTTTTAACATGAGAAGTCTTCGCCAGCCTTATGGACTGGCTGGTATAAACATCTAGCACACTTTTCCCGATACGATTTACGGTTTAACAAAACTAAGTATATGAATTATTTAATTAAAACATATTGACAAGTAGACTAGTTCCACTAACGTCATTTATTTATTATTGTACATATTCCAACAAATTGTTGGATGTTGATTACTTCTCAGTGTGCTAAGTTATAAGGCGGTAAACAACATCAGAATAAGTCCAACAATTGATTCAAAGTTATTAATTTAATGCTATAAGATTTTACAACGTCACATCAATTAAGGAAGGAATAGAAAAGGTAGGTAGTACTAAAATTGCTATTAAATATTGTAAACTGTAAACCGCATTTGTTATTTGTACCTGATATTACTGCTGTTTGTTGTATCGCTAATTATTGTAACAAGCTAAACTGTATGAGTCGGATTGCATTAGCAATTGATTCGTCATCATATTTATGCAAACTTAACGCCATCAAAGTTGCTGCAATCTTTAGGAAAATATATTTGGAAATTGTGGCGATTTTTAACCTTCATTTTGGTAAATGTGCCTTGTATTTATTTTGCTTTACGAGAAACGCATCTTACTGTTTCCATAAAATGCAGAAAATGACGCGAATCAACTGAATGGGCTAGGGCCACTGTACATATTTCTACACCAATAAACTAGTTTTATTATTACTGCAGTCACATTATTTTAAATTGTTACTTGTATAATGCTTTATTATATCTTGAACATCCATAAGCAAAGATAACAAACCGTGTTTTTTCCAATAGTAATATTTTTTTTGTTGCATCGGTAAACCGATTCAGCTGAAAGTTACCCCCCCTTTTAGGAATATACTAGTACAGCCTAAAAAAACAATTTATAGCACCTAATCATTCTATTCAGTTTTGGTTAAATAACATGTATAATTCGTAACCTAACATAAAACAATACGTCACGTTTTAACTGAAAGAACAGTAGTATTTCAATCTATTCATTCAATTTATTCATTCTGTTTTATAACGATACGTATAAATAGTTACTACAAAGACGGGGGTGAAGTGGGATATGCGGTTTGTTAAAACTAAGATAAACACAAATTTAACTTGTTTATATTGTTACGAAATGGAAAAACCAGCGCCTGCAGATTAGACAACCAACAGTTGTCAGTAAGTTTGTTGTACGCGAACTTTCGTGGAAGGTTACATGATTGTGAGATGGCATTATACTATCCGGAATTTTTTTTGGTCAGTATAAAAACCACCGCTAACGTGCAGGCTAGAAGTCTCATTTGAATAACGGAAAAGCAAGCGAACAAAGCGACCCAAGTGTTCTAAAGTGTTTTGGAGTGATTGCATTTCAGTATAGTGCTTTGAATAGTAATTAATTAAATTAGTAGTGCTGCAATAGCAGTGTTTGAACTATACTAGGATCACCCAACAGATGAAGTGATCACGTGTAGTCCACACATCTATCATGTGATCGGAACCCCTTCCCTTCCGAAACGCGTAACTTAAAGCGCACAACAAATTTTAACACTTAATTTTTCTGAGGCAACATAGCCTCACTTTTTCTGGACTTAGCGAACGTTCAGGTTTGGAATTTGCAACATAAAAGTTTACTAAAAGATGTCATATGGCCTTATCTTACAATTAAATTGCCCAAGAACATAGTTTTGCAATTTTAGTTTAATTTCGGTCGATCGGTAAGGTTGGCTAGTGTGAAACGGGGTTGAAGCAGATCTCCTTCGGTTGCGAAGAACCAATAGGAAAGCTGCGTATGAAAATCACGTGAAGATCACGCGTGTTTATTACTCCGTCTGTTGGGTGATCCAACTATAGTAGTGTTATTCATATTGTATTGTGGTGCTAATGTGTATATGAAGGAAGTTAAGTTAGAAATCCGCATTTTTGTAAACCGTATATCTCCACAAGCATCTTTGTATAGTTTATAATATTAAGTATAATTATCTTTTATTTTTAAAGAATATTTTATTACAGTCCCATACTTGCGGTGGAATATACATTTCATAAATTTAGAACCAGCACTATTTTTAAAATTTGACAACTTAAAGCTATTACAATATGCTAAAATGATTTTCTTCTAGTTTTTGTAAAAGCTGCGATTATGAATAGCAAGTGTGCAACTGTTTTCAGAAAAATGTACTGTAAGCTGTAATTTATTGTTTTTGATTCTGCAGTAATACATTGATTAATGTGGTAATAGTTTCTTAGCATGAGTCGGATTGCATTAGCAATTGATTCGTCATCATATTTATGCAAACTTAACGCCATCAAAGTTGCTGCAATCTTTAGGAAAATATATTTGGAAATTGTGGCGATTTTTAACCTTCATTTTGGTAAATGTGCCTTGTATTTATTTTGCTTTACGAGAAACGCATCTTACTGTTTCCATAAAATGCAGAAAATGACGCGAATCAACTGAATGGGCTAGGGCCACTGTACATATTTCTACACCAATAAACTAGTTTTATTATTACTGCAGTCACATTATTTTAAATTGTTACTTGTATAATGCTTTATTATATCTTGAACATCCATAAGCAAAGATAACAAACCGTGTTTTTTCCAATAGTAATATTTTTTTTGTTGCATCGGTAAACCGATTCAGCTGAAAGTTACCCCCCCTTTTAGGAATATACTAGTACAGCCTAAAAAAACAATTTATAGCACCTAATCATTCTATTCAGTTTTGGTTAAATAACATGTATAATTCGTAACCTAACATAAAACAATACGTCACGTTTTAACTGAAAGAACAGTAGTATTTCAATCTATTCATTCAATTTATTCATTCTGTTTTATAACGATACGTATAAATAGTTACTACAAAGACGGGGGTGAAGTGGGATATGCGGTTTGTTAAAACTAAGATAAACACAAATTTAACTTGTTTATATTGTTACGAAATGGAAAAACCAGCGCCTGCAGATTAGACAACCAACAGTTGTCAGTAAGTTTGTTGTACGCGAACTTTCGTGGAAGGTTACATGATTGTGAGATGGCATTATACTATCCGGAATTTTTTTTGGTCAGTATAAAAACCACCGCTAACGTGCAGGCTAGAAGTCTCATTTGAATAACGGAAAAGCAAGCGAACAAAGCGACCCAAGTGTTCTAAAGTGTTTTGGAGTGATTGCATTTCAGTATAGTGCTTTGAATAGTAATTAATTAAATTAGTAGTGCTGCAATAGCAGTGTTTGAACTATACTAGGATCACCCAACAGATGAAGTGATCACGTGTAGTCCACACATCTATCATGTGATCGGAACCCCTTCCCTTCCGAAACGCGTAACTTAAAGCGCACAACAAATTTTAACACTTAATTTTTCTGAGGCAACATAGCCTCACTTTTTCTGGACTTAGCGAACGTTCAGGTTTGGAATTTGCAACATAAAAGTTTACTAAAAGATGTCATATGGCCTTATCTTACAATTAAATTGCCCAAGAACATAGTTTTGCAATTTTAGTTTAATTTCGGTCGATCGGTAAGGTTGGCTAGTGTGAAACGGGGTTGAAGCAGATCTCCTTCGGTTGCGAAGAACCAATAGGAAAGCTGCGTATGAAAATCACGTGAAGATCACGCGTGTTTATTACTCCGTCTGTTGGGTGATCCAACTATAGTAGTGTTATTCATATTGTATTGTGGTGCTAATGTGTATATGAAGGAAGTTAAGTTAGAAATCCGCATTTTTGTAAACCGTATATCTCCACAAGCATCTTTGTATAGTTTATAATATTAAGTATAATTATCTTTTATTTTTAAAGAATATTTTATTACAGTCCCATACTTGCGGTGGAATATACATTTCATAAATTTAGAACCAGCACTATTTTTAAAATTTGACAACTTAAAGCTATTACAATATGCTAAAATGATTTTCTTCTAGTTTTTGTAAAAGCTGCGATTATGAATAGCAAGTGTGCAACTGTTTTCAGAAAAATGTACTGTAAGCTGTAATTTATTGTTTTTGATTCTGCAGTAATACATTGATTAATGTGGTAATAGTTTCTTAGCATGTATGTCGTGTTACCGCGATATTACCATTACATAACATAGTTATGCTAGATAATAAAAAATGGCTACTTTAGCAAGTCCTTGTGCGTAAATAAAATAAATCATGCGTGATACATCAGTTGTTCTTCGTAAACAGTTTGATGCTGCATAAAGAAATGGTCAACTGTGGAGGTAAAGGTACCCTTCTGAAATGATTTGTTGTGTGCGGCGTGTATTTCATAAAAAAATACCGCTCGCCTTTAATCTGCTCCATTAATTAGTTACATTAAGTTTTAACTTTGTGTGGTGTACTGCAGTAGTATCCAGATAAGAAGAGGCGGCAGTGAGTATTCCTCTCCGACACAAGATTAATGATAGGCGGCCTGTGATTCAAAAGTGACATGAAAATCTCAGCCTCTGCTTTGGACCCAGCCGTATCTTTAACCAGGTTTTGTTCGAGGTGTGCCTCTGGTTAGCAGAGGTAAGAACGACACAAGATGAATAGCGAGCTTCGGAGTTATATGTAGAAAAAGCAATTAATAATAAACAAGGTTGTCAGGCAGGAGACCCCGCACACAAAGACCACGGGGACTAAGACATGGTAAATGCAAAAACAGACGCTCTTCCAAACGTGCGCAGCTGTGTATACATATTTTTATCTAGACTTTTGTCTGTCAAATTCGTGCACTGGAGGAGTTTCTTGCAATTTGTTCATTACCTGATTATACCCTGTATGGCCATTGTGGGTAATTTGAACCTTAAAAAGTAGACAATCGATTTTTAGATGAGGCTCACCCGGACGGTGCTGCCGTTACGCACACGCGGTCGTAATCACAACGGCGTTGCAGATTTCTTATTCAAACCAATAAAGCACAAATACTCGGAAGTCTATCTCAAAGCATAGGTTTCAACTTTCATTATGCATTGTTAAAGAATTCTACACTTTTAAGAATTAGCGGTTTTCTAGAAGCATTTAGGGTGCTTACTGCTTGATACACCTTTAAAATTGATGCACACTATAATAATAATTAAGGCTTATCTAATTTCACCTAACTTTTAGGAATCAAACTACTCAAGGTGCTTCCTACGCTTGTGAACGTAAATTATTGCTTCAACGCATTTTGAGATTTTCACTGTAATTTCAGTTCAACACTAACTTTGTTCATATTACCACATTAGTAACAAATAGCTCGGATTAGGTTTCAATCACCTAAAAATCGCTATATTTTATTCAAACTGTAATATGTTGTAAACCGGAGGTAGACAGTTGCGGTTTGTACATAAATAATGCAGTTCAGTAGAATGCAAACAAACATGTGGGGTCCCTTTTTCAACAAGAATCGAGTTTTCATTTAATTTAACGTCTAATGTCCCTTACTACAATTCCATTCACACTTATACATGATACAGGGTATCACAACAAGGACCGTAAGCAGCTGTATCGTCGGACTGCTTTGTCTTAGAGGTTAGGAAAATTATTCTTAAGGGAAATGGAGTAGTTGAAGTCACTCCAAGCGTTAGGGGACGCTTTTTCCCATGCTAACAATAAAATTTTTACAAAAAATTTCAAATATAGATTTTTTATATTACTTCTACCAAATGCCTCATAAGTACCTGAATGTATTTAAAAATTGACAACTTTGCTTTATCAAAAGCGAATATGGAACAAATAGACAATTAAAAAAACGTGAAAAGGAAACTTAACAATAAGTACAAAAATTTAAGCTGGCAAACCTTTAAAATTCCTTCTGTCATTGGCAATACTGTTTTCAAATCTTCTACAATTACTCAAAACGGCACGGTCAATTTGTGACACAGAGATATTATTGCCTGCCTAGTTAATACGTTCTATCATATCTTCCCAACTAGTTGGAACCGTTTTATACACACTGTCGTTTAACCGTTGTCTGAATAATATTATTATTAATAATTAAATATAAATATAAATAATTAATAATATTCAGGCAACGGTTTAACCTTTTCCAAAGATAAAAGTCTGACAATGTTAGATCTGGCGATCGGTTGTGCATGGAAATTGCTTGTATTACGTTCAATAAAAAAGGATGGATACATACATACTACATAGTAAATTTAATTTACTCACGTATAATAATTGTTTCTAAAAGTCCGTAAGTACCGGCGATTTCATCCTTCTTTGGCAGGTTCTTAGTTTTTCCATTAAATAAGAATTATAAAGCTATAACTTGTTTTTTTGAATTTTCACAGGCTCTTGTTATTAGTATGTTTTCAGGATCAGTTATGTCCATTTTCCTTCCTTGGTGTGGTCTTTTTGCTTACGAAATCGCGATGCAATGTTTGCTGTGATGATTGGTGTTATTTGTTGCTGAGCTCTTTGTGTTGTTTTAGTTTGCTTTGGTATCACTAGAACTGGCGACGCTATTTGTTCCTTGGTGCTGGTCCTTGACGATTTGTTTCCTTGGAACATTGCGTTTTTTGGACTTTGGCCATAGGTGTCCTCGTAACCTTGATTTTGGGTCGTTATTTATTGACGATCTAAACTAGCGACTTCTTTTTTTTTACCAAGCCTTCACCACATGATTGCGCTAATTAATTTCATTTACTTAGAAATATAGTTAATAAAAACGTTTATTTACGTAATGTAGCTTATTTCAAGTAATTTATGGGTTATCTAATATAATCTGGAAAAAATTGCTGTAAATAACACCAATATGTCCAAATGGTGGAAGTATTTGGTTGCTTACAATACAAACATCTATTTTCCACTTGCATTGCAGGTTATTACAGTCCAGTAATTGTGCAGGTTTACTTCGTTAGTGTTACTGAATATGTCTTCGTCAATCCACAACAGA
This sequence comes from Rhyzopertha dominica, assembly GCA_025024175.1. Taxonomy (NCBI): domain Eukaryota; kingdom Metazoa; phylum Arthropoda; class Insecta; order Coleoptera; family Bostrichidae; genus Rhyzopertha; species Rhyzopertha dominica. The sequence continues at coordinate 34,836,645 of QCXZ01000137.1, forward strand.
TTAGACAAAAATTGTTTTTTTCTTACTCATTTGATTAGCCAGTTATAGTAACTTAGTCTTGAATGAATTCAGTAAGAGCTTGATGTAAATAAATATGAGACGTATGCAGCTTATCAACTAAGACCAAAGTGTATTAGATAATACACTTGACTAAGACATATGCAGTGAAGAGTATCTTGTTACTGCAGTTGCATTTTGAAAGAAATGGGGATATAAAAGGTAGGAGTCGATAAGTATTTTGTAGTCATTTTTATCGAAAAGGTAAGCGCCTTGTGTGAAAGTTGCTATTACTATTGTAATACGGGTGGAAAGTGACAAATGGAGATATAATAATAACGTGCGATAACTATACCTAACTATTCTAGCAGTTTCGTTTAAAGGCTGTTGAGGTGATAACGAAACTACGTAGCTGTCTAAAGGAATTGACCTGTAATCTGACAAGTTGACATGCACCTGCATGCAGCAGGCCCTCACGGCACTCTTTGCTGTGCTATGCTATATACATAGATCTATTTTGCTGTCATTACAGCTCATCAGTGTAGTTTAGGTCTAATGCAGACGGCTTGGCATAGTACTGGTTTTGCCTATATACCAAAGGCTTGGTATGATGTTAGTAGAAAAATAGATATAGTAGTATAGTATAGTAGTAAATAGATATAGTACCCATTAAGGCAGCTAGGTGACTCTGTCATCGTCTCAGTTCTTTTTTGACAGATGGCACTGCCATCTATTTTTCTAATAACATCATACAAGCCTTTGGTATATAGGCATTATGGATTCTGTCTACATCAGACCTAAACTACACTGATCAGCGGTAATGACGGCGAAATATATATATCTGCGGTGCAGGAAGCATAGCATAGACATACATTTTTAGTGTTGAACATTTTTATAATAATTATAACATGGAGTGTGTTTAAGGAACATATATATGTGGCATTGCTTTATTATTAGTATATATGTTTAGCGTTTACCAACAGCACTTCAGTTGCTTATCCTGCAATGACAGGATTATCTCATGCATTATTAATAAAACATTGTACGTTACCTGTAAAAAATTGTATAAATAATAACAGTATTATACAAGTATGGATGGAGTAGCATGTGCTTGCGGGAGTTGAGGAGGTAATTGATTGGTTAAAACAGCTTTTTATTTTTCATTTAAAAGATTTAATGTTTTGTTCATTCCTTATAAAACAATGCGGAGCGCATCTTTGTGCGGTTGTGGGAAACGAATTTGTTTAAGTATTACATTTTTAACTTTACTATTGAGATGAGTGGATTATTACAATGAATTCCTTAGAGGCTGCTTACATGAAACGCAATTCAAGCCACCTGCCAAATACGGATCGTTAAATAATCAACTTGTCTCAATAGTAAAGTCAAAAATGTAAAAAACAAGTTTTTCCCCACACCATACCACATTGTAACTATACTTACGATATATTTAACTGTTTTTACTGTCTCAATTTGAAAGTAGAATCACAAACCAGTGTTTTATTATTATTTAATAACCTGCATCATTAAGACTGCGTTAATCACCGCTTGCGGATTATACCAGTTCACTGTAATGCCTTTTGGTCTATGCAACGCTACGGCTAATAAAAGTAACTAAGGAAGGTTCTTGAACTGTTCAATACATTTCGAGCAGCAAATTTAAAGCTGAATCCGAAGGAGTGTGCACTTTTGTAAGACAAAGTGGAATCCCTTGGTCACACTGCTTCAGCGGACGGGATCCAGACCATCGAGGACAGGATTGAAGCAATTCGAGATTGCCCACGTCCCTAAGATAAACACTCCATAACACCAACTAAGACGACTTTTGCATGGAAACAAGGAAGTTTTCAGAAAACTACAGCATTATGCAGTAGCCCGATCTTGGCATACCTCTGACGGTACGGAAAATATATCTGGGATTCGCATGTAAGTGCTTTCGCAGATGCAGGACGATGAAGAGAAAGTAATAGAGTACTACAGTAAGGTTTTAAGTAAACCCGAGAGGAGCTACTGTGTCACGAGGAAAGAGCTGCTGGCTATAGTAAAGTCAATTTCCACAATTTATGGGCGAGAATTCCTCTTAAGGAATAACAATAATGCTGCATTATGTTGGCTTTTACGATTAAAAAATCAGGAGGGACATGTCGCTAAATGGACGGAGAGATTATAAAATACCCTATCGTCCAGACAGGCATGATAAAAGACTGATGCTTTTTATAGAATGCCGTGTGGAGAATGTAAACATTGTAAGCAGTTGGATCAGTGCGAAGGCACAGTCAATGTCAGGGCAGTTACCAGTGAGCAATGAATTGCTGAGAATGTCAGCAAGGGTAGAGAAGCGACATTAGTCCTCTTCTGAAGTGGAAAAAATACAACAGAGCAGTTCGATCCTAAAAGCGATTCAGGCCAGTGGGAATCTTTGAGAGTGGATAGCGGCTTACTGAAGAGGGCGTGGGACAACACTGATGGGAAGCAGCAGGTTTCCATGGAGTTAGTAGTACCCAAAGGGTAGGTGCCACGAGTGTTGGGAGAATGAGCGCGGGGAGCTTCCTTGGGAGTAMACAACGCTCAAGCAAAAACAAGTGAACGATTCCAATGGGTACAATATCGAGATGTAAAGAAATTGTGCCATAAGTGTATGTCTAGCCATCAAGGTCCGACAACGCAATTAAGCAGGAAGATGAAACAATATCATATAGGAGCACCATTTGAGATGATTCCTATTAACGTCTCCAGGCCATTTCGTACAACAACAGAGTACATCTTTATGGCGTTGGAGTACTTCAGCAACTGGTTAGAGGCCAATGCGATATTGAACCAAGAAGCCTGGACGGTGGCATGACCTCTTATCGATAACCCGGTATGCTGATTGGGAGTGCATTTAGAACTACATTCGTATCAAGGCAAACATTTCGAGTCCAGGATATTTCAGGAACTCTGCCGCTTGCTGGGTATTACACAAACAAGAACTATTTCTCTTAATCAGAAGGCATAGTCGATCGATTTAACCGAGCGTTGTTTCTCTAAAAAATTGTGAAATGACTTCAAACCGGTTGGAACAGACACATTCCTATGTTTTTATTGAAGATTTATAAAACCACAGGAAAGACGCCTGGAACGTAAGCTTTTGGAAGGGAATTGGGATTGCCGTGCGACTTGGAATTTGGTTCAACCAGGACGCCTAAACGGGAAGTTCTGAAAACCCACGACTTGGTAAGACAGAAAATTTTGAATGCTAGCGATCGCGCGAAAGATCGCTGTGATGCAAGGGCCAATCGCAGGCAAGTTTAATCAAGATCTAGTGTACATGCCTATAACCCGCAGAAGAAATGACTTTCGCCTAAGTAGGTGCCATCCTGGGAAGGTGAAAAGGACTAACAATGTAATTTGTAGAATCCAGTGCAGTGAACTTGCCTAAGGTTCATTGTGCTCGAATGTTCGGGAAAAGTTCCACGATAGACATATAAATATGTCGGTCGGTATGTAAGCGCGGAATAGCGTTAAAATAAGCGAACCAAGTGTTCTAAAGTGTTTTAAGCTCCAGTAGTAAATTATTGTTTTGATATTAGTAGCGTGACCTTTTAGTGTGTAAGTAAAGGAATGTAGGTTAGTAATATTCATTTTTCGAAGTTCTTATAATTCTAGTTAAACAGTTCTATATTTTTTTTTGTCCAAAATTATTAGTATCTAACCAGTTTGTGTGACTTATAGCTGTCATAATATAGAGTGTACAAATAATGATTATCCGTTTTGAGCAGTTTCATTTATGATGGATTTAACGAGTTTTGATTTTGCACTCCTTAAAAGTTTGTCAAGGACATCAGCTTTTGACACTAAGGGGTAAAGTAGAAGTTTACTACTTTTAAGTGTCATACCATCACTCGTAGTTCATTAACATGTAATTTAAACTACTTAATTAATAAAAGAGATGTGAAGACCAAAAATATATTTCGCATCACGATGTTTTTCAGTTTGGTGATATTATGTATGTGTATGTAGTTAATTCGCCAAATTTTTGATTTGGTCCATATATACGAGATCAAAGACTAAAAACTTAACTAGACCATGCGCTTTACAAAGATGCTATATGGTACTTGCACCAAACAAAATTCTAAAGCATGAAAAAGAATAGCGAAGTAGGAAACATCGCCATTATGCCTCATAGCTGATTTGCTATGGCGGCTTAATATTAAATTTCTCTAAATCTTTGAAATATGTATAATGTATATGAAGGTAGGGATATCAAATCCAAACCTGCATACTGCATACATAATGGAAAGCTAACTTATATGCACTTCGCATTATATATAACAAAGATTAATCAGCCGCTTTATAAATAAGGTCACTAAATTCTATTAAAGAGAGAGAAAAGAGAACGTGGAGGAAATTAAAATGGATTACAAGACATTTAAAATAAAGAAAATAAGAGCAGGGAACTGTCAGGCTGATGCCGAGTGGGACTTAGCTCGAGGGCAGAGCGTAATCTYGAAGGGTAGATACAGAAAGAGTCTTTCCGAACGTTCGTTTCTTATATACAATATTTTTTCTCTGGGAAAACTTTGTTGTTTGAAGCTGTGCGCCGCTAAGCGATCATTAATCATGGGTAAGTTTCGGAGTGAGTGACGTGTCGGAACGGAGCCCCACAGTCCGCGGCCCCCTCGTCTGAAAGAACTCCGGGGAGCTCTCAGAAAATTGCAACATCTCGGGTACGAGGAGCTGATCCGGCGATGAACTCTCGAATAAAGGAATCCTCCATTTGATGACACGGCAGAACATTTACGGAATGGGATTTTTGTTTTATCTTAATTAAATTGTTAGACACTAAATCAATAGCGATTTCATTTTATTAATCTGCAGATGTCGTGCGTAGGTTCCACCACGATACTTTGCTTCACTTGGGGGAATTGATTTCGTATCCTTCGGCCGTGAGAACTTTTACAGCAAAAGAGAWTTATGTKAGGTCGWTATATATATATATATATATATGCAGCGCCTATTTTAACAGGAACGTACATCAATTTAATGCGGAATCGCTACTTTTATATTATGAACTACTAGTAATAACCGTCACACATGAAAGCGTTTTTCACTGTACAGCATTGAATATTATATTGTATGGTGTATATAGTTGAGCTGCGTGTGTTCAGCAAAATTACAGGAACGAAAAAGCTAGTATTATACCGGGGAAGTCAGAAAAAATGTCAAAATTGGCAAGTAATTTATAGCATTATAGCACATCTAGTACCTAAGACTTCCATTTTGTCATTTAGTAAAAATCAAAATCCTAAGATCACAAAATCTTTTCTTGACTAAAACACTATCACTAATATTAAAAAAAAATATTTCAAATGTACCGATACCTACCAATGGTGTGAATGTGTAGATGCAAAAAGTTATTATTAGCTTTAAGATACAAAAAATGCGTATAATTAATTAGAATTCAATAAAAAAGGACGGATACTTTCACGTGAACGCTTATTACAACATAGTTAACTTCACTCACTTGTTTGTTTCTAAAAGTCCCTAGGTACTGGCGATTTCATCCTTCTTTAAATATGAATCATAAATCTGTAAGTTATTTTTGAATTTTGACATGCTCTTATTATTAGTATATTTTCAGGATTTAGTTTACTTGATTTTCGAATTTACACCTTTTTGGACGTGACAGGTAGACAAATTGCATTGATACGTAAGGTGTGTGTCACACGGAGCGTTGGTTTCTATGAACTTGCTGTGGCACTTTATGCTTACGAAATCGCGATACAATGATTGCTGTGATGATTGGTGTCATCCGTCGCTGGGCTCTTTGAGGGTTTACAACACAAGATCTTACTGATTGTGCCAATTAACTTCATTCGCGAAGAAAAATGATTTACAAAACCGTTTATTTACGCAAAGAAGCTTATTTCAAGTAATTTATGCGTTATCCAATATGAACTGGAAAAATTTACTGCAAATGTAGTAGAATCTGAACATATAATAAATAGCAATATGCCAGCGATATTTAAAATTTGGGTTTCATTAAAGTTTCCAGCACATGGTTTAACGTTAACCCCGGTGTTTGTCTTAGAGAATAGAAACCACAAGCGGCATTTCCTGCCAGAATCGCTAACTATTAAGCAGAACCTAATAATAGTGTTTCTCAATAATTTATCATATCAAAAATTGAAAGGCGTAAAAGAGAATCTATATAGAAAAGATGCATGAATAGAAGGAATCGGTCCAAATTCGCTGAGAGCATTCTTTAAACCCAGTAAAATATTCATTTCCAACTTACTTGTTAATTATTTATTATAAGTCAAATATACTTTAGTTATTGAATTAATAGGTTAGGATGGCTATTCCTAAAAGGTACTGCCGATGAACAAATTTGCAGAACAACCGGCATTATATATCGCTCTAAGATTTGCAACTATAAAAATTTCTTATGGTTTGGTACCTAGTATCTATTGGGTCAAGAAAACATTGATTTGGTCCTGGTTGATGGTTGTTTGAGGTTAATTTTGAATTTGAAAAACTGAATAATTGAAGACCTTGCAGCAACAACAGCAAAAATGAGTTAGATACGTAGTTCGATAGGCTTATTACAGCTTCATCGATTGGTGATACGAGACCCAGACGAGACTTTACTAATCTCGGTCTCGTCAGAAGCATTATATACAACCAAATAATTTATTTGACAAAATAATTTTTATTCAGCTTAAATAAATCGTTTCATGTGTGTTGTGTTCATTTCATTTGTACTTTAAACATGTTTAAAAAACTTTCGTTTTTGTGATATTTGACACTTAGTTATATTAAAAATATTTTATATTCAGTATTTAGATTTTAATTATAGTAGGCCTAATCATCTGAACTTTTAGCAAGTTATAATCTTCCCAATAAAGTACCATAAATTATATACTCCTGCATAGATTATTCCCTTTTAGCTTTATGTATAGCTTTTAATTAATTTTATTTCTTAGAACACATTACGTGATAAAAAGATGCTTAATTTAGTTCCAATTTCAATAAGAACAGTAAAAATTGAACCTTCCTAACTAACAGATAGTCCATTTGAGTTTGTATATTGTTTTATAGTTTTGCATTACATTATTATTTTATAAGTAAACTAATTTTTGGGAAAGTATTAAATGTTTCAATTCTGAGAATCTTTACTTTCTGAATGCCGTTTTTAAATTAATTAACACAAGTTAGAAGCCTACAAGTAGGATGAAGCATCTTTAGTTCACGCTGAAAAGGAAGCATTGATCTAATTTTAGAAAGACATGCCAGCTACGGAGGGCAAGTAATTTGCAGGAGATTAATGGTTTCTACATAATATTTATGAAATGGTTTCTATTTTTAAAGTTGCTCTATTTATATTTAGCAGCTAATTGTTGTCATGAGGTTTGCAAACGAAATAATTACAGCTTCAAACTAACCTTTGAAGACTATACCCGCTCATAAGTAACACCTACATTGTTAGTCTAAAAATAATGTATATAACGAGCACATAATGCATGCACATGTACGCGTCATCTCTTTGCAATATTAGCGTCTATGATTAGCGCGCTTTGTTTGTCACTCAGGATGCGTTACAGAATGACAGGTACTTGTCAAATATACAGTTAGAGCTCACACGACATTTAACACATACACAAGCAGCATTTTAAATTGTGCAACACAGAAAAAAATCACGTTAGCTAAACCTATATTCAATACGGGCGACTTTTGTAACCATAGACTGACGACTGAGTGTAGTTAATCTCGAGTATATTCGACAAGCAACTTTTAAGCACATGCTATTTTTTTAAACTATTCATTGGCTGCGTAACGTACAGCTGTGGGATGATAAAATCGAGTAGATCGTGTTTGGTATTAAGTGTAGCGGTTGCAAGTAGGTATTCGTATTTATAACGGCTGTAGCACGGTGGCAAGTGTGTCGTAACGTTATCGATACGTGAAAGCACATCCGAGTAAAATACAATGATGAATATATCCTCCTTGTGACAACCGACCCGTCATCACGCCCAGTCATTTTAGCATTTTACACTGGAAGCTTGGTGGTCGAGTCCATTAAGCCTATCTATCCTAAATTTATTATTTGTGACTATGATACAGGTACAAGGAACCTACCTATTAAATGCAATCTACACTTGTTATCGCATACTACAATGAATACAGGTTGGTAGAAGATAAGTGGAAAAGTTTGTAGACGCTACCGTATGCAGCAAGTATAATTAATGATATGAAGAGGGCAACAATTAATTGATTATTTGTGATCCTCCTGTTTTGTATTGTATCTGAAATATCTCGGGGCCAAATGAGTAGCGTTTTTCTGAGGTAAAAATAAGAACAATGTCCAGAATGCGTCACATAAACAACAGATTCTAAAGGTCAAAAAGAAAACATCTCAACAATATTTTAGTGGATTATAGTTATCTCTTGGTGCAGTTTTTTATTATCAAAATGGCGATTGATATAAGGTGACTGTGGAGCTTCAGCAACCACGAGATATGTTTGTGCTATTTGTACATCTTTTACTTATAATTAATAACAAAAAATGGTTTACTGTAATTATGCACACTTCCAACAGACGCCTTGAATTTGCACGCTGCACAATCTACAAACAAGAGTAGACAAAATAGAATATATTGATCTTGTTGATCAGTTAGGCATTATTTAATAATGTTTCTAATGTATCTTTAAATACTATAGCAAAGCATAGCCTTATATAGTTTAACTGAAAGAATTAGACTAATTTGCTTCAATTTATATGATGTATGCGCGTCCCTATTCTAAAAAATTAATAGGGCAGATTGATTTTTAAAGATAATTAACCTAGAAGAAATCTTCAAAGTCACATAGTGTAAGCCTTTCAACTACGAAAAAAAGAAAATGGGGAAAAAGGTTCTTAGCATTCCATGTTCCATGAGCCGACTTCGATTCTAGAACTCAATTTTGAGTCCATTTACTGATTTTTGTGATGAATTGGTTATTACTGCAAATAAACCGTTATTATATCAAAGTTATTTATTGCCTGCATTATTAATTATTAGTTACTAGTTGCCAGAATCTGGTGACCGTAGCAGAAGTCTATTCTGAAGCTTGCATATAGCGAACGACGAGCGACTCAGCTACACATGGCGTTCAGTAGCATTACATATAAAACCATGACAAATATATGCAAGTTTGACCTGGAATTTGAATAGGGCTTGGGTAGTGTAGTGGTACCACATTGTACTAGCAATTTACCTGCATAAACTCAAATAAGTTTCCTTACAAACCATTATTCTTGATTGCTTCATCCTAAAACTTACATCTTTTTTGTAAATGGATCCTTAAGCGTGTGCGGGAGGAACACCTATTATGCCTTGCGGGTTTTCGCCCCTCTGCAAAGGCAGATGCGATTTTGAACGCCTACTTCTTTACTATTTACATTAAGAACTGTACAATTATTACCACTGACTGTAGATATTGCTGGACACAACACTTTGGACAAGAAGTAAGTACTCGCCGCAATGTGATATTATCCACTATTACGCTCGCGAAACTGCATTTCTGACTATGGTCTACATAGTACTACGGAAACAATACTATCTGGGTAGCTACATGTTTGATGAAAGTGTTTTACATATTTCATGTTTGTTAAAACTTTATTGCATGATCTGGTGTAAAGAATTTGTGGCACACAAATATACGCTAGTTATCTATAACTATTACCAGKACTCCTCTACTGTAGTGTTTTAAGCATTCCTTATGCACAGCAAATCTATGTGAACCAGTCATATCTTTTTATATAAAATGTAACCTATGTATGTGTCTATACATAGATTATTTGTTTTTGTGTATAGTCCAGCATATAATGAGCGTCTATTTTAGTAAAAGTCAGGAACCGCTCCATCTCTATTGGTTAAGTTATTTTTCGAAATAAAAAATCCTTTCTGTCTTAAAATACATGTTGTACTTGCAACACAGTCGATTTCTAGTTCTAGGCATAAAACATTGTCGGATTCTCAGATTAGATCTTCGCATTCTAAAAGAAGTCAATTTCAAACGGAGACTTTGAAACCATCTAAAATGGATTCTTTTGCATTCTGATAGTAGAAACTGAAAATTCCACGTGATTGCTTAAACCCGTAAAACTTCATAACATTTAAAAAAACGTCAGATTTCGTTTTTTTCCATTTTCACGATGGTTTAAAAGAGACTGAATTTGTACGTGAAAATGTATGTTCGTCTATGGAGTATTGAAAAATATGTGATTTAAAAGAAATTATAACACTATTTATAAGTTCTATCAGCTTGAGATAGGTGAGTGCACTAGGTTATTGTTCAGTTATATGCGGTCAGTCACGTCAAATAGGGTCCGGATTCCGTGGGTTTTATTTTTTTAAAGAAAATGAATCCGTTGTTGAGATGCTGCAGTTAAATTTAAGACATCAGTGTCAAAATTAAGTTGTATAATATAATACAGAGTACCTTATATCATTCGTATTCGGTACATCCTGAATATAACACAAACAATTTTAAAATGTTCTTACAATAAAATTATATCCGCCCCAAAAACCTTTTTTTAATCKATTAGTGTAGCCATAATCTTTTATTGTGTCATAACGTGAATAAGCTTGAATAGAAAGTCTCTACGATTCACATTTGATAGATATTTTAGGGAATATTTAAAAATAACGTCCAATACGCAAACAAATCGTCTATATTTGCCTAGTACTGTCAACAATAGTTAGTTCTCTTTTTTTTTAGCAAAATAAAGTTATCTACATGCAAATCTGTCTAACTTCGATTAATGGTAATCAAGGCATAATACGCAGGTTATGGAATTTCTTAGGTTTTCCGCAACAGAGGGTTTAGCTTTATTACCCACATTTTTGCGTTTACTCGTAAGTAGCTATTTTAATTGATTAACTAACTCTCGATTTCATAAAATTGATAGTACTGAAACTACGAGAGGGCATCAAATGTAGTTTCTAAGAACAATGATAAATTGTACGTACTTTGCACGTTACAAATACTACAGTTACATACCACCACCATTAGACCCGGGCAGTAAATTCAAAACTCGAAGTGACATGGCATACCGGTGAAAAAATGCCGTTCGATAAGTATTGCAATTAATTACATTGGATGCATTAAGGGTGCAAAAATCCATCATTTTTGCGAACAGCCAGCACTTTGCATTTAATAATATCCCACCCTTTTTCTAGCTTTCCTGGGTCAAACAAGAATAACACATTATGGAATCAATATAAGGTTTATTAATTTAGTAATGGATATTTTATGAGGGAAGAGGCAAGTTTACAGGAATTTTCAATTTGGCACGATATTACTGTAGGCGCGGCTTGTGCTGTGTAATATAACCATCACGATATTAAATTAAAGTAGCTATAGTGAGTTTTTATTAAATTTGCGTGCAGTGTAAGCGAAAAAAGCGTTTAAAAATTAATTTGGGTATAGATGTTTACAGATGACTTTGCTGTGTTATTAATGATTCCATTACAATTAGTTATCAATGTATTTATTTACATGTTACGTGTTTATAATGCGTCCATAGTAGTTTAATTGCCAGTCATTTATGTCGGACGGTGAATACAACGACCAAACCTGCAAGTCATCATTACACAGCCAATCTGATGTTGCATTTCCTTGTTTAGATCTATGTTTACACATTCGGCTGCAAATATAGGCGGTAGTAAGTATGCGAACCCTGCCGAGACGTTTTGTAGCTACACTACACTTATTGTTTGTACAGCATTTTGAAAATAACATTAATTTTTAAAAAATCTTCTGGTTATAGTATATATCGCATTAATGTGTTTTGCTTATTTACCGTCGATTTACATTCTATATATATTCGTTAATATTAGCATCTGCTTCATAAACATTGATAAAGATATTTCCAGGGGTTGTTATTGAATTGCCAGATCCCTTATACTGCATACTATAGAATTCGTTACTGGAAATAAATATTTTACACATCAAATACCGTTAACAAAGCGATATTTACCTGCAGATGATTGCAAAACTAGGCGCGTGTCGAATTGCCTTCACCAGGGGGAAACACGAATGCAAGTCGGTATTTTCTAATGTTAACTAAAAATGTGAGTCTTATACCTACGGAGGGTGTGTCCATCCCCATTCAAGCCATCTTGGGTATGTTTCTAGATTTTGCAAGAGGACTGATTGGTCGAGCTTGGACAAGTCTGTGCCATAAGGAACCTCTCAAACAGAAATACAGTTTAAATTAACMCATGTTATGCTTTCTAAACTTCACGGAAACTAGGGTGGAAATGATTGGCGTTTCAATCAAGTATTGAAGCTACACTTAATAGACTCTTGGAATTTGCATTGCGCAGTATTTGTAACTTGGCTGAGACTATAGTTTATAGTACAACATTTTGATAGTGTGCCCTTTTTAGTATAAATTTTAGTTAAACTATAATTTATTTAGTTGAAACATATCATTAAAATACAAATCATTATCTGTAATATGCACGAAGATATAACTTGCTTATGTTGATGACAATTGCTTAGAGGAATCATGCAGAAGCAGGAAGGCTGGAGTTAGAAACAAATGAAGAGAAGTCAAGCAAGAGGAAAATAAGTGGGCTGAATAACAGTCTTAATTTTAAGAAGGCTAACAGTATTATACACCGACGCGACGGAACTAATGAAAAAGAGACGAATAACAACATTTACAAGAACTGCTCGGGAGCTGAGGAATATTTTTGTATCAAAGAAAGGATGGAGGTCAATGTATTGCATGTGGAGCAACAACAGAACTGTTGGGTGTCAGAAGGACCATAAAAAAACTGAGACATACGTGATGAAATATTGGGTAAACTTGCTATGCAGAGAACCACGTATTAAGGAAGGCCTGAGATCTAAGCGGAGGCTAAAACGAGGAAGACCTTGATATGCATGGAAAGCAACTATAGAAAGGAAAATCCAGAAGAAGAATAACAATGTCTGGAAGTTATAAGAGACAAGAAATTAATTAAATTATAATAATTAAGCACCAAGAAAACATTCAAAGAATATGAATGTACCTATAAATATATCCTTCCCATTCCAGTCCTTATATTTCCTTAACATGTGCTAGGTAGTCGCACTACTAGCAATCAGCATGCATCCCTAAAACCCATCAGCGTGGACAGCCGGCCTGTCGGTATATCCGGTTGTTGCAGAAATGCTGACCGTACGCTGGTTCGATCATCTAATCGACGAAAGGATGGCAGTCAGCGAAAAAGCTACAAGTAGGTAGTCTGACCAGTAGTGTTCTTTGGTAGTGAAATCTAGACGTTGACATTAAAACAAATGGGAACAGAAATTATTACGCTAAATGCTGAGAAGAACAAAAGAAGGAGAACGAAAGAACAAACCCGGAACTTGCACCCATACTACATGAACCAATTATTAAGTACCGGATTGAAATAAACAGATTAAAATACCTATGATATCTAAAGGTGATGTACACGGAAACAACAGGAAGAAACGCAACAGGCAGGCAGTGAAAAACATGATGGAACTCTGTGCAATTTGATACAGAAGAATATAAATAAGAATATGACTGGGAAATACTGATGACTGTTAGGACTCTACGTAGAAAAAAGTGCAAGATACAAGTCTATAAGTCTTTTAAGTTTTATTTATAGTAACTATATATATGAACTGTGTAGAATGTACTAATTTACCATTGCTCTGGTATTATTTTTGCATGGCTTGTCATATAACATATTAATCAACAGATGAACAACTATTAACTTATACTATTATATTAACAATAAATAAATACCTAAACAAGTAGATATTACGGACTATGATATTCTATTAGATTATACAGGATCATTGTATTTATACAGGGTGTTCATGCTAACAGTCTACAATAGCTAACTTTTTTATTTGAAATTTTAGAATAGTGGTTTATATGGGGAAGTTTATTAATTTTTTGAGAAGAATTTTATGGTGTACAAAAAACAATTGAACGTCAACTGTCAGAGATATTGACTACAAGTTTGTTATTTTAAATAGAACGACCCTATATTTTCTCACGCATTTGACTGGGCACATTGAATTAAACAAAAAAGTATTAAGATACCCATATCCTATCTTCTTTTGTTTTTGAGATATTTCGGGTAGAATGATTTGTGTTCACGCTAACAGTCTACAATAGCTAACTTTTTTATTTGAAATTTTAGAGTAGTGGTTTAAATAGGGAAGTTCCTTAATTTTCTTGAGAAGAATTTAATGGTGTTTACAAAAAAAAACAATTGAACGTCAACTGTCAGAGATGTTGACTACAAGTTTGTTATTTTAAATAGGACGACCCTATTTTTTCTAGCGCATTCGATTGGGCACATTGAATTAAACAAAAAAGTATTAAGATACCAATATCCTATCTTCATTTGTTTTTGAGATATTCCAGGTAGAATGATTTGTGTTCACGCTAACAGTCTACAATAGCTAACTTTTGTATTTGAAATCGTAGAATGATGTTCAATTGTTTTTTGTAAACACCATAAAATTATTCTCAAAAAATTAAGAAACTTCCCCATTTAAACCACTACTCTAAAATTTCAAATAAATAGTTAGCTATTGTAGACTGTTGGCGTGAACACCCTGTATAGGTAACGTTATTTATTAATGTCTAAGGTTATAAAGCGGACTAAAAAGATGAAGTACGGCGCACAGTTGCTTATTAGTATTAACTAAACAGAAATGGAAGCTGGGTAGAACCATACTCTTATGCGTTTTCCTGGCAAATTAATTACATTCTTTATTTTATTTCACTGATATACTAGTACATAATGAATTACTTATATTGCGTCAGATCCATATATATTTAGGTTGAATTATGGTATGTCTTTAAATTAGAATGTGTAGTACTAGTACTAAGCAATTATTACACATGTGCTTCCAGTTTCCCAAACTACCAAAAACGTACATTCAGCACAATTAAAAAACCACGGCGCTTATGCTTTTTATATTATAGGTGGCTATTAATATTTTTATCGATTCGTCCAAATATTCATACAACCTCATCTAGCATGCCTGATTTCCATAGTGCCAAATATTTTTCCGTTCTTGTACCTTAGTATTTTAATATTCTTCGTCAGCTATTGATTCATTCAAAGTAATATCTAAAGGTTTACATGGCTGATTATATTATTAAATGAAAATGTACACAATAAATTCTATTTTTTTGCCTAATTACCAACACTATCGTAAAAGATTCCAAATTTTTGTTGCTAAATTTATAATCTTCAGAATTACTAGATTGCATGTAGCAATCATGCAGCATGACGCCTGTGTTGATTTTGTTATAGAGCCGGAAACAAGGCCGGAACAGTTTTTAAAAGATCTTCTTTGTTCTAGCTTCTTCAAGTTCCCGTTAGACGTTTCCTGGAGACTGAAAATTTGCAAAATTAGTTGCGGTATTGTGTGAAAACCCTGACCAACATTCGTACCCGGAACTAATACAACAATAAATCATGCGAATGGAGATGCAATATAACCCTTTGACTCCTGTACGGCAAACTGATTGCTTTCTTGCGGTATTGGTTTATGGTTGTCATAAATAATATTCATATTTTACTTTCAAGACTGGATTTATATTTATTGCATCCAGTCCTGACGTATACTGCTTATAAAGCTCGGCAACTGTTCCCAGGTATGCAAACTATTTAGACAATTTATAATTTGAGTCCATACATTATAACAAGTAACTAAACTAAGAAACAACGACTCACTTCGTAATCCCCGCTCACTTTTTTATGGAGTTTAGGTTTCGTTAATCCTGGATTCAACTTTTACGAGACATTGACGACTTAATTTTCTTATCAATCATAATCAAGCCATTCGAGCACAGTGCCGGGGTTAAATTGCTTTGGGAAAGTTTTGCGGAGTATTTTATCTAAGAAAGAAGAGTTTCCTGTTTGATAAGCAAACATCTCATTTACCTCAAGATTAGATCAACCGCCATCTTGTGTTTCCTACCGTCTTTGATTGATTGACTTTGAATGATTAGAGTTTGCGATTCGAGGCGCGGAGTGACTTCGAACGCACTCAGCGCTCTTTCGGTGGTTTCCTTTTAAATGCTGAATGTGCGAATTGTAAATCTAAGCAAATTTTTTATTACTGTAAGAATAGGGCGTAGTAATTAAGGAAATATATGAAGGTAATATCTTTTAAATTTATAAACTCAAACCAAGTAGTTTGCAATAGAAGGATTGCATTAAGCAGTTTGTCGTAAAAAGATAACTGAAGGGTTCACTCCAGTTTAAAAAAATTCTGCTAATAATAATTATGGAATTCCCGATAATGGCATTGTGTAGCTGACCTAGATCGAGTTACAGGTAGGCAATGTAAGGATCTGTGAACAAAAAGTTCGGACAATGTTTATTTCGTGGCCATTATTAACTTGACCATTACATACTACTGCAGAAAAATAATTGTTGGTATTGTTAATATTTTGATTGCTAATGTCAAAACATGTTAATGCACCACCAGCATATTTTTGTAACACCATGAAAACGTTAAAGGAAAACACGCATCAGAGTCCTAACTGGCAGCTATAATGAAAATATTGTTGAATAATTTAAATACTCAAATTACAAGAGATTTTCACAAAATGCAATAAAACGTAAAGTGAAAGTATTGCTAAGAAAAGCATTGTAGAAGCACTCGGTAAAAATGTAAAATCATATCGAAAATTAAGAATAAGAAATTTTAGTGGGCTATAAATACGTAAGAATAATATTAAAGGGAGATAACGTTGTCATAAAAATATAAACATCTCCTCAGAAGTACAGTGAAATATTGCCTGGAATCTAGAAAGGATCATTGCGGTAGTTATGTGAAAGTTATTTTAATTCTTCAATTATACACTTGTGGTGATAGACGATGTGCTTTACTTTATTTTAGATGTAGCCATCAATCTCATTTCGGTAGTAGAGTTGTTTCTTAGATCTCTGCTCGATATGTAGCAATGCTTTCTACTTATTGTTTTGAAAATTTTGATTTTAGTTAAGTATCTTATTTGTTTACTCCATAAAACTGATTTTAGTTGACTAGTTACTAACTTTCCTTTCCTTATTCTGTACCTATTTAATTACACAAGTTGCATGGAGGTTATTATAAGTCTTTAAATTATATATTTGTAGTGATAGACGATGAGCCTTACTTTATTTTTGAAGACAGTCATTAATGTCTTTTTCCGTAGTATACAGTTATTTCTCAAACGTTTCCCAGATGTAATAATGTTTCTAATAATTTGATCATCGGCAAAATGAGGTGTGAATAGTTTTTCTATGTTCTGTGCATGTGCGCCCCCAAAGATTCAGTGTCGAACTAGTAATAATTTTGAATAAAGTGTGTACAGTTTAACAATCTTTCTTAATACTTTCGTAACACGAAATGGTTCTGACAACATTCCACCTAGATTACTTTTAATATTTGCATATTTCTAACAAGCTTTATTCTGTTTTTCACTTTTTCTATATAATTGCCCTTTCTATCCTTTATAATTCTATGGCACAGCCTTGACGATAGATTGCTTTGATCTCTATAGTCGGAAAGGACTTTTTCGTCTCATTTTTATCAGAAGGAAGATCATCACCCCTTCAGAAAAGGTTGAAGACATAAGTAAGTAGTAATTGTCCTGAGCCATTTTTAATTATTTCTGTAGGAAATCCACGAACACCAGTTATTTTATAATTTCCTGAAAATGTAACATCAGTGTAATCATTTTCATCATCATTATTAAAAGAAATATAGCCTAGCTTAAGTCAATTATGTGTGTCATTATGTGACAGATATCAGAATAATTAAAGCTTTTCTATCTTATCTATTCTTGAAGATTTCAATGTTAGCCTGCTTTCGGTACTTTTTTTCCACCAATACTTTATTCAAGTGTTTTGCATCTATTTTCCCACATCTCGTTTGTAGCCTTGTTTCTTTCTTCCTTTATCTCTCTGCAGCATCACAGATGTTTTTATTCCACCAATAGTTTTCCTTATTCACTTTGAAACTATTCTTTTTTTCTAAAGCTTTTTTTGCAGCTTCATTTACATGTGATAGAATATTATTATACACACTTAATCCATCGGAATAAGCAATTTTACATTTAGACTTAGAGTTCATTCTTATTCGGTAAAGAGATATTGTTGTCCATTGCTAAAATTTTTGATGCTGAATTTTGTGGTGTTAATATGATGTGACTTATTATAAATATTTTATAATAATAATATTTATTATTTTCGATATCTGGTCTAGTCCACGGCAAGAATATTTTTGCTCGTACTAAATTCAACTCCTTTACATCCATATCCACATATTTCGGATCAGATTTCTACTTAGCAAGAACCAAATCAATATGTTTTTTGTTGGCAGGATGTTTAAATTCATGTATATCTGTGGATGTCTTTATGTTTATATGCCTAACGCCATTGGAAGAGGGAGGACGATCACAAATATGAATGTAGGAGCATGCAGGGATTATGATTTCAATTCTTGACAAGAACACTGATATTCTGATTCTTATGAGAACATCGCATTCTGTTGACTTCAACATCTATTTTTTAATATGAAGCAAAGACAACCAACAGTTGAAATGACCACTTTTAGGAGTAGCATTCAGTTCGGCATTTTGTCGGGTGGGGATAATTAAATTCTTCGGAATTCAGCAAACGATACAAATCACTTTCCCACGCCATCTTTGTTTCTGACCACAAATTCATATTACCTCCGTATGAGGCCGAAAGGTAGCTTTTAGTGTTTTAGGTTGCAATGTTATGTTGAAATTATTCTTCAAATGGCACACACCATAATTAGCTTCAGTTTTTTATCAAACCCACAATGTTTTCTAAAACAATTTTAACTTGTCAAAACATTGTTAAGTACATTTACGATGATGTTGTTAGTTATTTTGTGTAGTTTAAAACTTTTAAATCAGTATTTGTGTATTCTCATACACGAACGTTTATTATTATAACACATGAAGCGTGCGCATGTGATTATGTACTCGATAAACAATAAATACCTGTGCAAATGTACAAATAGGAGCTGAAATGCATTCGCATCCATTACTTTTACTTCGTTTAGAAGAGAACTTTTCAGGGATCATAATATACAGACAGGTACAGGCCAGCCCTTGATGAATGTTCTTTTGTTTTTTCGCAGGTTTGTTTAACACAAGTTGCACTAATCAATGTATAACTTTTTGTGGGATGGCTTCCCAAGTGGAACATTTTAGAGATATTTATAATCATTAGAACTAAATCATATTGAGACTGATGAACCACTTGAC
The DNA here is from genome assembly GCA_025024175.1 of Rhyzopertha dominica. Classification (NCBI taxonomy): domain Eukaryota; kingdom Metazoa; phylum Arthropoda; class Insecta; order Coleoptera; family Bostrichidae; genus Rhyzopertha; species Rhyzopertha dominica. Next base: position 34,855,945 of record QCXZ01000137.1, read on the forward strand.
GCTTCCTTATGATTTATTGTTTTCGTGATGGAAGTTTTGTGCAAGACAGCTTGTTATTAAATCGTATAGGGCTACTACCAAAGTTCTTTATTATATCGACTGGAGGCTATTTTCGGATCTGCTCCTCTTGAAGCAAAATAATATCAACTTATAATAATAAATAAATTAGCACCATAAAGACCTACTCTGTTAAATTTATACAAAATAGGTACAATCAATTACCGGAAGCTAATCAAATTACATATACTTTTACGGAAAAGCTAAAAATGTTTATGAATAGAGAATTTCTACGACAATTCTGAATTTGTTAGGTGGATGCTTTTGAAGCAGCATTGAATATTGAAATTTTGTGTTTTGTAAGTCACAAATTCCTCATATAACACTCGGTTTATCATCGAGATGTGAATATAAGAATGTTCTAATATTGTAATGTTGGGAATACACACCTGTGACTATAACTGAATTTACAAGTTCTGTACCTAGTGGGCAAAAGTATGTTGCCTTGAGCAATCTTTTTGTACAATGTTGGTGGAAAATATTTTTTAACCCAATAATTACACTAGGTGGAAGTAATTTATCATGGTGCAATTATATATGAAAGATTACAACACACACTGTCTGTTTTTACACGAATATGCACAACGGAGGAAATGACAGGAAAGCCATGCAAGTAAGTAACAGCATTAACGAATGACGTTAGTGTGCAAATAAGTATCTGAAAATGAATAAGTATACATGTATTAGATACATTTCCAGAACACTTCGTGATCAATTCGGCGAGTCAAGCTGCATCATTTTTAACCATACCTTTGTGTTAACATTACGGATCGATTTTCAGTAACATCGACCCTGTTTACTGTAATAAAGTACCTAACTAAAAGCATATAACATAATGAACAAATTGATTAAATTATGAGAAATGTATTCTAGGCTGTTGTTGGGTAGTACCTTGTCGAACTGAAAGACTGTAGCAGGTCACAGTTTATTCCAACTTATTATTTACTCAATTTAAATTCCTGTGTCATATATCAGTTCAGGAGAAGTCTGTCACAAGCCAAAACGATCAAGATTCCAATAATATTTTCTATATAAACTACATTTCGCGATTTAAACGTTACGAGCAGTATGAATTTCCTACCGTAATTTTCATAACATGCTTGCAAAATAATGCAAAAATTAATTATTGCACCAACTTTCTAAATACTTATGGCGCTTAAACATAAAAAAAATTCGTAATTACTTATGATTATCCTTGATAATACCTAGGAAAGTGCTTTAATTGATGCAAAACACTTAACTATTGGGTGTCAAGATTTCCACTTTTTCAATATCTGTGTCTTTGCAATACTACATTTTCCTACCTTGTATTGTCCATGTTCTGCTTTCTTTGTTTTTTTTATGTTCATTATGATTCCATAGAATAATTTCTGGTTAATCTTGCTTTCACTTTGTATTCTTGTGTCAAACCTTTGCCGTTAAGCTTTTCGCACAGTTGTTATGTGCGATATAATCTAGCAAATATTACACACAATTATGTGGCTTAAAACCTTATCTGACTATCTATTTGGAAATAAGCACATCCAACGGTATAATATGAAACGTCTACAATTATTATTATACAAATAAATATATTGCAACATAGAAGCATCACTGAAACTTACATTCGAAATTATTACGGAGGAAAAAAATATGTTTAGTGCAACAAACATGCTCAAAATGGCCAAGTCATGGCAGGTTGTATAGGAAACAGATTCAAAATGTCGAAAACAGAAATAGGTAACTGGGAAACCAAAACCAGTAAAAAGAATTAGCTGAGATTTCATGCATGGAAAAGTAAAAAACATAACAAGTAGATATATATTTTCGAAATATTTTGTATGCCACTCCTTTCATCAATGTTTGTTAATATCTATCATTTCTAAAAATTGTCTCCTTTTCAGATTGTATTCTGTTTCTAGAATTATGGTATCACTGAATTCACATTGAAATGATGGTCAAACCGAAAACTGTGGTGGTAAATAAGTGAAGCGTCTTTACAAACTATAACATCACGCCTGTGTTCTTTAATTTCCATTGAAAGATATCTGGATGTTTGCCATACACAAACAGCATTGCAATCATTGTATCTCCTCGGGGAGCACAGCTTTTAATTGGAAAAATTTACGCATAGTAGGTAATGGCTTGTAAGTAATTTTTAAATTGTTAATTTGTTTCAGGATTTGAGCACGCTTGTCACTAAGCTTCTACAGGATATATACGAAGATAAAAATCATAACGTGTTGCATGTAATGAAAATAACGCGATCTTTTAGGCTCTGGAACAGAAAAAGGAAATTGCAGCAGTTCGATGTTGGCTTACAACACGCATAACACCTTGACGTGTCCGATATAACTGTGAACAAAAGCTAATTTGCAAGACAGTTTGTTGAACTCTGAAAGAATAATTTGCATCTATATGAACCGCGTAACTTCATATATCAAAGTCTCTTGATATACAGGTATAGCTCGCAAGACAACCGTGTACGTATGGAGGTAGGTGATACTTGGCATTCACCAGGCGTTTAAAAGTCAAAGAACAGTCCATATCAAAACTGCTTTATTCAATTGGGTGATTCATGACACATATGCGGAACATTTGATTTAATTTTTTACGTTGCGGTCCTTAATAACACTAAGATTGTCGTATACCTTATCTTATGTGCCGGTGCATTAACACTTTCATGGAATGTAGGCCGCCAATTCATAATTACCCTTCAATGCACGAGGGCAACAAATAATACAGTCTGTAATTAAAGTAAATGAGGCAGATGCGTACCTGCTTCCCGTATTACAAAGCCCATGCGTCGTAGTAATTTAAAAGATCATTTCTCGAACTGACAGGCGTTTGAAATGAACAAGCAGCAGGAACGCGGCAGTGCAATTCAAATTAGCATTTTAATATCTAAGGTAATAATAAGCTCATAATAAAAAGTAAGCAGTTTTCTATTGCAAAAAAAAACATTGATTTTTCAAGTCACATAAAAATGTTTCTGAATTTAAAAACGATGACTATGTACCATAACTTAAGTGTAACAAATCATCTTTAATAGTAGGATTTGTTTCAAATTCTTCTTTTCAGATATATCGGGTATCAGAAAGCACCTTTATATATATAATGTTTAATAAGTTATATTATCAATACCCTTAATTTGTGAAATTTTATGAGTGAAAATATCGACAGACAAAGATTTTTGGGATCACTTAAGATCGAAATAATGAAGATCTTCTGAATTTTATGTGATAAAATTATTTGTTGTAATTGTTGTTTTGGTAAAAATGACTATGTGTTGCGTGTAGCTCTTTATTTTCAATCGTTTCGACTCCTCTATGACTTCTTCTTCAGTGATGCTATTTTGATGCTCCAGTTTACAATCAGTTATTACAAATATTTTCATTACACGGAAATGTTAGAATGCTTAGAGGCCAACCTACAAAAATAAAGCAACAAAATAGCATCACTGAAGAAGGCGCCAAATAGGAGCTGAAACGTCTAACGCAACACATAATCGTTTTTACCAAAACAGGAACCTGTTCACACAACTACAACAAATAATTAAGTTAGAAGGAAGTTCTACAAACACAAAAAAACGAACATTTACGTGATACTTAAACAGTAAGATGGTGACAGAGCAATTAAAAATTGTTACTTATAAACAGGCTACTATTGAAGTGCATGGTAGGGGATAAAATCACAAGTTTTTTGGAATGGTTTTATCCTAAACCTCTAGGTCGAAACGATCCTCAGTTCAGGTTATGTCCATCCTATCGAATTGAACAACACAAAATTGCATACAACAAATTTCAAAAGTTACCGTAACACTCCGAAAGCTTCCTTGTTTTTATTTTGAATGCAACCTGCTGATTCAGATTTTTTACATTTTTTGTGTTAGACAGATGTAAAGTTTTGTACATCAGAGGTGGGTAAAAACATATTACACTAACTCATGTGATTGCAAATGAAGAAGGCATTCGCACACATGCTCGTCGTATAATAATGTTTTCATCCCATTGGAAAAGTAAATATACTATTAAATGATCTCTCAAAAATATTTGTAACTAAATAATCGAAAAGCAGGGAGGGATGATGCATATTGTTTATCAATTTTTATTAAAACTAAACTAACCGCTTAATCTTTTTCGGAAGCTGCCAACCATCACCAAAGCCATCTGCTTCAAATGATCTCTTTCAGTCTATTTAACAATGGTACCCCTAGGTTACTGGGTGAAGGTCAGTACAGAAAGCAAATAATGGGTTATGTACCTACCCATAGACAGCCGTGTCCAGATAAATAATGACTTATTCGCATTCAGCACACGACTTTAGCTAATGGACTTCGTGATTTGAATGGATTTAGCACACAACTCTTTACCGACAGTAGCCTAATAATTACGTCCGTTATTCGGTTGAAGCAGAACGTTGTGCAGAGGTGTCCATTTAGAGATGGCTTAAGTTTCACAGGTTTGAATATGAACTTATTCAATTAATTTTCAATATTCGAAGTGCAGTAATAGACGTAGCAGAAATTAATTACATCCATGTAATATTTATACATTTAGGATTAATAATTGTGCTACACTGTCAATTATGTAAGTACACAGTACAGTTTGAGTATAATATACGTATGTATAGTATACACACACCCACATAGGTAACTACTTTTTAGTACGCAAGGAAATTATTGACCGACATTTCGATTACACCAGGAATTTCGGTCAAGAAATTTACTTTGACGAATTATCAGCATCAAGTTTGATTTAATTGTGAGCGTCTTATTAGAAAATAAGTGTAAACACACCGAAAGACTGTTTAAATAAGACATTACGGTAAGACTTGGCAATCGTTATCTTTTAGATAAATGAAAATGTAAAATTTCTTGGTCAGAGTTAGATTGACTTCTTGGTCTACACTGCGTCAGTTTAGGTAATATGGGTCGACGTTTCGCCAAATATATTCAGGACAGAAATATATAATGTGACATAACTTAACGCGATAACGTATCTAATAGAAGAAATCGCATAGTTTTATCTCCAAACTGCTGAAAGTTGTAGATACTTGTGGCTTATCAGGTTTGGCATAATAACAATAGATAAAATAACATATTAAATTGATTATTATGGCCGTAATTATGTAATTTTTTGAGTTTATTAAGATTTATCAGCCTTAATGATTACCCCATATTTCTAAGCTTTCGACTGATTTATTCTAGTCTTCTTCAGGGAACGACAAGAGTTACATACTCTAACATACATACAAATATAAAACTAATAACAATACTTACATAGTTTAAAAAGTTGTGTAATCCGGTTCCGTTGAAACTTGCAAGTTTTATACTTATACCACTTTAGTTTTCTACGTCAATCACTAGCCGCATCGCAGGGTATCGTTTTCTAGCCTCTCTCTTTAAAATGAACTGTATACTTGATTTATTTAAAAGTTACACAAGATTTTGAGGCTTTGTGTGCAGCGATGGATATGCAGGCATAATTTCTACCGTAATAAGCTGTTAAAACCAACAATTCAAAAAATCTGAACAGTCGTATTAAAAGAATATGGTGAGTTTTTCTTGTTATTTGTTAAGAAGGAATAAGGCATACATGGTAATGACACAAACTGAAGAAGGCAAAACTCGGCATTCAACTATGAAGAAATATATTTATTATATGAAGTGAGGTAAACAAATATTTAAAAAAATGATTTTATCTGCGAAATATCATCATCGGCAAATATTTTTGGCACTCTATACTATTTTTAAAGATTTTAAAGAGGCCTTTCATTTGACGTATAACTTAAAGTTGTACCTAAAAAAAATAAAGAAAATACGAGCTTGGAAAGTTTTAGGTGGCGGACTCTGTATATATATAAGTTGTATTATAAGTTTTATATATTCTGTGGCAAATATTAAAAAATATATCAATAATATCATGCAAAAATCCTAAATCTGATATTTACGTTAAAAACTATATGTATATTTCAACAATCTACTTAATCGCAAGTATTAATCGTGCAAAAATGTACTACGGTTACTTACATTGTTCGTACAAAAAGTCGAAACGGTTTATCTCCACCACGAGGACGAAAAGACGTAGCTTTGCTAGACGGAACGTAAACGTCAAGGCGTCAGTCAGCCGGGGATAAACGGACGGTGGTTCGTGGTTCGCGGTTTGTGGATCGTGGTTAGCGGATCGTGGATCGTGACAAACTCGACCCTGCTACACGGCGTGTGCGTTTTGCAAATGTGTAGGTTCGTGAAATCTTAAAAGTCAGTTCACAATGGAAAATCGACGAAGACAGGTTGTTTGTGCGGCAGCAGTGTTTTTGATGCTGGGAAGCAAATATTTGCAGCAACGTTCAAAACGCAAAAGGCGATGGTGGATGACGTCCCTGGCCAAAAATAGAAGCAGGTAAATAGAAATATTAAATAATATGTAAGTAAATGTGTAGCTATAGGTATGTAAAATTTTTAGAGTATTTCACAAGCAAATGGTACTAGTTTTAAGTATGTATTTATAGGTACACCCCCTCTGACATGCTGCAGGACTTGGCAAAGGAACCATCGGGATACTTTGAAAACTTCTGCAGAATGTCTTCCGAGGACTTCGAATTTCTGCTGGCAAAAATAAGCCCAAAAATCAGTAAACAAGACACGAATATGCGAATAAGTATTCCTGCCATAGAGAGATTCGCTGTGACGTTGCGCTTTCTGGCTACGGGCGACAGTTTTAAAAGCCTTGGTTACTTATTTAAAATGTCCAAAGATACTGTTTCGAACTGTGTTAAGGAAGTTTGTCAAGCACTAACAGCCGAGTTGAAGGATGAAATAAAGGTAAGGGCAAAATTAGGTACACAGAAGTAACAATGTGTATTGCAAATAAAAACGCTAAAATAATCTCAAAACAGTATCATCAAATCAAAGCACATTTTGTGGGCAAGAACGCAAATCAAACAACATAAAATATATTGAAAACCCAATACTATTCAAAGATTTGTTAATGTACTTTCTTCAGAATAGCTTGACGCTAATGCATACTCAGCATCGGTCATTGAGGTGCTAAGGGAAGAGGATGAAGGCGCTGGGGAGCACTGAGGTAGTGCAGATGGTACATGGGAAAATGGGACATTAGGATAGTGGGCTTGAGTGGGATTGCAGTTAAACTTGTAGCGTATGTAAAGGTTATCAATTTCCAGCATAAGCATWGTCCTTGAATTTTCGGGCAKTGTTCGCAATTTAGATGYGAGTAAGTCGCCGTACAAATCACATTCATCTCGTGCCGTTGGATTGGACGATTCGTTGGCAACAGATTTCAAAATGTTCAGAGCCTCCTTCATTTGTGATTGAAACTCTTTATCTTTTGCTGCTGGTTTCTGACTTCGCTTGTATGACGCAGGCGGTTTAAAAGTTTCGKCGGGGGACGGTTCAGTTATCTGATGGACAGATGCTACGTCCCCACTGTGTTCTTGAGAAACTGGTCCGTCACTGCCTCCAGGGTCCCCATCCCCATCATTCTCTTCAGCGACAGTATTCTGTTCCTGTGTGTATGAAATGGTTAAATGTGATGAATAGGTATGCGTAATTTATGAAAACTATCTGGTAATTTTTGTGTTCTAGTTACCCACCACAGTTCAAGAATGGATAAATATAGCGACAGACTTTCAACGAAAATGGGATTTCAATCATTGCATTGGGGCATTGGATGGAAAGCACATCACCATTGAGGCTCCTTCAAACAGTGGAACAGAGTTTTTTAACTATAAAGGCACCTTTAGTATTGTGCTGATGGCACTCGTTGATGCGAAGTACTGTTTCATATTTGCCGATGTGGGTGTCAAGGCCGTATTAGCGATGGAGGCGTGTTTCGCAACACATTACTATTTAAAAAATTACAAGACAATGATTTAAATATTCCCTTGGATGCACCGTTATCACAATTCCGTTCAATGCCTGTCCCATACGTCATTGTGGCGGATGATGCGTTCGCACTTGAAACTAATATAATGAAACCGTATCCTGGTACCCATGATAAAGGCAGCGTACGACGAATTTTCAACTACAGGTGTTCTAGAGCACGTCGTGTGGTAGAGAACGCGTTTGGCATTATGTCAGCAGTGTTTAGAGTTTTGCGTAAACCAATGTTACTTGACCCAGAAAAGGCCTCATTGATTACGATGACATGTCTACATTTACACAATTTCTTAAGAAAAAGCAGATCTTCAAGCACCCGATATACACCGGTGGGTACATTAGATTCCGAAACTGATGGAATTTTGATAGAAGGCAGCTGGAGACAGGAGCCTGCTTCAACTTCATTCCTGCCACTAAGGAAAATTGCCAGAAAAACAGGTATCGAAGGAAACAGAATTAGGGACGAGTTTGCTGACTTTTACGCAAACGAAGGAAGGGTCGCATGGCAGGCGGATTATTAATTAACGACATTTACCTCTGTATGGAGAAGTTAATAAAACCATTTATGATACATACCTCTGTATTGAGTGTTTCATTCGGAAGATATACTGCCTGGAGAAACTTGGCCATTCTTGAATATGCAAACCAAACGGGCTGATATACCTCATCTGTGCCGGTACCTGATTTCTTTGTGCCCGCTACCTTTCTTGCCAATTTCCTATAATTTGCTAGTAACGACTCCTTCTTTTTCTTTATTGTCTTCAGTGGAATATTCAAATTGCTTTCAATTCTCTTCCAGGCATCGTATTTTAAATTTTTATTTTTGTGCTGTGGATGCCGTGGATTCCACAACAATTCTTCGTTTTGATACGCGTCCAAAAAATTCAACGTCACTTCGTTTGACCACTCCATTTGATTGCCTTTTATCGACTGCGTTTTTCAAGTGTGTAAATGCAGCTCGTACTGATGTCCAAGTCACTACAAACCGATATGCTAAACGGCATGTCTTGACTCGCAACTGCGGCGCGTTTCCTTTGACTCGTGTCATTTTACCGACAACTGACGGGAAACGCGATCCACGAACCACGAGCTACGAACCACGAGCCACGAACCTATGCTACACGGAGTGAGATCGTCTAGGATCGCGTTGGGTCGTTAACGAACCACAGTCCGTTTATCCGGGCCTGCATACATCATATTTATAATCGCACCGAAAGAAAAATGTCCAAGTCGTCGCCAAATGTGAACGAGGAAGAGACAGACGGAAGCTCGTCCCACAAGCTAAGATCTAAAATATTCAACGGCACATTGCAAAAGTGTTCAAAAACAGAGCTGTCCTAAGAATTAGACATCATTTATCAAGTGTCGTGTGGTCCGGAGACTCCCACCATATTGAATATCGGGCACCACTGACATTTACAAATGAATAATAATTGTGTCCTTTTACTTTCAACAATAGCCTGATGCGGCTTTCTACGTCCAGTAGGCAGTCAGGGGAAGTTCACTAGGCAACTGAGGCTGAACCTAAAAAAGTAAGATTGTGCCCTATCACTTCAAATGCGCTCTTCGTGAAAAACATAAACTTGAGAAGTCGGGAGCTGAAACTGCGTAATTAATATCTGAATGGTAAATGTAATAAAAAGAACCGTCAATAAAGAAATACAAGCAGGACTATTGTTATAAAATATGCCTAGATAAATAATGCGTAGAACTAATGACTCGGCAATAATAACTAATAAACGTTTACTTACCCTAACGACTTAGGTTCGTTTAATATTATTATGTTTCAGTGAGATCACTTTTGACTCGCTTTTTCTTATTTTTAGTGCCAAATTTTGGGAATGGGTATAAGACTAATCTGATACACGTTAACAGTTCAATAAGCGAGGAATTATATAAGATGTAAATACTAAATAATAAAGGCCCAATATAAAGTTGATTTAAACAATGCGGTATTGTTGTTGCTTGTAAATGGATATTTGCATTAATATCCTTCACAGCTTTAGTGTACCAGTACTGCAATTGCAAAGAGTAACTAACTAACTAAATTTGAGGAGCAAGCATACTGCGTTAATGTTAGTTTCAAATTTTAGATAAACTGACGGTAATATTACTATATCGTAGAAGCTATGATTTGTTATATACTATCTGTACCAGCAATCGGTTAGTTACTTTGCAAGAATAGTGAGCATGCTATTAAGACCAGCGAGAAATATGAACTCGAGATTGAATGCTTTATGGCTTTTGTTACGACGTACTTAAATACTTATAGCCTTCTCACATCTTCATGCGGTGTCAAGAAACTGCTGCAATCATGCAAGGTGAATTCTTCTACATCAAAGTGTATTATGTTTGCATACTGTGTAGCGTCTCATGATTCACCATTCTTTTTTAACAGTTGTGTTGGCAACTTTCACTGTTGCTGTAAATATATCCCTACATTAGGTATCTTTTATAGTAAAATTACAATCAATAAAATCAAAAATTTACAATAACTTCGGCAAGAAATTTCTTAGTACGCACTACTTACCAGTTTGTGTTTACATCCATATATACATATTGCCAGATATTAAACAAAGAAATGTGGAAGCAGTCTAAAAATCTTATCGCAACTTTACCTCTATTTTTAATAAAGCTTATTATCTTTCTTCTAATTGAGTTTTTAATTTGCATTACGGTGGTTCTTCATTTAAATCTTCATATAAAAGTGATTCATTGCGACATGTTTAGGTCGTCGAAGTATAAACTAAACAAAAATGCGATACCTTACTGCGATCTTGCCAAATTTTTTTACAAACTTAATTTTTTACGCATGATGTAATGACCACCGAAAAATTTGAGAATGGAGCGGTTATCAATTATCTGTGCAATAAAGGCGTGTCACAAAAAACGCGTGTGTGTACCTATATGGCACAAGTACTAGGCGAATCTGCATCTAAATAATAAAGTGGTGAAGAACTGGGCCAGAGATTTTGAACTTGATAGTCAGACCTTTAAACAAGCTGATTCATAAAGGTTGGTGTTGCAAATAAATCGTCAATTAATCCATTACATAGTCGTGCAAGATAGACCAATCAATTTATAGATCAGATTTATGATTTCCAGTAGCTGTGAAACTATTTTAAAAAGGTACCTGCTCCTACCTATACAGCAAACGTTGATGCAAGAACAAAAGCGCATTCTACAGGACGAGCTTGACCATCATCAGCCGTGTTGTGCATTAAACGTGGGTTCATCGCCACGATTCTGAGTCAAAAAGTGGAGCATTTGCCGATGGATTAATCTGGTAGAATGTTCACTACATGGTCACACCATAACTGCGCTAATTTGAAAACGGCCTGATTCCATCAAATACAAAAGGCGGTGTTAACTTTTATTTTCGGAAATTCTAAAAATCAGAATGATAATAGAAAGATAAACTGTATCTAAAAGGTAGGTATGTTTGAATATGATCTAAAGAATTGTTTTTCCTAGTAAAGTAATTAACATTTCATTCATCCGTAGTAGTACTATCTACGCTTTACATTCGTACTTGCTCATTAGCAGAGATGGGCGTCGACACGTCGACTTTAATGACAATGTCAACAATGTGAACAGTGTCGACAATCGCTTTGAGGTTATGTGTTATTATGTTATTAACTGTTGTGTATACATCTCTGCTATCAATTGTTACAGCATTTTATGTTGTGGTTGTGTTTATAGTTGTGACTGTACTACTTTTGTGCCATAGTAAACATTCAATACTCAATGCTCCTACTCTTGTCAATTAAAATATTTAAATACGAGTCACAGAAAATTTTAAACAACTTGGCTTTGAGCTAAATATAAGCGGACCGAAATGTAGAGCACGGTGTGGGTAGGCACTAATTCCACAAATTCAGAGKGATAGTGAATCTGAATTTCGTAAAAAGGTAAAATTAAAGTTTTGTTTTGCAATGGCGTATACACATATATAGTTGACATTGTCGACGTCGACGTCAGTAGTCAGTTATAATGTGCAAGTCGACGCAGTTGTTGGAAGGTAAACAATTTGTAAATGCGAACGCCAACCAGATGCTGTATATGAAATATACTATCAGAAAAAGACTTACCTTCCATTCCACATTTACGGACTGATTATCCATGGTCTCAATTACAATAAAACTAAGCAAAACCAAATAAGACAACATTGAACAGGTTATGTCTATGTCATTCTCTGGCGTTCTGTGTTGTGCGCTTGCTCCGTTGCTCCTTGCGTGATCCGAACTTGTCTGTTGTGTCTGGAGTCGGTTGTTTACATTTTCAAGTGAAGCCAACATAATAGTTACATTCTAAGGTGGAATTGGAGGAAAACAGAAACGTACAGTTGACCAGAGCAATACTCAATGCATCGTGCGATTGCCCGTCTTCACGCGCATTAGATGGTCTGCTGTAATACTGGTGTTTAGAATGTTCTGTATTGTTGAGTAGTGTGGTGTACATTTTTGGTTAAAAAGAGCTTATTGCAAACTGTGTAAGGACAATGCGTATAAAAAACAATCCAGGCAATGGTGCGGATGTGTCAAGTATGCAAAAACGAGGGCTCTAAGGAGAAAACCGTATCATTTCACCGGTAAGCATTGTTTAGGTTATGTTTATATTTGATGTCATAGGCGTCGTTTGATAAATTTAACGAAATTAGTTACTTTATAGAGAAATACTTTTATAAAATGTAATGAAGTTGATAGAAAATGGTTACTGTTAGTGGTAGACGTTTTAAAAATAAATATTTGTAGGAAGAAGAAGAAAGCCGATATGTTCGGAGTAAGTAGTTCAGTGATGCCTGATGCGGATTTTGATTATATGTATTTCTTTTCATTTGACAATAAATTTCATTTTCGCAGTTTCTGAATTTTTGCATTATATTTCTATGTGAAGAATGTCAAATGTTTTCTCGTTAAGTGTTGATTAATGATTAGTAATGCTAGAACTCTGTTGATGCTTTCATTCGGCCAAAACTTTTTTTCTGCTTGTAACGAAATTAAATTAGTGTTTGTTGTACAAAAAGATGTTTCTTTGCTTTAAGAGGGGCATTTACTTGGAGCGATCGGGCAGAATGTAAACTATGCAACCCATGTTACCAACGGGACATGGGACGTAAGAGGGTAGCCGATAGGTAGAAATCACGCAAAGATTAGACGGGCTAAACTAATATTCGGAAAATTGCTGACTTTAGCGTGTGCATAAAAAGTAAGCATGATATTAGTAACTTACTACGATATTATACCAGGTTATTCAAAATATGGAAGAACCCATTTATTTCTGTAAATATGAACTCTATAACATTTCATTCTAACTGCATGTCGACTATGATTTCTGGAGGAACTTTTATAATCATTTTCATTCCGCCTCCCCATTACTTCGGCAGACAGTAAATTAATGTGAAAGAGCTTTTAACATTAAACTTGTCACGTGTATCTAGACATAAAAGCGTAGAAATCCGGTCATATCGGAATAAATCGTATACCGCACGATCAATCCCGACAGGTTTGTATCTTAGCCTCACTGTTCTCTGGATACCACGCGACGGATCTGGTGGGGATGGGCATTCGCATTCCGCTCTCTTGACGGACTCGTATGAAAGGGTTTGCGGTTTTAGATTTTTTGAATGTTTTTACTTATTTATCGTGCTCATGTTTTTGATAGTGTACAAAGAAATATGTAGCTACAACGTGGAGTTCGAATTTTTCGTTTATGTGCCTTAGTTTTCGAGAAATAGCTCGCCAAAAATACGCATTTTTAAGCAAAATATAACAACAAATATTAACATTACCGTACCAAATTCAGAAAAAACTCGAACTCTACGTTGTAGCTACATCTTTTGTCATTGCCATGTCGAAATTTCACTTCGAAAAAGTTTCGAATAACTCGGTAAAATGTAAAACGGTAGGTGCTTAAAATGACCCGCTTCGCTCTAGGTAAACGCCCCTCTTAACTCAAAGATTGTTCGAAATATTATTGATGTACGTTCCGCCTTTGTTTTTAGTTGGAAGTTAAATTATCTCACTGTTGACCTTTTTATAACAGTACTTGGAGGAAAACTGTATCTCCCCCTCGTACCCGCGCTCCCCTCACCCTCGTTGGTCTTGGCGTCAGTTCCAACCGTAYTTATGAATGAGATGTCGTGTCCAKTTAATAATACGTCAAKGATAGCAACAACAATGTTCAAATAGTAAATGACCTGAAGCATGGCCACCTTTAAGAAGGTCGCGGCCACATCAATTTGGCAACAGCGCTCACAAGGCCGATTCTGTTTAAATGAATGGATTGATACATGACGTACTCCTTGCTCTAGTGCAGTGTTCACACCCATCATTTGGATTCTAGATTAGGCTGTTACTCGCTAATGAAATTTTCGAGTTAGGACCATAACTGCGGATTAATAATAATAATAATAATAATAATAATAATAATAATAATAATAATAATAATAATAATAATAATAATAATAATAATAATAATAATAATAATAATAATAATAATAATAATAATAATAATAATAATAATAATAATAATGATATATATTTGCATTATAATCTACTCGGTGCTGAATTTACAACTAGGTGGCTTTGTCATCATGTCAGTGTAATGCTGATAGATGGCATTGCCATCCTAATTTCTTAATTTCCACTTCGTGCTTTGAGAAAGTCTGTGAAGCACTACCAAAAGGCCAATCATTGTTTTGTCAAATTCAGAAGATACTGCATCAGCTGCTATTTTTGTGTCATTTAACTACCTACAACTACCTAGACATTTGACGCATCAAGTATATTTTATACTGGCGATTCTGTTGCATTCGAACTTGGACGAAAATTTAATTGCTTTTGAATGCATTGAACTTAAATTAATGAAAGGTAATGATCATTGACCAGGTCCTTATTACAATTTAATAAACGGAGGAGTGTCATATAAAATTGTTGTTGAACGTGTGTGCGATGCAAATGTTAATATCTGAAAAAATTTGAGATTGTTTATGTCGGCAAGTACCTACAAAACTGAAGGTTATTTTAGGTGTTTTAAGTGAACGAATCGCATTTTCTTTTTTAAGAATCAACTATATTGCTACTTATGCAATAATTCGTGTCGTGTCAATTGTTAATAATGCTTTGTTAAATAATTTCAAGGTACGTTCAAATAAACTGTAGCCTCAGATTTAAATATAAGAAATGCTTAATACTTTATTATAGAAACACTTATCTAAATACATTTATAGCTTCTCTCTTGATAAGTACATGTCTTAAGAGGGGCATTTACCTAGAGCGAAGCGGGTCATTTTAAGCACCTACCGTTTTACATTTTACCGAGTTATTCGAAACTTTTTCGAAGTGAAATTTCGACATGGCAATGACAAAAGATGTAGCTACAACGTAGAGTTCGAGTTTTTTCTGAATTTGGTACGGTAATGTAAATATTTGTTGTTATATTTTGCTTAAAAATGCGTATTTTTGGCGAGCTATTTCTCGACAACTAAGGCACATAAACGAAAAATTCGAACTCCACGTTGTAGCTACATATTTCCTTGTACACTACCAAAAGCATGAGCACGATAAATAAGTAAAAACATTCAAAAAATCTAAAACAGCAAACCCTTTCGCACGAATTCGTCAAGAGAGCGGAATGCGGATGCCCATCCCCACCAGGTCCGTTGCGTGGTATACAGAGAACAGTGAGGCTAAGATACAAATCTGTCGGGAATGATCGAGCTGTTTTATTCCTACATTACTGGATTTCTAAGACTGTATGTCTAAATACACATGACAAGTCTAATGTTTAAAGCTCTCACATTAGTTTACTGTCTGCCGAAGCAATGGGAAGGCGGAATGAAAATTATTATAAAAGTTCCTCCAAAAATCATAGTCAACATGTAGTTAGAATGAAATGTTATATAGTTCATATTTCAGAAATAAATGGGTTATTCCATATTTCGAATAACCTGGTATAATATCATAGTATGTTACTAATATCATGCTTGCTTTTTTATGCACACGCTAGTCAGCAATTTTCCGATTATTAGTTTAGCCCGTCTGATCTTTGCATGATTTCAACCTATCGGCTACCCTCTTACGTCCCATGTCCCGCTGGTAACACGGGTTGCATAGTTTACATTTTGCCCGATCGCGCCAAGTAAATGCCCCTCTTAACATCTCAGGAAATCTTATTAAACCGTTTAGGCATACAGGTTTATTTATTGTTACTTCAGAGATGATGTATTTTATATTTAAATATACCATATAAATTGTTTCACTATAGAAATAATGTAAGTACATAAAATTTCTTTTGTAACGTATGTGGTCGTCCTAATGCTCATAAAATAAATCCTTTGTATTTTAGTTGATTTATAAAAAATAAAGCAGATCACAATGTAATAAGTAACTAAAATTTTACATTCGCAGTTAAATTATTACTGCGATTGTGGCAGAGTTTGCACGCCATGACATTTACCTGGGTTTCCCTAATGCACGAAGTGCTTGCCTTTGACTCAAAATTTTGTTCCTATTCAAGTTATCGCGGCAATTCCTTCAATGATATAAAATTCCATCCTTCCTGTATGATTTTGCCGTTGAAAGTTTTTCTGATTTTCAAAAATATACAGTGTCCGGATACTTCGAAATAACACTACGCACCTCAATTTTATTTCGCTCCGTTTCAAGCGAACTTGAAGGAATATGGCAATTGATTTGCATTATCAAAATGGATGTCAGCTTTTACGAAATTTGAGGAATACTCTGAAAAAAATACCTCAAAAGCCCATCAATAAAGTAGGTTTGACGTTATTTTACGGGGGCGACTTTCCTTGTGCTACAACAAATGCGATGTTGCCATTTACTACGGTCGCTGCCTTATTTAGAAGTGGCCATGCCTGAAGACATCGATCTATCCGAGGTATACGAGGAGCTATAGTAATAACTAAGAGTGGTAAAAGTATTATAGACCAAAAATAATCTGCAAAATAGACCTCGCAATTAGTAACTATTTCAGCAAAAAACATTAAGTAGGTATATTTGTTGGAAAAATACTTTATAGGTAGGGTCTAATTAAATCGTGCTGTATTGTAAAAATAAGTGGTTTTCTTTCTATCGTTATCTCAGACAGTTTTTTACCTCTCCTTTTTCTCTTCAGTGCCCTTAAAAGTAATTGTGTGTGATATTGCCAAACTGTTTACATTTACAGACCAGTTTCCTATTCTCTTTGCTGCAATTATTCTCGTGTTAGATGTTTAAGTATAAACATGCCATTCATGCGTGATTCGTTTTAGGAAATCGATCAATATGGTTATTAGACGTACTTAAATATTTTGACATAATTTTGGCTGTTCTTTTATAACAGACAACAATATGATCGATTAGGTATTCGACAGAAAACCGGTGTCTATCACACAAGCGTAGGCTTCTACACATTATTTCTGCAAGAACACGATATTGTGATAAACAAAATTGATGGCTGGTATGAGTCTCCTGAGGATGCAAGTCATCTTCTTGAATGCAACAACTAGCTAGGTTTATTTGTCAGCGGGAGCAGGTAAATCCTTTGAAGTGCAAACGTATCCGTGAAATGCCCGCTGCGTGCTACCAAGCCGATTCGGACTGCCGACGAAAACACTCTTCCATTATTGTAACCTACTGTCTGGAATTTACTTTTTTTGTTATTTGTTATAAACAATAAGTTTATGTTTATTATGTTCAGGTCTTCCACCTCGTATTTATTAGAGCTCCTTTACTCACTTAGCACTTAACCTTTTACCAAATTAAAGAAAATGCAGATATTTGTTCAACAGCTTCTTGCCGTTCTTGGACCGAATTTTTTTTATTACGGTATATTTGTGCGTACGCAGTTACGCAATAATTGCCTATGTACTTTTTGCTGTATAAAACAAGTAAGTAGGTACATTCCGTAGTATATACATGTATGTTAACTTAATTCGATAATTTCCTTTATTATTTATACTATTTCTAGCAGTTTGTGTATTTGAGCTAAATTTGCAGATCAAGGTCGAGGATTTTTAAATCATGCCCCAAATTTTGCTTGTTTTTTATAGAAATATATTATATTACCTACGTAGAACTTAATTCACATAAAAGCCCACAGAAATCTTAAATACTTTCCTAACTTGACCTATCCAAATAAGAACGGCGGATGATACACTGATATTATTAAACACGAACGTTTTATTCGCCTCCAACTACCCACATTTAATATTACGCATCTTATTTAATTAGTAAATCCGCCCAAGGTACAAGGGAGTCAAATCTGAAATCCAATAAAATACACCCTATAAATATAACCAGTTTTATTTTTTATTTATTTTATCTGCTATATTATGAGTGACAATTATCATTTTATTAAAATGCATGTCTATGCTGTGCTGTCTACACCTCAACCAACTACAGATAGATCTATTTCGCTGTCATTACAGCTCATCAGTGCAGTTTAGGTCTAGTGTAGACAGCAAGGCATAGAACTGGTTTTGCTTATATACCAAAGCAATGGTATGATGTAAGTAAGAATTTAGGATGGAAATGCCATCTGTCAGCATTACACTGACATGACGACAAAGCCACCTAGCTGCCTTAATTATCATTTTATTTCAGTATAATTTGTTATATGTTTTTAGGTGTACATTTAAAATGATGTATGTTATGCCTGACAGATACCTATGTGAATAACATAGAGTATTAGTTAAGATCAAGACAAGAAACAAAACAGCTGCGATCAGGTGCATAAATATGCAATATATAGTTTTTCATATATTTACAAAGTTATAGCTGACGAACGCAAAAAAATAGAGCCGAAAGTGTTTCCAGCTTTCACCGGCAGTAGAACCCGGCACTTTTCTAYTGCTAGTCAAAAAACGTTCTAGCACTACACTACCAAAGCCCTATTCAGATTCGAGGTCAAAGCGGCATTATATATGTCAATATGTTAACTACAGGCATTGCTGCTGAACGCCATCCGACACTTTTGCAGCTGAATAGTTCGTGAATCAGTAGTTTTGAGCTTCAGAGTTGAATTGGGTATTTGCCATGTATTTATATTTTATTAAATTGCATATTAATAGGTAGCATCTAATCTACAAAACAGCTGTGACAGCTTAAAAAATTCGAAAAAATGGATCGTAAGGTGTATTTTTAATATTAAAAATGTGAATATTTAAAGGGACCGCCAAAACGTTAACATATTGGGCGTGACGTCAGGTGTCTTGTAAATGGCCGCTTGTTTACATCTGGGGTCAGCCCGTCACGCGTCAGCCTCAGCCCGTCAATTTATCAGTTTATTGTTTGCGTTCATTTTGCGACAAGCGAATTAAAATACTCCAAGAAAAAGTGAAATATTTATGAGTTATGACTTCTGAAGGCATGTTTATTGTTATGGAATTTGTGTACAGCGACGAGCGGTTCAACTCGGTGGAGATGAGGAACGTAAAAGCAAAAGCAACAACATAAGTGAACTTTTTATCAAATTAACGTAGCTATGATAATTTGATCACAGCGGGTTGTTGGACACGTACTATTTGTAAACATAAAAATGCAAGAATAACAAATGTGCCCTAAACTTGACATTTATTTTAGAGGTCAGAATATATTGCCATTTATTTTCGGGGCTGTGGCGGCTCGTTTCCGGTCTGGTTAACAGTCAAATATATTGGAAACAAACGTCTTTCTTTATTATAACATTTCCCTCTATCAACTTAAAACGCATATAATTTTCCATATCCTCTTTAAGCTATAACAAAATGGAAACTGAATGGTAAAAACCTATAACCCTAAAAATAATAATAAAACTTACATTAAGAATTAAGATGATCTTCACAGCAGAAAAACAAACTTTGCGATTTCGGCATATCACGTCTAGGGGCCTTAAACAACTTTTTCATACGTTGATAATCTCGAGGAACGGTTACAAAAATATTTTGTTAGCTGTGCTGACTGAAGTACTTTTATAACCATGTACAAAACAACACTTGTTTTGTTTTCCATACATAATAGATGCTTGTAAAACTACACAAATCACCTTTGGGGCGACCTTTTACACCGTCCTTTCAATAAACACCACACAAAAGCTTTTTCAACACAAGAATGATACTACACCATTAAACAGCACGCTCCTTGGTAATGTTTACATGACACTTGACGTCACGAGTTGAATAATCTTGGATAGAAGCGTTTTGGCGGTGAGTCCTAAGATTGGAATTTTAGACCTGAAATTCTCTACCTACATATTATTGTTGTTTTTTTTTTTAACATGGCGTACGATATATATGTACTTCAAGATTCATTTTACGTAATTTTTTTTAAAAAAAGTGATAATACCAAATTGCGGTAGCCAGATTGTGGCTACCATCACCTACAAATATAGTACATATAATCAATGACATACGAGTAAGAGATAGTTATTGGGATAGCAGGCCAATATATGTTATGAAAAAAGTATTGCCTGGTTCCTTATGTTCATTTAAAATACATTCAGGCGATAATTATTTTTGATTACATATACTAATATTTGGGTTGTAATTAACTTATGATTGCCAGAATCTGGCCAACACCGCACCGCAGCGAATTCCGCTGTGAAGCACGAAAATACTGAGCAACTGGCGACATTACATGTAGTAAACTTTGATGTGTACATGCCACTTTGACCTCGAATCTAAATAGAGCTTTGATAGTGAACAGCACGTTTGACTAGCAATCAAAAGGTCCCGGGTTAGATTCCCTTTCAAAGCTAGCAATAGTTTTTCATATCATATGTTGGCCTGTTATCCCAATAACTACCTCTTATATTTATTTAAAATCCATTCAGGCGATTATAATTATCTTTGATTATGTGGTAGTTTTTCTACAAAATAAAAATGCATGTAGACCAGGAATCTTTCGATTGAAATAGTGGACAGTCTTAACATCCACCGAAACTAATTCTGGAGAAAAGCGGAGTAGCCGTCAACCTCCCCAGGGAGCCGCGGCGCACAGTTTGGGAACCACTGACTAGAGTATCTGCCTCCGGGTCTGAGAGGTCTCGGGTTTCAGCCCCATCCAGAGAGGTCTTTAGATATATGTATATGTGTAATTTACATATATTCATAGGAAATTACTATAATGTATATCGAAATTAATAATAAACAAAAACCGATGCTGGCTGAAACCCACAAATTAGGCTAATATGCCCAATAACAGAAACCATTGGGTAGAGTGCATACTCGGCACTTTTTTATGTGAAAAAACTGTCGTGTATTCATAACTGTAACTGTAACCAGTTTATGTAATATAAAATTTTATATAAATAACACAAGTTGCTTTCTTGAACGACAGCTAGCAGCCGAATAATAGCTGCTTAATAATATGGCTTCAAATTTATAATAATATACCTTAAATTTTTGTATAGGTATAGGAGCTATACAATTTTATATAATTTGATCAATGTTATTTCATTTATCTTATATTATGCAACTGCCTAATAAAACGAATAACTGTATTAAATCACGCTCTCTACTATTAACTATATATATAGACACTGCGCCGTAAAATACAGCTATAGCATCAAGAGCTGGCTCTTAACAGCGTCGTCCTGTTCGCTTCACTTCCTCCCAGCAATCGTTCCCTTTCATTAACCACTGACTCTGTGATAATTGCTTTATGCAGTGTAACGAGAAATTAAGTTACAGCTATGGACATCTCTTTTATAGCAACCCTACAAATTGGCGTATCATCCTGACAATGGCTATATCCCTTTAGTAAATGATAATACAAATTTTAGCAAATATGTACTTATACCGTTATACTATTAAACTATTTATACGATGGACGCTTACATTGGAAATTAAAAATAAATAGATAAGTGACGTGTTCGATGGGTGAGAGCTCGGAAGATTATAGCGGCTCAGACAACAAATTGACGACGTTTTGTTCAGAATAGTCCAAAGTAATTTCGGCTACATCTCATCGTGCATTGTGTTGTTGAAAAGGCGGTTGGGGATAATCTTGAGGTAGTGTAAATCTTGTGGAGCCACCAATTCCTGGGTATATTGCTAGGCGCCATGTTGATAAGACAAACAGTATATCTAGTCGTTTATATGCCGAGTGTCCATGCCTAAGACAAGGGGCAGCACCAGATGAGGAGGGTATGAAAATAAGCCAGGACTTTTTATTAAGCCGCAAATAGTTTACATCCCAATAGCAGCCCTTCCATGCTCCGCAAATAACTGGTCTGCAAACGTTTTCCTTTGAAGTGAAGCGGTCCTTAGAACCACAAGTGTAAGTTGGACAACAATCTTCATGCTGTATAGATTTCTGTTGATTCTAGCACCAATATTCTAAGGAATTAACGGCACTTTCTCAAATACACTGTTTGCCCTCTATCAGACTCACTAAGTTGACCATATTCTCAGATCTTCTTGCTATGGGCGTACTACCAATCAACAATAACCAAGTGCAGCGATAAAGCTGCAACACTAGTAGGTAGCTTTTTGTCTTAATAAAAACAAACATGTGTACCATGTACTCTCCCTTTTTAATATGCGTCCACGAATGTAATTTCTAGAGTGTGATATTTTATWTTAAATGATTTAACAATTGTTTTAATATACAGGGTTTCTATAAATGATTCATGCATCCAGCGCGCTTATGGAAATTATCGATTAAATCAATTTGCCCTATACCATATACGTATACTTGTCATATGTCGATTTCTGAATTATGTATTTGATATATTTTAGTATGACAAAACCCCCGGGAGTGTATATTTTCAACATATTATGTAGTGTTTTATGGGATAATTAACTTTAAGGTTGCAGAGCTGTAGTTTCGGAGCTGTAGTGTGACATTGATCTGCAACCTTAAGTGCTATGACAGTGCATATTGTAGATTGGCAGCAGTTACAAAAAGGCGGCAAAAGAATTTAGAAATCAACGCCGCCCGCGTTGCATAAATCATTTATAAAAGCCCTATATTAATATATTCAGGGTGCAGAATGTTGTGAATTGCTGTACGCTGGCTGTATAGTACGCGAGTTTGCATATGGACGATCGTATTAGAGTAATCAAATGCAGCGCAAGCGCAAACGCGACTCAGTCGATGTCAGCTGTTTTTGTACTTCTCGCGGTATGCCAAGGCATCCTCTAAGGTTTGAGTTCATAGGGTCCTGCAAAAAAGCCTCCCGCATTTGAAGATGGTGCGTGTGAGTTGTTGTGGGGACACGGCAGCAGAAAAGGTATCAATCGATAGTGGTTCAGGTGCTATATTCAGTAGTCGCAATGGTGTGGCGCTTTAAGTATCCTGCGTTTGTTCAAGATAGAAGAACTATTCAAGTTTGGATATCGAACTTTAGCAGCACAGGCTTACCACTAAAAAAAGAATAATCTGACCGATCTAGGACCGAAATAACGCGAGAAAATGTGACCTTCTTAGACGAGATAAAAACAACGCCAGCGGGAATGTTTGAAGAATGTCCTCACAGACAGCTCTGTGAATTTCAAAATATCTCACTTATTTATGGGTGCATATAAACTTCTCTGTACAGAATTCGTCTTGCACCCCTACAGACAATCCCAGAGCAGCAACATATTCAAGTGCTGACCGCTTTGGAGACTGCTGGATAGACGCTCTCAAACGCCCCAATTTATCTACGTTTTTATAGTCTGAAATCGGCCAGACGCTTCTTTTGCAGTACTGCATCGGTGGCTCTAAAGTGCGATACCCTAACCTATAAAGTTTTTCTATTTCGGGACAAAATCATGCCGGTCAAGTCCAAATCGAATGCAGAATGTTAGCTGAGTAGTAATCATAGAATTATCACTACGCATATATTTCCTCCAAAACAAACGCGCGATGTTTACTGCGTCTGTGCATGAAGCAACCAGACTTGACCTTAGCACAGTTGCTGAAGATTAGTTGTTTTTGTATTTTAAAATCTGTGAAGGACAAGGGAACAAGGCGAACAAAGTGTTTAAAGTGCAATGGAGTGAAATGTAATGTTTGAGGTTAACCGAATTAGTGGTTTTACATTAGTGGCAAATTGAACTAATGGCAAAGATTAACTAAGTATTAAAATGGCCTAGTTAGAAAAGGAAACGCGCGATAATACAAGAATGAAGAGCAATTATTATTTGAAGGTCCACTCTCGGAATAGTTCGGTTACCGTCGGGAAGCACAATGTTGGTCTGCGGTAGTGTTTCCAAACTGGGCGATTTATCAGAACAGCCTTTTTTACCATTTGTGGCTATAATTTCGTCGTGATTGTGTTGTTATAACTCATAAACAAATAATTTCAGGTGGCTTACTCTCACGCGTGATACCGTTTTCATCATTCTACGACTTTCTCACCCAGTATGTTACTATTCTAGTTATAGGTATAGGTTATAAAGAGATACTTTACACGTTAGGTATTTGTATTACTAAAAACCAGCGCAACTTTAAAATGAGAATTAAATATTGGAATATGACAATCTCATTACTGTCTGTATTCAGCACCGTCTAATAATAATCCTACATTCCGTGGATTCTGTTCACCTTATGAATGTGAACGTTTTTAGGTATGCGATACATAGTACTACTGTGCAATGAGTACATTGCAAAAATTAATTCTTGTACAGTAAGTAGTCTTAAAACTAGTCCTCCTAAGGTATTCAGGAGACCTTTATGTGTTGGCTATAAGGGGACATTTTATTAAGAACTGAAACTCATACTATAAACACTCTCCAGGGAAAGCACAAAAGCACGATGGTAGGTGCATGGATTGTGCGGCGTACCGATAAAACAACCCGAGACAAAATAACTCAGACGAAATAGCCCAGACAAAATAGCCCACCGACAAAATAGCCTGCGACAAAACAGCCCGGCGACGAAATACCCCGGCGACAAAAGAGCCCCGAACAAAATGGCTCCGACAAAATATATTAACACTATTCTATTTACCTGTTTTACTCAAGAAATGCACATTATGCTGGTATGTACTCCATACACTACTAACAAAAAGATGGACCTTTGAAAATGGTTTTGTTTGTATTTTGGGAAACCCCGTAATCCATGAATATAGAACCGGCACATTACGACAAGGGTAGTAAGCACTTCTTTTTTAATCAGCGTAATAGACATAGTAGTCATTGTTCCGTAACATTTAACAACCACCACCTCATTGCAAATCCTTGTCTGATTTAGATGGTACAAAATTTTTCACCGCAATTCGGACACCTACTTGGAAAAAGCCGCGTTTCGGTTTTACAGCGTTTGTTTGTAAATGAAGAGCAACTTTGAGTGGGTTTTTCAGACCATCAAAATTCGATGACTAAAAGAATTTTTAATATAGGTGTGGATTTTGACAAGTGTTGCATTAAAAAATATTTCCAAAATTTTCAATCATATGGTCAATAAAGCACAATCTTATTAATAATTAAATTAAATTTGGATATATTATTATTAAAAGTGCTAATTAGGTAATTATTGAAAGAGTATCGGTTTTCTGTTTTTATCGGATAATATTTATTATTAATTTTTTTATTTAATTAATTTTTTTACCCATTGAAGTTTTTGGCTTACAATGAACGAGTAAAAATTTTATCATATTTTTAAACAGTGTTTTTATTCGGATAAAGTTTAAGGCATACAAAGTTCTAGAAATTTGAAATGTATTCGTCTTCATTAATCTCTTACATATTTGTGCAGATAACGTCCAATTCTGCAGGACTATTTATAGTATAATGGCGGTAGTCAGATATTATCAATGATGATCTTTTGTTTAAAGTGAACCTCTCAAGCACTGTCATTGGTAAAGAACAATTTTTTTATGCGAGTAACGCCTAACTGTGGTTGGAAGGAACTGTTTTATTAGTGGGTTATTTTGTCACTAAGCTATTTGGCCGAGGTCTATTTTTTCGTGGGCTCTTTTGCCGCCGGGCTATTTTGTCTCAGGCTACTTTGTCCTGGGCCATTTTGTTGGGTCACTTGGTTGTGGCGTAGTATACTTCAAGGCCTCATCTCAAACGCTAACCTCCAATCCAAACCTGACACAATTTCAAATTTCCCGCCTCAAAGCAATTCTA
The DNA here is from genome assembly GCA_025024175.1 of Rhyzopertha dominica. Taxonomy (NCBI): domain Eukaryota; kingdom Metazoa; phylum Arthropoda; class Insecta; order Coleoptera; family Bostrichidae; genus Rhyzopertha; species Rhyzopertha dominica. Next base: position 34,881,927 of record QCXZ01000137.1, read on the forward strand.
AAGGGTTAAAGGGAGGTGATTCGAGAAATGGATTATGGATTTATGGAACGTTTGCGACCCGGGAAGAGAGTATTTGAAAAGTTTTACAAAAGCAGAAGAACCAGAAAGCACAGTCCGAAAGTTCAAGGTAAAGTGAGTCAATTGGAAGTTATATGCCAGTAACGAGCAGCCGATCTACCTACATTAACCGCGCAGTTACTACAGCTAATCTAACTCATACTAGAAATGAAAACAGGGCAGTAAGCAATGAAATCAGTCCAAGAAAAAGCTAAGATTAAAATAAAATATTAACTAAGGTGCAGCAACAACTGACAAGTGATATAGATGAAATTAAAGAAAAACGGAGTATTGAAAATAGAGTCGATGATATAGAAAAAGGAGTCTATTGCGTTGATGAGAAGGTTGAAAACGCTATCTTGATTATGAAAATGAATATAGACAATACAACCCATGGACCATGTTTTCGTCAGAAACTGGAAACAGAAAGGTTATATCACGCCAGATGATCAGACGTTGTTCGAGACCTACAAGATGCAGTTTGAGGCGCCTTGTAACACAAATAACTGGAACGATCAAGGGCCAACTAAGAAGATTACCTCAAACTATATGCAGCATTATAATTACGATAATCGAGACAGCATACAAAACATTAGCTATCAACTGGGGTCACTGCAGGGTACGTGGAGCGCAGGTCGATAAAACACCTCCGTAACATCCTTAATACTGGGACAATGGTTTCCGTAATAATGATTAATATCATATCAGCCGTGATTCTCCTGTTGGAGAGTCCTACAAATGGTGACAGGAGAAACTTCTGCAGCACTTGGGGAAGCTGAAGTGGAAGCAAAACAGCTTCGAATATTGCATGAAATGTAAGGAGCTGATATCAACTACGACTTTACTATAAAGATGGACCCGATAGGGAAGTATCGACTTGCGTATGCTCAGCTCATCGGATCTTGAACAATGAAAGCTTCTTGTTATCAACTCCAAGCGGCGAAGCGACATGCATAATATTATTTGTTTCTGAAACCACCAGAACTAATGGAAGCAGTAAACAGTTAGTAAACACCATTATAGAAAATAATCTAGGTAGCTACGTAGTTGAATTGTCTGGAAAAGAAACAAAAGAAACAAACAAACAAAGAAACACTTGTAAATTGCAAGAACCAGTGCCCGTGAGAGTCGCGGGAATATTGTTCCCGTAGCTATAACGACAAGGAAAGGTCCTTTGGCGTCGTACTTACCTGTGATGAAAACCTCTGAGGCCCTACGGAGTCCGAGTTCAAGTTTATATTAGTGTCGTCCCTTAAGCTTCGTGACGTTTGCGCCCTTCTAGTCATTTTCGTAATCATCCTATCACGTCCCGTTGTCCCTCACAGCCTTCTTTGTATCCGCTCACCTCCCAGAATGGCCGCACCCTATGAGGTTTTCCTTCTCGCAGCCAGCATCAGGCTGCCTGTCGCCTGATTTTTAAATCCAGGGGCATCGTGTCCTGTCAAGAAGGTCCCGAACATCCGCACCAACCCCCTTCGCCCCCTTCTTACAGTTGTTTTAGGTCTTACCAACAGTAGGCTGTGTGCCAACATGCTGGTCCCACATCCGGCAATCGACGCCAGTACTACGCCCATATACACTTTAGTAACGATCAGCGGCGTCCTGTATTGACATGCTGTTTTCCGGGCTGTTTCCCACGTTGCTTGTAGGGGCTTGACGTTTCGACACTCATGTCGGTGTCAGTTTCAGAGCTACTTTTGAGGAAGACACCGACATGAGTATCGAAACGTCAACACCAAACAAGCAACGTGGGAAACAGCCCGGAAAATAACATTTCATCGACAACAACCACGGAAGCCTTCAAACGACATCCTGTATTGCCTCATTGCCATGCTCATATCCTTATGCATCATTCTTGATGCATTGGCGCACGCTTTTTCAAGGTGGGTCTGGAATGCCGAACGACGGATTTCTCACCAGTCTTTTTTTCATGAAGGCACAATATGGGTTTTTGCTGTCGCAATCTTCATTTTACTTATCTGGCACCACGTCTGGAGTTTTCGATAATGGGTATAAGTAGCCCGAAAGAAAGCGCGAGGGAAGATGTTCTGGATTCTAAAAAGGCGTGTCAAATTCGAGTGAACAGAAGCGAAACATGTTTTAGTATTTTAGGTGCTAGTGTTAGTACTGTTATAACAGCAGAGATTTGAACTAGTTATCTAAATTTGGTGTACATCGATACAAGTGTTTAAATAAAGGAAGTTTAGTCAGAAATCCGCATTTGTCGAACCCGTACTCGTAACGACTGGTATCAGAAGTGGGATTGGGGATTTCTTGAGTGTTTTTTGACCCGGACAGTATTTAAGTAGTTTTAGATGAGAACGGGAACCTTGCTAATTTCTGACGTTATGAACAGATAGGGTATCAAGTCAAGTGAGTCAACTTGAAGTTTAAGAATATGCTAGTGACGAGAAGCCAATCTATCAACATGGACGTGCAATTGCAACAATTTGCTATTTTCAAATTTTCTAATAGTGTTAAAATGTAAMCTAGCGTGGGTCACTTGATCCAGAAGACCGTGTTGAGTATGCAAGCACTGAAGGAAGGTGGACGAGCGGGAGAGTACGATCGATGTAAAAACAGTCACCTACGAGCAAAGTGAGAAGTAAACAGCTAAGAATGTCAGGACGGCTCAGCAAGAATATATTGGTTGTGGGAAATGTCTTATTATATTAGTTCATTTGTCTTGTGGGTAGGTAAGATGGATAGCCGCGACGAATATATGAAGGGTTCAGTTTTAAGGATCAAGTTGGACAAGCTACATGAGGCAACCTGGGCAAGCGAAATGTTTGCCCACATCCAACGACACAGAACGAGGTAGGCGTAAATTTAAATTACCGGGTATACAGCTCGATCGGTACGATGGCAGTGTCAAGGGTTGGTTGTCATTCTGTAGTCAATTCAAGAAAGTGTACGAAGATGAATCCATCGATGCCAACAACAAAATTGAGTACCTAAAGCTTGCCACAGTCCCGGGAAGTAGAGCAAGACAGTCTGTAGACAGTTATCCGGTTATGGGGGATAATTACGTCAAGATAATAGTAAGTATGCGTAACAGATTCGGGTGCGAAGGTCTACAGATTGAGATCTATATAAGAGAGCTGCTGAAGCTAGTCTTAACAAATGCTGTTACGAAACAAAAACTTGACGTTGCGCTGTTACATGACAGTATGGAAACAAAGTTGCGAGCGCTGGAAACTCTAGGGATAACTACCGACAGATGCTTAGCCATGTTGTATCCCTTTGTTGAATCTTGAATGCCGCAAGGGTTGCTTAGAGTATGGCGGCGATCTGCACTAATGACGAATGTCCGCTCACGCTGGAAACAAGGCTAGAAGATGATGAGCCTTTGCCAGCAAGAGGTTGAAAACGAGAAGCGAATCAGCTTGGCAGGTGAAAGTTTTGGTTTGTACCAGATTTCACAAGCAAACAAAGAAAACCAAACACGGGTCAAGAAAGTGGAGACGTGTCCGACTGCAACAGGGCTTACAAATTATGAAGCATCAGGTTGCTTATTCTGCAGTGGATCACATGTAACAATTGCTTGTTTCAAGGCACAGAAGATGACCATAATGGAGAAGACGGATATACTGTCTGCTAAAAAAGCTTGTTATAGGTGTCTTTAGGTGGGTCATCAGGCAAAGAGGTGCAAAGGACGTCTTAGATGTATTTTGTGTGGAAAAGGACACGAACCATTGATGTGGCCTAGCTTGCCAAGTCACCAAAACCAAAGAAGTCAGTGGAAGACCAAAACGTGACCGACAGCACGAAAGACCAGGCTTTGACCACCCACACCATCACAATACTTTCCTGCAAATTGCAAGAATTGTCGTAAGGGGTGTTTGATGACAAGGTAATGATAGCGCTATTTGATATATGGTTACAAAGATCCTATATTCTGAAAGCAGCTCAGCTGGGATACAAACCAGTGAATATCGAAAAGGTTGGCCGAGTAGAGACAACAAGCACGCATACGATACGAATTAACAATCGCACAAGGTGCATTTAGTATAACTTTTGAAATTCTAGATCAGAGCACTATTTGTGGAGAAATAACACCAGTATTTGCAGAGGAATGGATAAGTGAATTGGTCGGTGTGGATATTGATATCTCAGATATACAAAAACCTGATCCAACTGAATTTCTGCTAGGGGCAAACATCGCTGGAGAATTATATACTGGGAAACTGAAAAAACTTTCTTGCGTACGAATGGTACTTGAGACTTGAATTGGATGAACAGTCATGGGTAAAATTCCATGCAAAAATGGATCGAAATCTGCTTTCTTTGATTAAGGACTTGTTGGTTCTAGAAATTATTGGAATCAAGCCACCTTCTAATAAAAATACTAGGAAAGAAGTGACGGAAGCGGCGAAAGAGCTTTTCCTACAAACAGTTACTGTTAACGAAGAAGGTAGATACGAAGTTAACATGCACTAGATCGAACTACATCCATCTCTTTCTACATATTTCAAAATGGCACAAAAAATATTAAACTCAATTACTAGGAATCTGAAGAGCGATGGTCTACTAGTGCAATTTGACTGTGTCGTGAAGGAATGGGAAACTCAAGGAATTATAGAACCGGTACAACAAGAAGGAGAGACCGGTTTTAAAGGAAAACAGCACAACAACAGTTAGACCTGTCTTTGATGCCTCGACACACGAAAAGGGAGCACCATCTCTCAATGACTGGAGAAAGCATTGGATCTGATCGAATCGGTCCCCTCATTGTTGTTGAGGTTCAGACGAGATAAGATTGGAGTAGTTGCGGGCATTAAGGCCTTTCTACAAATCAGCATATATGAAAAAGATCGTGACTTTCTTCATTTTCTCTGGATGAACACAGAAGTACGTGCGATCATATTACGCCATAAGAATGTATCCGTACCGGTTATTCTCGTGATACGGTAGAAATGTCTACAATGGAGAACTTGAACAATTTTCAGAAACGTGATAGTCCGTAAGAGAATCAAATTTGGGGATATACGTCGGAAGAAAGAATTAAATCTGTCCTCAAGCAAGCTCAAAATATGAACAATTAATTTGTAACTGAAGCCACGCCTCTAAAACGGACTCTGACATCACTTGCCGWACGATGCAGATCTTMGGTGCGGATAGTTTCGAAGCTAGGCAACGAGTGTTGCATTTCTCCATTTTAGCCATTATTTGAATGGACGGCGCTGTTTTTGCTAGCAACGGGATTATATGCATTGCAAGCCGTTCCTAAGATACGCACCGTGCGCAGACTCGTCCGGCACGTGACGTCGGAGTCCGTTTTAGAACGGTGGCTTTACTTCAGATTTCTAATTCATATTGTGAGCTTACTTTAGGACTGATTTAATTTTGTTTTGCACCATTATATCCTCAAATTTGATTCTCTTTCGGGCTAACAACTATATACTGGGATTTAAAATTCATGTAACTTCCCCATTGTGTTAAGAGTCTGTCGGACGAAAACTCACTTAATAAATTTATACGAGCAGCTACTTATATTCTTTCGAACTCAGAGGGTGGGAGCATACAAGGCAGACAAGATACAAGGCCTTATAGATAGTTAAAAGATGTGTTGACTCTAAACGCGGACCTACTGAGAACAACGAAAGTAGAAATTGAGGACACTGGGGTTACGAAAAGGATGATTCTGTCGGTCACGCAAAAAGTATTTGATCCCATAGGCTTTACTTACCCAACTGTGTTAGTGCTTGATATTGCTGTAACGCTTGTGGGAAAAGGAACTAACATGGGACGAACAAGTTGATGCACGCTCAACCCGTTGTTTTTTTTTAAATGGATGAAGGAACTTCATTGTCTGTTAGCTGTTGAGATACCCCGTTGGGTAATGACAACAAATGAAGTACAAGATGTAGGYATACATACCTTTTMTGATGATAGTAAGGACGCTTACGCCTGCATAGTKTTTATAAGAGTAGCCTGGTAACTGTATCCCTGTAGGCAGCTAAGGCTAGGGTCGCCCCAATAAGAAAGCCCGACACCAAGATGACAATACCACGKCTAGAGCTATTAGCGGCTACTATAGGAGCTCGCTTATATGCCGGAGTAGTAAACAACTTGGATAAGTGGACAAATTGCTTCTTTTGGAGTGACTCATCTAGAGTCGTACCTTGGATTGAGCGTGAGGAGCAATGGGGAATATTCGTATGGAATAGAGTGGTAGAGATCGAGTATAATCCAGCCGACCTCCTATCACGGGACTGTTGACCTAAACACCTAAAATCAAGATGGTGTGAGGGTCCACAATGGTTACGAGGACACCAACAAGTATGGCCTACAGCCGTTACTATCTAGAATGAAGAAGAAATCATGGTCTAGAGGAACAAGAGCTTAGTGAGCCCTCTTCTGTCAGTTCCCAGTAGCGAGGAATGGCATTTGAGTCATTTTTCGAAGTTCAGTAAAACAGTTCGTATGATTGCCTGGATGTTTTGTGTCCTACACAACATAAGACACTTCAGTGCGAAAAGAAAGGTAGAGTTGTTAGCCGAAGAAATCGAACATCAGAAACGCTTGTCTGGAAAATAGTGCAACAGACTTGTTTTGCTGGAGAAAATGACCCTAAGATTCGCAGACTTAATCCGTTCTGTAATGAGGCTGATTAGACTAAAATACCGAATAGCTAACAGAGTTGACACAAGAGCCTGTTGAGCTTGCTTAGGGAGAGATCCTTATAGAGGGAGGCGCACCATCAAGCGCATTGTCTCAAAATCCAAAACCAGCAGAAGACAAAGTGCAAAACCGCTGAATGTACAATCGCCACCATTGGATCGTGTGAGGGACGCTGTCGCCATTGAAATTACAGGCTTAGATATGTCTGTTCACTTGTGCTGTGTATCGCGCAGTACACTTGGAATTAATTACGTCTATGTCAACTCGTGGTTTTTTGCAAGCTTTCCGTCGGGTCGTTTCGCCTCCAGGATTGACCCAAGTGTAGGTATCTACAGTGACAACGGTACTAATTTTGTGGGTGCCGAAAATGCTTTCGCGGGGTTGGACTGGGACTGCATAGTGCGATAAACATCAATTGAACGTATTCGTTAGCGTTTTAACCCACCAACATCACCCTGGTGGGGCAGTTTTTGCAAATGTTTTATCGGCATTCGGACGAGCTAGTTTAAAKTACGAGGAACTGCTGACTGTGATCTGTGGTTGTGAGAGTACTGTGAACGCAAGACCTCTCACTTACATGTCGGAGGATTCAGATGATCTTATTAAATTAACACCTGCAATGTTTCTCTGCGATCAAGTCGAGTACGGTCTTCCCGACTGTGATGCCGTTGATACCGCGTCATTAAATCGTAAGCTGCGTAAAATGCAAGCTCTTGAAACGAGTTGCAAAGTCGGTTACGTATGGAGTATATCRGGCAATTKCGTGTGCTAAAGGAGAAGGAATACAAGTGCAAGGTATTGCAAGATGMTGTTGTCCTCGTTGGTGATGACCGCAATAAGCGTTTTCATTGGCCTACTKTCACCAGAATTKRTACCGGGCAAAGACGGTCACGTTTTGTTGGTACGGGTCAAACTTGTAAGGGACTAGTGTTACGGCCACTTCAAAGACCATATCCCTTGGAAGTTAGAGAGGGATGCCGACATGATTGAGAGTCAGACATCTCTATCAGCGACAACGGAACTGTTTGTGATAAGAGCTCCTGATAAATATCAAAAAGGTGGCTAGGCGCGGTCGTATGATAAAAATATCAAAACGGTATTTGCTCTAATACTTTATATTTGTTCCTTAATGTTCTTGTATGTACTAACACAATATTGTATACTCTTGTTTTTTTGTGAAAAAATATTACTGTTTAAAATATTTCTCACGGTGGGAGAATGTGGGAAATGTGTTATTATTTTAGTTCATTTGTCTTGTAGGTATTTAAGATTTTCTTTAGTAGTTAGTCAAAACACAACAGCCAGGATGGCAATACTTGTGTTTAGAAGCGTTTAAAGTTTGTAATGTTTTGATTTTCTTGTGTAGTTACCAGATAAAAAAGTGATTTAAAATGGACACTCCGACGCGTTTTCTTGTATTAAAATATATGAAATAATTCCACAATCGACAGATGACGAACATCTGTCAAAGCAGTAGTTGTGTTCACTTTCCTGGGACGCGGCAAATATTTTTAATCGATAATTTTCACAAGCGCCTGGGTGCAAGAATCGTTTGTAAAAACTCTGTATTACTTTATATAAATGTTTGTTTCAACCTAACTTAATTTTTAAGAGGCACGGTAGGCCTTTTTTAAGAAATGCAATAGTGCTCATGAGGTTTTAGTACAATAATTCTATTCGATGGTCACACATCGCCATTTTTATGCTAATTACAAAAGCTTAATAAAACACGCCAAGTCTTTCAGAATGAAACTACTTTTGAGAAATTACATAATATAATTAATTAACTTGTCCGCGGTTCGTACGCAATCTTCTCAAAACAGGAAACTTATAATCTGGTTCCTTCTTCCTTATGGGCACACTCTGAATTTTGACATCTTAGTAATAACCTACTTTAATTCGCTCACAAAAAAACCACAGCACTTTTGTTTACTCCCTGAGCAGAATCAAACGAAAAAGCGTGTATCGAACGCTTGGTTAGTACGGCTGTCCATTGCGCCCATCTCTTTAGTAGTGCAATAAAAGGATTATCCTAAGCTAGGCCAATGGGCACAAGCGCAGAAATACTCAATAGCGTATTTTCAGACAAAAGAATGTAGGCATATACAATTATGGGGGAGATTTTAAGGATTTTCTTTATAATTTCAACAATAACTCCGTTAGTTTCCTGATTTTTTTTTTAAATTTCAAAGTTCTTTCAAACCTATACAACATTAATATCCTTGCTTGTATGGTGCTGAAAATCGACGTTAAAACCGTTTGGTACGAAAAACACTGCAAATGAATATATAACTAAAATAAAAACTACATTACTTGAACAGTTTGGCATTTTGTTAAAAAAGGGTTTCGCATCTGCATAGATGAGTAGTGTCAGAAAGTGATTTCAAAATTCGGGAACTGTCGGACGAACGGTCCTCCAGTTATTGCTGACATCAGAATCGCCTTTTTTTACTTCATTCGGTCTATATACTTTTCTACACAAGTTGGATTTGTTACAATTTTTGTCGAGTTCATCCTATTATACTTAATTACCGGGTTTGACTTATATTAGAAAACTATATTTCAATATTGCCCAAAAAAGTAGTCAAAACCCTTAAGGAGGGGGTAGTGTTACATGTTAGCGGATAATGTAATGCCTTCAGCGCCATCTGTGGACCAGAGTTGATGCAGATGTGGGGTTTATAGGACACTGGAATTCATTAGGTAGTGATCCTAATAACAGATAAATGGGTGAGAATGTCGAATTTTCGACAGCGACAGCGAGATATGTCTTTTGGAAACGGCTGGAGTTGTCGACGAAGGGTATAAATAGCGCGACGAAAAGAGCGCGAGGATGTTCTGGATACGAAAAGAGTGAGCATGGTAAGAGCGAACACAAGAGAAACAGGTGTTTTAATGTGTTAGTGCTAGTGGTTACAGTACAGTCTTCTGAACAGTGGTTTGGTGAATTAGTTATGATATTATATATGTAGTAGTGATTAGAATTAGTAGTGTTTAAATTTAGTGCATTTCCTTGCAAGTGTTTAAACAAAGGAATAAGTCAGTCAGAAATCTGCACTTGTCGAACCCGTACTTGTAACAATATTAACTTTGGTTCACGGTTGTCCCATTCATAAAAATCACCCTGTATAAAAATAGGTTTAAAAATTGATTGCATATCAAGTGCTCCATATGGAATTACCATTCTTAAAAATATGTTTGAAAAATACCCGCATTATATATCATAGCACTAAAAAAGACTATAATTATGATTAAATGACGGAAGAAACACCTGTATTTCAAATAAATCATTATAGATGCGTTTGGCCCTTTGTGCTACATTAGCGTTAGGTAGGGGTGCCGTTTAAGAACGCCTTCTCTAGGTAGCACCGATCTGTGGGAGAATCAATCCAGTCTGTTCCACAAAAAAGGAACTACTTAGACTTGGGTATAATTAATTATTCGGCAAACTTAAGAACAAAGTGCATGCACGCCCTCGCTTTATCTGTCTAGAAACGTGCGGACCTGGTCTTAAAAATTGATTGAAAATGAGTTCACCTTTGACGTAATTTATAACTCATTTCCTTTTTGTTGTAATTGCTGTGGAACGCAAAACGACTGGTTTCTACTGAAAGGAATCAGTGCTACATAACACAATCCCTATGGCTACAGGTGGTGAGGTAATACCTGATATTCGTCAATGTCGACGTGTTTTGTGAGGTGTGGTAGGAATGCGTGATTCCTGAAACAATGGCTAAATATTTGCATTTCCTGTAAACTAAGTACAGAGAAGTGCAATTCTGTATTGCATTTCAAATTAGCTGTTTACCTAAGTGTATTTCTGCGTTAGTCCAAATATACTTTTGACAATTTTTTTGTCATTATAACTGCAAAAATAATGATACAAAATAGATCGATAGTTTACACAACATCCTCAAATCTATTTTGCTTAGCTTTTGTTCACACAGAAAAAAATTGGTGTAATTATTTTCTTTTAACTACCGACGAGTGGCAAGCTTTAAATTATGTCAGGAGTAACGTAAAATTAATGCAGCCATACCTACATACAATATAATTAATATATCTATTACATTCTTATACTGTGCAGCTATACATAGTCTTATCCTTATTCTAATACTTCATCGTGTTAAGTCAGCAGGTTCAAGTAAAATGTAAGTAAGATTATTGTATTTTACCTCCTTTTAAGGATGATATGTTTTTATCGTAATCCAGGTTGGCATCAAAGTCGATACCAGTTTAAAAATTTTAAATAAGTAGAGACTCTTGCACTTTATTTGAAATCATTTTTTATTCTGTACTTTCTCGCGTTTAGAGAATCGAAATAGGGCAATCGATACTTAAGTTAAAGGGTTTCAATGTGAAAGGCTTCGGAGTCACATTATTAACAAGTGAGACAAGCAGACGCGACCTTAAAGCGCGCAATAATTTCAAATCCAGTCGGTAAAGTAACGCATGCGCTAATCTGGCTAATCGACGATATCGATTGTCTGTACCAAATTATTCCGACTGTTATTTTGTATTTCGTATCGCGCAAAGTAGTTACAAAAAAAAAAACAATTTTTACAAGTCAGCCTACAATTTGTGATTCTTATTATTTATTATTATTAGTTATTATTATTAATTTTTGACAAATGTGGTACTAAAAACAAGTCCTTTTTAATATAACCTATTTTTAATTCTGGCAGTATTTTTTCAGATATTTAAATTAAAATTAAAAGTACTATAATTGGAACAATTTGTCATAAGTCCGAAAACACAAGCTTAAAGTTTGGGGTTAGTACTTTGTATGCCCAACCGAAATGCTTCAAGCGTTTTCGCAGGAACGTTATGCACTTTTTCGTTAATTCAGTACGTGTAGTACCTATCAGTAGGAAGCTATCAAAACATTTGTTTTATTACACAAAATAAAAATCTATAGCAATATATAAAAAATCTATCTGCAGCATGAAGCAAAAACATGATAATGCAATAAAATACATATTTATTTCAAACATTGGCCAGTATACATATATAATCGAGAAAACATCAAACAGATTATACTAAGACACTATATATAGTAACAAAGGACGTAGATACTAATTATTTGTGTTTTACGAATTCTTACAACAGACTGCTGTGGAAGACGTGTTCTAACATGCTGTTTATGTTTAGGGATAGAAATATTAATAAGATTATTTAATATGCGATCAATAAAAAAACTTATTTAATGATAAATCATCGCTGCTAACAGTTCTTTCTAAGGAAAGGTTTTGTCTGTACTAATTGTCGGATGTACAAGGAATGTTGCAGACAGTTTTATCTCACAATCGTATAAATGATCTTCGTTTATTTTTTTGTTATAAGGAATCCTTATTTGATTTCCTTAATATTTTCCATTTTAACCTGCACTCATTCGTCACAATTCCAAAAATCAAGACTACCTGCTACTACTACCTAAAAGACAATTCATGCAATATAATAATCTAATTCAGGAACGGAACAACTCAAGTTTCAGCATCAAGCAATGCCAATATGAAGCATCTTTTAACATCTAACTTCTATTGACGCGCTAAAACCTATATTTTTGCCATGTAATCATTACTATTTCATTTTAAGCTATTAGTTGTATTCCACCTATTCGCCATTTTTACGCTCATGGTTACTTCTACTATTGATACTGCAATCACAGTGTCGATGTCGTTTGCTTCGATAGATCGCCAAAATATGCAATAAAACCATCTCTGAGTATACGTCATTTTCTTCGCATCATCCCACACATCAATTCTTAAAAAGTGCTAGCGTTACGTTTTATAAAGCTTCAGCAATCCTTTTATAATGTATTATATCAGTAGATATCAGGATTGATAAAATTTCAAAAGAAAGGAAGAATATAGTGTGCTGCCTCATTTTTATAGTCATCTCAAAAATTAAAAGGACAATAGCAGCTTCATAACTGATTCATATTCCGTTTCCGACGGTGACAGTGCATTTTTCTAAAGTATTAATGATCTGTAACTATTTAAAATTAGGCATTTATAAATTAATCGCGTCTGAAATGCTGCAGGCGAGAATATTTTTGTTCAGTTCCTGTGCAGATGGAAGTGAACCAAATCTGGTTTTGAGACAATTTTCTTAAATGGAACTTATTTATTTTCTCTGTATTCGCGAGGGATATCAAACAGTAAGTATAATCACTTTATTTATTAAACTTAGAAAGTTATTATTAATAAAATATTTTACTGAGGAAATCTAAAGAGGAAACTAGAAGTCTTGTGGTTTAACCTCTTACATTCAAAATTTGATACGTATTGGGTATAGATATCGAATACCTACAATATAATGTGATAAACGTTTTGGACGAGTGATGGTTTATCTTTGGGGGCATACGTAATACGTTCAGTTTATGCTTGTTCTGACACATAAATCTAAAAGCATTACACGTTTACCAATTGCAACGTGAATTAAAAATATTTGGTTGTATATTGTTGTTGTCGAGGTTTACAGTTTTACAATATTCGCCTTATAAAGGAAAAAAGACGTGGCTACCTTCCACACCTTGGGGGAATAAAGTACCTAAGAAAGCTTTTTTCCATAGTCTCATTAGCAAAGTTCAAAAGCTCAATTACTTACCAGGAATACTTATGTGCATAGGACCCTTTTATCTAAAAGTATAATCTTTTGCAGCTTTACCTCCAATAATAATTATGGTAACTTATAGGTAGAGGGTAACTTTGTCTTAGCCGTTATAGTAATACAATTTCTCAAAAATGGCAAATCCAACAATACTATTGCTATTATTAGGCATGATCATATTGAAAGTCTTCCTGGTAGTCTAATACACGACAGAGGATTAAGCTTGTAATAAAAGATGCATATTAAAGAAATAAMGGAAAGAGATAGAGATAGAGATAAATTTAGTTTCGTCTTTTGTTAGGCCATAAATGGTAAATTGAGTACGTAAAAAAATTAACAAGATTTGCAAAAGTTTGAAACTGCGTTGATCTGTTTTCTTCGTCAAATAACTTTCTCGTGTTATGAACCAGTAAGCGCCAAGACATTTGCAAGAATCCCGACAAATCATCCAGGTTTAAGCTTTGCAGAGCTTCTACATTCACATGCAAAGTGTCAACCAGTTGACGTAAGTTAGAAAAATTAGCAGATCTAAGCGGTAGCAAATCCATGATTTTATTGAAATAATGGCAAGCGATTATGCGGGGTTTAGTATAGCGATCAACCAGGGTTTTATAAGCTAAATCATAGTTATCTGGATGAAAGTGTATTGCTTCCACCAGCGTGAGAGCTGGCCATTCAAGAAGACCCTTTAAATAGAAGAATTTTTCTATTTTAGACAAATCACTGTTGTGAATTAAAGTATCATACGGTCACTCTTGAATTTTCACACCTGACGACGTTTTAGATTCAGACATTACAGCTTGATTTTGAATTATTTCACTGCAAATAAATAGTTTTAATTTCATAATAAAGCGCAGCGAACTGTTTTGCGGGTGCTCTAGTGTCGACCTTCTATCTGGCCTCTAATAGTAAATTAGCTTCGTCAATATTATCTTGAACCTCTTCAAACTGTGAATAGAGCTTATCGATATCAGTGCAACGAGTAAGAAAAGCCTTTTCTTTATCAGGCAACTGTTGCATTAATTCGTAACATTGTTGAATGCGATCAAAAAGTCGTTTGCGGCGTTTGACTAATTTATCCATTTTACACTCGTAAATAAGAACAGAAATTCAAAAACAAGTATGATCTAAAAATATTGCTGCAAGAAATACCCTTGTCGCGCGTGGTATATCATATGCGGTTTTTTAAACTGCATTTACTTCAAAAAACCCAATCGTAGCACCAAAATCCGGCCCGAAGGACCAAAAATTATGTGCGGTGCGGGAGTATAACATATGAGAGAATGAAAAAAGGAAATTACGACCACCTACCTTTAGTATGCTAGTGGTCACTTCCTAGGTTGCTGATTCGTGCGATTTCAGCCGCGGCGAACAGTGGACTGTGTCCATGTAGATGGTCGTGGGATGAAGGAAAAAAAAGGGAGATAGATCAGGGATATATTGTATTCGTTTCGAACATCTGGTTAATATATACCTGATTACAAAAAAAAGCTAAACGGGGTCTACTCAGGCACCTAGGTACTGAAAATAATTTGGGTTTTACGTACTCAACCAGATTTTGTGCAAAAAGTATTTATCTAGACGTTTTTTAATTTGTACTGGTTTTTTTTTGTTGTGGMACTTCTGTTTAGCTATTTTCTGTGGAATATTTTTGTGGGAATAGGTTCCAATAATATGTGACGATTTATTTAGTGCTTTCCACTACGTTTCAGCCCCTTTATTGTTGGACCTTCCTCAGATAATTTTATTTAATCTTGTCTTAACAATGTCTATATGGCTTTTATTTATTTGTTCCATTTGATTAGCGTGTGTCCTCGTGCTAATCGCTGTGAGTTGTCGCCTTCTGCAAAAAACAAAACAACGCACACACAAAAGGACAATATTAGAAATGATCCACATTCAAAAAATTCTAACAAACTGCGTAAATGACCGTACATACATACAAAATTTAAGTAATATATAGAGCATTGTTATTTAAACACTATCAAAGCTCAAAACAATAAAAATAACCAAACAAAACACGAAGACCGGCAACAACCGCACAAGATATGACACTGATGAGAGTCCGGCAAAATAAATAGAAGTCATATGGACAATTGTTAAGACAAGATTAAATAGAATAGAAGGCCCAACGAGAAAGGGGCCGAAACGCAGTAAAAACACAAAAATTCATCATATATTAATGGAACCTATTCCCACAACAATATTCTGCAGAAAAAGTATCTATACGTTTCCTCCAAAGTCGTGTGGCCCTGGTAAATGTATTTTTTGTTAGTGTGTAAGAATATATACATGAGGTTTTGTTCGAATGGTAACTGCTTGTCCAAAATATTCGTTTAACTGTTAGAGATGTGTAATAGCATGTTTTTTAAACTGGGTTATAGTTTTTGGTTCTCACACTGGTGAAAAACAATCGTATGAGCCGTGTTTCAACGGTCGTACCCTCATTTTTGACGCGTACCTATACGTGCATTTTGATGGTTAACTTCTAGACGGCAACTATAGGTACGTAGTTAAAGTGAATTATTTATTTATTTATAAAGATTAACAAAAATAATAATAATACAGGTCACAAAAAAGCAGAAAACAATTCTGATGGGTGAGTGACCGCAGAACAAATAAATAATGGTGTAGCTCACAGTAAATTAACTCTCCTAATCTAAAGTAAATCTTGCTTATAAACATTTACATACAAATAAAACATATAAACCTCTCTTTAGCTTATGAGAAAAAACAACATAATTTCCAATAATTTACTAAAACTTCATTATGTACTAATAATATATAAAACAATATAATTATATCCTAGCTATAATTTTTCTGAATCGAAAATATTTTTTTTTTTTTATAATATGTCAAGATATCTATAATAATATTTGCAATTTACTAAATACCTTATTACGCACTAATTATTTTTCAGTTATAAATTTTCTTACTTCTACTACAAATTTTTTTTTATTTCCTATATTTCTTAAATCATCTGGGAGCATGTTATATTGTTGTACTGCCCTATAAAGTGGTGTATCCTGTGTGGTTTTTGTTCTTCTTAGCCTAGTTTTTATATAGTTCATTTTTCGTGTGTTGTAGATATGTTGGTTTACTTCTAGCTCTATATTACTTTTAATCGCATTTTTAGTAATATTATATATGTATTTTGCTTGTTCCACTTTTAATGTAGTGTTTAGATTACAGATATTTGTTATGCTATATAAAACATCGGCATGAGTAAAGTGACTCAGATTAAAAAGATTTTTTACTGCCTTATTTTGTACCCTTTGTACCCTACTTAACAAATATTTAGGGGCGTTTCCCCAACACAGTAACATATATCTCAAATGACAGCAGATGTAACTATTATAAATAATTCTTTTACATTTTTCCGATAGTAAATTCGAAAGTCTTTTTACAGCACCTATGACAGGTGCAAGCTTTTTACATATATAATCAACATGAGAACTCCATTTTAGTTGTTCGTCAATATGTAGACCCACATAATTACAGTTCTTCACTTGCACTAAACTCACACCGTTCATATAGAGGCGAACTTTATCACATAGTTTATTTTTATTTTTTATTATCATATATTTAGATTTAGTTTCATTAACTGTAAGTTTATTGTGACGCAACCACCCACAAAAATGCACCAGATCTTCATTTGCTTGCTGTTGTAGATCCTTCTCTGTTTTCCCTGAGTATACCAATGTAGTATCATCAGCATACATGAAATATCTTGCCTGGAGATCGGCAAACTTCAAAGAATGGACATACAACAGATATAGAATTGGCCCGAGCACTGATCCTTGGGGAACTCCAATGTTCATTCTTGCGATAGTACTTTGTTTTCCATTTATCACAGTGTAGAAGCATCTGCCAAACAGATACGACTTAAGCAGATCATACGCAACTCCACGAATTCCCATTCCATATAATTTATCTAACAGGGCATCCAAATTCACTGTGTCAAATGCCTTTTGAAGGTCTATAAAAACTACTGCAATTATTTTATTTTCATCCAGTTTACTTGCTATAAGTTCTGTTAGATCTGTTGCCACACACTCTGTACTGCTTCCCTCCTGGAAGCCATACTGGTAGGGGTCAAAAACAAAATTACTTTTTATGTGCTTTACTAATCTAGTTTTTATTATTTTTTCTAAAATTTTACTGAATATACTTAGCAGAGTAATTGGTCGATAATTACTAACTTTATCTCTTGGCCCCTTTTTATGTATTGCTGTTATCCTTCCTTTTTTTAAAACTTCTGGAAAATTTCCATTAGTTAACACTTTATTGCACATTTGAGTCAAATAGGGTTCAAGTAGATCGTATATTTCTAATAAGTCTTTTTTTGTTATTCCATCATCTCCTGGAGAACTATTGTTTTTGATGCTATTTATTGCTTTTAGAATTTCCCCACTGTCTGTGGGCCATAAAAAAATGGATGGTGCGTGATTTTCTTCCATATAGTGTGTTACTTGTCCTTGTACTATAGTGTTTATTTTATTTGCCACTTTTTGTCCGATTTCTGTAAAGTATTTATTGAAAACTTCTGCAATGTCTTGACTGTCCTCTATATCTTTTCCACCTTCCCTTAATTGACTCACTGTGGCCTTATTAGTTATTACTTTCCTCTGCAATAATTGATTAAACACGGTCCACAGTTTCCTTGTATCAGAACCGGCTTTGTTGATTTTTTCATATGTCCATTTTTTCTTTAATGCCATTCTTAAATTATTTACTGCATTTCGTGCAAGTTTGTAGTTATTCCATGTTATCACTGTAGGGTTATTTTTATAGCGCTTGTATAGATGATCCCTCTCTTTCGCTTTTTTTAAATAGTTTGGCGTGATCCAATGTACAATTCCTGCCGTCCGGTAGACCTTTTCTATTGTGCTTTGTTTCTTCCATTCCACTATTGTGTCTATTAACTTTTTAAAATCAAATTCACAGGTATCAATATTTTTCGTAATTAGATACCTGAAATCGCGGTAATCTACCATGTATTTTTTAGTTATATCTTTTTTTAATCCCTTTGCATGCAATTCAGCTTCAATTTTTAGGAGTCTGTGGTCCGAGATGCTAACATCTTCAACTACTATTTTACATTTTAACTCATTGTTAGTAATTACATGATCTATTATTGACATCTTTGTTCCTATCCTTGTTGCTTGCTCTATGTGTATCTGATTCTGTATCTCAAAGAAATTCATACTTATTACATCTAGGTATTCCTGCACATAATTTATCTCTTCCAGGAGATCTATGTTTATATCTCCTATGACTGCACAGTTTTTGTTTCCTATCCACTCCATTACCCGGTCCAGTTCTTGCAAAAAACCTGCTATATCCGCTGAAGGCGGTCTATATATTACAACCAACATACAATTATCCTTTCCTATATTTACTGTTAACATTTCACAGTGATTTTTCATAAATGTTGATTCAACTTCTTGGTAACTTAGTTCACTATTTATATATACTGCTATTCCACCTCCTCTTCCATCTCTACATACATGTATTGCTGAAAAGTTATTTATATTATAAAATTCCATCTCATCAGCATACAGCCAGGTCTCCGTCAAAATCAAAATATGTACTGGTTTCTCCATACTTTTTAATATGCTTTCTATCTCGTCCATCTTATTTCTCATACTTCTTATATTCATATATACAATATTAATCTGAATTTTTTGTACAAGCTCTGTTTCTAATTTATTTACAATTTACACTACTTAATACATACTTTAATATAGATCTTCTTCCCTTTTTATTCTTATAGGATTGCTATTCTCTTGTTTTCGAAGAAACAGCTTTCCATCTGTGCAGTAAATTGCTTTGTAGTTTTTCTCTTTTTTTATTTTTCTCGCTTTTTTGTAGAGTTCTTGATTTTCACGTGTTATGGCAATTATAGTAATTACATCTGGAAAACAATCAAATCCATTATTCATAAAATAAGAAAACTAAAGCAAAGTCAATAACGTGTAGATATACAGGTAATTAACTGTTACATGCCTAAAAAGCTGCTTCCTTTGCCGATGTCTCCAAATGTATTATCTTCGACTTTTTGAATTGAAATAAACCCTGAAATGCTTGGCAATTCTAGACTAAACTTCTCGCAAACAAAGGGCATGTTTATTATCACTAGTTATTATTAAGTTATTATTATTAAGTTAAGTAGTACCAGTAGTTATTATCACTTTCATGCAGAAGACGATGGAACTATTTTGCTATAGCGGTTGGCGTGAACATCGAGAGTAAATTGCAAAATTGCTGCTATAATATTACATTATTAGGGCTTTTTAAGACCTTTCAAACTAAGAGGATGAAATCGTGTGTTGGACGTTTTTCCATTAGGCAGTAAGTAAGTTCCTACCCTCAAACGTTTCGTTTCGTGGATTTTAAAGTAAACTCTAGCGAAGATAAAGGTTAAATAAAAAGTTCATCCTCTAGTAAGCTAGTATTGTAATCTAGCTAAATAAATAGATTTTTGGGCGTAAGGTTTAATTAAGGACTTCATTTACCTAAACTAACATTTCAGTTTAAAAAAGAACACTGAAGCAATGTTGCAACAAATATTGAGAGTTTAAAGTTATGTTAGTCTCAAGTAAAACACACCTATTTGCTTGAATTGAATTGAAACTTATTTTAAAATCCCCATATGTTGATAAACAGCAAAATGGTACTTAAGGCAATGTTATGTTTTTTCAATAGGTAACATCTATTTAGTTATAAAAATACATCAGGTACCTATCATATGCAGTCAGCACATTGGTAAGAAACTATTGCGTACACCAATTCACCGTTTAAACAAACATTAGTCTTATAATATTTGTGGATTATATAGGTAGATAAGTACCTACTTACCTACCAGGTTAGGTACCTACCTAGTAGTTATTTATGAGATTCTGGTATTTACAGGAATTCAGATCAAATCCAAATATTTCTTGTTAGCTGGGTATTGTGATTGCATTTATTTTCCCTGTGTGAAATCCCGAAAGTTTGTGTAATTCCTGAGGGGCGCACATGATGACGGTGCTGAAGAGCTTTTCTCGCTCTCAGTCGCTCCCATGGGGCAGTCGGCTGGGCCTAGGGAGAGAAAGGTATCGCTGTTTGACAGCTAGCGACGTGTAGAAGTAGCGGGCCGCCAGTGGGAGGAGTGTAGCACTTAGGCAGATCGTGTGTTTCGCCAACCTCCAGTAGTGCATCCGCGGCAGCGGAAGAGGGTGATCGAGCGGCGGTCGCTATTACAAACGTACTCGTACATCTCTATATTTATTGTTTCAGAGTATAGTTTTGTGAATATACTGTATTTAATGCAGTGCTTCTAATGTAATTTAAGTGTTCTGCGACTTATAAACGGTCGGTGATAGTTTGAAAAGTTACAAATTAGTTGAACTAATAAGATTTTTAATTAAACACGGCTCCGAAGCGCCAGAAGGGGATTAAAAGTAGTTGCATTAAATCAGGCGAACTGGATATGCACAGCATAGTTGCGCTCCCGTGCCAGTAAACCGCGTATGTGTCTGCTTCCCCACTTTCCGTCAGTTGGCGCCACAACGGCGTCATCCATCATGGTCGATGACGTTGGACTGTACTATTGGTCGTCCCCTCGTCACGTGGTTTGTTAATTGGGTGCTGTAGGCGGAGACGTGAAGTTGCTCGTATAGAAAACCTATGTGTGGTAGGGGCGCAGAAAAAAGAATCCCAATGCAATAGCCTAGTGCGCCGAAAACCCCCCACCGAATAAGCGCTTACCAGGCTATCCTGTGGAACGCCGGCTAAGAGCTCAAGAAAAATTAATGATCATGAGTTCGTTTTTGATGAACCCGGTTTCTGGAGCGGCTTTACCATCGAGTTATCAACAGCCCCAACATTTGGCCGCGGGCGTTGTAGTTGACCCTAAATTCCCGCCTAGTGAAGAATACAGTCAAAACAATTACATACCGCCCGGAAGTGATTTTTTCCCAGGACATCACATTGGTCAGCAACAGCATCACTTGCAGTATGGTTATCACGGTCATCATCAGAATCCGCCAACAACATACGGCCCTTCAACGGTCCCCATTACCAACGGTGGCTATGGAGCTTACGGTAATTATTACCATCCCCAGATTCATTCACATCATCCTGCACCTTTACATAGCCACCAAATCCGACCTCCGATTCCTTTGCATCCGGAGACCGCACAGCCACCTATCGTACAATGTGGAGGATTACAAAGCCATCCACCTTCTCAACCGCCCGTTTCAACATCCGCAAATATGCTTCAAAATCTAGTGGACATTACACCCGCCGCGAGTCAATCGAACAGTGATGTGAACACGAACGTTTGTAGTCCGGTATCTGTTGGACACGGACAGGAATCCAGAGGGTCTCCTCCAGGGCAACATTCTTTGCAGGAGTTAGGCCTCAGATTAGAAGATAACGCATCGGATGAACAAGACGAGGGTGACGATGATCAGGGCAGTTCACCTGTTATGGATGAAGATGACGACGACGATGAAAACAGTGATAGGCAAATATATCCATGGATGAGAAAAGTGCACGTTGCCGGCGTCGGTAAGTATTTCAACTTAAAATATGGACAGCAATTAAGGCGATGGCAGTTTCGAATTTATATGAAATTAATTTAGTCCTTTGCTTAACGATAAGATCAGTCGAAACCCAAACTTTTCCCCCCTTAAATCTTGACAGATTCTGAAGAGACGTTCAGATAAATTGCTAGCCATTTATCTTGCAACCCCAACAAATACATTTGCACGCAGATAGAACCCTGGCTTATTTTGATTCACACTAAAAAGGTACTAAAGAGCGTTTTGTGACAATAGACAGTCGTGTATTGATGTAAACAGAGGATACCTACCGCGTCACTGAGGCCACAGACGTAAAGTTTACAAATCGACGGTCATTTACAAATAAAAGGTTATAAATTGGCTGCACTTAAAGCGTTGTATCCTACAAGAGGACCGACACGAATAACTGATTGCGGTCCGATCTTCCTTTCAATTTTTCTAGACTGCCAATGACTTGTACACACAGGTGTAGATATACCTACCTAAGTTAAACTGCTTTTGATAGTTTGAAGTGGTGCTTAGAACGAATAATACAACAAACGTAACAAATAATAACATACATATATACTTAAATAAAGGCAAGGCAGAAGTAGTTTATTATCAAATACTTATATAAATTCTTAGTTTCTTTCCGTATTGCTACTTAATCTCCTATTGTGTCGAAAATTCGAGACATCTGCAAATATTTGTGAACTTGTCCAATAGGTATTTTTGGATACCTAAATTACTATCAGTGCAAACAACCTACATGTTACTAATTACTGCTTGTTACACATCTTTATTGTATTTAATTACTTACTTATAATACCCATAGGTATGTTTTATGCCGCTATTTTTTCTAATGGATAAAAATAAAGAACCGACAGTCGGTATACGTTATATCTGTTACCTCAATAACCAAAGTTACATTTTCGGATACCTATATTTATAGATGGGAGGTAGTACAGGATACCCATAAGCTTATATTTATGGTTTTTCGTATAGGATAGAATACTGACAATGTCACCTCTTCCGTCGGATGATGATGTTAAGCAATCGGTACTTACCTGTACGGGGCAGTACGGGTGTTAAGACCTATTATTAGGTACCCTCTGCATTTGCAATGTTGTGTGTTTTGATTTTCAGTCATTCATGTAAACAAAATACAAGAACTACTGACTAAGTATAATAATATATGAATTATCTACTGCAATTGAGAAATTTAAGTAACAAACTGCAAAGTTCAAGGTGTGAGTTTGGCATTAGGTTACAACTGGTTGTAAAATACTGTTGATTGCAATATAAGTAATAGGCATAGCTATATGCAACTTATATGCAAAATAAGAGGAAATCGATATAAGTTTTTACCTAAACGCTTGTGTTTCAGACGAGGTTTCAAAGGTAGGTAGGTAGATAAATAAGTTACAGTAAACTTAGACAGGATATTACAGATATTTTGTAAACAAGTTTAGCGGCAAACAAGAAATTTGAAGTCACATTTTTTAAATAAAATTTTAGTAAGTACGCCTATACTTTTCTAATTTATAAAAGTGAATTGTTTCGGATATAGGTAGATAATCGGGGTTAAATTAAATTTCTTGGGGTCCAGTAAATACCGAATTAAATCATATAAAGAGTAAATACTGCAGTAAACGGCAGTTACACATTTGAAGGCAAACAATATTGTTAGTATCACAGATGCTAAAAATTAGGAAACGTCAGTGAAATGACGCCTTTTTTGTTACCTTTCTCATATTATAATTTTGTTAGTGTTATTGACTAGTAATTGTCAAACAAGTATCAAATTTCCGATTTTAGAGTACGTTTAAAGTTTCTTAAAGTTTGCTTTATCATGTAAGTGTGTGTAGGTACACCTACTTCTTGACAGTTATTATAGGCAATTCGCGTACATATATAAAAGCACGATACTTCACGAAACGCACTGTTAATTTTCGTGTTACAAACAATTAAGACTGCAAGTAAAAAATATCGTCCAGTGCTTCTATACCGCCCACATACATCAAAAAAGTTATTTTTCTCTCTAAATGACGCCAGTATTTGTTAGAAATTGGGAAACACCTTTCAAAATACCTATATTTCGAAGGTTTTGGAGTAATCATTTTTGTGCATATGAATTTCTAGCGGTACTAAGATTTAAATACTTCACAATTCACTGAATTCATATCCTCAATTGAATACAAAATGAATCTTATTTCATAAGTAACATCATTTAACAATGGCCTGGGTACTAGTAAACGCGAATTATTTATAACGTAACATTTTATTAATATTAATAATACATAAAGTATTTTACACATGTCAAAATAACATAATTTAGTTTTACAGTATAAGAAAAGTATAATGGAAAACAGTGTTTACATACTTACATAGTTTGGAGTGCATTGAAATCGTTGGGTATTTACGAAATATTCGATCGAGTAGAAAGATTTGCTTATTTAGTAAGTAGGTACCATTTAATTTTACTTCCACATCCAACGGACGGTATCGCAAAAAAAAATTTCAAAAATTTTTATTTGCTCATTCGCTTTAAAATGGTCGAATTGTCTGTGTGTCTGTGGTTTTGTTTGTATACACGATAACTTTCGAAAGACTCAATATATGAACTTGAAATTTGGCAAACGTATAAACTTCAACTACCCAAAGCGACCTATTGTTTGTGGGGTAAGTACGGTATCGGGAAGGGGGCAAAATTGGAGGGTAACTACCCTTTTTGCAAAGTTCTTAAATATGAACAATATTTTTAACATCTGACAACGATGCATGACTACTGTTGAGTTGGCAGCCGTGAATGTCTGTAAAGTAAARGGGACTAGTACTGTAAAGTGCCTCTTTGTGGACGCTAATTATCCTCGATAATTACATAAATTAAATTAAAGTTTTAAATGTATCCATATCTACTATGACATTGCACCTTGCATCTCGTTTTTTATTGCGTCCCTTCTTGTGTGAGTACAACACAATGTTCGCAATTTGTACTCCTAAGGGCCTGATTCTATTCGTTTTCAATAGAAGTATTCAATACTTTGTAACTTTTCTAAAGATTCAACTCCACATATCCAAATGTATCTACTTTATTTACAAATATGCAATAGGCAAAGCGCATTCAGTTAATAATAGCCATTATCAGTGCCTGATACAAAGTAAAATAATTTAAATTAAAAGTGACATCAAATTGGAAATAAGCAGTCTTGAATTCAACTAAAAAGTAACCTGCATGCCAATAACACAAACAAGATATCAATGACCAAATGAGTAATTTAGAAGAGGACAACTAAAATTACAAATATCATTAAATAAGTATATCCAAAATTACTAAAAAAATTGTTACAAAAATGCGGTAGAATTTAAATTGTTTACTGTGGCAGTGTGTTTATGTGACAATAAATGATTTATCATATCAGTATTTTTATATTTCTCATGTTCGATGACTCTATATATACTAATTAAAAATTATTTCCAGTTTGAAAACGATGGCAATTCTGTTATTATTGGTCAAACGGGAAGACCATTTTTAATTAGAGTCATAGAGCATTTAAAACAATGTAAGAATTATAAAAATACTGATATTGTTATTAAAAATACATTAAACCTCGAAACCGGTAATCGAGTTTTTTGGAGTATTGTTAGCAAATCTTTTATTGTCATATAAACCACACTAAATAATTTAAATTCTTTACATTTTTGTAAGAAATCCTCAAAATTATTTTTTTTTGAAATACAAAAAAGTTATACATAGATAGCGGAAATTTTACGATTTTGAATGATTTTTGTAATTTTAGTTGTCCTATTCTAAATTCTTTATTTAATCATATATAGAAATCGTATTTGTGTTATTTGCATACAGGCTACTGTTTACAGGCGTTAAGACGTCACTTTTAATATAAATTCTTTTTGTGATTCTTTTACTTTGTATCAGGCACTATTGATGGCTATTATTAGCTGAGAGTGTTTTGTTTATTGCACATTTGTAAATAAAGTGGATGGAGTTGGGCTTTGGGAGTTGAATCTTTAGAAAGGTTACATACCTAAACATCATCATCATCAGTTTACAGTATAATTTTCGCATTAAAAAAGTTCAAGAATGTGTAATTTTATATCGTTTAAGTGACTGAAGCATTGCTATCAGATCAAGCTTTTTTGCTGCGGTTATCGCATTTGATTTTCCAACAAGAGCTAGAATAATTATTGTCTATCAAACACTTTTTCAGAATTCTAACTAATTCGCACTTTGCATTTCGCACGTTTTAGTGTATTCCTTAAATGCATACTTTTCGTGTTTGTTTTCCTTGGATTAATTTTTAAGCATATTCATATCCTGTGAAATGTATTAGGATGCTGTGAAAGTAGCAGATTTCATTGATCATACATATTATGACATTACGAAAACAGTTGTTTAACAAATAATTTAAGGTCTTCAATTGTTTGCTATAATATAGATAACAATCTCACATATCTTAGAGAAATACCAGCAAGACAAAAATAATATATATCTTAAATATTAACTTAGAACTTACACTAACTTGTACGTTGTATAAAAGTGTTGATAATAATAATTCACCGTCACTGTGTTCGAAGTAAAGAACGTTGTCACACAGACGTGTCATTCAGCTTCAGTACTCACACATTTTTAATCCGCTCCTTTTTACTTGGGCCAACAGACTGCGCGTCATGTGCACATGTTGTAGGTCTTATGCAGCACAATGCAAAACTGTTTCCGAAGCAATTTCAATACTACTTACCTATAATTTATTGATTTGAAAATGTACTTTTGCACTGAGAGCGAAATACTGCCACATATTTGTATAATTATTAACAGAGGCACTGCGCAAAAAGGTAAAAGGAACTCTAAATTACGATGCTGCTTTTCAGTTATGGAATATTGTATGCATTAAGTACTTACTTTTGTTGCTTTTGAAACTTGTTAGGTTTTTGTACCTAATAGTTAATAGTGTTGAATAAATACCTATATCAGGCTTGATTCGATAAGATAGGTATGTGTCTAGGTATGGTATTGCCTGCACGTCAGATATGTTATAGCCGAGGTTTTAGCCATTGTTTTCTACTTTACTTTATTTACCCTAGTACATAATATAAAAAGGATCACTACATAATAGCGCTTCACTTTATTCTGTTAATAGTACGTTTAAATAAACGTATGCTTTACTGTTATTATATACCTATAATTGCATTTACCTATAGGTAGTTATTTATTGCCCACTATACTGAATACTGTACACAATTTATCAATTTATAAGTACTTATGTTTCAAAAAAATTACCGGAATCGAAGGTCTGAACAAAGGGCTTTCTCATCCGCGGCTACCAGTTGACGAGGAAGCAGGTGATTGGATCTCATTTTTTTATAATATTCTTTGCAGCTGTTGTTTATCGGTTACGCTTCAGTGGCAATAGGTATGCTGTAATTTGCCAGACTGCTAGATTATAAGACACCCAACGATTTCTTTCCAGGAAAAAGTGACATTATGATGATTACCTGATACTAACACACTGCGAAGCTTTGCATTCGAACTGAAAATTTATATCTGCCTCTACATTGCAGTGTGGCGTAAAATTAGTTTTAAAAAATGAGCGGTTGTTAGGTACAAATGCATAAAATGTACTTTTCTTGCAATGAAACGCACCTGCATTTTTTAACAAAAAGTATATTCATACAAAATTTCGTAACAATAAGTTACTAATACTAGAAAATTCGAATTTGAGAATGTATTCGATTAGTGTATTCCATTCATGTTTTTGATTTGAATACTTTTCTGATGGAACCACTATTTATTGGGAGTTCCGGGTTACGTAAACCTAATGAGCAAAAGGCTTTCGTGTGCTTTGTAACATGGGTTTAGACGCTTCTGGATATTTGGTATGCGGTCATGGAATTAAATCTAAAGTAAACAGAAATGTGTAAAATAAAATTTATGACGCGAGTATACCAGGATACACCATTCATCATTTGTAACCATATTTACATCATCAAGAAATCTTGCATGAAGCAAATATACAGATATACCTATTATTCTATTATGAATAAAAGTATCTTGCTACTTAAATGCCAAGTGAACAAATTCGGCAGTATTTTGAAAATGGGAGCCTATAATCTATTACACTATTCACTATGACTTCATATATTTTTTAATAATGTCAATATTGCAAGAAAAATCATCCAAGACGTCAAAGTTCAAATGTTTGATATTGTTAGTAATAAATCGGTTTGCCGCCTCTCAGGAAGGTGAACAGAATTGCTTTAACGTATACTTGTCATCTGTCGATTATTGAATTATTCGATATATTATAATATGAAAAAACGCTTGGGAGTTTGTATTTTCAACATATTCTATAGTGTTTTGTGCAATAATCAACTTTAAGGTTGCAGCATGCTTATATTTCGGAGCTGTGAGGTGACGCGGTTTCGTATAACTTTTAGCTTATGTATCGTATTTGTGAGGTTGTGGCTACAAGAAGCCTGTTAATTAATTGTACTATGATAGACTGAAAGATGTTTTTAGCATGCCGCAATGGTAAAATTCACAAACTAAGTGGTAGTAACGTTAGCTGCACTACACAAAGCTTCCACAGTGCAAGCGTGAAGACTGTAGAGGTTACCACAAGCCCACTATATCAATAATTATAGTAATTTCCTACCTTTGAAAAAAATAGTACCGTAAATTGTTGCAAGATCTTTATAAAGCCATCAATTTCGTGACTACAACTTGATCTGCAACCTTCAGTACTACCGTGCTCATTGATGTTCAGTGATCGCCGTGCATATTGTAGCTTGGCGGCAGTTATAAAAAGGCGGCACAAAGAATTCAGAAATCAGCGCCGCCCGCGTCGCAAGAGTCATTTATAGAAACTCTGTATAATTTAGACAGGTTGTTTAGGATCATTTTTGGAACTGTTTCTTTTGTCCGATAAAACATTATGGGAAATATGAGACATGCGTACATTCAAACTGCTTAAATATTTCCCACGAAAGCAGACTTGGTCCGGTTAAATTTAGTCGGTAGCAAAATTTAGGAAACAGTCAGTAGTTTTAAATCTCCTTCAGTAAGCTAATTATAGCATTATTTATAAGAAAAATTTACAGTTATAATCTAAGTAGGTACTGTGCAGTATATAAAAATTGAACAATACCTATTTCTTGAGTCTATAATAATGTTTTATTTTGATGTTCATATGCAGACTATTTTCTTGGCTAAGGAAATAAAAAAGAATAGGTGATTGTAATGTTTTATAACTTTTATATTTACATGTGTTCGCAAATTTTACAGGCTTGTTATAATTCAATAATTACCTGCTTATCTTTCTTAAATATACAAAAATATACCTATTTAACACTTAAAGAAAGCATAACTACACCAAACTATTCAGAAAGGTATGACTTCAGCTTGGTATCTACCTACTGCGCGTAAAAAATAAGTATTCTTAAAGCATATATAAGTGTGTTTATTTTAATTCCCAAGTTGCTGCTTATTTATTCTTAGTGTTGTCTTTGGTTGGGTAGCTTATGAAACCTTTGTTAGAACTGAGGTACATTTTTTTTATACAGAACTATTTTGTGTTTAAGATCTGCCGTCAAAAATCTCAAAAGAAATGACTCGAAGAATATGTTTTTCACAAATAAACACACATAAAAAGAGGATGAATAGATGGATATTAAAACATGTGCAGGGAATAACAAAGGAAAATATTAAAAACGCTTTATTTTATAAAAAACTAAGTGGAAGAAAAATAACTAAATGCTTACTAAACATTAAACTAACCAGATAACTATTGAAAACAAAAAATATTACAGAACAACATCATGCAACTAACAAGCTAATAAAAGTCTAACCGAGCATGCCAGAAAAAAAATTCATTTCCAGTTAGTGCATATAATGCCGTTTTCCACGACTCCTTTAGACATTCCGGAATCGTTCAACTTTCCGGGTTATCAGCACTTTAAGGGCTTCCAAAGTTTGAGACGACTATGGAAAGAGCTCGGTGAATGCATCGGTAATGAGGGTAATTTCTTAAGTCTTGCAACTTTTATAATTCACTTATTTACAACTTTATTACAGTTCAATTTTGTAGTCAACCAGTTGTCGTAAGTTTTTATAGAAATCATTGGCTAATTATAAGCGTATTTTTACTAATTATATCCGTCCAACATAGCAAACGCACACATTGAAAAAGATTGTACGGTTTTTAGGCGCGTACAAATTTAAACTCTTAATTTGTGACAAGCGGTATTTATGACACAGTGTGTGGAGTGTCGAAAGATACAAGCACCAAATAAAATAAACTGCTAGTTACAATGCTCATATATCGTGTTACAGAAGCAACTGGTTGATTCCTAAATTTATGGCCGGCTATAATATTAAATTGCTTCGGCTCAGGAGTAATTTGTAAACCGTGTCCCGACCTACGGCATTCCACGTGCTGATTTGTTCATTTGTTACTTCCTTATTATAGATCGTTTACTACAGAATTACGATTGCGTGCAATTAATCGCTGCAACTTCCCAGTTATGCTTGAGAGTGTGTAACTTTACGCAACGATTAACACGTAGGTGCCGGTCAATTCTATTTATTTACTTTACATTAGATTACGGACATTAGCTTCTTATTATATATATGTAGATGTGTTCTTAGTTTTAATAAGTGCGCATCTGCTTTTTAAGTAGTAAATCAAAGTTTAGTGCAGGTATTATAGATTCTCGAAGGTATACATAAAGAGCACAGTATTTGCCAAAATATTTTACGTAAATATAACTAGCCATTTTCAAATCACTATGATTTATTGCTGATGTTTAGTTCAACAAGCAGCATAAGTACATCTTTACAGAAGTAACTGTTCCAAATTGCTACATAAACTAAATTAGTTGATGACGACAGATTGAGTGATTTTATTAGATATAAAGAAAATAAGAATTTAAAGTTGACCAAATCATTAATAACAGTTTATATAACAGACTATGAATAATTCCACTTAAGGATAACGATTCTTGCCACCTGTCATGCTACAAAAATGTCCTTCTTTCTTTTTGGGAAAGAGGATGGATAGAGGCTTCAAATGCCACCGGTAGATGGCGGCAACTTACAACGATATGATGTTTGCACTTTTGCTCTTTTTTGTCCTAGTATTCAGAGTGAAACACATATAATGATCATGTGATAGGAGGGCATGCCATAGGAATATTTAATATATTTCCAGTGTGCTCTAAGCATTTGCAACACGGGATAGAGGTAAATTGCTCAGTTTTGAAAATTAGGTACTATTTCACAAGTTGTATTTACCTTTTGGGGATTTTTGAACTTATTTTACTTTGAGTCTAACTAAATTCGTTGTTTAACATTAGATTTGATGAAATTTAAGGTCGCTTAGAATAGACAAGGAAATAAATGTGCAGTAGAACACGCGTTCTTGTTATATGGTAATTTTATACTTTTGGCGATAAACTCAGTGGTTGGTATTTGTAGTTTTATTACTTGAAATGAAAATAAAACCTAACGTTTGCTCAGTAAACAGGAAAGTGCCTCACTTATTGAATATTTTAACTTTTAACTTGTAACATGTGATGCCACATATCGGCAATTCGTAAGAACTTGAATTCGCCGGCAAAAACAGGGACACTTGGGAATCGTTTGTTCGATATCCTTATTGGAGTTATCCGTAGTAGGTACAGACAAATTTTAAATTTTACAATAAAAAAATAAATTTTAATAGTTCGTACGGACCGGTGCTAATTATGTAGCTTATGATTATTGCTGATGATTATATTTCAGTGGAAATGTTTTGGGACTATGTTATAATAATTTTAATATGGTGATTACATATTATAAAGCACAGATCCATAATTTTGCTAAAAATACTATTTTGTATTGAACAGACGACAATAACTAAAAGGAGGTTAAATGATGGATAATTAATTTACAAGTTACTTTTTGAAATATATGTTGCTTTGATTAATGCACTACAGATATAATTGTTTTATTAATGACGTTGATCATTCAAGAATTTATAACAAATTACACAGAGATTTATTAAAGCTAAGAAAGGTTGTTGTTAATATGGGCTTATATATTTTAATCAGGAAAAAATATCACAAAATTTCAAATTTTTTATTTATATACTATATGGATAAAAAAAATACCCTTTAACACAAATAGAGAACAAGTGCAACAACTTAATTAATTAGGATTAAATTTGACAGCAGGAGCGTGAGCATTTAATTACTCATAATTATGTGTTAGTCAAAATCCATAAAAGTGGCAATTAATATCTGTGATTTCGACATGTAATATTAGCACTTACCAAATTTTTCCCTCACTCTGTGAACTGTACACAAAATCTGCAAATTAAAAATTTGTTATCCTGAAAATATCTCATTTAACCAGCTGCAATGTTGGATTTCATTTAAATATTTAGGCACGTAAATTTATGTATTTCCATCTTTGTTGTTTTTGCTTCTAAGAGCCTTAAATTTTATCAGTATAGTATGCAAATAAAATGTTAGGCATGTGTAGTATACTCCCAAACAAATCGGTATGGGTATTATTGCAAAGGCCTCCGTCGGATTTCGCTCTAAAGTGTGAAACATACTACTCGTATTGTAGACCAGTTATAATTTATCGTTAGATTTATTAGATCTATAGGACCTCTGTTAGTACAGGCGATAATCTTAAACCTTCATTTATTACTAAAATATTTGTAGTATTATTTACTAGAGCGAAATTCTTAATTGTATTGCGGTTAAACCAAATCCTTGTTTAGTTTAAAAACTAGCCAGCTACGTTGCTAAGTAGTTCAAAATGCGCTGTTATTTTAAATGAAATATAGCTAGTTAAAGTATGTGTTTGATTAAAGTAAAAGTTTGAGCCATTGCTTTTATGTCTACCAATTATTTTCTTTCGTTTTAGATAAGTAACGCCTATCCGTTATTCTAATTATTATGGAAATTGTGGTAGTGTTTTAGTAGTTAGTAGCCGATATACATAACGAAAATGTGTATCAACGAGAAGTGATATATAACTTCAATTCAATCTATTTAATATAATGAATAGTTAGCTTTTTGAAGAACAAGTATATATAATTTTTAGAAAATACGCTTTCACTGTTAAAACCGAGGTTTCACTGACAACACTGACAATTTATTAATCTGACATATCGATTACTCCTGTAATTTTTGCATCACAGAATCTCCAAATCTGGATCCCGAGATTGCGGGTTCGAGTCCCGTACAGAAATCATGTTTGTGTATGTCCGTCTATCGCATAATAAATAAAGTAATTGAGTTGGCTAATTGCCACTAACTGAGAAAGGAATTTTGTCTAGCACAATGTTCAACAAAATTTTAGAATGTAAATAAACACATCTTCAAGGAAGCGAGACATTATAGAAACAACGTACCAACTTGATAAAATCTAAACTGATGGAGTAGAAAAGACCTGCCTACTACATATACACGAATTACCCACTCAATAAGAGAGAACTACAAGATTGCTTTCCATGTAGGTATCACTTAATTTATAATCTCCATCATCCCTATTACCTAAATTTATTAGAAAGTAAATTTATTACTAAAAACTTGTATTTTGTAAGAATATCTTTCGGTGTGTAATATTTTTTTGGCAAAATCAATCATGTATTTGCATACGAATGTTCAGCTGTTTGTTGCACTTAAATGTGCGGGTTCCTATTTTTGTTTGAACCTTTGTAACATTTGCTAATAGAAAACAAACAATTTCGTAAACACCTTCACTTTTATACTTTAATTTACTTTGTGGTGGTAGACATTTAATTTGATTTGAACCAAAACTTTTATTAAAAACCTAATCCTATTACTATAACCATATCTTACTAGCGCTGCTCTAAGATGATAAATTTCTTTATGTAATGACCTATCATTTGAAAAAACGTATATTGTGTATGTGAGGTAAGATATGACATGTAAGTGTCTATCCGTGCATGGTAATTTTCTTTATACTTTGTGTCATAACTGACCTTTTTTTTGTAAATTTAGATATCCACAATTGCCACCTGACTCCATCGTGACGAATTTTGATTATTCAAGTGATTTTCAAACCTACTCAAGTCTAGCATACCGTGGTGCCAGCTAACAAAAGTGCCATCGACATACTTAAACCAACATTTAGTGTTAATAGCTATCTCTTCAAAATTTTCCGTAAACAAATTGGTCAGTAAAAGACCATAAAGTCAATACATCGGGCAACCTGATTTTTGTACATAACTATTACCGTTACATAAGACATAAGTTGATTTTAAACAGTGCTCAGATAATTTGGTATCGTATCACCTAGAGGTCTCCACTAAGTTTGGATTTGATGTCAATCGTTTCAGATTAATACTTTCGTAAATAAGCAAATCATGTTAAAAGCTAGAATATCAATTTCTAAAATATGCAATATGCTTATAATAGCATGAAATCTAAAGAACAATAAGGCTTTAGAAGTTCACAATGTTGCTAATTTGTAACAAGGATTGTTAATTTTAGAATAGAATAATTTTAGGTAGAATCTCGGGATAATTTGTAGTATGCTTCCTTATCTAATAATTCACTAACTTCAGTATCATAGTTTGTTTTATTTGATACTTCTGTTGCTGAACTTTTACCTGATTTATAATAATTACAATAGACTTATCTCTATTTAAGTCCTGAAGAGCTTTCATTTCCTCAGATGTCACATTTGGTTTGAGCTTACCTGCTTTTCTAATGGCGTGGTATGCATTCATTTTAGTCTTATCTACTTGATTTTTTGGAAGCAATTTGACTGAATATTCTCCAGAAGACAATGACAATATATTTACTTTTGGAATTATCCACAATGAATAGAAATATTAATAAATAATAGAAAATTTAATCCCTAGAAATATTAACAGCCGCATCTGAGAGACTCCCTTTGGATAGGTTTATCACCGTTTTGTTGTCGTCTTTAACTATTTCATGTGTTCTCAACTGTATGTGTTTAATAGTACTAAATATTTCAAACTTAAATATGCGTTGTTGTTGAATTTGTTAAAGTGTAGGTACAAAGCCTTACGTTCTCCTTAGTTCCCCACATATTTAATCTGGTAGATTAGAACTATGAGTTCATTTTTTCACTACTCCTCTTTTGCTTTCACTTCGATGGCAGAGTGCCTCTTGAAGAAAGGGTTCTACATTTTATTCTAAATCTATTGTTGTGCTTTGCTCCTTTGTACCTTATAGTATTTCATGTGCATTGAGTATGTACGATTTTATTCCTTTATTCTCGTTGCTCACTACTTTCTTGTCTTGACTGACTCAGCTCTTTCATACATTTCAGCCTCTTGTGGTTATAGTTCCAAAAACAAAAAAAACCTCATTTGATTGATTATTTCAGTGCGGTATCAGTCTTTCCGTTGGTTACAGCTATTTCATTTAAATTGTATATACGAGTGTCATTGCAAGTAGTAGTTCTAAAATATATGCTGATTACCAAATACTTGGTTTTATAACACTTATAAACTTTCAATTTGTCCTCTATGCTGAGATATCTAGTAGAAACCTTTAATAACATCCTAAAGCTGAAACCATGCACTTCCCACTTATGACTGCAACTTACTATTAAAGCTGTCAATTGTTAGCATACCCCAGGATATATGTTACTATTCGGGTAACAGCCTTATGCTAAGGGTAAGAAACATTATTAGCATTAATATTAATATTATATTCGAAATATTGGACTTATAGATAATTTTGAGTTTGAGTTAACTATAATTCGATAATATGGATAATTCGAATAGTTGATAATCCGATAATATCGATATATCGATTTATCGATAATTTTATCGGTATATCGGCAAAAATGCGCACCCCTACTCAAGGTAAATGGGGAGATTTATATAATCATAAGTAATACGATATGATACGCAAACATATATAAAAGTAATATTTGGAGCTTTAACGTATTGCAGCGATGCTCCGCTTAAGATCCCAGTCCTTGGTACCTTCCAAACGTCTACCCATTCCCAAACTGATACGAAATATAAACAAAAAGCATTCAGATGTAATATAGAAAATGTAGAGGAATTTGAATAAGGAATTCGTGATTACTTAACCTGGTTTAGGCAGAAACTATTTTAGCTGTTGTTTACTATGTACGGCTGATCTATATACAATGCATTAAATCATTACTGCCAAATATTTTAGTTTCTACAGTATTTCAGAGGTCTTCCAGGAAATGCTAAATATTACACTATATTTTATCAAAACAGTTAAAATAATTTTGCTGAATACATTTAAACGTATACAGTTTTTGAGATGCAGCCACCACACTTTGGACTACTATTTTTATATTTTTTAGAAATACCTTAGCTGTTTTTGGTCAATGATTTGAGACAATTTGCAATAATAAATGAGATACAATGAGAAAAATATTCTACTAAAGAATGTAGTAAAGCTTTATTTTTTATGAATGTTATTTAGTTATATAAAGTATCTATATTTAGTATACGGGAGCATATATTTCCCTAATCTTTATCATTTACTTCCAGAATCGTTTAGTTGTCGTAAAAAAAATTAATATCAAAAACTGTGTAGATTCTAAACAACAAACTTTCTATTTGTCTGATATTATTGTAAGCAGGAAATATTACGCGGAAACTAATGTAAAAACAGTTTGTTACGAAGTGTTATACATTTAGTGCCAGGCTATAAAGTTTAGTAATGAGAACTAAATTTTAGTTCAGGCAAGTATAATATGTTTCCGTCACCTTGTAGTGATATACATACACCATATACGATCGGCAACGATAAACACACTACATACGTGCACCCTGCATCTACGAGGCATTTTCGTATAGTGTTTCAGTTCATAAGTGTTCATTTTTATAAACAAAAAATATGGCACATAGTATGGTACAGCGGCGTTTGCTGAAGTGGGGTTTGCAAAAATTAATAACCTCGTTTGTTGGTGAAACCTCATATTCCTTAGCTAAAGATATTTTGAGTTCACTAAACCTATTTTAGTCCAAGAGTTATTATACTACTAAATTTCTGGTGTTGAAAGTAGTGTATAATCTTGAAAAAGCAGCCTTTAAACGTTCATTAAGTACTGAGTAATCGTTGTACCTTCGCATTCATTCAAATAGTGCTGGAATATATCAATAAATACCTGTTTATCTTTTGTTAATACTTTCCCGTTCAAACGTTGTTAAATATGCTAAGTTTTACTTTAGGATAAATCAGCTTTACTGTAGTTTAAGATATGAAAGGCCTATACGACGACACATTAAGTGCAACAATTTTAAGTTATTCCTGTGAATCTATTATCTGATTGTTTTTAGGTATACGTTACAGGTTACATTAGAGTATGATATTTTTCCCGATCACATATTTTTTACGTGCTTGCGAAGTACCTAACCTTTACATTAAAAGAAAACCGTCGGAAAACCTTAAATTGCAATGAGAGTCTTAACAGAGTGTCGTCGGTTGATTAATGAGCCTCCGGTTAAAATTTAGCTGACATACAATTACGATAATGTCAAAACGTTCATCCTTAATTGGCAGACGCAAT
The DNA here is from genome assembly GCA_025024175.1 of Rhyzopertha dominica. Lineage (NCBI taxonomy): Eukaryota > Metazoa > Arthropoda > Insecta > Coleoptera > Bostrichidae > Rhyzopertha > Rhyzopertha dominica. The sequence goes on from QCXZ01000137.1 coordinate 34,919,340, forward strand.
TTTACTTAGCCAACAATTTACTAATATACCTGCGCACTTTTTACTGTAGGTAGTTCAGAGACCACCATACATTCCAAGAATTTTGCCAACAACCTTTATGCTATGTGCGTAGTTGTATTAAAAAAATATAAAAACCTGAATTTAAAAGGCTGCCGCTAAGTGCACTTATACGTAGCTTAATTATCTTACCCCGAGTTTGTAATTATCAACAGGTGCTGCAAATAGACTGGAAATAACTTTTAAGTTTGGCATACATAGGGGTAGTAGTTACTAACGCTGTAAAAATTTGTGATAACTTGCAGTATGTGCTTAGATAATGGAGCTCAGCTTCATAGCATTTCGTGGTAATTTACGTTTCTCCAGCATTATCTAAATGTAATTTTCATTTGATTGAATCACCTTATCATTCAAAAACATTATATTGATGCTAAATGCCATTTAAGATATAATTCGCATATTAGGAACTGTAGTAAAAGATATTCTTGAGTATCAGTTACTAATGTGAACCTTCTTACATTCTTGAAATTTCTAAATAGGTAATTTATAAATATGTAAGACAATATAGGTGTTCTTAAAGAGTAACTGATGGATAAAACTATAGCACAGAATTATAAACTGGTAATAGACATTTTTTATAGCTCAGTAAGAATGTAATCTGTAAATATCCCATGTTATCTGTAATTTTGCTGAAGAAATTAACATATTTAATAAAATTAGGGTAATACGATGTGTTTTTATAAACAATCGTTCTACCCAGTAAAATAAATGTTCCTGAAATTAGTAGCCGCATATACGACACTTGAAATTTGTATCGTAGCATAGGTGTGATTGTAACTATATGCATGTCATTTTTCTTCTAGTCTTCTGTCTATAATACATTTTTGACCGCTAGCCTGTCGGTAGCAGTATAGCTTGTTTTAGTTATACACTTGGTAAGTGCTTGTAACCTGTCTTTTTCCGCTTAAATCTGTATTTTTTTGTTTATAATTTAACTGTTTTGTAAATAATCGAAAATCAATAATGTGGATGTGCATGGTATATGTAGTTTTGCAGTTATCAAATTTCCGATAGGTTGTAGCTTGTCTTTAATTTAATTGCACCAAAATAGTTGAAAATCAATGTTTTGGAAATTAGCAACGACATGGGTAAGAATGTAATAATTAAATAAAATGCTGCTCTAATCTACCCATCTGGATATCACAACTCGAGTTTGGTTGTTCTGAATGAATTTATGTTAGTGTCCATAATTCCAGTTCAGTTTTGTATGTAATACATGGAAAGAAGCAGAACCAGCCTTTTAACTGAACGTGTTTCGGTCTTATCAATAGAAGACCATCTTCGGGCATATAATAAGTAGGTTAGACAAAATTACATTAATATAATAAAATGAAATGAATTACATCATTGATGTTATTGGATAAAGTAAAGCTCACATGAATGAATTGACCATCACCAATTGCCCGCGTTCATCCATGGCTTACGGGATACGAAAAACGCAGAGGTTCCGCCAAATCGTGCTGATGCATTTGCTGTCACATAATAATGTTTGACATTTTCCTAGATCTGCCTCCGTTCTAACTAGTTTGTCAGTGACTGTGTTAATACATATTTCGTGCGTGACTTAATAGTTTAAAAAATATTTTCGTAAATAGATGTAACCTGACGTCTTCGTTATCTTATGCGTCGGTCTCCGTATCCTTCGGCAAATACTTAGGCATAATTTGTAGGAGTTTATTTTGAGAAATATTTACCCATTTTATGATGGCTATACTTATAATTAATGTTATCTGGTTAAGATCTATTAATTTGCTCTCCACATATTTTTTTACTTCTAATAAGTACATAATTATGCATACATATTGTACAATTTTGCAAAACCATTCCATATTTTCCATAACACTATTAGAGATGAATATTTTACGAGCCTTTGACAGTTTTACTATCCTGGAACTTTTTGGCATGACGTCACATCAGTGGCGCACATCGCTGTGTATCAGTAAATAGGAAAATCGAGCGGCTTAGACTTATTTCTCAAAACCCTGGCTAAACCGTGACAAATACGAAAAACGCATTCAAGCAAAATGTGGAGAAGAAAATTTGCTGTAAAATGTCCTCGACGCCGTACATTTATCTGCATGTATTTAGGCGTGGTGCGGCGTACAAAACGACTCCGCTTTTAGAGGAGGAAATAGTTCTAAAATTATACGGCAATTCCTTGATTTTTCTAACAAATTGCATACTACCCCATAAGGCTCCTTGATTTTCATCAAAGCAAAAAAAAATCCGTTGTAAAGTTACTAGGTGTAAGAGGTAGAGCAACCACAACAAACCTAATAAATATGATGATGTATGTTAGCCTATTTTTTGTATATAATAAACATTCTTCTTGACAAATCCTTTTACCTGTAAGGAGTTAGGTTTGTAGTTATCTATATGTTGTACATAAATAACAACTGAGTTGGCTTCAAACGATCACATTACAAAATAATTGTAATGCAACTTGAGTAGTTTTCAAATAAAAGGAAATTTGACAATATCACTATCTTGCCTATTATTAAATTGAACATTTTTAAGTTACACAGTTGCTTGCGTGCCCAGGGAAGATGGAATATAATAATTATTAATCGCGTCTGCTGCTAAAGTGCGCCCATCTGTCCATTTTTCTCTTCGTACATTGAATGTGCTTAATTTTTTCTGTATTTGAAACTGTTTCTCATAGTGGTATGCGGTCACGAGATCAAGACTGATTTTTGACCATTTTCAATGTCGTCTGCTTTCAAAATGCTTTCAACCAGAACGTCTGCCGAGTTGCTTACATTGAGTACTTATATTTTCACATTATATCAACGTAGCTTTTGATTTGGTATACATAACGAGAATGTGTACCATTTTTTTACAATTTTGTTCTAGTACAGCTGCTTTACTCAAATACATATATACGGTTTATTTCTGTAATTAAACCTTTGGTATACTACGCCAGTTCCTGGGCTATTATGTTTACTTTTTTCTTAGAATCATTATGGCTAATACTACAGGGTCGAATGCTTTTTTTACCTTTACATTATACCGAAATGTACATTAAAAACCAAAAGTTTGCAATTCAACGGCGGTATTCCGACATTGCTTAGAAACTTCAACCGTTAATAAATGAGATCTTTAAAAATCCGTACTGAACGACTGTGGAATGTGTAAAGGAGACGTTGGAATTCGGAATGTCGGCTGGCAGTGATTTCAGTGGTCACTAGGCTTTGGAATCTCTAACGTCAGTTGCGCTGGCACGCTACAGGTTTAGATCCCACAGCAAGTTCTGCGAAAGTTTAATGTTGCGTAAGTCCCACTGACGAAAGTGCTGCTCCCAATAAATATAAATATTTTCCAGACAGTATTATAAGTTGTAATAAATATATTTATGAGCAGTGTTTCGAAATGAAGTACGAACATAAATACCTCGATAAATACATAATGTTTAGTTGCAACATTATCGCGGAAAAAAGAGAGCTGAAACTGAAATGTGTTTACAAAGGGAAGCAAAATGAGCTCCATGTCAAATAGCAGAGGAAAACATCTTTTTGCCTTTTTATTAAATACTTACCAAGGTACCTATTGCATTCTATGCAAAGTGAGCTTCCGGAAAAATTAATTAAATAATGTCTGCGACCGAAACCAAGCGTACAAGAGTGATGAAGATTGTTATATCTTCATCAGGATAACTCGATTTTCGTGGGACAGACGATATATTACGGTGAGCTAATAGAGTATGTATAAAATATATTCCGAGAGCATTTTTATACGTTTTTAAAATGTAAGTAAGGTAATTTCGTGGATTGTAGTATTCCAAAAAGATTTAGGAGCAATTTATTTCATTTCGAAAAATCAATAAAAACATAATTAAAAAAGAAAGAATTAAGGTACTGGGTAAATAATGAATAAGTAAAGTATGTACTCAAGAAAATCAAAGTAAATGCTCGACGTGATCTCAAATCATTTCTTGTCAATATCCGGTCCGCCACGGAAAATCCTTTAGAACCTTACCAAGAGTATCGTCTGAAATTATCTGCATTTCGTTACGATTTCTGTCCTCCAGTTTGGGGATGGTATTTACTGTAATTAGATAGCGTTTGATTTTTAAATACCCCCTTAAGAAGTAGTCGAGGGGAAATTTCTCACATTTTCTTGTGTAGAAGACGGACACCAGGCAAAATAAAAAATTGTACAAAAAACCTATTTCATAAGGCTCCTCTTAAATATACTACTCTGTACAATACACTCAAAAAGGTTTCAAAATCTTGAAACTTGGTGCGACACCAAAATTATAACGTAAAGTAAGTTTTTCTTATAACATGAACAAATAAATTTAAAAAAGAAGCTTTTGCCTTACTTGTATTCAAACTTTTGACCTACAGTTACTATATTTCTTTATATTTTTTCTTCAGCTTAAAAATTGCAGGTTTTTCTGTACAGATAAGGAAGTCTTCTACAATATATATCAACACTGATTTTCATTGCTATACTGACTTATACTGCATTTCTTAATATTTTCTCTTCAAGTACAAATTTTCGTGTACAAGTAGGGAAGTTTTGTAGAGGCTGTAATATCACTGATTTCTGTATTTATGCCGCTTAACCTCTTTTATAGAGCAAGCGGATACACGACTTCGCCGATCGCTGAAAGACGCTAATATTGTTTTTTGTTTAGAACATTTATGTTTTCTTTAAATGCTATGTGATCTAATCTTGAAAGCTCGTGAGTATTATAACATAATCAAATTCATATTAAAATCCAACCGTCCAAAAAGCCAGTGAAGCCAAATTAAAAACTCGTCTAGTTTCGGAAGTCATTAAGCAATGTATGTATTATGAAAGTATAGATAAAAAATTAAAGCATTCAATTATTTACACTCTACAGGGAAGGAACTAACTTTGGAACTTAATTTTATGTTAATACCAGAACATTTCTATTTTTACAATAAACTTAAGTTTCCTATTTGAATCACTTAAGCTCCATTACTGTAACCGCTAAATGTAAACAGGATATTACTTAGCACGAACAAACCCCGCAATTATTTTATGTGTTTCTATTTGCTGCAGCCTTGCGCATAATTACAATGCTTTAAATTTACTTAAGGAATGTTTTGCACATTTTCAAGCCAAGCCCTTGCAGATGCAGACTGTAGCTTTATTGGTCATGATCTTCAACCAAGACCACACCAAATATTAAACCTGACCTTGCCCTAGCCAGACTGTCGGTGCAATTGTTGTTTGTGTCAATAATGTGCATAATCATCGTTCGGGCAATAAGAATGCTGCTAACAGGCGACTTGGATCGCTTTGAACAGTTTTCCGACAGCCGCGGGCGAACATTCGGTATTTATTCACCAAACATAAATTGTTTACTGTCAATGCCGCCGAATTGTTCACCGCACAAAACACTCTTCAACAATGCAACCGAATTTTATTGTCGGTAATCCTAATTAAGGATATTGACTCAGGCTTGCTTGCTCCATGTGGATTTGGTTGTGCTTTCAGACGAACCTGCGCGCTCATCTCATACCCCACGAAAGTGGACATTAGGTAGTATGATTTGCTGGCTTGGTTAGGAAAGTATTAATTTTTACTACAAACTGCCCACCAGATGTTTATAATTACCTGAAAATATTTCCTGGTTTTTAGTCTTTACATGTTTTTTACCTTTTACTGTTTATTAATGTTACCCGCAAAGTACGTTAAGCAGTCGTACCTAGGTTTGCCTAGGCAAAGTCCACATTGGCGGCCTACTTTAGGCAAAGTCCGAAATTATTGGATACTTCGGACTTTGCCTGTGTTCTTGTACGGTAATCTTAGATTTACCAACGCAATGAAAGCTAACTCCGAAATAACCTGCCGCATTACCATCATACTGTCAATATTCCATGTACGAGTACAAGGCACAGTTTGCGATAGAAGAAAAACAAATTAATTTGTATTAATAATTTATTGCCTCTAAAAGAACAATCACTTTCTTATTAATAAAAGAAACGGAAAACATATTGAGGTACAATCAGAGACAACCTTAAAATCAGAGTGGACCCTTATAGAATATACTTGGTATCGTTTATCATGTCACGTGTTTAAAAAGAAATATGTATTCGCAAAGAAACATTAAAACAACCAACTGAAAAAATATTGAATAATACAAGACAGGTCATTTTGGGTAGAGTTAAGGGTTCTGCATGATACACTTTTTGCATAGTAGGTACATACTATACAGGGACTCTTAAGACTACATTTAGTGTTAATTATGTTACTTATTAGTACAACGTGTCGAACGGTGAGAATGGCATAAGGATTTTCATCTTTTGCATTAATTTACAAGAGTTGGTGGTGCATTTTCTGGTACAGTTACATATTTGACATTTGGTGATAGCGACAAGTTTCGATCGTCTGCAATCGGTATATTAGCTTATTTCGGAGTTTGCCTACTACACATTTGGCAAACCTAAGATTGTCGTACCACAGTGTAGGCAATGTCCAAAATATGCAATATGACTGCATAACGTACTTTGCTGGTAACATTAATATTCTGTAATGTAAGAACTATACATTTCAGTTTTTTAATCTCAAGTTGCCTATTTATAAGCTAACTCTTTCTTTATCCGCCATTAAACCGTGTCATTAATTCTCAAAAAGAGGGAGAAATATAATACTTAGTTACTAATATTAGTAATGAAACGTAATCGAAGTATCTAAAGGAGTTTACGTTCTACTTTTTAATTCACATATCATAGCCGTATAGATATTCCTAGCATATCGTACACGAAAACAACACACATATACGCCCAGTATCAATTGGCTGATGCTTTGTTTTGCAAATTGCTTACCATCACCACAGTCCATGATGATACGTGTATCATAAATATTATCTTCGGTAGTAGATGTTAATAGTAAATGGTAATTGTACTGCGGTTTCCAATCACATAATTTATTGCTTTACTTGTTCCACGGTAGAATAGTACCTAATCTTTTTATTACTATTGGTGAAGATCGGTTGTATGACAGAGTCAATCGTCTTGGAAAGTTATGTTCTCTTGTTCTGTTTTGTACATTTCTCGTTTATAAGTCTATTTGTAAGTGATTTCAAAAGTTATATTCTTCTACAAAGAAGCAGCAAATATTATCCATTGTTTATGAGCATTCTGAACGTAAAATGCCAAGAATTGAGGATACTACACAAGTTTACATGTCTTGCAAAATTTAATAAAGGCTAATCGGTTTTTAAAAAGTGAACGGCTTATTCGGCAATCGCGTAGGATATGGTATACAAAATTAGGTTTGGCAAATTTAGACAGAGAATATTGCTAATTATTAACATTTATTAAAACGCATGCATGTACTTAATCATGTATCGAAAGTAGTACCTATCTATCTGTAATAAGAACTTAAAAACCTCAGCCCCGTATAATATTTTTCAAAGCAAATCTAATTTTGCAAATTTTTGTAAAACATTAGGACATACTGCTGTTTAACAACTCATGAAACGGAAACAGGTGCTTAACTGAAAATGGTTTGATAGTTATAGCCCAAAATCAACAACAACGAGGCATCCGAGGMGGTATCTATATGGCACTTTTTCAGTAGCCGGTATAAATACCTCTATTAGGAGCAAGACACAAAATCTTGATTACATTAAGTAAGTATAATAAAACAAATTATATACTGATACAGAATTTTACCCTGTGCAAGATACTATAAACCAGGCATAATATCCTAAAATCATACATGCGATATACATTATAGTGGATGTACTGGAAAAGCGGACATCTACTTTACGGTTAGATAAAGACGCTTTGTATCTGATGAACCAACAGAAGAGAACTCAGTGCCCTGAAACCAAGTCTCAAATAAAGGAACACGTCACTTAACATGCAGTATAAAACTATTTTACTTGTAAATATTTCTTTAGGGAAGGGAAATTATAAAAATAAAATTACTCTAACTGAAATGGTGGGTATGTCTTTTACTCCAAAATTCCTTTATTTACTTGGTTACCGGTTTCAAGGTTTAATGTAACCTCATCTTCGGACTAGGCTACAAAATTAAAGCATATACATAGGAAAAAATACAAAATAATGGAACTTAAATAGTAATGTCATTTATTGCCACCTGAACGCTTAAACTTTCAAAAAAGATTGTTTATTAACGATGTTGATTCGAAATTTATTTGGGTATTTAGGGTTATTTCATCAGGGCATCTGTATGATCTAATAATTTCCAAAATTTATAATGAGTAATGAGTGGTCCATTTGCTGAATATGTAAAATATCGACATTACTATTAATTTCAATAATGTGCCCTAAAGATGGTTTGCGAATAATGAATAATTTTGTTGCATTCGCCAAAATACAGGGCACAGTTTTGAAATTAATAGTAATGTTGATATTTTACATATTCAGCAAAAAGACCATTTATTAAACCCATTAGAAATTTTGGAAATTATTGGATCGTACAAATGCCCTGATGAAATAACCCTAAATTCCCAAATAAATTTCGAACCAACATAGCTAATAAACAGTCTTTTTTAAAGTTTAGCGTCCAGGTGGCAATGAAAAAAAATTTCAATGTAAAAATGACAAAATGACATTACTATTGTAAGTTCAATTAATTTGTATTTTTCCTATGTAGGTATATGCTTTAATTTTGTAGCCTGGTCCGAAGATGAGGTTACATTAATCCTCGAAAGCGGTAACCAAGTTAATAAAGGAATTTTGGAGTAACACATAGCTACCATTTCAGTTTTAGTAATTTTATAATACACTCCAAAGTTGTTAATATTTACTATTTAAAAAATAACTATAATGTTTTATTCACTATCGGATGTATCATGTGAATTATTAATACTAATTATTATGATTTGATTTTGAGATCAAATAAAACATAATTTATTGAAGCTCCCTTCTATTATTTTTTCATAGTTGTGCATACAATTTTCCTAAATTTCGAGTGTAATTATTATCACCGATCGTCTAGTGTTTTGGTGATGCAAATAATTGACTAAGGTTGTAATTGATTTATTACATATTACATCCAAAAGCGCTGATTTGCAATTCCACGCGCGTTTATTTTGTTCTTAAAATAATTAGTTTTAACAAGAAAACAAAAATTTCTTCAGTACATTTTTTGGAAATGCCAAACTTTTGCACTACCTTTCTCATAAGTTTTCACAATAGTGATGGTTAAAAATTTTATTTCTCGTCCTTCATAACGGAGGAATTTTACACACACAAATAGGAGGATTTTTCTTAATAGCAATTCATATTCATCTGACATTTGCAAATAAGTACTGAATACCTTTTAATATCAATATCTGCACATATCATTTCGTTATTATGTATTTATACATATTAGAACGTTACAGAAGAATTTAACCAAGTAATTCGAATATTTAAGAGTCTGTTATTTTTTTGTAACAAATTAATGAATACAGGTAGTTCTATATTGTATTTAACGTAACATTTTGCTTTAGTTCGAAGAATCCTTAGTTTCTGGGAGTAAAAATTTTCTTCGGTTCATCACACTGACTGTGTCTTAGCAGTTTTGCAGCACAGACAAATATACCAGATATCTATTTTTCCACCACTTCAATAGTACGTGTCATGTTACTTTTGTGTGCTAAATTAGTAAGAATGAGTATAATTACGGCTTTGCGCAGTTTACAACACCTTGGACTTAGATACGGTAATATATTACGATGTTGTGAACTACTGTCCTCCAAAAGTAAACATTTTAAGGTTGAATCCGTGTAATTACCCAGTATTCGTAATAAATTAATTAACAGGTGACAAACGTAACGAGGTCCCTGTTGGGCTCGTACACATAATGTATTTTCTTACCATTCCTTACTATACATTACGCCGCGCCGCCGTCTTCCACAATTCATAAGTCTTATGATACTCTCTAGTGTCAATTTTACTGTCAAGAAACAAATCACATCTTACTTAGGTTTCATCCACTAGTGTGATGAGCATTTTCGGAGCCGGGTTAATCGTGGATGTAAACAAAGTTTGTGTTCGCTCGAAGGCAATTAAGTATGTTCATGATTAACTCGGCTCTGAAGATGCTGACCACAGCAGTGTGCAAAACGTTAGGTAGAAGAAAATCACTACGTCCACGGCCAACTAACACGGAATCATCTACCAGTACGAAATTCGACCGTGAAAGCATTAATCACTAAATAACATTTTGACAAAAAAAAACATTGTCCTATCTTGCATTCACGATCGTGAATCTTTCCTTTACTTTGTAAAAAAGACCTCCACTGCTTTCCACTATAGTTGTAGGAAAAGATCTATGAAAGAGCTGTTTGTGAAGTGTACAATGGTTTATGGTCAAGGGGTTATTGGTGTTATGAAGTAGTAACAGACACCAGGGTGGCTATTCTGGACTTCCTAGGAAACGACAGTTGCTAGGAGTGAAATAATATTTCACTTTCTCTTGCAATTTTCCTACGGTAAAATTTGGTATTCTTGACTTGAGATGAACACCAAGTCACATAGGAAATTAGTAGACAACGTTGCCAATGTTAATAAGATGCTTCATGCCTGTTGTTGGTTATCATTAACCAATCAGAGTGGTCATAATAAGACGTGAGGTGATCCGAATTTGATTTGTGAAAACGTCACCCTCTCATTAAAAATTTCTGCATTGCGAAAAACATCGCACATGCCCTAAAATGCCTTACTCGCTAAGGATTGATCGGCTGTAAACAAATTTGAACATGTAATTTGCTGGCAACTTCCACATGGAAAAAAGGAAGTGTGCATAAAGCAAACTGATCATAAACATAGACAGAGCAAATCTGAAAAGATTTTTTATTCATTATTTATTTATTTTTATTTATTATAGAGTTCAATAATAACACTGACAGTAACTACCGTAACAGCTTCGTGAGAAATCGCTTTTCTCTTACAAAATAGCAGGAGAATTTAATTTCCTAGGAAACCTGATGAAAGTGAACGTTCACGATTTCAAGAATACCAAATTTATTGTACCAGGAGAACTCCTCCTACTATCTCATAGAAATTGAGTCCAGAATAAGTACCCAGGCGTGCTCGTCCCAGGCACTTAGGTAGACTGATTAAGATAAAATTTGTTGGGCTCCTTGCACTCTTTCCGGTTTTATAACTTGTTGTTTCAGATATATGTACACAAGAAGGGGTAGTTTCGAAAACCTAATCAGTTCTAATCAAATCTTCGAGCGATCAGTGCATATTTCAAAAGATGTGGCGACCATTGCAAAGTGAATCTCAATGAATATCCGGAATGTGATCTAAATGATGTGCAAGAGGATGAACCGCATTCCAAGAAAAGAAAACGCAACCTTCCATCCTATGATGAAAAATATCTTATTTTGTCGATATATGAGAATAAGAGAAGTGAGAGTGAAGAAAGAGCCCTAGCGAAGGCATCCAATTTATTGGGAATTCCAAAAACAACCAAAAAATAACCATTGGCGAAATTTGGACCATCACAAAGAAAAATTCTATTGGATACGGGAGCGTTGAAAAAATTGCTGCCAATTCAAGAAGACCGAATTTGAAGAGCGGTGTATAAATTTTATGTCAAAAAAACTGTTTCTACAGATAGCGTGTTGTACAGAGATATAATTGAGCAGAACATTGTCTCATACTGTGGAAAAACTTTCGTAAAATATTTAAAAAGTATTGGTTTCGTGTTGCAGCGTATTGATTAAATTAACTATTTAATGGAAAGTTACGTGGTGACAAGGTGGCGACATAGTTATCTACAAGAGATCAAACAATATCGAGAAGAAAATAGACAAATATTTTATTTAGACGAGACTTGGTTTGATACGCATGAAACAGCCCAAAAGGGAGGGACTGATGGTTCTAGGAAATATGCTTTAAATATTCCACTTAAGGTTAAAGGATTTCAATTTTGCATGTCGGGAGTGAAAATGGATTTGTGCCTAATGCATTACACCTAGGGTGTATCAGTCTTACATGACTGCCTAAGTTTTTGTGCGGTTTTCACAGAAAACTTAATTAGAAAAATTCCAAAAGGTAGTGTTAGTGTGTTTGATATTGCGAGTTACGATTTTGTACTAGTTCATAAAGTTCAGAAAAACAGCAGTAAAAAAGCGACGTTCGAGAATTCCTAATAAAGAAGAATTATATTTTGTAGACAATTAAACAAAGAAAGAATTTTTGGAAGTTGTTCGCACAAAAACGTATGAAAAAAATTCAGAATCTATCAGATTCCGTCTAAGTACGATTTAATTGTCCTGCGCTTACCGCCATATCATTGTATTTTTATTGCTATCGAAATATGATATGAATCCAGTTCAAAGAAAAATTAAGGAGAAGAAACACTGGAGGAAAATTAAGCAATGTAACATTAACAATGATTCGAGAAACTTTCTATTTAAAAGCTGCGGACACTTGGAAAAAATCTGTACAGCACGTAGTAAAGATAGAAGATGAATATCGAAACAATATTTTTAAAGACTCCTAATTTTGGTGTACCATCTTTGATCTGAAAATACAAACCGTAGGGTTACTTCTTCACATTTTTAGTAGCTCAAGATATTTTCTACCCAATTGATTCGCTCATTAATTATTTGTTTTTTTTTAATAATCATGCTCGGTCTATCAAAATAGTGTTGCAGGTATCGGAGAAAAATCAAGGCTTTCCTTTGCAAACTTAGGTATGACCTTAAGGGTACTGTTCTTCACTTTTTGTTTTATTTTGCTTAAATAATAACTATACCCAGCTCTTTTGTAAAATGCAGATTAAAGGCAACATGTTCTACTGTCGGAACTATTAAGTACGAGACCTTAAAAAAAGTTTGTTGCAAAGTATCTCAACAAAATCAGTTTTTCAATAATACTGTTATAGACATAAAATTCATAAGTAGGAATGACAAATACAGTTTGAAAATAAATACTAGCAGTGGACGAAAAAATTTAGCATGGCTTGCCAAACTTTAATTTTTAGAACATTTTTAGAACCTGAGTAATTTTCTTACTTTCATATACATCCTTCTTCCATAAAGTATCTATCATACATTTCTAGCTACTGATGTGGGTAAATTAACAGTTATGGTATTTGTACATTTTGCTTAAGTCTTCCAGACACTCAGTATCTACTGAAAGTTTTATTAGTTATACCTATATACTGCAATGCTTTGGAATTTTTGATTCTGCAGAGTAATTTATACAGGTATAGAAGGTATGGTAGAGGAACGATGTTCAAGTTCGTTATCTGTAAGATGGGGTGCCTCAAGAGTCAGTGTTTGGTCGATGCTGTAAACATTTTTTACTTTATGTTCGGTGCAGCATTGTAATTACCATGTATATGCTGGCAACACCCAAATGCTTTGATATTTTGGACACCGGGATGCTTTGGGCGATCAATCTATAATCAGAACATCATTTATTAATGGGTAATACTGAGTAGCAGGAAGTGCTAGTCAGTCTTGCAATATGTTGTAATGATTTAGCCAGGAAATAAGGCAGACGTGATGGGGACGACAATTCTCGCAAGACAGTTAAATCATTGGTGTGCCCGCCATTATTCATGGTCGCAATTTCAAGTCAGCGCGGCGAATAAATTTATTAACTCGGCCTACCAATGCGATTCGAACCATTCAAATTGTGGACGATGTTACATTCATTGGCTTCTTTCCTGGCGCGCACTATACTTTATGCTTATGCTTTATGCTTCACTCCAACTTGGAACTCGTAATGCAAAACACATTAGTATAAGTTAAATAATCTAGTCATACCTACACTGAAGAACAGTGGAAAGAACCTAGGCCTTGCATTAGATAACTATTTGAGGTTCAGACAATATATGGTAGTCGATCTGTTATAACTGTCAAAGTACGCAAAATATTACCAGATTCGTTAATACTTTTGGTTTTTATGTATGCTTCATTTACGATTCAATGTACAGGATCAAAAAGAGTTAACACACTTATATATTGAAAAAAAAGAATTTACTTCAGAGGAAACGAACCTAAAATACTGAAATCAGTTACGTCATACATCGATATTAGGCATTCCAACTACCTGTCAAAACGAAATCCAATATGGCCGTTGAGGACAACCATATGTTTTAATGTCATTATAGCAAACAGCCTTATGATTGAAAAGTGCCACGCTTTGTGTTTTTGTTGTGTGTTCTTTTTGCCCTTTTTTAAAGATATTATTAGTGTTTTTAAACGAAAATGCCTGTTACGCGCCTTGGCTTGGGAGTCAGTCACAGAGATGAGGTATGGATCGCTGCAATTAAGAGAGTAGAGATGTGCACTGTTCAGTTCGTGAACGAACGAACGAACGATGTGTACTATTCAGTTGCGTTACATTGAACGATCTAGTTCGTCAGAATAAAATAAACCAGTTCCATTTGAACGCTGCAAGAGACTTGTATGATACTGGACTGAAACAGATACGCAGTTCGGATTGAACGATTGAGCAGTATCGCAGCCCCCGTTTCGCTGTTTGGCATTTTTATTTAACATTTTGTTGCAAACTAAAATGTTGGAATAAAGCAGTAATATACCAGATATGTAATCATTATATCAATACTTAAATATTGCTGGTACTTTTGAAATGACTTTAAACATTTCAGTAATAGGTACCAGGAGAAGTTTAAAGTACAATTACATAATATACAAAAACAATATTAAATTTGATAAACATTCGGGACATAATAGGTTACTTTTATTTTTTATAAAATAGGTAATTCTCATTGCAATTTACAATTTAATATTTACCAATGCATAATTATTGGTGTGCCATTGATGACTGACAAACATAAAAGTCTCGCTCGCTTCCACAGCGGTTATCTATTTGTCTTTAACAACAACTACTTTGATTGCAGTTGTATTATTATGTATTAGTGAAGTTATTAATTATGTTATTTACAAATCTGAATATATTTCATAACGCCAGTTTCATTAACAGTTAAAGTACCTATTACATTTCATATCTCAAATACACACGACATGTGTAGCTGTCATAGAACTAAACGGCAATCAGCGGTTGTATGTTATATGACACAAGTCCGCAAGTACATAATATGTAATGTAATATGTATATCTTATATATCAACTGCAGGACTACGAAGTACGGTATGAGAAGCGTTCAGCGAATTCGAACTATAGTTCATTTTGAACGATACTATTGAAATAATTCAGCATGAACTGTTCACCGAAATGAACTAAAACGAAGAACGCCCTTCCACAGAATAAACAAATACCTAACCAGAATACGCACTCCTGTAAACACCCTATACTTTTTTGTCTCCCGGCCGCCATTTTGTCAGGATATAAAGGTGACGACTTAAACCGCCGTTTTTAGTTYTGCGAAGAATTTATGCCATCCTGTCAAAAAATTTCTTAAAAAATATATATTTTTTGCATGTGAAGTTACCTTTGTGACCGATGGTTGTATTAATCGGCATAACTGGCATGAATGGCCTCAAGAAACGCATTATTTTTAATTAGAAATACTTGACCTCGCGTCATTTTCTCGGACCATATAATTTTCGAGAAAAAACAATAGGTTAGTTTAGAATTCCGAACTTGTAACAGCAGGCCTGAAAATTTGGATGGTACAAAACAGGGGATCCTCATAGAAAGACAAAATATGCGTCCTGATATTATTTATCGCACAATAATTCAATCTGTGACGGAACACTTCTAGTTAATTATAAAATTGTTAAATTTCGTTGATATCCAGGCATTTTTACTGAAAAAAAATTCTGTCTACCAGGGGTTTGAACCGCGACCTCGTGATATAAGCCACCAGAGGCCTGTCTTCTTATCTTACTGCCGTGCCACCTAATTCCAAATGCTAGCAATACTATTATTATTTATTTAAGTTGTTTTATAATTTATTTAAAATTGTTAAATGAACAACCATTAAAAATAAGAGGAAATGCATCAAATTCGACACCATTGTATTCAAGAGCAAAATCGACACCAGAATCTGTAAAAAGATGCGAGCTGGTTATTTAAAGAAGTTTGCATTATAGTATTAGCGTAACATATGGAACCTAACATAGTTTCGGACGAAAATATGCGCATAAACAAAAATCAGAAATTTTTGAAATAAGAGATCAATAACGGAATTGTGCATTCCTATTTTTACAAAATTACCACCTATGTATTTCTTGACGAATAAACGTAAATCATATTGCTTACATGAAACATTTAAATAATAAAGGCTGCCTAAGCTGTCCATTGCTATTACCAAAAGTAGTACATTCAAGCAGATGTTTCTTTGTATTAATTGCTTCTTTCTTTACAGCCAATGGGTCGTTTACCCCAGGCATGGAGCCGAAGAGACAACGAACAGCGTATACAAGGCACCAAATATTAGAGTTGGAAAAGGAATTTCACTACAATAAATACCTAACACGCAGAAGACGGATCGAAATTGCGCATACGCTAGTCCTTTCCGAACGGCAAATAAAAATTTGGTTCCAGAATCGCCGGATGAAATTCAAGAAAGACAACAAATTACCCAACACGAAGAATGTTAGAAGAAAAACTAACCCCGCCGGCGTGACTACCACGACGAAGTCGTCAAGTAAAGTTCGCGGTAAGTCGCAGAATAACATCCCTGTAAATAACAACGACAAAAGGAAAAACAATAGCGTGGGTCGTGGAGACTTGGACGGCTTAGGTGAAAACATGCTCGACATGTCTCTAACCGGCGGCCACCAGCTACCCACGACGATGGGTCACTCTCATGCCCATCCCATGGCACCCACCAATTTGCATCATCCAGGTATGCTCCACGGAGATCCAAGCATGCATGTGGGAGCTCTGGGGCCGACGATGGTGCCCCTGGCGACTTCGCCGGGATGCGCATCGACGCAAAACACATCTCAACCTACGATAAAGTCAGATTACGGGCTTACGGCGCTATAATTAGGTGACCAATAAGCTCAACGAGTGAAATGAGAACTATTTTTAGACGTCAAAAGGACCTTAATCGAAACGCCGACAATATACTTACTATTTTATTGTTTAAGGTGACCTGAAATTAAT
Organism: Rhyzopertha dominica; assembly: GCA_025024175.1. Taxonomy (NCBI): domain Eukaryota; kingdom Metazoa; phylum Arthropoda; class Insecta; order Coleoptera; family Bostrichidae; genus Rhyzopertha; species Rhyzopertha dominica. The sequence goes on from QCXZ01000137.1 coordinate 34,936,396, forward strand.
CGCCATATTTTTTCCCATGTCCGAGGATTGAAATTTATGAACGTTTTTGTAAACTAAAGCGATATCGCTTCGGTCAACTTAAGTTTATCCACATATTTCCTCACATTACTTTGACACATTTAAGACTATTTTTATAAATGCGTGTAGATTTCGTAAGACTATTGGATACCTGCTAATGTGTATCTAGTTTGTGCCATGTTAAAGTTAGTGATTGTTTATTTTTTGTTGTTACCATCTTGTCATGTTCGTTTATGAAAGTGTCGCTACTGTCGCGTTGTAGGACTCTCTGCCGCCTAATGAAACATCGAAGTTCTGACAACCTTTGTTTATCATATTGTTCACTTTAATTCCTCTCAGGGTGTAATTTATATTGTATCGGTTTAGTTTGCCCCACGAATTTAGTTATGCTCTTGTGGTAGGTATTAAGAAGATCGACCATGCTATTGCCTACATTATTGCGTTTGTTGATATCTGTGCATGTATTTGTAAGGTAAAAAATAAAGTGTGATCTTACGACAAAATTGTAAAATGCAACGTAATTAGGTATTAGCCTGTACATAACTTAATAGAAATAAAACATGTATACTTCWCTTAATCATTTMGTTTAATTGTTCTATACCTTACGTTATTTTCAGTGAGTATTTCAGCTTGATAAGATAGTGGTAAGTGAAATAATATGCCAAGCCAAACCATTACCAACAATCGCTTTTACTGCTAAGTATCTAATTTTTAACATTTTGAATGACACTAAGAACATTTGTCACTGTCTAACAAAAATGGGTTAGTTACCGTGAATTCGTAGATACCTACTTGTACGCATGGGCTAGCATGCCGAGATAAGAGCCGCATATTTTCCGAGTACGTGTAGGTTATTGAACGATGTAAACCATTCTTGGTGATTAGAGTAACAAAATTAGAGTAAATGGATATAGCGTAGTCAAAACAACCCACCATATATTAAAAATTATCAGCTTTTGAAACTACAGCACAGCGCAACTATAACCACTCTTTCCGCTATTAGAATTAAGTGCTATCGTTGGATTTACAACCGTTTTAACAAATATTACGTAAGTTATTAATAAAAAATATTTGTTCAATAACACAACACATTATAACGGGCGTTTATAAAAAAACGGGTCAAGTATACCACACCTGTCGTGTAAATAATGGAGAAATTTCACGTTTTTAGGAAATATGCTAGGATGAAAGTACCAATCAATAGAAACCGCTTGCCGCTTGTCCGGGTTTAATCCGTTCAAAAATTCAATTTGAAAGTGTGCTTGGCTCCGCTCCCTGAAAGCGTGCTTCGATAGCTCGTGACGTCACAAGACAGAAACGCGTAGCGCAGAGCTGCATTACACATAAGTAAACGCACGTACTTAGGCTGCGGTTCGTTCTATGTGCTCTGTTATTTAAGTTGTGAAGTTTGACACCAGTTTTATACCACTTTGTGACGTAAATTTCAAATAATAATCAAGATGAGTGATGCTGTCCCCAGCTGTTTAAATGACAATAATCTGTGAGCTGACGTCACGCCGACCAGGGCGCCAACCCGATCACGTTTAAACTACGCAAATATCTCACTAATTATGCAATTATTTTTAATTTTGTAATTACCATTCGTTATGGAATCGAACGAACATACTTCTGCTGTTTAAACAGAATTTAAAAATTCATGCAACTTCCCCATTTTGTTACACATTTAACTTTTGGTCCATTTGGCGTAGTAGTCGTGTATTGCATTAATAAAAATAACATGCTCTTACTGTTTTCTGTGATTAATATTGACGCCGTTGAGTCTGCAAAAACGTTTACAAATCGCGCAAATAAAAATAACCGCAACGTCATGAGTGTAAATTGTAAAAAAGGCTCGTTTGACAACCAGTGCATTACTTAACCCGTTTTTCCACGAACGCTTTTTACATTATAATATATGCAAAAACTTTTGTTTGTGTAGTACTACTTGCTTTAAATGCTTATAACTGCAGCTGTTGCTGATGCTGTTTTTTTCGAAGCACTTTTGGAAATTCGGGGTTTGTGGTAAAACTCTCATGAAAACATTTCTAACATTTCTGTGTGACAGAATAAACTATCTTTTTAATTATATCTACAACTTGCAAGATTTTTCCATTCACCAAAAGTAGCTCTCTCATCGAGATTTTGCAATGCATATAATAAAACTTTTCTTTGAAGGCTAGAATTAATATTTTTATCTCACAGATACTGTGATCGTGTAATGTCTAATGATAATGAGTGTAATGATTGCATATAACAAATAGGGTTTTATGTGGACATAATGACAAGGTGATAGAAGCTTTAAAATTAAAACAATGTACAGAGTGTTTTGAAAAAGTTAACACCCACTCTTATTAATATACATGTCTACGWTTCAATATCTTTCTAACTCTACGAAGGAAACTGATTTGAAATTGGATATCAGCTATCACATGACCTTTTGAAGTAAACGTTTTTTTGCCGTTATTATAGAGTAAATTAAGACATTTATTACCTTACAGCCTTACAGCTTCCTTATTGTATTCTCTGTTATTAACCTCGCGTTAATGACAGACTGCTTTGTTATTTTTCGTAAATCTTTTATTGTTAGGACCAAAAACCAACTGCATTATCCCACTAACATATGAAGTTTAACAGATAATTAAGTGTGCTTATGCACAAAATTCTTGCGTGATAAAACTACATTTGGCTTTTAAATTATACCCTTGGAAATTTTATTTGTAAAACAACTGGTTGTTTTTTTAGACTTGTGCAAAGCATTTTAATTAAATTGTAAAAATCATATTTTAAATTATCATGCAGTTGGTTTTTGCATCTTTACTAGAAACGGTACTAACAATAAAAAATTTACAAGAGCTAAAAAAGTTTCGGGATGATTAATTATTATTAATTAATATTGAAGGGGGGTAAAAACTGGAAAAATAACAGGCAAAGAATATGTGAGCTATAGTTATAACGGAATGAATTCTATTGTATTTACAAAAATCATACCGCAAAAAAAGTATTTTTAAACGCTATTTATCCTGAAATTGCCAGCTACAGCAGTTATTTTCAGTGATAGAATAGTCATTGTTCAGCCTAGATCTGGATTGAGATGTATGTCCTACATTATTGCGGGTTAAATGTATTATGTATTAAAAAGAGCATTAGCTCCTTTATTTTTTTCATACACATAATAAGATAGGCAATATTATGTCCGTGAAAATTACGATAGTAGATCTCCAAAACGAAAATGCAGAAAATATACGTATTTTAGCTTTGTATGATAAGAATATTGCTAAAAATGTAGGTGTTCGCATACACCTTGCGTTTGGTTTAGCATTCTTACGGGAATGGTTCACCAATTATCAATAATGTAGAAGCGCAAACATATGAGAAGAAGGTAATAACTTATTGTTCTACAATCCGCTGAAGTATCTTAATGTATGTACAAGATGTCCCCAATTGGCATTTATTATAATGTCCGTAATAAGCTATCGAATGATTTCATTTGCCATTCAACGTCAGGTCTTAGGGACATAATAATTGATGAACTGTCCTCGTACAAGCTTTATATATTGTCAGAGTGGTAGTATTGGTTGGCGGTTTTGAAATTTGAATTTGAATTTGACACAACGTCTTACAATATAATTTCGTATACAATTTTCGATAATTATAGAAGAATAATGTTAAAATAACTGTCATAGTATAATCTCAAATTTGCTGTAAGTAAACACCATTGTATTTATCAATAGTAGGTAACTTAAAGAAATTGTCTTGTATTATATTGTAGTAGTCCTGATGGAGAACTAAAATAAAGATCGAAAGCTGGACGTTGGAGAAAAGAGTGTTCTTAATTGAATAATAAAAGGGCGAATAGCCCCAAAATATAAAAAGTATACAAATACATATTTTTTAAAATTTTGTCTTTCTTATTTAAAAAAAACAAAACTGGAAATATGGATACACCACCGAAATTAGGTATTTGCAAACTAATCCAGACCCCAAACCTGACCTAACTGAAAAAAAAGCAACAACAAAAATAACACTACTATACGTCCCATTATTTCGAGCTCAAGACATGGAAGTATGATCAATTATTTACAATCTACAAATCTGCAATGAAACATAGTTAAAAGAAAAATTTTATATGGTCAGACGTGCATTGATTTTGCTATCGGCTGCACAAAGGAGGCAGTAATCTAGGATTACTTGATTGAAACCTCCTGCAGTAAAATATGTCAAGCCATATAGAGACCAGAAGATCATTTTTCTTGATGAAGTTAAAAAATTATTGTTCTAAAATTACAATCACTTACAAGTAATGAGGGTTGGTACAGCTGTATCCTGTGGATGTAATGGAAAAATGCTACATTCGGCATCGTGACCGGTTCTCTGTACTTCGGAAACTAAATTCTCATTCACAGGCCTCTTTAACGGTTTTGGTGAAAATATTAAGTTGAATTTACAATATGTCACAAGAACCTTAATTTTTACCCTTTCGTGAAGTGATACAGATAACCCAAAGGCAGACAACAGTTTTTACACCTTTGTATGCTTGTGTCCAACATAAGGGTGCATTTGAGTGTCATGTATGTAGGTACTTGCTTTATTCCCAGAAAAATCGCATTAAATTGCTTTCTTTGTCCTTTACGAGAAATACAATTAAGTGGTATTTGCTTGAAGCACCGTTCCGTCGAGCAAGATATCTCGCTTTTCTTTTTGATAATTGAGGTTACGACTAGTTTGTTATATTTTTTAGGATGTTAGTTGTTTTCACTTCGAGGATTGAATGAAATGGCATAAGTTTCTTAAATTTTTATTACCATAATAATTTGCAAATCTGAATATAGCATAGTAGCCTCCTAGCCGTGTAATTTCACAAAACAACTTTTAACAAGTTAATTATTCTATTAGCACGCCTAACTGTATTGTCGGTGCACAGTAATATCTGACGAATCCTACAAATTACCACGTTTCAGTCCCTATCTCTCGGCTTTCTCTCGGTTTAACACGGAGAGCCAATAATTGAACATAAATCCCGAAAACTGTTAGTTGTTCCCGAGAGACCCCTTTGAATATTCAACCCTTTGCTGATGCCGAGCGGTCAGCGTGGTCACTCCCTGATTATTGTGTCGACACGGTCGAGTTCCCTGCTAATTGTATAGGCAGTTTCCCAAAGGACCAATGGAGACTGTGAATTTGTACTTTCTTTATCTTAGTTACGCTACAGAGCCCTTCGTCCTCCAGGACGACTTGACGTGTCTGTACCGCGCCGAAGATTTCTGAAAAATGGTTCTCTGGAGAGGCGGCGTTCTTACCGCGGCAGTCAAAAACATTTGACAAGCCGAACATAAAGGGAATGGCGCAATTCCAGAGAGACCGGGATAGCGGCAGAGGTGTAAAGGTAATTTATACAGGATAGGTATAGCTTTGCGTGGGAAATTTCTACCCTGCTGTTGGGGATTATAGGATAACTATATCTTCTTTGTCCAAATGAATTTTTGTTAATCTGCCTTAAAAGGTTTTATTTTGCGTCAGGATTCAGTAACTGAGTAATTGGGGGTTTGCAGAGTAAGATTATTATGTATGTACTTCGCGTATTTTTTTTGTTTATTGTATAATTAAAATAATTATATTTTACACCAAAAATAGCCGTGTGATTTTATACATGTTTATATATTCTTCTAAAATATTCTGACCTATATACCAGAGGCTATGCGTGAATATATTTATCTTATCTGCAACTTTAACTTTGATTTTATTGGAGTATCAGAAATGGTTTAGTCAAAGTCGTAGTCAATTCTATTCAAAATCCCAAGGATGTCAAAGATACATGGCATTTTTGCTTTTTATTTCTCATAGCAAACCATTTTATTAATAACTAAAATTGAGTTAACTATTGACACAATCATTTTCTAGTACACAGGGATTGTCAAGACGTTGAACAACAGTTTTATTTCTGTAAATATAAACTTTATAGTAAAATGTCCTTTTTTGCTGGTAATTTTTTTAATGGAAATCTATTTTTTTGTATTTCTGTGGTATTGTGTTGATTTGTTTATTCTTGAAACCACGTGATGTTTATGTTGTTGGTTTGAAAACCAAAATTGTGTTTTCAAATAAACTATAAAAACCGTTATTAAAACAGTTTCTACAAAGGGGTAAAGTGATCTCTAGTTGTTCCCTTTTTAATACCAGTTTCAAATGCCGTACTTTAATATAATAACAGCAGTTTCAGTTTAGTTTGCAAACGTGCTGAAACTTAGTGAAACTGGCCAAATTGATATCCTAGTGATGGTTGCGTGAAATAGCAATGCTCCATGTTTTTCAGACAGTATACAGCTTTTTTTTTTAAATTAAACTATGTCTTTGTTAGCTTTTTCCGATCTGTGCCCTTAAAAACGGTAAGTATATTTCAGTTACTAGTAAGTGTAAGACAGTCAAACTTTACAATTTACTTCCTGAAGAATGACTCTTTCTTACTACAATGCCATTTTCACTTCTGTTTATACAGTTTATAATGCCAGTAGTCTTATTAGAGCATTCAGGAAAAATACAAATTAATGTGGCCAAAAGAAGTTGCTAGAAATTATTTTCAAGTTGGGCGCTACAGTATCTCCAATTCACAAAATTCATACTTGTGCCAGTTCTTCTTTAATAAAGATATCCAGTAATTAATACTATGAGATTCTCTGAACCTGATTCATTTACGTATCAAACATTTTTCTGGAAAATTTCAAATAAAGGAGTGGAGGAGGTGAGTGTTGATGTAAGATAACGGTAATATCCTGGCTTGACATAACCGCGATTTAAACGGACAAGGTATCATTTCCAAGAGCTGTTATCCTTGTATAAAATGCAATGTTAAGTGTTAGCAAGTAGTTTGTACGCTTACCGCAAATGGGCATATTCTGAATGTTCTGTAAGTATATTACGTAATTAAAAGGAAAATTAAATGCAGAAAAAACCTGTGAAAAACTCAGTTTAATGTTCGAGGGTGAATGCTTTCAGCGTCCATAATATAAGATAATATTTTCTCGCTGTCACTTTAAAACACTGACAAAAGGTTATTAGTCTGACGTTTCGAGTACACCTGTAATCTTTGTCAAAGACTAAGAATCTCAAAATACGTCTGACACAAGATCAAACAAAATTTTCAATAAGTAAAAACTTTTTGTCAGTGTTTTAAAGTGGCAACGATCTTTCCGAGAAAATATTATCTCATTTTGATCTTATTAGTGTTCGAAATTATTAAAGGCGGAATAGAATAGAACTGTTAGAAATTRAAGTAGGCTAGATAAATCAACTGCTGATTTTTTTTTAAGATCTACTTCCTAATCAAATAATACTCATATTTTATATACCCYAACATGTACTATAGATAAAATAGATTTCCTACGTGAGATGAAATACGTTTTTTTCTTCGTTTGTAAGCTTGCCCCACTTACCGCTTATGCGGCTCTTGAACAACCGCATTGAAGAAACTTATGGGTGTATCAAAAACACAGCCACTCGGGACTTTTTTATAAAGAATTTAATATACATTTCTATATTAATATATATTCTTGCTGATTTGGTTTTCGTTTTTTATTATTGTTTTTGATAAGTAAGATCTGCAAAATGTTTGACTTTAGTTATTGCGGTGAATATCCTTTCGAAATATGTACATAATTAGTATTAATTATCGCATTATAGGACACGTGTAATTCTTATTGTTTGTTAATTTTGAATGTTTTTGTTTGTATGCTTATACAGGGTTTCTATAAATGATTCGTGCATCCAGGGCGCTTATGAAGAAGGTGAACACAACTATTGCTTACTTGTCATCTGTCGATTATTGAATTAATTGATATATTTTAATATGAGAAAACGCCCGGGAGTGTGTATTTTCAACATATTCTGTAGAGTTTTGTGGGATAATTAACTTTAGGGTTGCAGAAAGCTCACATTTCGGAGCTAAGGTGTGATGACATTGATCTGCAACCTTCAGTACTATCGCAGTGCAGTGCAACGCCGCCCGGGTTACATAACTTACTATAGAAGCTCTGTATTATCCGACTGTGACTAAAATGACAATAATACATAAAATAAGCATTTGTTCGTATCTCGTTAAATTACTAAGTTTTCAAAATATCTTTTTAAAAAGGGCAACAGATAAGCACTTATTAAAGAGAAACATAACGTTTTATATTATCTTGTATAATGGCACATATTTATATACAATAGGTAGATAATTATTATCGTACCAGAATGTCTGATTAAAATCAAGAACTGGGAGTTGCTCTATAAAAAAGTGGCTACTATTCAACTACGATTTATAAGTTAAATACTATGCCCATTGACGTACACAATAAAAAATAATCTAGAAGGGTAGAGTTCAACGTACTTGAATTGACTGCTTTGAATATAAAACTTAACCTTTCTCTCGGTTAGATTAAATTGTCAACCTCCTGAAAAGAGAAGTAACGAAAACTGAGCAGTGCTCAATCATTGAGTGTCGGTGGGTCGCGGATGTGCAGCCAGCTACCGTGCAGACAACAAATTAGCATACATGAATCCATTGATATTCTAATGTATTACTCAGCAAATAAGAGTGCGCCAAAGCGCGCTCGGGCGTCCCCTGCAAAAAACAAATTTCCGATATTAAAAATTCCCTCTAAAATAACCTTTCGATTCATTCTCCGCTTCTTCGTACGAGCCCACGAAAATAATATTCGACGGCACAAAAAACTTCTTTGTTCTGAACAGCGAACCGCCATTTTAGATTACGGCCTTGTTGTGTAAAAATAGTTCAGTGAAGCATGTTCCCCTAGATTGGCAGCGAAGAGGGTTCGGCCGCCGTTGAAATGGCCTGATGGGCCCGGGGACTGTGAAATCAGGCAAGCGGAAGGGCCGGCGACCATTGTGCTGTTACATGCACACAGACGAAATCGGGATTGATTCGCCAGCACGCCACACTGCCGTGTTGCCTACGTCAGCCCTAGAAGAAGAAGTTTGTAGCAAGTCAAAGATTTTCACAAACCTATAAGTATTTAAAAACACAATTAGTGCTTACAGAAGTCAGTATACCTAATTAATGCTTGCAGGTCTTTGTTTTCAAAATACAGCAGTTTAGTGGTAAACTGCAATGAAAGAATAACCAGTACCAAATATTATTGCTCCTTTACAGAAGATTGTGTGGACGTACATAAACTATTCCCTTGTATTGACAGTTAGAAATAACAGCATGCAGAAACGAGTCTTTTTAACAAAGCCATAAACTGTTAGTATTGTATAATTTTATTGATTTCTGGTTAAAGGTTTTTCGTACTTAGTGCCTAAATCAAATTTCATCAGTACTATTCACATAACAGTTCAATAATCGACCCGAAAAAATACGACTGTAGAAACTAATCTATAGTAATCTATTGGGACACGTGTGTCATGCTACCTTCCTACATAACAAAGTTTACTGGAATGGGTGATCAGCAAATTTGACATCAGTTTCAGAATGAATTAATAAAACTTAAGATATATTACAAACAATACAAATAAAAATAGAAAAACAAGCTAAAAATGAATAAAGGTTACTTACATACTTATATGTATAAAACTTAAATATTTGTTCTTCTGGCTTTCTTTTTACAGACTGGGCAATAATATCACACGTATCTAAATTGTATAAAGAACCGCTTTCAATCGACAAAATACTTTTAATTTTCTCTCTGGTAAAGAAGAGCTTTTTATTCTTTTAGGTTCTGAGAAAAATCTGCCACTCCTTATGCAATTTGTAGCGGAAATGCTTAAAAAATAGGCGATAGTATGCTCAATTTTAAAACTAGTTATGCACGACACAATTTTCTTTATCTTTGTCAGAATGAATCCAGTTAAGTTTAAGCTGTGGTAAGGAACAATTTGTCTAAATGTATGGTATTCTGAATAACTGACTGAAATCTAAAATATATGAAAACATTTTCAATAATTGTTATAATTGAATCCCAGAGCTGGACACAAGATTTCAAATTTTCTATTTTTTGTTCGCTACTTTAGGGTTAATTAAAAAATAGTTGGCCTAACGTATCCCAGATATAACCGGCTCCTTCCTGAAGAGTATACCAGTCGATAGCATAGCATATGGCTTTATATCTACAAAATATTCTTGCAAAAAATCTAATTTAGCAAATTTAAGTTTGGTTGCTTTAATTGCACCACAAATGGATTTCAAGTGGTTTGTTTAAGTGAGGATAGTTGAAGCAGTCAAAATGTGAATTCCACCTTGCTGGGTTTGGTACATTCACTTTCATAGCGCAAACACGTTCTACTTGATAAGAAGCTTTAGTCGGTCTGCTGACTAATCCAAGTAAATCAGATTTTGCTAAAGCATTGTAATTAATTTTATGTAAAATCCAATATCCACATACCTACTGATTTACAATTGGATTTAAACTTTCCACGGATTAAAAATAGTTTTATCGAATGCAGCTGTAATTCTAACAAAATGGGTAATTAAATTACAAATAAATTAGAATTGTACTCACAGTTTCAAATTTTGTGGCAGTCTTTATTGCATAAGCTTCTTAGGAAAAGAAACAATTTGGATGCTTCTGTACACAGCATTACGTTGCAGTTTTTTTATTTATATAACTGCTATGGCAAGTAAATTGTAAAATTTTATGTAGTAAGTTTAATACGAGTTTGAAGGCTGCTCTATTTACCCGCTATATTGCAAGCGTGACCTTAAAATTGCCCTCTACAATCTTGCAAATTAATGTTTTAGTCAGATAATAGTTTTGAGATGTATTATTCTATTCCTACTCTCTTTCGGCCAATACCTTATAAGAAGCTTTTCGCACGGGTTTCATTTTTATTCTCATATCTAATAACAACAGTTATTTGTTGGGTATGGAGTATGTCAGGCGTTGAATCAATTACAATGGAAAAATGATTTGCTGCTTTTAATTCTTAATATAAAAATTTTTCATTGTCGACTAAAAAGTAAAGATGATAATTGACCAGTATCATTATTTGCAAAATTAAATTAAAAGTCGTTTTAAAATGAGATTACACTTTCGTAAAAGTTCTATGCAATCTAAATAATTTCCACTTTTACCAAACCAAACCAAAAATTTACGCAAAAAAATTGCCGCCCAAAAGGATGGCACCCAGGGGATATAGCCCTATAGCCTTGTGGTTGAGTTGCATGGCGCTGGCTTCAGTAAAAATTTGTTATGTACAGCTGACATATTGTGTAGATTCAAATATTATATGATATTCCACTTTATTGTTTTACTGCAACTGTTTTAACAGCGCAACTGTAGTAGGAGGGAAAACTATTATTTACAAGAAGATAAGTAAATTCTTGAATTACACTAATCATCAAGACTAGAAAGCAGATAATCAATGCATCTAGGCTCATAATTAAATACATGAATGATTTTGTAGCAAGATTTACAGTTTAAGCTTTGATTATTCACCTACATTTGTTTTCACTATTAAAAGTTTTTAGGTAGATAGGATAGATTGGTTGACACAAATTATGGTTTGCACGTATGTAGCAGTGGAAAATCGTCCCTTGAATCCCTTTACACCTAATTGTCTCTTTTTAAATTGACATCAGAAACGATCGATAAGAATTAGATAAAAATGTATAACGAAAAATAGAAGATTGCACGTTTAATACGCGTCGACATTATCAACTGGCGCAATTTGTGTCACTAGCAAATAAGTTATGTTAAAGTAACTTTTCTATATATGTTTTTATAATCGTATTCATTCTGTGGTTTGCTGCTTTGGGACAGTTATAGAAATGAGCAACAAGAAAAGTCAAAATAGAAACTGACCTAAAACTATGCCCAATGACACTTGCACCTTAGTTGTCCAGCCGTCCATCCGTCGTTCTTTTTATCTTTAGCGTGCTTTATTGAAGCTGATGAAGTTAATAAGTTGCCACAACTCGTTTACTTTACTGACAACTAATATAAGATTTATTGATAGTATGTTTCCTATTTTATTCGCTGGTAGATACCCTAAATAGCGTACATTAAATCATGCAGAGAAAAGGCATCTGTGTGCATGTGTGAGTGGGTATTCGAAAGTATTTCAAAAATATTTAGCCGTTATATAAATGTTGCTTGCAGTCTACTCCGATAATTAAACATCATACGTTTCCTAACGTTGAACTGGTATTCGTCCTTGTAATGTTATTATCCTTGAAACTGCCAACACGATATGTTAGGATCATTCACACGACCATTTCGATGTTCGTCTACCGCAAGCAGTATTTCAAATTCTGCCAGTCATTGTTTACAGCCTTTACCTTCGTTATTATGGAAAGTATCTCAAATTGCATTATATACGCTCTGCGACCTGCTGGATATGACCTAGAGACGCATCAGTAAAGTTTGCGAATATAGTGTTAATTTTTGAGTATAACAGGCATCTTATTTTTGACGTTTTGTATTTTGAACCATTTTCAGAAAAAAAAATATTAAAGGATCGCGTCTGATGTGTTTTAGCAATACTGTTTCTTCCGATGCTTTAATACCATACTTTAATTAAATTATTTTATACCCACACAAAAGTTCTCTTACGTCTAATAAAATAAAGAGTTCCAAATTCTATTTATAACTTTACTGTTAAAATATTATAATAATAAATGATAGTAACCAAATTTGCATTCTTACCTTAGTCAATGAGGTTCAAAAAATTGTCAAATCATCCGTGTTTCTTATAATGTGCATCTGTGTTCAGCTTTATGGAGAACATTACGCAGAACTGGATGAGGGTTTATTGGTCTACATATGGAAAACAGTTAATTTTGAGACGACTTGGTCCAATCCGTCTCTCAAAAGAAATAAACAATAAAGAAAATAAGAAATAATAATAATAATAGTATCTCTATACTACAAGAACAAGTTGTTGAGTACAAGTGAATAGGAATACAGAATTAACAATCATTAAGTTTACAATAGCAATAGCAGTTCTGCAAATAAATTTTAAATGATTATTAAAAATATCACAATCGTTTTAAATCTAATTGTACAAACTACGTATTAATAAAATAAGGCCTTGCACAAAATTAGTTTTGGAAGTGACTTAAAAAACAACTTCGAATTACAACGAGAAAGAAGTAACTTATTTATTCTGGCTAAGAGTAATGGGTAATACTTTCGCATTTAGGATGTACAAGAAACTAAGAAGTGTGATGAACATCTAATTTTCAATGAACAAAGTAGGTTTATATGTTATAACAGGAGCGTGAACAAGATCCATCCTGTGAAATAGTCAAAGTTGCCTTTGAATAAACTCTAGGTTTTGAAAGTGAATCTTTTAAATAGTATGTTTGAACTTGTGTCAGGCAAATTTTGAGGTTCTTCGTCTTTGACAAATATTACAGGTGTAATCGAAACGTCAGACTTTTTGTCAGTTTTTCAAGAGACAGCGATCTTTCTGAGAAAATATTATCTTATAGTATACTATATTATTTTTATTAGAAAAGTCCGTAAGACGGTGAAAGCACGTCAACATATTATGATGGAAAATTAGTAATACCTACGAAATATTTGTAGATAACTAAGGTTAGGTGCAAACTATATCGGAATGAATAGTTACAAGAATATGCAAGATAAAATGCCCTGGAAATGAAATTTTGGTGTCGGATATTTGTCCATTGATTCTGATATGAAAAAAAATTGTCTGACGCCTCAAAAAGCCCCAAGCCTACCAATTATAATAACAACATATTACCAAATTGGTAGTAAGCCCATTTGGAAATCTATGCGCAAGTTATGTAATCTTGACTAAGTTGAAAGTGGTTACCTGAATCGTTTAAGCGAGTATCACGCAGATTTAGAGGAATGGAACTGATCGAGACGAACGGTTTCTAAGGAGGGCATAGTGTTGTGATATAGGAAAACAAGCGCTTGCAGATTAGGCAACTTTCGAGAGTGCTAGTATACTTGTTGTGCTCAAACGTCCAGGAAGGTTCCAGACTAGACAGGGAGATGGCTCTAGAGACTAGAACATTCGTGCATATTTGCGGGTCGGTATAAAAGCGCGATGTACATCACGATTTGAGAAGCGGCGAAGAAAGCGAACAAAGCGATCCAATGCTGTAAAGTGTTTCGAATAACAGTTAATTGAACTAGTATTGTTGAGTATGAGTTTACTGAGTCAGTTGATTTTGAATTTAGTATATTACACTACAGTGTGTAAATAAAGCAAGTTACGTTATTAATCCGTATTTTTCGAACCCATACACGTAAGAATATTGTGGTGGCGTTTAAAACGTTTTTTCTGCCGCAGCTTCCTAAGTAAGTTATCTGCCGTTTTAACACAGTATCCATTATGAACTGCAATATTCTTATTCTACTTGAGTTTTTTTTGTTTCGACAAAAAAATTAACTAATCCATTAGCTAAGACATTCAAGGCCGAACGTTTGTGTTGATAGGAATGTTGCGGTTCACTGGCTATAAAATTACTTGCATTTATACTTTTTCCGTATACATTTCGTATTTCGTTGTTACTTTTACTACTAGACCATCTAAGAAGGGAAGACGGGCTTTCCTTCTTTTCCAGTTGTGAAATTAATGCCCGCGAAGTAAGAATTCAAGCTTTTCAAAAAACGAAACGAATACCCCACTGTCTTCATATTTAATGCTCTTAATTTTGTCAATAAACTCTAGGGAATTATTAACCGAAAAATCTACTAGGGAAGTTATTAGATTGAACTAGGTTAGTTAATACCTGAAAGAATAGGTTTCACCGACTTGCCCGTCTTATGAATTTAAGGAATAACGTACATTTTAGGAACGTACTTATACTTTAATCTAGTCTGGCTTATCAAGTATCATAATTTTATTTCCTACGTCGCCGTTCATTTAAAAGTAGTGTTTTTATCATTGAGACTAACAATGATGTTACGAATTTTTGTCTTCCAAAGTTATGCGTTATTTAGAAACAACGATGTTTTTTAGAAGTCGACTGTCTTTTTACAGGCACCCCGTGAATCAAGGTAAGTTTTATATAAACTTATAAAAATATAAAAAATGCGTCAGCATCGCATAAACCTCTTAATAATTACAATAAAAACGCGTAAATTTGTAAATTAATCTCCAGCACTATAGTGTTTCTTATTTCTGCGTTTGAAACAAAACCAATTGTTCAAGTTTCTATTCGGTCTTCGTGTTCTCTTAATAGGAATCCATTTTTGTTCCCAACACACACAATATAATATACCTATTCAGCACACCCGTTGTTCGAGTTAAAACTTTCGTTTCGTGCTATGGTCGAATCTATATCCCGTCTGACGCTTTGATATGTCTGCATGCCGACCAATTATGTCTGGGCCGTGTGGGTCGAGCACGCCCGTCCCTGCCAGCCTTCAAAGCGCGATGTGGCCGTCACTGGAAAATATTAAATTAACTTTGTTTAATAAAACGAAGCAACGATCTATAGCGCGCCGAGAGGTCCTTGGAGCTCCGTTGTATTTTTTATTTAGTTGGGGTCGCCAGACGGGCGAATTGTTAGCAGGGCAATTGGCTTAATGTGTGCTCCACGCTGCACCAAATTTATATTGTTTACGGCCTTCAAATTCACTTAGAATGGCCCGTGATTCTAAAGATTAACCTTGTAATTTGCCCTGTAATTGTGGCCAGTCCCGCTAGTAGGTACGTATCCCACTCTTATATAGCAACCTAAATTATTATAGAAACACTTGATATCGGATACTAATGTTGAACTGAATATTCAATAAATATATAAAATAATAAGCAGAAACAGCTGAGTAATAATGATCACCGCAAATCAAGGAACTTTTAAAATCAACTTATTTAAAACAGCATTATTTCCACTAATTTGAAATAAAAAAACTGAACCTCCAGAATAGGTTAAGATAAATTTACACGACATTTTGAGCATCTTTTGTAAAGTTTTTTTTTTATTTTTCGTCTAAATGACTGACACGAAATAAAAAATCTTAAAATATTAACCGTTGTGTTTGTGCATTGTCCCAAATAAAGCTGCATTTGATGTGTCGAATTTATTCCAAATTACAGAATTGCACTGTTTAATATGAATTAATCAAAGGGGAAACTTGTCAGTTAAAACACGGCATCTAAAACTTTAGACGAACACAAAAATGTAATTTGTTAAGAAAACTATTTGCCAGAAAGCTTGGTTATCTAACATCTAGCATTTACTATATAAATTTAGATAAGTGCACAAAATGAGTAAGTAAAATGAGTAACCACGGCAAATTTAATTGCTTTGAAAGCGAACAATGAACCATTAATATTTAAGCAACTTCTTACGCTACTGTTTTCCCGACCACCCCATAGGCTTTGTGTCGCAGTGGATTGACGTGAATCCTAAAATCAATCATCATTAAAATTGTCCAAGTAATCACATAACATTAATGACAACTTGATGCACATCTTTATTTGAAAGCCCATCTGGTATCAGAACGTTAATTTAAATCCTCAAGTAAATTTCAGAATCGATCAATGCAATTGAATTACCAAGGCAAACAAATGAAAGTTTAATCGAGTCGTGGCCTTCTTCGTTTTTAAGTCTTTATCCGAATAATCGGATCATTCAGTACGACGAGCTCTGGTACGACTTTGACATTGACCATCGGGTCTCGTACAAATTTTTACTTGTAATGCCGGCATGATATAATCAATCTCCGCATTTTTTTCTTGTAATGACTGTGCACTTTTTCGGCCTAATAGAATCACTTTCGATTATAATAAGTTGAATAATTGTTTCAATGAAGATAGTTTGGATGATCGGATGATTAATGTTTGACGCATTTGTCGTCAAAGATACAGTTACAGCTTTTTTACTGAAATTCCAAAAAAAAGAAACATTAAAGTCCGACAAAATGGTTTTGTTGACTGTTCGTGCTCGCTGTTTGGAATCCAGCGGAGGAATCCAACCGATGCAACTTGAATCTGAGCCCTCGTCAGAAACAGCGGGGTTTCGGCAAATTGAAAACATGATCTAATCTTGCTGTGCTCTCCCATATCTGCTATTAACTCGGGTTGTATGAAATATGGCTTGATTGTTCTTTGTTTTGTTCATTTACTTTGTTTAATTCGGTCTTATCGCATGCGTAATAAAATGCAAACTAAAGTGAAATACACATTGCAGTCCAGGTAAACGGTTGCTTTCGGGATTATACTTCACAGCGATTTTTAAATAAAACTTACTTACTTACTTATTAAACTAAAATTTTGAAACTAATTATTCGTATCACTGTTGTGCCAATTATAGTTTTTTTTAACTAAAAGTGGGGATTATATAAGATGTTTTTTTTTCAATCTGAAGTTAAATTGCCTTTTTAAAGTTCTCCGTGAATTTTTAAGTTATGTGTATATACATATACAGCTCTTACAACTGCCTTGTATAAGTGCCTCTGAACCGTTCAATTTTATTTAGTTTAATTTTTTCGTTACTAATTTTATTTGCTTGTCCATTACCAACATTTTGTCTTTGTGGAAAATGTAGATGTAGGTTTTTTGTTAGTTTAGTTATTAATGTGCAAGCCAGGAAAGAAGACAGTTAAAGCACTGGTGTGCCGCCATTATTCATGGTCACAATTTCAGACTAGCGTGGCGAATAAATTTATTAACTCAGCCCACCTATACATTTCGCTCCATTCAAATTGTGGACAACGTTACGTTGCTAAGGTTTGACTGCTTTCCTGGCGCGCTATACTTATATTATTACCAGTGTTTATAACATTTTAATGTATGTCGCTTCACAATCGTGATGATCACAATCTATCCTTTACGATTTAGAATATACAAACTTATTGAACTTCGAAATCGAATTTAAATAAGTGACATTGATAATTTATGTTAAATAGTATTATACTTGATATAATATGTAATCGGATGTTCATTCCTTCTTATTCGTGGTTGTGTACAAATTCAGGCGACTCATTCTTTCTGTGTGCTAGTTTTTGAGTTTGCTTGAAAGACGTTGCCATCACAATGCTGCTTTCGTTAGGCCTTGTTCCTTCGTACTGCGGCTCTTGTCTCCCATACAATTTTACACTCCAATTTGGTGTTAAATTTTTCAGTTTGAGACGTTAAAGTTCAGGATTTCGTTAAATGAAGATGACCAAGCCAGCTTATATTCCTTTTCTTGAACGAAATTGAGTATTGGTATTATGTCCACTTCCTCTGCGAATCTACGATATAATCTTTTCGTAATCGATTTTCACTTGTGACACCCTCTACTGTTCTGAGGTACTTCATTTGAGCATCTTGTATCCGGTTTTTTTTTAAAACTTGTTTTAAGTGTCTTTGACTTGCATCCGAATGTATGCACAGACCTGTATATGGTTTTAAATATTCTCATTTTTGTTTGGTTCAAAACTTTTTTCACTGCTTTATCGATTCTTTATCTATTTCTGGTTCTTCATCTGCTTCGTGCCATACTTTTAAGTTATGTTGTAGATTATTTTCACTTCCTACCACCTTGAATTTTTTCGAATTTCTTGCCATATGTTCTAAAGTAGCTTGTATCATTCTGGTATAGACTTTTTATAGTCGTAATTACTTTCTTGAACATATTTTGTTTCTTGAAACATTTTCAGAATATTCTCACAGTTGCCTGTTATCAAGTGTAACTAATAATTATATAAACTGTCAATTATATCGTAGTATGATATCATATTAATTAGTTCTGACTCTATGAAAAAAGGAGTTGTGACGAAGGCTAAACTTTTCTTGGTCTTGGTCGCTCGTGCAGTTAATTCGGTCACACACACACATCTAAGTGGTAAAGCATGTTACAGGTTGAATTATTTGCGTAGACCTAATAAGATTTAGTTATATAAATATGATTCTTTTTAGTTTGTAACTCAAAATTTGCCGCTGCTAAAATCTGCCGCCCTAGGTTTCAGCTTACTCAGCCACTTCCGTCACTGGAAGCAAAGTTATTAACAATTTACTGAAACAGAAATAAAAATATTAATAAATTTGAGAAAATTAGTAAATGTGCAACTAATTTAATTTCACTGTGTCATCAAGCAAATGCCGCAACTACAATTGAAGCATTGCTACACAATTTGGTGTAGAAAATAGTTTAAAAGTTGAAGAACACATAGATAGCTATGTAATGGGAATAACGGAGAACGTGATGAAAGGTTGCATTATTAGAAAAAAGTTCCAATGATGAATTTAGAGAAAGAATGAACTGCAACTGTGTTGAAATACACATAAAAGGCAGAAATCGTGATGATTGGGCATACAGCAAGGGACGATGTAATCTAAGCACACTTCGATGCACTAGTAAGTTATTGAACGGCTTGGTTGGGACTTACCCACAGACGAGAATAATCGAAACCTGAATCCTAAGCAACAAAGCTGTAATTAGACATGGACGTCTGGTATTTTAGGTTCCACACCTTTTTATTCGTTTAAGAAATTTGCACGTTAATTAACGAGAGGATTTCATTAAATGAATAGAATACACGTTGATTAACTGGTATAAGAAGTGCGTTCGAATTTGAGAAGGGTGCAGGAACGAAGATTGGCAGGCAATCGCCTCAGTGGCTCACAGGGAGTTATACTGGACACCCGCTGAATTCTAAGTCCGTCTCGTTCCACCGGGTTCACGACATACAAAATCATTTGTTTTGAGAGCCCTAAAATGCATCAAAGGTTATTGAAATCTTTTCGTATGTATATAGGTATATAATCAGGAGCTTATAGTACAGCGGTTGTGTGTTTGAATAATTGTTTAAGAACAGTAAGCAGATAAGTTAATAGACATATATTTATTCTCACTTTCAGTTTGAACGTTGTTACACTTGCACACGGATAACGACCTTGCAAGAAAGTTTTGGATTATAAATGTTTATTCCTTTACGGTATCCTTAATAAATGCTGCAAAATGCGATGTATGTTTAGTAATATAGAACATCTCTTTAAACTAACCATTTGTTGGAATATTTTTTCCAGCGAGGAAAGATATGTTTAATGGCAACCTGTTAGTGATTATTGGTTGACGTTGTAAGATTTGCTACTAAGCTCTATCTGCTTGGGCTTTTATTAATCGCAGAAATCTGTTCTCAGCCATAATACTGTCTCCTAAAATACTGTCATAGACTTTCCTATTCAGTAGAAGACTTCAAAATTTTTCGATACGTAATACTTGTCGAAGATTTGGTAAATTGTTTTGTTTTTATTGCAAAAACAACGTGATTGGTGGCCAATTTAATAATTTTAGAAGACATCTTTGCATACATACATTGACATCTATAGAGGCGGGAAACACCAGCTTCAGAAATTGTACAGCTCACTAAAATTGTGCAAGGCAATTTGGCTTTACATTTAAATTTAACATTATCTGAAGTGTTCTTTGATATTGTGTGTTTTTTTGTACAGTAACCATGATTTTCTTTCATTTCCGCGTGCGCTAATGCATAATATTTATCTTTTTTGTTTGCAAAGTGAACTGTCTTTAGCAACCGTCAACATCGCGGTATTTTTGTAACTATAAATTCGTATATTTGTATCGTTTTTGTCTGTTGCGAAAAATTAAACCTTTTCTAGTAATTTTCCTACTGATGGTCATATTCTCGCTGAAGTCAAACTTTGCTTCTTGTAGTTTCTGACAAAACTCTTGACGGTTTCTTTTTATTAAGTTTATGCAAGTAATTTGTGCTCACAATCCTTAATCGTACAATAAACAGTTCTAATAGAATATTTTGATGTCGAAAAATGCGCACAATCTATCTTATAAGATATCTCAAAGAAACCCCTAACCAAACCAGTACAGATGTCACAGGTACTTTTGTTATTGTTTTGTATGCAATGGTTAACAGTAAGTGCAAAATTGATTAAGTCCTGGTATATTATGTGCGTCAAAAAATAATTAATGAGGTGTTTGGGTTAATTCAGTAACTGTAAGAACATAGTAAGGATAATACACAGACGTATGAATTTCTGGACAGGATTCCAAACATTTCTCCTATTTGTTCCATGGTCTTAGAAAATATACGATATTGATACATTTTGAGATTAGCTTGGTAATATATGAATTTTAACTAACAATAATTATTCATGAACACTCTATCTCCCATTAATTGGGCTATGGTTCTTAATTGCTTGTCATATTTTATAGTTAGCTATAAATTTACTTTACCCGAAGAAGAAAGCTTCTAAAGAAGAAAAGGAAGACTTTTTTCAGTTTAAGACTACCTCTAACAATAAGTTTTATCTCAATTTAAAGTTTTTACATAAACTAGACAAAGCTGATACTCAATATTACTATGCTTTGTGTATATTACTGTTTCAAAATAGTATTTTCCAATAATTAAAAAAAGAATTGGTTTTGTAAAAAAGCTATTTTTCTGATATTTGTTTGATTCTTAGAAATTATTTATTGTAATATCCCCAATGTATTTGTCTATAAATTTAGACAATTATTAACCAAATATATGTCAATTTTAATATACTTCAAAATAGTGTGATCGTCTAGTTAGTTTTCTTTGCCAGGACACTATTATGGGATGAAATTACTTACCTTGCGATTGGGATTGTACTGTTGTGGAAAGCTAGGTTGGGAAGGTTTATACATTGATACTGATACTAGCTGCCTGAATCACTAGAGCGCTGTGACTCACCTGGGACTATGCAGGCAAACCTGCGTCCCAGCATAAATAAGTCATAGTTAAATAATGAAATCAGAAAGAAATCACGTTTTAAATACAATTATGTAAACAAGAGCAAATGTCAATCATAAATCAACAATTAAATACAGCAATAAAATATCAACAACAAAGCATATTAAACATATGCAACACATACAAAATGGTAAATGGCAATGTCATAAATATATATAAAACATAATATCATATATGGCTAAACAGTAGGTAAATATCAACATCATAAACATATCAATAAGTATATAAAAAGAACCAACATTAGCAATATATGTATGATATTTTAATTAAAATATCATACATATATTGCTATGTTAATAAAAAACTCAATTCAGGCAGTAATTAATTAGCAATATACACACATAAAATGCAACAATTAACTTGCTCTTGACTACAACACCCACATTCACAACATACATCATGAAGTTAATCTATCAATCAACATGTACTTGTCCACAAACTGTTTCATCTATACCAAAAACGCTAAATAAATCATAAAACTATTTTCAATAGATCCATCATAACTATAAATTAATTCAGTTACTTAACGCCAGAGTGGCCTAACCCATTGGATGTAACAGTTAAGTAATGTGCAATTGAAGATTTGCCGATTTTTCCCTTACAGCTCGTGTGTGTTAAAAAGCATCCATTTTTAAAGGTCCGATATATAGTTATTGTACTACAATGGACAATGTTTAAAGTAAACCATTTTCTGTATTTGCACCTTCTTTGATGTAAAAGTGTGGGTTAGGCCACTATGGCATTTAGTCTTTCCTTTGTGTGGCTTACAACGCTGAGGCATATATACAACCGATAAAATTTTGAGAAGTAGAAGTTCGTCGCTATCCATGGAGTCAGAGAATGTATGTCTTATAAAAATATTAATAAAAGGCACGGTAGTAGATAGAGAGGTATACGCACGACCGTATGGTAACTGTATGAAACTGCGGCCCAGATTCGTAGTCAGTGTGGGAGAAAGAGGTCTAGTAAGAAATGCAACATAGTGGTAAACGCGCTCGCCAGTGGCATGCATAATTATACATTCGATGTGGTATTTGTGTGAAGTTTTTTGAAATAACAAAAATGGGAAAGTATTGTGTGGTGCCGAACTATAACAGTAATTCTTCCGATAGAGCTTTATATGCAAAAAAATTGAAATCGTCGAAATGCTCCACATGTAGGGATCATTTTTATCGAACAAATGTTTCTAATACACCTGGTCCTTCATCTACACTTACTATTTTAAAATATAGAATACGGCTAAATCATACAAATCAGATCATTTCACAGTTTAAAAAAAATATTTAACCAAACATATTCACAGTGTTGTTTTTGACAATGTAGTGGATGAATCGTTTTCAACCACATATTCTATTTTATTTCCTTGTAAAGAACACGAAGCAGAAATACTTTAAAAATGTTTATTGTTATATTATAATGAGAATTAAATAGTATTATAAGCACAGTGACAGATATACTGATAAATCAAGTGCAAGAAAGAAGAAGGAATCTAAGTCACAGTTTTTTTTAAATTAATTTAGACCTCCTTATATGTGTATTTTTAATAACCGTTGGCTGCAAAACCAGCACTTTTTATTTCCTAACACTCTTATTTGATATACTTCTGAAGTTTAGTATGAAATAAGTATTACCCTTATAATATAAGAAATATATAGAATAGTCATATTCCTGTACTTAATTTTGCATGCGAAATATTTCCAAGAAAATGAATTTTGGACCCTGTCCACACAACTTTTTTTGAATTTTGATATTATATAGAAAATTAAATTTCTGATCGAAAAGCATTCTTGCAATTGTTTTGTTTAGGTAATAATTTTGGAGTTATTTAGAAAAAACCAATTTTATAGATTTATGGATTTTTGCTAATATCACGAGAACCGTTTGTCACAGAAAAAAATGTCTAGAGATAAAAAATGCTCAAAACCTCATTGTTCATGGTATAATATAGGAAATAAAAGGGTAAATTTCATTTTGACAACTTGATCTGGAAGTATTGACTCAATTTGCGGATTTTCGTTATCTGATGCAAATATGTTCTAAAATTGTTGGACAAGTAACAACAGAATCTTATCATTTCCACATTTTTTGAAAGATAAATGAATCAACGCTATTCGCTTAGGTAATTTTGGGAATTAAATTGATATTATCAACACAGCGTGCGCTGTAAAGTAGCCTTATGCAAAGCGGAGTGATTCCCACTATGCTGTATCTCTCTAGCGTGACTGGCTACGGAATCGGCCGTTCCACACGGCATCGTGCGTATACGTCTCTATCTTCTACCGTGATAAAAGGTTTTCACTACCTGCATGGGTACATTTTCTTAAAATTGACTGAAAAATGCTGAAGATTTAGTTTTCCACTTTGTTAGTAGGTCAAGCCATTGGATGAAAAGTAGTAGTTAGGCCAGAGAAATTCCCAGTATTATACTAAATAAATGTTAGAAAAAACACTGGAGCACAAATTGTTTATTGAATTGAAATTGCTATTGGACTTTAAAGATATATAATATAACAAATTAATACATAAGTTTAACACTTAGTAATTAAGTCATTATCCGAAATATCTAAAAAGTGGGTTTGATTTTTAGTCTTCATAGTGTCAGATAAAAGTCATGGTGGGTTGGACGAATGAACGATAATAGTTCTAGCAAGTCTTTTCTCTTTGCACTGCGCTGTTACGGATTTTGGCTTATTATATATGTAGGGACCCATGCATCCAAAAAGCTTAAAGTACGTTCCGCTGGTGTACTTAACTACCAAATCAATGCAACTTCGCATAAAAGGGAGTTTTTGTTGGCACGTAAATAAACGAATGACAATTCTGCATATGATGCCACAAAGATGGCGGATGAGCGTATCTCCCTTTTTAGTGCTTTAGTTGAACTAAACAACAAGTTTGACACCAAATAGTTTAGTTTGACGTTAGTGCTGTGCGCCATAGTGGCGTAAACCATAAGGTAAAGTTAGGCCACTATGGAGCATTATTTTGATTACGAATACTTCCAATAAGGATGCCGAACAAACGATTCGGAAGCGTCCCTGCTTTTGCCGGTGAATTCAAGCTTTGACGGATTGCCGATAGGTGGCGCCCCATATTAAGTGTATAATTTTTGAATAAGTTAAGTACAATGTGACACAAATTTCATTTTACTGGTTGAAGTTAGGTTTTATTTTCATTTCAAGTTATAAAATTATAAATACCAACAATTAAGTTTATTACCATAAGTATAAAATTACATTATAATAACAATGTTTATCGTAGTACAATAATTAAAAAGCTATGTACTACCGCACATTTATTTGTTTGTCTGATCTAAGCGGCATTAAATTTCGCCAAATCGAATATTAAACAACGAATTTAGCAAAACTCAAACTATGGTAAGCTTAAAAATACTTAAAAGGTAAACGAATCTTGTGAAACTGTACTTAATTTAAAAAATTGAGCAATTAACTGTTATTGGAAGTTTATATAACATATTCCTATGTCACGTCCTCCTATTGCGTGACCATTATTGTGTTTTAATTAATTAGAATAAAATGATAAAAAAACAAAAAATGTAAAAATCTTACATTTGTAACTTGCCGCCATCTATCGGTGACATTTGAAACTTCTATCATCCTCTTTCTAAAAGAGGGCCATTTTTGTAGCATGACAGATGGCAAAGATCGTTATCCTTTTAAGTGTATAGTTATCCTTAATTTTGATGCAATAACAATCAATAGCGGCATCTCGTGTTGAGAGGGTAAATTAAAAAGATGTTTTCCATGGATTTAAACTGCTAATTTCACACAGCGATTTGAGTTTTAACTAGAAAATACAAAATTGTTGTGGGTTGGGCCAGTTTGGCGATGAGTGACTGAATTACAGGCAAGCAAAATTATTATTATTATTATTATTATTATTATTATTATTATTATTATTATTATTATTATTATTATTATTATTATTATTATTATTATTATTATTATTATTATTATTACTATTATTAATATTATTAATAATTTTATAAGTACATGGTCAGCTTTGTCTTTTTTACATACCATTCAGCAAGTTTGGGCAGCACTGACATAGTAACCCGTCCTATCTATCCATTTCAGCACGTGGTGATGATGATATTTGCGCACTTTATATAAAATTATAAACAATTATAATATCTAACATGCATTTATAATTATAAATACCACACTGAAGTATATATATGTATCGAATGATTTAACTGAATGATGCATATTCGACAACCGCATTCACAATATTCACTTGTACCTACTATTTTTGAATCTAATATTTAATATGTTGTAGGTTATAAAATTAGATAAAAATGATGACAGAAAATGTTATAAGGCGAACAATTTAAAAGTCTGTATAATTACCTCGACACAAGGATCAACTAGAAATAAAATTAAGAAACATACTCCTTACATGGATTATTATCCATGTAATTGCATGTGTGACTAGCACACAATTACTGATGTAAAAAGTGAATTATTAATCTTCCTCTAATATGCCTGTCATTCCATACGACCGGTAAGTATAATTGCTATTCATAACTCCTATGTACCACTAAATCAAAGACAGTGTAATTAATGGTGATTATATTTACGCCCCATACAAAAGCAATGTAATCCGGCTTTATAATCCACGCCAATTACTTACAGATTGCTCAGCTTGACAATAATTTCTTAAGTTTGATGAAAAGCATAGAGGGATATCATCAGCCACATTTAAATGCGGTGTTAATCCATTGATTATTCAGGATTTGTGATGACCCGTCATACCCAAGTTTGCAGGCTACATTTGCGCTGAGAACATTACATTCCGGAAATTGAAAAGACGATTCTTCTCCGGGTTATTTCCGTTTGAATGTGGGAATACCGTTCCAATAATAATTGCCGCATAATTTAGAGCCTAGTAAAATCAAAGGTTGTTAATGAGTTGTCACATATCGATTTTTCTTTTGTTGCAGTTTTTAAGAATACTAGTAAAAGCGAATAGGTACTTAAAACTTTACTATTCAAATACCGAAAATTTCGGTAAATTCCCGGCGACATTTCATCAGCGCCTCTGTCGGCTTGATACGACACTTCTACATCTGTCAGCTAGAAGCTGTATATTCATGCATGGCAGATAGTTAAGAAAGAAAATTTATTACGGCTATAAATTTGTAGTATAACGTAATGGCAATTTGGTATCCATTTTTATTGTTAAGTTGACTTAAGTCAGATAAGTTTACTGTATGAAAAAAGTATGATTAGATGATCTAGTTGAAATTAGAGCTAAAACGCTTTATCAAGGTAGTAACGTGGTAGGCATCTACCAATTTTCTTGAAGGTCCTACAGTAATATTGAATTGTTGTTACTTCTACTAGTAACGCTCGCCTTAAATTATCGTCTAGAATACCGTTTCAAGCCATCATTTGGAAAGCTAATTCCGTATCCAACTGTCCAGATGGCGCTATCGGCCCTGTTACCGAAAAAAATTATTTAATAGAATGGATTACCTTCTTTATTTAAACTGAAACAAATGAATTTAAGTGGGCACTTTTCATATCTTTATACGGAAAAAAGTAGTATCGTTTTCAAACGCTGCAATTTAGCGTTTTATAGCTAGCAACATAAGCAGTGTGTCACAAATGAGAATTTTTTTTCATTATTTAAATATTGATAGGGTCAGATGGCGACTTAATGTCCTTTGTGATAATGGTGTGATCATGGCTTCGTATACAGAATTCGTCTAACATAACTAATTTTAGAGAAATATATGAAGATAATCACATTTTAAATGGATATGAAAACGTTTTTTTTGTCATATTTTTACATCACTGTGTTGTTTCTTCGTTGAATTATACCTATATAGTGTTTGTATCGTTTATATTTTTAATATAGTAATTTGTTGTTAATTTTAATTTACTTGTTATTAATATGTCGTTTTCGAACAAAGGAMTGGTAGTATAATGGTTGTGGTATTGCGAGWGTTTAGTAAAAATGGTTTCTTGGCTGTTTATTCAGCACATATACCGGACTAAAATTAAACGTTGCGTCATTTACTGGAATACCGAAATACGGGTAGTTTCAATATATTCAAAACGTTTTAATATTATTGCGGAATCAGCGCCAAATGTGGACCGAAGTTGCAGGCGTGTAGATGCGGTGTAGTAGGACACTACAAGTAGTGATCCGAGCTACAGACAGGATGCAGGGAATGCCGATACTCTCCAGATAATTCTATCAATCGGACCTTCGCAAATTTTCGATAGTGTCTGGAAGGTGTCGCTTCTGGAATTTTCAATGGGGGTATAAATAGCCAGACGAAGGGAGCGCGGGCAGTTCTGAATTCAAATACCGGTTAACCAGTAAGGGTAAGGCTTAGCAGCTGTTTTAGTGCAAGTGTATGCAGTGTAGTGATTTAATGAATTACTAGTTCTAACATAGTGAACTAGTTGTGTTTAGACCTAATGTATTTGATACAAGGGTTTTAAATAAAGGCGTTAAGTCAGAAATCCACACAGACGGACAGTGTTTCAGAGCTTTAGAAGAGGAGAAGGACCGAAAGGCATAGAAAGTTATAACATTACCAACAGTCACTGCGTGCAAGATCAAGTGAGTCAACTGTGAGTTAAAGTGTATGTCAGTGACGTGCAGCTAATCTATAAATATGGATGTACAACCACAACAGCTAATGCAGGAGATGAAGAATGAACTACCGGCAATCAAGGAAGAAGTAAAAACAGGCCAAGAGGAAACTAAGAATGAAATAATAACTGCTGTATAACAGCAACTGAAAACTGAAAAAAAACGGAATTAAAGAAAACTAGAGCATAATTGAAAAAAATGCCGAACATGTCAAAGGGACAGTCGATCGTGTCGATCAGAAGGTTGAAAACTCAATTATGGAATTGAAAATGGACATGGAAAGAAGGATTACCCAACCATCATCCACGTTTTCACCAGGAACTGGATGCAGCAAGGATAAACCACCGCCGTATGATGGACAAACGTCGTTTGAGACTTACAAGATAAAGTTTGAGGCAGCTGGGAAGGTTAACAACCGGAACGATCAAGATAAAGCTACGGCTGTGGTGATTGTGGACCAGCACTGGATTTGCTTCGTACGTTACCTGCGGCTGATAAAGAAGATTACTAGAAGCACTCTGCTGCTTTGGAGCTACATTTTGGAGAATAGCACCTACAACAGCTGTTTCGTGCGCAGCTAAGGACTCGAAAGCAGAAAGTAGGCAAGACTCTGCAGGACTTCGAGGTAGATGTTAGTAGACATATCCAACAGCTCTGCCTGAGCTTCTTAAAGAAATAGCAACCGGAAATTTCAATGATGGCGGCAGGGACGACCACCTAGTCGATGACGAGGGAATCCCTAGGAAAGCCTTCGGAAATCGAGGCAGCTTATAAGGCGTCAGCTTCCAACAACAAGGTAAGTCGGGCGCAGGTCCGATTCGATAAAGCAGCTTGTGAGTAATTTGAAGGAGCTGATAGACGCATTAACGTCTGGCGGTCGTCAAACCTGCTACCTGCTACGGGAAACCTGGTCAAGAAGAACTGCGGGGTGTCGACTGTACAATTAGACAAAGATCCCAAAATCATCTCCTTGAATCTCCTCCACCGTAACAACCTTGGCAGTCTCACCGTGAAGTGGAACATCGTACCGAATGTAGTTCCCCTGTTGGAGAAGATCCTTCTACGAACAGTGATACGAGAAACTTCTGAAGCACTTGACTAGGAAGTAGGACAGCTTCGGATATGTCATAAAGTGTTGGTGGCTGATATGGGCATGGATATCACTGAAATTTGGCAACAAGAACTTCGTATTATTAATTCCAGGCAACGAAGCGAGACACGTAAGACTGTTTGCTTGTGAGCAAAGGAAATCTCTTGACATCGTACTCTCCCGTGATGAAGACAAACACATGTGAAGCCCAAAAAGAACCGCACAACTCGTCAGTAACACCGGCCCATAACTTCGATTTGAGACATCTTAATAAGGAGGAAGCATGCAAAGTTCGCGAGTTTCTGCTGCGCAACCAATAAGTCTTTGCTCAACAGGACCAGCCTTTGGGAAGAACAGACTTAGTCCAATACAGGATCAACACCGGTGATGCGCAAACTAATCGTATTCGACAGGCACCCACAAGACTAGTCCTAGCAAGACAAGAGCAAGTGGAGAAAATTGTTAAGGGCATGAAGGAACAAGGCATAATGGAAGAATCTAGTCCGTGGTATTCACCGGTAATGATAGTCACCAAAAAAGATGGATCACTTCTGTGTTAATTATCCCAACCTGAATGACGCAACAAAAAAAAGACAATTATTAATTATCAAGAATTGACGACACATTGACCACTTTTTCTGGATTTACACAGTTTTCGACTTCGATTTGAAGAGTGGATTCTGGCAGCGGGAATATATTCACAGGACAAGGAGAAGACTGCGTTAACTACTAGTTTCGGTTTATACTAGTTTACGGTGATGGTATTCGGCCTATACAACGCTCCGGCTACGTTTGAACGATTAATGGAGTTGGTGTTACGTGTACTGACGTGGAAAATCTGCCTGGTTTACCTGGATGACGTTGTCGTTATGAGGAAGAGCAGCTGAGGAACCTTCAGAGGTTCGGACTTCGAGCAGCGAATTTAAAGCTAAATCCAAAGAAGTGTGCACTTTTCCAGTAGAAAGTAGAATTACCTGGACATACGGTTTCAGCAGACGGGATCCCAGACCAGCGAGGATAAGGTTAAGGCAATAAGAGATTGGCCACGTGCCCAGGATATACACGAATTAAGGAGCTTCTTGGGAATCTGCACTTACTACAGGAGATTGGTGGAGGTATTCGCAAAACTTGCAGCACGATTACACCAACTTACAGAACCTAAAATGACTTATGCATGGAAACAAGTCCATGAGGAAGCTTTTAGGAAATTAAAGTCAGCGTTATGCAGTAGCCTTGGCATCCCCCTGACGGCACGGAAAATTCATTTTGGATACGGATGCAAGTAAAGCTTTAAAGTCGTTTTTGCTTTATTTACTCCTCATCCCGATTATTTCCTACCATTTTACATTGTTTGTAAATATCGCCGCGCTGCTTAAAATTTTATACCGTTATTCATGTAAGCGTATGCGGGTAATAAACCCTCTACACAGATTTCTGGAAAATGCTCGTAAGATCAAACGTATCATTCACATTCAATTGTTTTGTTGTTGTCGCAAAGATTATATAACAGACAGAGCAACAATCACATATGTCATCATATTCAAAAATTCAGTTTTATTACCGTTATGAATTTTTATTTGAAAAACATCACAGTTTAAACCATAAGAAATATTTTCATCTTTGTTTACATATTACCTATATGAATATTAGCTATGGGTTATCAATATCTACCCCCGAAAATGGTCGTGATAAATTTATATTATTTCTTTGATATATCAGGTGAGCTGAATTTATTGCTATTTATGGAGAAAGCTGATGGTATTATTTTCAATATATTTTTTTTGAATAACAGAAAATTATTTAAACGCAAAATCTTAGACCGGTGGCGATTTTATGGCTGCTAAGAAGCATTTACTTCATAATTGCCCGAGTTTACAGTTGCCTTTAATACGTTTTAATTCGTTAAAGACAAGAAAGAATTGTGGGCAACAGATGTATTAAAAAACCATTTGTGAATAACCTTTGTGATTTCGCTGGGTCGAAGCCCTACTTCTTTATGTTTAGCGGTATTCTGAAATCCGCCAATGTTAAAGCCTTGAATCGAGCGTACCGCGCGTTGTTCAGAACCGCCACCGTAGAAAAGTCGCTTGGGCCAGCTAATTCCCTTATTCAAAGTCTTTCAGGCCAAAACGGCGATAATCAAAAACACAGTACCTCTTTTATACGAATCTAAATATCGTGTGCAGTTAAGGCACAATGCAGGGACGGCGCAGGGGGAGGACGAAAGGGGCCCAGAGACATGTCTAAAGCTCCACGGTTAGGAACAGGCTGACAGACGATCATTAATCATGACTCGCAGCCGGCAGTGCTGGCAACAGCATCAACCTAAATACGGATCCGAGGCCCTCGCTTGTGAGAAAAGTGCACCGTTCCCAATAATCAACATGGAGTTTTAATTTGTCTGAGTTTTGCTTCTACCTACAAGGGCGGAAAATATGCAGTATTTCGTAGCTAAAACTCGGGCCCCAACAGTGGCAGATTCATAAAGTTGAATCTAGATAAAATATGCTTGACTACTATATAACTTGTTCGATTTATTAGTATGCACCTATTTTCTACAAGCTTCTTGAAATTTAGATTTGTCGTGGTGTTTGTAAGATATGTAAACTTATAGTAACAAACCAAAAACCTAGGTATCATTGAAAAAAAAAACGGTTATTAACCATGCTGACGTGGAATATATCGACATCAATGGACTAACTTCAAAAACTGCCTGTGGTGAAATTATGTACTAAACAGAACTCAGGAGAGACGATTGGTAGGTGGTCGCTAATTTCTCCAAACATAGTTAAGAATCAGATGCCAGAATTCAATAGTTGGACAAACTATGATTTCCATGCAATAACTGCATAACATATACATATATATGGAGTGATCATGCGAAAGCTATTGAGAAAATCCGTTGAATCATAATTACAAAATATCAGGAAACTTATTTGCCAAAAAATAATTTGTCATTGAAAATCAAGCATATGTTATTTATAAATTTTTCACCATTTATATCTGCCTATAGTTTATTTCTTCTAAATTCTAGAAGTATCGAATCAATGAATTAATGCTATAGAAGAAGTAAGTTCTAATCTAAGTAACTTCTATATTCTATAGAAACAAAGTAAACGAGTAAGATGTAGAAAGTCAACGAAGAGCACCTTTCGTTTAAGCATTGCTTGATATATTTAAGCACAAAGAACACCTGCTGTCATATACACAAATATATATAATTGGTTGTAATTAAGAATTTAAAAGAAAGTAAAGAAATAGGAAATTGAAACTGGTGACCCTTACAACGAAATAAAATACAAAAGATATGTTTTCAGGAAAAGACCGAGAAGAGGTAATCTTTTATGGATTACGTTTGGCCAAATAATTTTTGCAGGAAATCAGAACAAAACTAACAAGATGAATAAAAATATGAATTGGTGTCAATTCTGAGGTACAAAAATATCCTACAGAAATTAATAGTACAAAATTTACATCGCAGAACAGCATTTTATTTAACAAAATTTAGCTAGGAAAAGTTAGTTATTGAAAAATTAATGCAGAAGGTAATAATTCTAGAACAACTAAACATTGAAAATCGAATGAAGATTTTAGAATTAGACAATGGAATTGAATATTTACATTTGAGCAATGAAAAGAATTAAATCTAGAAGGTTATCGAATAGCAAGAGACAAATCCATTGCAGACTGGATCCAGAAAGACAAGTCCACGGGTGAAGACAGTGCAGACAAGAATTAGTGACAGTTTAAATACTAATCAACATTCAAAGGAATTGCACAATGTGGGAAAAGATCTGAAGCCAAGTGAAGACATTTTAATGGCGTGAAAAACCTTTAAAAACGTTATAAATAAAATTCAACGATAAGGATCGGAAGAAAGGTACATTTTTAGCTAGAGAGATAGCTAAGGATTTTCCAATATTTGAAGGCGATCCTACGGAATAGCCTTTATTTTGCGTAATTACACAAATGCAAAATTTACACTGAATTTGCAAAGATGTTTGATAGGAGAAGCGACAGCAATTGTTCCATTGTTCCTGGTATGCTGCTTGTTGAAGATAAGTTAAAGTTGATGTTAGTTAAATCAACCCAGTAACCATGACAATACATTAAATTGGGGTGTATGATTGGTTTAGATTTTAGCTTAAAATTGAGAACAGAAACCGGCCTTAGGACGCTGCAAATGCATTTTGATCTCGATTTTGGTAAACGGAGGCACATACCAGTGAAACTCTAATTTTGAAAATTAAAAATATGCATTATGTCAGTGAGACAAACATGGAAATAATAATAGCTTTCATATGAAGTCGGCAACTTAGTAACTACCATGAAAACGTTAAATTAGGTTGGCTACCTAAAATACCTTTAATTGGTGAGAACAGTTCTCAAGAAGTTACCAGATATTTTAAAACTCAGCTGAGATCACATAATGATATGTCATCATGACAGTAAGTATGACCTGGAGTATACATAACTTCACTAAAGATACCAAATTAACGATTCGGTAGCGTCCCAGTTTGTGCCGACGAAATGCAAGTTTTTACAGATTGCCGATAGTATAATTTTTGAATAAGTTAACCACAATGTGACACAATTTTCTGTTTACTGGGTAATTTTAGGTTTTATTTCAAGTAATAAAACTAATAAATATCAACCATTGAGTTTATCGTCATAAGTATACGATTACTGTATAATAAGAACACGTATCGTAACATAACAATTAAGCTTATGTCCTATCACACATTTATTTGTTTTTGTTCTCTAAACGACCTTAAATTTCGTCAAATCGAATGTTAAACAACGAATTTAGCCAAACTCAAAATAAATAAGTAACAATTGTACTTAAAATATAAATGCAACTCGTGAAATAGTACTTAATTTAAAAAAATGAGCACCTAACCTATTGTATGTTGTAACTGCTTAGAGTACATCGAATGCTTATAGAAAATATTCCTGTCATGTCCTCCTTATAGTTATGTGTCTCACTCTGAACAAGACAAAAAAGAGCAAAAAATGTAAAAATCATAATATCATTGTAAGTTGCCGCCATCTACCGGTGACATTTGATCCTATTTCTAAAGTGGGGTTATCCCTAGTGGAGTTATCCGTAACCTGGAGTATTTCTACCGATGGTTGCAATGCACAGCAAAACCTAAAACATATTACTAGAAATACAGATAGAAAGCCATAATCATTACTGATAAAAATGGGTCCAACGTAAATAAAAATAAGCGATGCTTTTATTGTAATGAAAAAAGTCATGAGGATATTTACTCGAAGATGAAATATTTCACTACAGATGCTCCAAAAGGCAGTAACAGAAAAAGTTGTGGATTTGCAGTCTATAAAAGATCATTAGAAAATATGTACAAAGAAGAAGACATAACGAGGACTTGCAAAGGAGATATAGTGCGCAAGTAGACTAAGTAAGAAAATTATCCTGAGGATGGAACCAATCAATGCATGGTCTTAGTTGTGTCCTGAATATTACTGCGCTTTGGGATGAAGAATCCATAATAACACTGATAGGATAAAAGGTGATTTCCAAACTTTGACTATTCGGAAAACAAGAAAAGCTTTGCATTCAGTGGACAAACGAAATTATATCAAAGCGTGAAGGCAGGCAAGGACGGGCGTAACGGATCAAAGCATCTTCCGGTTGCAACAAAGTGCAAATTATGTTAGTCCTAATAACACGAATAGTCACGAAAATTGATATATACTGCATAAATAAACCTGAAGAAGGTAATAACGAATACATGCATGACGCGTTTAATATCTACTGGTGAATTTGGTGTATCGCTGTTTTCAAACGTAGGTACAAGAAAAACTGAAAAGCAATGGAAGTGATGCTAAATACTTGCAAAAGGCGAAGGGCGAGGTATGAAATTGATTTGCTTTGGAAATATAATTATAGGAAATTGCCAGAAAGTAGAGAAGTGCAACGCAAAAGCTAAAATGTATCGACAGAAATTGTCAGAAAGTGAAATGTTTGCTAAAAATTACTGCAGCTGAAGTATTACGAAGAATAGAATTACATTAGCTAGGAAGATGCAAGGTTGAATGCTCGCATGTTTGGTATTTGCCCCATTTTGCAGTAGAGAATAGTTATCTTTTTTGGTTGGATAAGATTTACTTCAACTTCTAGTTGAAGTAATAATGAATTTCAGACTGAGAGGAGTTGCATTTTACGGACATGTAAAAGAAGCGTCCCATCAAGTAATTAGACAAAAAATCGTAACGCATAATGATTATTGTGGACAAATCCAGAATATGCCAGAACACATGCTTTACAATGATGAACGTCGTGCCTTTTGGGGTAATCTGTACTTCAGTTTGTGCCCAGTACATAAAAAGCTGACGAAAATACTAAGAACAAAGAAACCTTAGCCAAAATAACAAATAATTTTTATGCAGACCCAGATTCAAAGGGCACGGACGAAAACACTGAAAACATTATTGTCAGTAAAGAACAATACGAAGACGAAGATAGCTATTATATATAGCGAAATAGTAAATTGGATAACAAATTCATTCTGCGTCAAGAACTCCTCAAGATATCTGGTCTAAGGCATTTATCAAAAAAATGTTCGTCATATTATAGATGTCTTTTTGTTTCTTAGATTACTGTCTTATTGATTAAAAAAACTATATAATTTTATATTTAACTCCGAAGGCAAGTAGGGTTTCAATAAACTACAAATACCATAGGTTAATGGTCATATCTCGAAATTGCAAGTCAAAATTCATTTTAGTTTACACTTTTACTTTACTTTTATTTTTAATTAACTTTGTTACTACTAGTTATAACTTTCCTTTCTATCTAGATAACCACATCAAATATATTAAGACTTGCATTTGCCAAAAGTGATTTGGCGTAAACTATGCCTACAGCCGATCGTCCAAATTAAGCACATCCCAGTGTAATAGAGAAAAAGACCACTGTGCTCCAAGGCGAGACTGTACCGATGCTCGTATTATTTATGACAAGTTATTATTTTTTATCTATGAGTAAAACAAGATTTCGGAACGTATTGGGTACCCGGTATGTAAAATTTGGATAATTTGGATAAATATTTGGATTTTTGTATTTTTAGTCACGTATTACTTTAAGGTTTCCATAAATGTGAAATATACAGTTGTTTATTTTATAAGTTTGCCAGGAAAAACATCGTTGGTAAAATTGAAATAATCACGAAAATTATGTAAACTTTATTTATCTACATGGGATTCCTTTCTTATTTCACAAATAAAGCTAGCAGTTATTAGAGAAATATTAAGGTAAACAAAATAAGCCACGAGTTGCTTACATGAAATACTTAATTCGCACCTGGACAGAAACTATTAAATATTCTACTCAGCTTTAACTTCTTGACAAACAATTCGATGTAGATGTGAGTCCAAATCGCTACACAATATCACATATAGCTTAGTATTAAGATTTTTTAATCCCAAAGGGGTCCGTTTTGCGCTAATTCTGAAACCAAATATTTATGTTAAAAAACCAGGTCATTCATACCATCATAACCATTAAATTCAAAAACTGAAAAGACTTAATTCATACGATAGGATTAATTACATTAACTTGCTTTTTTTCGCGCAATACATTGTTACCTATCACCAGTTGCAGACTCTTTCTAACTTGGACCACACGTCAAGATAATTAACCAAGAACATCTACAGTTTGACCTATTTAAAAACATTTTCTAAAGCGACAAGTAGACGTCTCACGTTGCACCTTCGGTCTGCTGTCAGTAATTTATGATCATCTGAGTTAGAATAGGCTAGGGTTGAGAAATGATTCTCTTACAACTGACAACCGTTTGCCGCAACACGAGCTGAAAAAGTTTTACCGTATTGTCCTCCTTAGAAATGCAGTTCAAATATGCAAATTTGGATAGCAGGTCGTACTTTTACAATGGATTGACAAATAATAGCTGGGTTATTTTGCTCGAACGATGCGGTCGGATTCCATATTTACATTACAACGCTTAACTTTTAGTATCTCTACCCAAGCCTTGGTCAGCAGCCCCTTTCTGATTAAATTTACTTTTAGCTATTGTATTACGATTAAAATACTGTTAAAATATTGTACATGGTACAGTCAGAGGAGAAAATGCTTTGAATATTTTTTAATCAAGTGAGTTTAGTTTTTGTATATCATAGCAGATTTCAAGTTAAACAATGCAATGCAAAAGCGAAGTATTGTACTATAGCACTTTCTGGCAGTGAACAGTGGTTCAGACACAAATTTCTGGCGAAAACTCAAATAGTTAAATATTTTGCTTGAAATTCTATACTTGGCGGTTTTTGAAATTATTGAATTTAAAGATGAACTCAAAATAGAAAATTCAAAATGGTTGACACAAAATGGCGGACAGTTTTTAAAAATATAGGAAAATTTGCTGAAAATTAATGATGGAAATAATGAAAAAAAAATGAAATCAATAAAATTAAACATGCAAAATAAGAAATGGTGGATACAAACTTATGAATTTAATATACCTACATAAATAGCAAACTACAAAATAGCTTTATTTTAGTTATATACATAGACGAGTTATCGAAACAATGCACTCTGAAAAAGAACTTTGTTGTCTTTAATCGGGTCTTAGTTACTACAACAAAAGATCTCATTGAATTGACACAACTAAAATATTTGTTGGCGTAACAATATTTTTCAGTTGTGGACGGTCTCAGTAACCCCAACAAAATACCTGTCACGGTTACAAATACTAATCATTTCTGGTAACTTCTGCATTTTCTTATTGCTTGTATAGATGACCACTTACCAGGAGCGATAAATTAGTCGTGGTTGCAAATTATGCTCTTACGGCAACTAGTTATTGTTCTTTGTGGCAAAGTAGACAAAGTGTTGTAGTAAGTAGCAATATTTTTGTACTAACTATCGTTTGAAAATGATAATAATAATAATAATAATAATAAAATAAAATAACTTATAACTGCCTTTATCGCTTATTTTTATATATACGGTCTAGAGCTAGGGTTTCATGTCTGACCATTTTGTACACTCATGTCTATGTACATTATGTAACAAACAATAAAAATAACACATACTTTATTATTATTGTTGTTATTGTTAACCTTGTGTACCTATTAATGAGAGTACAAAATAACAGCAATAACAATAATAAAGTGTGTGCTATTTTTATTGTTTATTGACATATATAGATATAAGTATACAAAACGGTCCGTTACGAAACCCTAGCACCAGACCTATATATGACAATAAACGATAAAAACAGTAATAACCGAAGTTTTCTTCTGAAACCAGAAAGCCTGCTACGCAAACAAAAAATCAGAATTATCTCGAACAGGAACGATGTAACAATAGTAAAACCATGCTTTTTAAGGGACCTGATTTATTATAAAACTTTTACATTCAAACATACAATAAGATTTTTTTATCTACTTATTAGTAGATATGGGAATACACTTATCAGAAGCCTATAAAACACAAAATTTAAGTTTTCTTAATCTAAAAAACATCTAAGTTCTCCAAATATTTAACAATATAAAGACGTTCAACAATAAAACAAAATTTAAGTTTTCTTAATCTAAAAAACATCTAAGTTCTCCAAATATTTAACAGTATAAAGACGTTCAACAATAAAACAAAATTCACTTCTAGATGTAACAAAACTTAAGTGTACTTATTTATTCAAATAGCTTGCGATATTATCTTACTTTACTATTGAAATTCCGGACATAACATACTGTATAAGAGAAATATTCCAAATACTTAAAATTTAACAAGAATTCTTGAAAACTTTAGTGACTGTGTAAAAGATACAAAATATAATAAATAAATAATTCACACTGATATCTGATATATTATCTAAATAATCTAATAATCTAAATAATGAGTTGGCTGTAAACTTGTCGTCTGCAACTCTTCAAGCCCCTAAAATGAAACATAAATATTAAGATTTCGGACATGGAGAGTATAATCTTTAATTTATATTTTTTTTAATAACAATTATGCATATAGTGCCCATGTCTATTATGTATGAACACTATGGGAAAAAAATTAGTAATAGTTTTTAAACATTCTATATTAATATCAACAAACACATCAACTCTTATATGTAATATCATATAAACGCAATATGAAATAACTTTTAGTTACTGATTATTATTGATCAGACTATTAAGTAACCAACTTAATAAAAAAAAACACTTTTTAACAATGATCAATAATGGTTAAGAATTTTGTAAACACCTATCATCTTTGGTCTGTCATGAAAACATTTAAGCCATAAGTAATCTCAGCAAATTTTAGTCTACATACAATATAACAATTGGCATATCAACTAAATAAACCTTAAGATTTTTTAATCAATTGTTTGAGCGTATTTAGTAAAATGTATTACGGAATGTACACCCCTAAATTTTCATTTGAAATGCATTTGCCCCAGTGGACTAAAGAATTAAATAGGAAAGAGAAAGCCAATGACAATATATATATATATATATATATATATATATATATATATATATATATATATATATATATATATATATATATTGGGAAGTTTTGAGGGGTATTCGACCTTACGGGTTTGAAATAAGTACACTCTTTTTACATTGCCGAGCTTTCGACTATAATTTTAGTCATCATCGGGGCTACTACAAAAATTACAAAGTTTAAGTAACAAATGGTTGTTTTTTTATAAACATGTTCTTACCGAATTTGAGGTTACAAAATTTAAGTTGCCAATCTTGCGAAGTTTTATGTAATAACATTCTATACGGGTTGTTTACTTTCTGGATCAACTGGATTAACTTTTACAAAAACAATTTACCATACATTGATTTAGACGATTACAACAGATTAAAAATTCTTAAGTTAACACGTTAAAATCGTTAAAATCGTTAAAATCAGTTCGAAATCACAGCCGTCAGTTTAAATTGTCAGTGTCAAACGCCACAGCCCCAACACCGTTGCCAAACTTTAAGAGAGTAAGTATCCAACACCGTTGCCAAACTTTAAGAGAGTAAGTATCTGTTTCTGTTATTTAATGTTAATTTTGATTTATTTTTATTTTTATTATTTAAATAATGTTATCAGAAAGTAGGTAAGTATAAATGTTACTTAATTTTTGTGTGTCTGATTTTTTGTTTATAGTATTTTTGTGTTTGTTTATTTGATACATTTCTAAAATTAGTCGTTTTTTTGTGTTACTTTCTGTTTCTAAAATTTTTATGTTTTCCCAATTTATTTCATGTTCGTTTTGTAGTGCATGTTCAGTTAATGAGCAACGGTCTCTCTTTTTTGTGATATCGCTTTTGTGAAGGGCTACTCTATTAGTTAACCACTGTGACGTCTGTCCGACATATACACTACCACAACTGTTACATTCTATAGAGTAAACTACATTTGATTGAAACTTTATAGGAACCTTGTCTTTTAATTTGCTAAAAAGATTTAGGCCTTTTTTGTTATTTTTAATGGCTATTTTTATATTTTCGGTTTGAAAGGTTCTAATGATTTTAGTTGATAAGTCTGATATATTTGGGAGGGACCCAAATCGTCCATTTTCTTCGGTTTTATTTTGTGTGGTGATATCTAGATGTTGCCGATTCTCCACATTTTCCAAATGTCCGTTGTTTGTTGTACAGAAAAGAATTTTGTTTATTAATGTTTTTGGATATGAATTTGTAAGAGCATGATTTTAAGTTTTTTAGGTTTTTATTTACTAAACTTTCATGTGAAATTTTAATTATTCTTTGTTTCATCTGTTTTATGAAATTTGTTTTAATTTTTATCGAATGATTTGATGAGAAATTTAAGTACCTACCGGAAGATGTGGGTTTTTGATACCAGTCCAATATTAGAGTGCTATTTTGCCTTATAACCCTTGTGTCTAGAAAAGGCACACTTTTTTCCACTTCCCTCTCTACAGTGAATTTTATATTTTGATCGAAAGAGTTAAAAATTGTCATAATTTCTTCTATGCTATTTCTGGGAATTACTAATAGTAAGTCATCTACAAATTTTTTGATAAACGTTATTTTACAATTTAGTTTTGGTATACATGTGTCTAGTAAATGGTCCATTATGTATTGTGCCAGGATAGGGCTTAATTTGGAGCCCATGGTGCAACCAAAAATTTGTTTATAGTATTTGTTTTCATAAGAAAAATAACTGCTATCTAGTGTGAATATTATCATCTCTATGAATAACTCTTTTCTTTTATTTATGTTTGTAATCTTTGGACATCTAAAGTGGGGATCTATTTTTTGCCAATTTTCTTGTAATATTTTAACTACTAATTTTTTCGAAATATTTCCAAAAAGATTTATTACGTCTAATGATATTATTTCATGGTCCGGTGGAATGTGTATGCCTTTTACTGACTCTGCAAATTGGAAACTATCTTTTATGTAATATACATTATTTGTATCGTATGATTTTGTTAAAATGTCACAGAGTAACTTTGACAATTGCATTGTTGGGCTTTGAATGCTTGAGACTATCGGTCTTAAGGGGACATTTGGTTTGTGGAGTTTCGGGTTTCCATAAATCTTTGGGCTTATTGAGTTATATGTTTTGTACATTTTTGCATCTTCGGCAGTTAGGTGTTTTATTTTTTCTAATGTATTTATATAGTTGTTAGCTTTTGTTTGAATGGTTCGAGTTGGGTCACATCTCAGTTCTTTGAAACAGTCTACATCTGATAAAATATCTCTCATTTTGCTCTGATATTGTTCTCTGTCCACGACAACCGTGACTCCCCCCTTATCACTATTTAAAACAAGTAAGTCTTGGTGTAATTTCAAATACTTTAAAGTTTGGTTATACATTGTGTCCGTTTGATTCTTTATATATTTATTTTTGTTAAAATGACTTGTTATTAAGCTTGTTACTTTTGCTCTATAGTAATCTCTACGTTCTTCGGATATGTGTTCTAAAATGTTTTCTATGTCTGCAACCAGTTTTCCCCTGTGGATATCTTTTATGTTTGTCTTGAAACTGAATTTTGGTCCCAATGCTAATGTTGTTTTTACATTCTGTGGCACACTTGTCGTAGACAGATTTATAAACCATTTTTCTTGTGTTTTAAAGTTACTGTTTATGTTTTGTTTTAATTTTGTTAATTTGTTTAAATTTTTTTTTTTGTTTTTGTTTTGTGGAAAATTATGTTGAATTTGATTTTGAGTCTTCTTTGATATTCATTTATCACATTCAACATAATTTTCCACAAAACAAAAACAAAAAATTTAAACAAATTAACAAAATTAAAACAAAACATAAACAGTAACTTTAAAACACAAGAAAAATGGTTTGTAAATCTGTCTACGACAAGTGTGCCACAGAATGTAAAAACAACATTAGCATTGGGACCAAAATTCAGTTTCAAGACAAACATAAAAGATATCCACAGGGGAAAACTGGTTGCAGACATAGAAAACATTTTAGAACACATATCCGAAGAACGTAGAGATTACTATAGAGCAAAAGTAACAAGCTTAATAACAAGTCATTTTAACAAAAATAAATATATAAAGAATCAAACGGACACAATGTATAACCAAACTTTAAAGTATTTGAAATTACACCAAGACTTACTTGTTTTAAATAGTGATAAGGGGGGAGTCACGGTTGTCGTGGACAGAGAACAATATCAGAGCAAAATGAGAGATATTTTATCAGATGTAGACTGTTTCAAAGAACTGAGATGTGACCCAACTCGAACCATTCAAACAAAAGCTAACAACTATATAAATACATTAGAAAAAATAAAACACCTAACTGCCGAAGATGCAAAAATGTACAAAACATATAACTCAATAAGCCCAAAGATTTATGGAAACCCGAAACTCCACAAACCAAATGTCCCCTTAAGACCGATAGTCTCAAGCATTCAAAGCCCAACAATGCAATTGTCAAAGTTACTCTGTGACATTTTAACAAAATCATACGATACAAATAATGTATATTACATAAAAGATAGTTTCCAATTTGCAGAGTCAGTAAAAGGCATACACATTCCA
Source organism: Rhyzopertha dominica (assembly GCA_025024175.1). NCBI lineage: Eukaryota > Metazoa > Arthropoda > Insecta > Coleoptera > Bostrichidae > Rhyzopertha > Rhyzopertha dominica. The sequence continues at coordinate 34,979,812 of QCXZ01000137.1, forward strand.
CCGGACCATGAAATAATATCATTAGACGTAATAAATCTTTTTGGAAATATTTCGAAAAAATTAGTAGTTAAAATATTACAAGAAAATTGGCAAAAAATAGATCCCCACTTTAGATGTCCAAAGATTACAAACATAAATAAAAGAAAAGAGTTATTCATAGAGATGATAATATTCACACTAGATAGCAGTTATTTTTCTTATGAAAACAAATACTATAAACAAATTTTTGGTTGCACCATGGGCTCCAAATTAAGCCCTATCCTGGCACAATACATAATGGACCATTTACTAGACACATGTATACCAAAACTAAATTGTAAAATAACGTTTATCAAAAAATTTGTAGATGACTTACTATTAGTAATTCCCAGAAATAGCATAGAAGAAATTATGACAATTTTTAACTCTTTCGATCAAAATATAAAATTCACTGTAGAGAGGGAAGTGGAAAAAAGTGTGCCTTTTCTAGACACAAGGGTTATAAGGCAAAATAGCACTCTAATATTGGACTGGTATCAAAAACCCACATCTTCCGGTAGGTACTTAAATTTCTCATCAAATCATTCGATAAAAATTAAAACAAATTTCATAAAACAGATGAAACAAAGAATAATTAAAATTTCACATGAAAGTTTAGTAAATAAAAACCTAAAAAAACTTAAAATCATGCTCTTACAAAATTCATATCCAAAAACATTAATAAACAAAATTCTTTTCTGTACAACAAACAACGGACATTTGGAAAATGTGGAGAATCGGCAACATCTAGATATCACCACACAAAATAAAACCGAAGAAAATGGACGATTTGGGTCCCTCCCAAATATATCAGACTTATCAACTAAAATCATTAGAACCTTTCAAACCGAAAATATAAAAATAGCCATTAAAAATAACAAAAAAGGCCTAAATCTTTTTAGCAAATTAAAAGACAAGGTTCCTATAAAGTTTCAATCAAATGTAGTTTACTCTATAGAATGTAACAGTTGTGGTAGTGTATATGTCGGACAGACGTCACAGTGGTTAACTAATAGAGTAGCCCTTCACAAAAGCGATATCACAAAAAAGAGAGACCGTTGCTCATTAACTGAACATGCACTACAAAACGAACATGAAATAAATTGGGAAAACATAAAAATTTTAGAAACAGAAAGTAACACAAAAAAACGACTAATTTTAGAAATGTATCAAATAAACAAACACAAAAATACTATAAACAAAAAATCAGACACACAAAAATTAAGTAACATTTATACTTACCTACTTTCTGAT